>JALAZF010000132.1:5136250-6362500 GCA_022829125.1 Lathyrus tuberosus | reverse complement strand
TATTTCCATCGTTTTTAACAATCATAAGTGTTGTCGTCATCAAAACACCGAGAAGATCGCCATAATCAGGATCAACAACTTCATACTTGTGAGCACATCTATTCACAACAGTCATATGTAATGGGCATTTCTTAATACACCACCCAAGTTTCTTAGGCACCACGTGAAATTTCATTTTTTTCCCCCTGATTCCGGATGTGCACATCCGGATGCACCAGTTTTTAAAAAAACGTTGATGTGTTTCGGATATGCATATCCGGAAAAATTCCGGATCTGCAGATCCGGACAAAAGCAGAACTTTATTTATTTTTTTTAAAATCGGTTTTGTTGGTTGGTCGCATATGTTAATATATTGTCGCAACTTAATATACATTCGACAATATCCATATATAAAATAAAATGATATATATACATAATAAACCTTTGTCAAAATACAGTACATACATGTAATAAAAATAAAATACATAAAAAAAACTACTGCGTATGACGAAGGATCTCTCCTGGCTCCCCTGCTCCTCTGCCCCGACCCGCCATCCTGGCTCGATGTGTGCGGTACTAAAGCGCCCCCCGAGAAATCTCAATAATCCTATCCACGGCACGTCTGCCACCCGGGCCCTCAGGGAGGTGACCGTCCGCAAGGGCCGTCCGCGCTATCTGCTCTATCTCACGACAGCGAGGTAGGACATCTTGAGTATGGTCCAGCTGAGACTGCCGTTCCTCTAATATCTCCTGATGAGCAGGTCTGGGTGGCGATCCCTCAGCAGTGGGCACCATACATGGGTGTGAGACGGTGTTGAACCACATGATGTACCCGGCAACAACACTCCAATCTCTCAGAGCTCTGGTCACCCGAGCCTCTTCCGGTACCAAGTGGGACTGGAAGTCATCATATATCTCATTTATCTGCACGAGGGTCAAGCCTAGAGGAGCAGACTTATGCGGCATCCTCGGGATCGTCTGCGTGTAACCGAACTGGCGCAAGACACGCTCCGGCAGGTATCGACCAGTAATGGTCGAACTGCATGCCAACCATCCTGAGAATAGCGAAACCTCATCGAACGGGCGCGTCACATGGTGATCGGCATAGGGGTGATAACAAACGTCCTCAGCAGCCATCCGATCAAGATACACTCTGTAGGGGTCGGGCGCCTGGTTCCCTCTGAACAGGAGAAATGCAGCAGCACGTGGCATATCCTTAGTGTACCCGTCGACACTCCCCCCAACCAGTAATCTTGGGAAAGTACTGTAATATCCACGCTTGA
Source organism: Lathyrus tuberosus (assembly GCA_022829125.1). NCBI lineage: Eukaryota > Viridiplantae > Streptophyta > Magnoliopsida > Fabales > Fabaceae > Lathyrus > Lathyrus tuberosus. The sequence continues at coordinate 6,361,238 of JALAZF010000132.1, read as the reverse complement.
AATTGAAAACACAACATCGGTGTCAAACATTATAATGAATATAGAAAGAAAAGAAATGAAAAATAACTTAGAATATTAGATTGTTACCACGTATACCGTACAGCTGCCTGCCACAGTCTTGGCTGCCCAGAAGCAACCATCTGAGAGCCTAGCATAGGTGTATGCCAACGTAGTGTAGCGTGATTTTTGTGATCCTGAGTCACTATCGCTTGGGTACTACAGTTCGATTCATTTTTTATCCTGTTGAGTTGATTAAGGAAAGGAAATAGATGTCTCCAATTAACCCTGCTTGCATACTGAGTTTGAACAGCGATCTGTTAGGTCACAGATGCTATGTGGATGTGGGGCCCAATCTTCGGTTATTTTTTTAAGAACACAGTGTCTGGATTATTCGTGAGGTTTTTGGTAATGTGTTTAGATTTGCTGCTTTTAGGTTGATTTGGTGGAGATGCTAGATTTTGAGTTTTTGATTAGTATGCTCGCTAAGATTTTTTTTCAATCTTATGCCTACGTATTCCCATTTGATGAAACGGGGAAATCAGAGCGATCGTAGTTCCTCCTATTCTATGGGAGGAAAAAGGTTGTTTTGGTGTCTTGTTCAAAGCCCAAGACCTGAAGCTAAAGGTGGTTTGTATCTTGTTCAAAGCCCAAGATATGAAGCTGAAGGGTCTATTTGTATCTTGTTCAAAGCCCAAGATGTGAAGCTGAAGGGTGTATGCTGAGAGAGGATTTGTCATCTCTAAAGAGGAGTTGTTGATGTTTGTATGCTGTGAGCAAGGCACAACTTTGATGCTAAAAGTTTGATTGACTCAACCGGGGTTTTCTTTATACAAAGCCTAATAGGAGGCTAGTGACCCAACCAGAGGGTGTTTTTATATGTCTTGTACGAAGCCCGAGACGGAGGCTAAAGAGGTTTGACTCAACAAGAGAGTCTTGAACAGGTGATTGACTCAACAAGAGAGTCTGGAGGTTGTTTGACTCAATGAGAGAGTCTTTTATACTCAACAAGAGAGTGTTTTCCTATCTCGTACGAAGCCCGAGATAGAGGATAAAGTTATTTGACTCAACAAGAGAGTCTTTTATACTCAACAAGAGAGTGATTTATATCTCGTACGAAGCCCGAGATGGAGGCTAAAAGTTGTTGACTCAACAAGAGAGTCTTTTATACTCAACAAGAGAGTTTTTCTATCTCGTACGAAGCCCGAGATGGAGGATAAAAGTGTTTAACTCAACAAGAGAGTCTTTTATACTCAACAAGAGAGAGTTTTATATCTCGTACAAAGCCCGGGATGGAGGCTAAAGGGGTTTGACTCAACAAGAGAGTTTTTGTCTCGTACGAAGCCCGAGATGGAGGCTAAAAGTTGTTTGACTCAACAAGAGAGTCTTTTATACTCAACAAGAGAGTGTGAAAAGGTTAGCTCCACTGGGGAGAATCATTGTACAAAGCCCAAGAGGAGGCTAAGTGTGTTGGTGACTGTTTCAGTTTAGTGACAGGTCCAGTATGTTGAATAAAAGAGAAAATCAGCTCTTACGAAGATTAAAGGTAAGGTTGTGCTTTGGGATTGATCAGAGGATCAGGGTTATTTCCTGTTCTTTAAGGAAATGGAAAATCCAAAGGGTACTGAGACTGTCCAAGTCTACTGGTGTTTTAAGAAATCGATTCTCAGATAGCGAGTGATCTTTGTATGATGCCCAAGAGAAGGCTGGTATCTTAAGGGATGAAGGTCAACCCATTAACAGGTCTGACACTTGACTCAGAAAGACAGCTCTAGTAAATCGATGATTAGGTTCTGTTCCTATACCTGTAGAGGTCTCTGGGTCCTTGTACTAAGCCCAAGAGAAGGCATGAGAGCTTTTAAGAAGCCGAAGGGTCCTTGTACAATGCCCAAGAGGAGGCGGGGGATGCTTTTAAGAAGCCTGTGGGTCCCCAAACCCCGAGAAGTTCAAGACATGCCATTCATCGAGAATAGATCAAGCCTAGAAAGTCCGAGAATTTGGAAGAAACTCAAGAGATGACATTCACAGAGAAAAGATCATCTCTGGGGAGTTAGAGTTTCTTTGACAATTTCTATGGGTGACAGTCTGAGAAAGGGTTCATTGAGAATGCTGCCTTTCACGTCTCCATATTATTTAACCCTAAGAGGAGGGAAGACTATGTCTGGTAATCCTATGGGGATCTAGTTTTGTTTATATTTAAGAGTGACCAACAGGGCTTTACCTAGTGTTAGACGTAGTTGCCGGGGAAAACACCAAATAACTATACTAGTATTACACAGTTGATATGTGATAAGCATATAAAAGTTTGTGAAATACAGTTATATATATGAAAGCGGATAAAGAAAGCGGGTAAACACTTACTCGGTTGTAGAGCTTCCATGCTGTTTGGTTAGTTGTTCAACAAAGAAAGCTTTGATAACAATATTATATTCAAAATCAAAGGAGAAAGTGCCTTGAAAAAATTGTTGGGGCTTACAGCTCAAGGAGAGGCCCAAGGCTTTATCAATGATTGCACTGTTTGTACAGGGACTTATACAAGTGACTGAGGCCCAAAAAGGTTTTTTATACAAAGGGATGGGTCTTACACTCTCTCAAGAGGCCCAAAGGTGTTTAAAGAAAAGGAATGGGGCTTATAACACGAGGGTAGGCCCAAATGATTTAATTTTTGAACTGGCAATCGCGCCGAGGTTTCTTTAACGTACTGGGTCTTATACAATGCATTGAGGCCCAAAAAAGTTTTGGTTAAAAGGGGGTTGGGTCTTACACTCTATTAGAGGCCCAAAGGTGATTTTAAAAGAAAAGATGGGGCTTACAACTCCAGGAGAGGGCCAAGGGTTTTGTTTGAACAATGACGATCGCGTCGAGATTTCTTTAACGTGTTGGAACTTATACAATGCACTGAGGCCCAAAAAAGTTTTTATTTACAAGGGATGGGTCTTACACTCTCTCAAGAGGCCCAAAGTGTTTGAAAAAGATTTGATGAGGGTTGAATTGATCAAAACCCTAATTTGTTTTCCAAACATATTTTAATTAAATAAAAATTCAATTAAAATGATCAAAATTGTTAAACATGTGTGAAAAATAAATGGTGGTATTGGATTAATGTTTGATAAATCATGTTTATACCAACAAAATAATTGGAAATCAATTAAGTTTGGAAAATCAAGGGAGAAAAAATATTTCAAATGTTAAAAACAAATAAAACATTAATTCTTTGTAAAAATATCAAATATATGAAATAAGTAATATTTTTGGGATTTTTTGGTAAAATAAAATATTTTAACATTTTTGTGAATTATTACAAAAAGAATCAACTGAAAATCATTAAAACTCAGAGAGAAATTAATTTTTGAATCAATTAAATAAAATCACAAAATTCAAATATTTGAATTTTCAAAAAAGGGCGCCAAGAACATGGCAAGAATACGCGCCACCCTCTATTTCTGCAGATTTGCATTTTCTATCCAATCTCACTGAATACTTGATTATATCATGCAATCTACAAATCAATCTGTTCGTTTTTACCTCACGATCATGTTTATGGTCTTTAATTTCATTTATTTTAAGCATGGAATAAGAAATCAAAGAGAAACCTCAAGAACCCTAAAATTTGCATGAAGGCTCAGAAATTCCATACACGATTCAAACAAAGCAATTGATTGAGGGGAAACACTTCATGCATGATTATGAACATATGGCCAAATTATTGTGCAGCAAAAAATGCATGGATCATAGAGTTAGAAGAGCTCATGCTTACCTCTTGCAGCTGGTGATCGTGTTTTGTGTTAGAGGTGTTACAACTAGGTTCCAATGATGTGGATACCTTCCCTAGGTGCCAAGTGATGTGCCTGATTGCTTGGAATGGTTTGAAACAAGTTGGAACTGAAGATGGTATCCCAACTGCAACTTGGTTAAAACCTTGAGCAGTTGGCTGGTGATTCTGAGAAATCAGTGTTCCGGATGTTGCTTAAGTGTTTGGATCACTTCTATATGATGTTTATGAAGTGTGTGTGTGTGTGATTGGTTTGGTTGGAATTGCTCTCAAACTCAAAACCCGATAGTGAATTGCTTTGGAAGGCAAATTTGGAGTGAAAGAAGAGATTTTGAGGAAAGCATCTGTTTGATGGATTTGGTGTAATCAAACTGATTACAAATGAGCTCTATTTATAGTGGAGCAACTTTGTTTTGCAAGCAATAGTGAATGGCAACTGCTGCAGAGGTTTGGCCAATGTTGATCAATGAGAATCCAAGTCTCCTCTAGCCATTGACTAGAGGTTAGGGCACAGGCTGCTGGTTCCCTTGGTCTTGGATATTTCTTAACTGAATTCAGTTGGAAATGGATCAGTCCATGCCACCTTGGTGCATCCATTAAATGCTCCAAAGCAAAATTGGAGTGTTGTCCCTCTTTTATGGAAAAGTGTTTGTCCCTCCTTGGTCTCCCCCTGAGGTGTTCAGATGGATAAGTGTGTTTGTCATTTGCACAAATTTGGCAAATCGAGCAAAATGCACAAATATGCCTTGCTTTGACAGTTTTCAGCAAGGCATATTGCCATTGTCATATCTCATGGCTCAAGTGGAATTTGACGGAGTTCTTAGCAATTTTGGAAAGCCATCGTATGATACAACAACTGTTTGATCATAATTGGTTTTGATACTTTTTGGATCCAAGTGAAAAATTCCCCTACATTTGGAACAAAGTGAAGGCAGATTCTGACTTAGTGAAAATTTCACTAAGTGTTGGAAAAAAGTGACATTTTCACTTTTTGTGATTTTAATCATTGCATAACTTAAAATCCATGAGAAATTGGAATGAGTTGTGTTTGAAGCTTTTGTAGAGTGCCATGAGAGCTACAAATCCAGCTTTGGATAGGGAAAATGGCATTGTGGTTTAGGAGTTATGATCCTCCAAAGTTGGTACCCTAGCCATTTTGTTCCATAACTTAGAAAATTTCTAAGTTTTTATGGTTACCCCTTTTACAAGTTATCCCACTTTTCTTGATTTTTCTTGATGAATTATGATTCCAATCACACATTAACATCATTTTAGGGTTAGGGGACCATAATTGTGAAAAATCTCAAAAAATCAAAGTTGACTTTTGTGCTCAGTTGACTTTTTATCAGATGAATTCCAAACTGTGCGATCCTCCATGAAATCAAGTCCTTGACCTAAATCAAACTCGATGGATTGATTTCATAGGTGTTATAGGGTGTATTGAATCATGTCCCAAAGTTTGGGAGCATGCCTGGGTCAAAAGTCAAAGGCACAGTTGACTTTTCCCGCGAAACCCTAATTGTGGTTCTGATGAAATTGAAACTTGTTGCTCAAGCTTCTTGGATCAATCCATTGTTGCAAATGGATAAATGTGGTGTTTTAGAGACCCTCAAATCATGTCTTGGGGTCTTGGCTCATGATTTGTCCCAAAAGTCAACTTAGGAGTGAATTAGGTCAAGAAACCCTAATTCCTGATTTTTGATGAATGCATCCCCTGAGGTTAAATTGACTTGATGATTGGGTTTATGATGTCTCTTGGAGCATATTAGGTTATGCTTTCAAGCATTGGCTCATGCCCAGAGGAAAGTTTCCATCTGGAGGCCCTGGTCGACCAAAACCCTAATTTGGTGACACTGGCGATCTTGAGGCTTAATTCACTTGGAATGTTGTAGCCTTGTGCTTGATCCTTGATGTGGGAGTCCTCTTGATCCTTTGGGGATGTTGGAGAGGTTTAGACAAGTTGAAGATCATGTCAATTCTTGATTGATCCTTTGTCTAAGAGCTCTGAGAGGGCTTGAAACCCTAAATTTGATTGCAGTGGATGCTCACCCATCTTTGGGGAGACTGGTGAGGCATAATGATACACCCATATTATGATGATGGTTTTCACAATGATGGGGAATCTTAGTGGTCAAAATTTAGGGTATGACAGATGCCCCCATTTAATCTTCTTGGACCCGAAGGTGTGAATGGCAAAGGTATTCAGGCATTCGGGGTGCAAGAGGATTAAATATCGGAATACCCCGAATTTTTGATGGTGGTTATGAATGGTAACTTGCGCATTCATCTTCTTCTGCTAAGCGATGATGCTTAGAAAAGGTAAAACTTCCCCTCGATCCTGGTTTCCTACCAAGGAACTGGTCTAAGTTTCTGATATAAACTTCCCCTCGATCCTGGTTTCCTACCAAGGAACTTGTCTCGGTTTCTGATATAAACTTCCCCTCGATCCTGGTTTCCTACCAAGGAACTGGTCTTAGTTTTTGAAATAAACTTCTCCTCGATCCTGGTTTCCTACCAAGGAACTGGTCTTAGTTTCTGAAATAAACTTCCCCTCGATCCTGGTTTCCTACCAAGGAACTGGTCTTAGTTTTTGAAAAAACTTCCCCTCGATCCTGGTTTCCTACCAAGGAACTGGTCTTAGTTTCTGATTTAAACTTCCCCTCGACCCTGTTTTCTACCAAGGAACTGGTCTTAGTTTCTTTTGTCAATAAACTTCTTTACAAGGGACGCTGTTTGTAGTGGTTATTCCTCAAAATTCTCGCTGAATTTTCCTGGAGAAATGCCATTTGATGGAAAAAGATCTGATGTCAAAGTTGCTGGGGAACCCAGCTGTCTGAGTTGTAGAGGTACACAAACTTCTCTGTTGGAGACGCAATTTGTCGACTCTACTGGGGAAAGCGGGTCTCTTGAGAGACTGCCATCGCTTGGGGATATTACATCATACTTTTCTTCGAGATCTTCTCGGAGAAATTCCATACAATGTATCCCAATTTTGAGGTGCTGATGACTTCATTAACATCTACTCTCCGAAGAGCAAAATCAATGCGTTGTTGAAAGTCTTTAGTTGTGAGGCTTTCTCTGGGTATTTTCCTTAATCCGGGAAAGCGAAGATATCACCTTCAATGGCGAAGAGTGACATTTGTCGAATGTTTTCTTATTTTTCAGAGGTTCAAGTTATCAAAGTGGTCAAGAGTCGGCTTCAATCCAGAAATAAACTGGAGGCGAGGTTGCTCAGACGCGACATTTCTTGACAGGGAAAGAACTGACAATTCGACTGAGAGGACTTTTATCACTAGGGAACAAGACCAACTAGAGTGATAGTAATGCAATATGAATATGAATGTAAATCAATAATGCATGATGTATGTATGTTTATGCTGACAAAACGGACGCGACATACAGACTAGTAGATGAACACGGCTAGATACTCGGCCACAATGGGAGGTGAAAAGTATCACTGGTTCACGATAGCAATTCTGCCTTGCATAGGAGAGTTAGTCCCTGTGGGGAGCTACATTGGTCGGACTTAGGAGATGAGAACTCTGCCGAGGGTGTCAGATGAAACCCGGCCTCTGACACAGTTGATCCTTCATCCAGGCGCACTTGTTCAGAAGGAGTACTTTGATTCCGCACTTTGAAGCTCGATTAATTCTGTCGAAGCGATCGACGTTCTTTCGATGTTCAACAGTCAAAAGAAATTGCCATCTTTATTTTAAAATCAAAAAAAATTTTAACAAGTAAATTCATTTTTGTTTTATTTCAAGAATCGTTAATCATGTTAAAATGTCGTTCTATAATGCTAAAACAAATAAGAATTGCAAACAAAAGCACAAGGGCTCAAATTTTATTGATAGGATGGAAATCATCCAAACGCGTGATTCCATAGAGTATTTACAAAGTTAGAAAATGGAAATTTAAGGGAAAAGGGCTGCATGGAAACATAACGACCACTATCCTTCTACCAACTTTGAATTCTAGACTTCCTGAGCTTCCGTCGAAGATGACCGTGACTGGAGTTTTTCTTCTGATGGATGGCATTACTACTGAGGAGTTGAATTGATCAGACGTAGTTACTTGCCATTAATCCCTAATTTTTGCCTGGATTTCTTTGAGATTTCCAATCCACCGAGATGATTTTTGTTTGTGTCTCTAATTTTTGCCTGGACCACCCTTTCGGGTTTTTAATCCACCGAGACGTCTTTTATTTTTAGTTTAGGCGAAGTATTTCTTGACTGCGTCAACATTTGTGGGGTAGGCAAATTCTTCTCCATCCATGGTTACAAGTCTCAAGGCGCCGCCTGAGAAAGATTTCTTGACCACATAGGGGCCGTCATAATTCGGGGTCCATTTGCCCCGAGAATCAGTGAGAAATGATTGTATCTTTTTTAGCACAAGGTCTCCTTTTCTGAAGACGCGAGGTCGAACCGTTTTGTCGAACGCCTTCTTCATTCTTTGCTGATACAATTGACCATGGCATAATGCCGTTATTCGCTTCTCTTCGATCAAATTTAGTTCATCGTGTCGACTTTGACACCACTCAGCTTCTGTTAGCTTAGCTTTCATCAATACCCAGATTGATGGGATCTCTACTTCTATGGGGAGCACTGCTTCCATGCCATACACTAGAGAGAAAGGGGTTGCCCCTATTGAAGTGCGGACAGATGTGCGATAACCGTGAAGAGAAAAGGGTAACATCTCGTGCCAATCTTTGTAGGTTACAACCATCTTTTGAACAATCTTCTTGATGTTCTTGTTAGCCACTTCTACTGCTCCGTTCATCTTGGGTCGGTAGGGAGATGAGTTATGGTGTTTGATCTTGAAATCAGCACACAACTCTTTCATCATCTTATTGTTCAAGTTATATCCATTATCAGTAATGTTCTGGCTTGGAACACCATAACGGCAAATGATATTGTTTTTGATAAATCAGACCACGACTTGTCGGGTTACATTGGCGTATGACGCTGCTTCGACCCACTTGGTGAAGTAGTCAATGGCTACCAGGATGAACCGATGTCCATTTGAAGCCCTGGGTTCAATCATGCCAATCATGTCGATTCCCCATATGGAAAAAGGCCATGGGGAAGAGAGAACTTTGAGATATGTTGGAGGTACATGGATTTTGTCGGAGTATATCTGACACTTGTGACACCTCCTCATGTACTTGTAGCAGTCGGATTCCATGGTCAACCAGTAGTACCCTGCTCTTAGAATTTTGCTCGCCATTGTGGGTCCATTGGCATGAGTGCCAAAGGATCCTTCATGAATTTATTTTATCAGCGTATTTACTTCTGGTCTGTCTACACATCGGAGCAAGACCATGTCGAAGTTTCTCTTATAGAGTGTATCACCACTTAGGAAGAAGCTGCCTGCCAATCTTCTGAGGGTTTTTTTGTCTTTCCTTAGTGCCCTAGGAGGGTACTCTTGTTTCTGAAGGAAGCATTTGATATCGTAATACCAAGGTCTGTCGTCTATGATTGCTTCAATCGTGAAGATGTAAGCGGGCCGTTCAAGGCGCATTATGTTAATCTTAGGTAAGTTGTTCCATTGACCTACACTAATCATGGAAGAGAGAGAGGCTAATCCATCAGCCGTGTGATTCTCTTCACGAGGGATATGATGAAACTCGACTCTGTTGAAGAAAGGTAACAACCTTCTTGCGTAGTATTTGTAGGGAATCAATCCTGCTTGGTATGTATTCCAATCTCCTTTGATATGATTGATGACCAGAGCTGAGTCGCCATATACATCCAAGTTTTTAATCCTTAAGTCGATCGCTTCTTCGAGACCCATGATACAAGCTTCGTATTCGGCCTCGTTGTTTGTACACTTGAACATCAGTCGGGCGGTGAAAGGAATATGGGTACCCTGAGGTGTTATGATAATTGCCCCAATTCCATTTCCATTGATAGCTCCGTCAAAGATTAGTCCCCATTGGGAACCTGGTTCTGGCCCTTCACTGGGTAGTGGTTCATCGCAATCTTTCATTTTTAGATACATGACATCTTCGTCTGGGAAGTCAAACTCGACTGATTCTTGATCGTCAATCCATTGATGAGCCAAATGATCGGCTAAAACGCTTCCTTTAACGGCTTTCTGAGCGTGATACTCGATGTCATATTCTGATAACAACATCTACCAACGGGCAATCCTTCCCGTGAGAGAAGGTTTTTCAAAGACATGCTTGATGGGATCCATTTCAGAGATTAACCAAGTAGTGTGACGAATCATGTACTGGCCAAGACGTTTGGCTGCACAAGCCAAAGCACAACAAGTTTTCTTGAGCATAGTGTAACGAGTCTCGCAGTCGGTGAATTTCTTGCTCAAATAGTAAATGGCAGACTCCTTCCTTTTGGTTTCATCTTTTTGGCCAAGTACACAACCCATTGAGTCCTCTAGGACTGTGAGGTAGATGATCAGTGGTCTTCTTTCCACTGGAGGTGATAGAATCGGCAGATTCAACAGATATTCCTTAATACTGTCGAAGGCGGTTTGGCAATCTTCTGTCCAAACGCAATCCTGGTTTTTTTTAGTAATTTGAAAATCGGCGCACATGTGGCGGTCATGAGGAATATGAATCTGGAAATGTAGTTCAAACGTCCCAGGAATCCTCTGACTTGTTTTTCAGTTTTCGGAGAAGGCATTTCTCGAATGGCCTTGACCTTGTCAGGATCAACCTCAATTCCTTTCTGGCTGACGATGAACCCTAAGAGTTTCCCCGAACGGACACCGAAGGTGAACTTGTTGGGATTCAAGCAAAGTTTGTATCTCCTCAAACGCTCAAATAATTTTGATAGGTGGGTCACATGCTCCTCCTTTGTTTTAGATTTTGCAATCATATCATCGACTTATACCTCGATTTCCTTGTGTATCATGTCATGAAACAGAGTAGTCATGTCCCTTTGATAGGTTGCCCCGGCGTTCTTCAGACCGAACGACATTACCTTGTAACAAAAGGTACCCCATGGGGTAATGAACGAAGTTTTCTCCATGTCTTTCAGCGCCATTTTTATCTGATTATAGCCCCGAGAATCCATCCATGAAGGAGAAGACTTTGAACTTTGTTGTACTGTCAACCAGCATGTCAATGTGTGGTAAAGGAAAGTCATCCTTTGGACTAGCCCTGTTTAGATCCCTGTAGTTTACACACATTCTAACCTTTCCGTCCTTTTTCGGAACGGGTACGATGTTGGCTAACCATTGAGGATATTCTGATGTGGCAAGGAAACCCGCGTCAATCTGTTTCTGTACTTCCTCCTTGATTTTAATGGCCATGTCTGGATGAGTTCGTCTCAACCTCTGTTTTACCGGAGGACATTCTGATTTCAACGGTAGATGATGTTCCACGATACTGGTATCCAACCCTGGCATGTCCTGATAGGACCAAGCGAATACATCGGGAAACTCTTTGAGAAGCTTTATCAAACTTTCTTTGGCAGTTGGACTGAGTAGTACCCCAAACCTGATCTCTTTTCTTTCTTCTTTTGAACCCAAGTTGACCGTTTCTAACGGCTCTTTCTGAGGTTCAATGGACCTTTCCTCTTGTCTGAGTAATCGGGAGATCTCTTCTGGAATTTCGTCGTCATCTTCCTCTTCAGTCTCAAATACCAGGAACTCAAATTCGGGAGAAGGCATCGGTTCGTATGTTTCAACGGGGTTTAAAACAAGCAATCTGCATGACGTGATAATTTATGTTTTGAAGAGATAGAGAGAAATGCAAGAGTGTGTGCAGTGTTTTTCTGAAAAACTGCTTGTTTTTATTATTGAGTTGTTTTTTAGGATTACCATTTTCTGAAAAGCGAAAAGAGAAAACAGCAATTAATGCGAAAATTACAGAACGACGTTTATTTTATTTATGAACTTGTCGATTCTTGAAACTACAACCCTATAAAACAAAACTCTGTCGCTTTGGGTGAAGCGAAGAGGGATAATTACAGAAAGTGAGTCCTATCAAAACATCCTTTTCACCTGGGCAGGGTGAAAGGTTAAGATAAAGACGACAATTACTTTGACTTATGAACAATCTTCGGAACATCGACAGCAACCCATTGGCGGCGAACTCCTCGGTGAATCACAAAGTCTGGTACCTTCCTTGATTTGTCTTCAGAAATAACGCTGATTTCTGGCGGAGCTGGATCATTGGAATCTGTCTCCCAGGCAGAGTTTCCGTAGGAGGATTCCTCAGTTGTATTTTGTATAGGATTTGTGCTCTCAGGCAAATCTCCCCATCCAGTTGGCTGGATGTCTTCGAGCCTGATACGAGAGCTCTCAGGAGCGGTGTACTTGACCATATAGTCGTATTTTCCACTCGGTTGTCCTAAGGTGTCCCACACATCTGCGGAACTGGTGGAGTCATCCCTCTCGATGACGTTGACCTCAGGAAAAACATAGTTGATGAATTCTAGTCTGGCGAACGTTGCAAATTCATCGTTGTGCTAGATATTTTCTGAATACCCTGAGTGTTGATTTCATGACATGGTGGGAACGCAGGTATTCCTTTCAATGATGCTCAGCTGATTTTCATTGTTCGGCTAATTTTCTTGCCCCAAGTCTCCTGGGTATGGCTTCCAGATAGGCAGGCCATCCATTGGGCCATAATAGTCGTGGTCAAAGTTGTATTTCATCTGAGTGTCCTCCTCTAATGAATTTGGCGGAGCACGACATCCTTCTGGACCACAATCTCCGTATATCATTTCGACGTCTGTCCTCGGTATAAATCTCGGACTCTGTGCGGGATAGAAAAATGGTATAGGCACTTCTTCCTGCGACATATAACTGTCCTTGTTAAGATAGGACTCCCATTCTTCCTCTGTATCGGAGGAATCCCCCTCGTTGATGGTATGTACTTCTTGAGACACTGGGTGAAGGAAACCTCCACAGTGGAAGAAGTTTTGAATGGGATGAAGACTTTCATCGTTAGCAGCTGTCTGGGTACAGGTCGCAGAAAAACCAAGACCCTTCTTTGTTTTATTATCAGTAGGAATGACAAGTTGTCCCCATCCTTTCCTATTGTTATTTTCAATTGCCTCGAGAGCATCTTTGTATGAGAAAATAAAGGTTCCTTTCCCTGATTGATTCTCATTGCTCACCGAAAGTGCTTGGAACTGAGTTCCAACAACCTCCTCGGGTTCTTCACAAGTAGATAATGACAGGTTACTCACGATCAAGGCTTGTTCTCCACAGACCTTCACGAGTTGATCGTTCTTGACGAACTTCAATTTCTGGTGCAGCGTCGAAGTGACTGCCCCAGCCTGGTGTATCCAAGGTCTTCCTAATAAGCAACTTTATGTTGCTCGGATGTCCATGACCTGGAAAGTGATTAGGAAAGTGTGAGGACCGATAGTTATGGGAAGGTCGACTTCACCGATAATTGCTTTCCGAGATCCGTCAAAGGCTTTGGCGATGACCTCACTGCCTCTCATCGGGGACCCTTTGAATGATAGTCGCATTAGAGTGGACTTCAGCATAACGTTGATGGCCGATCCTGTGTCTACCAGTATGCTGGCTAAAGCATCGTCCTGGCAGTTGACTGTGATATTGAGCGCCATGTTGTGACTTTTGCCCTCCTCTGGCAAATCCTCATCACTGAATCCTAAGTTGTTGCAGGAAGTGATGTTAGAGATGATGCTATCGAACTGTCGTATTGACACATCCTGTTCCATAAAAGCCTGCTCTAAGACTTTCTGTAGAGCCTCTCTGTGGGCTTCGGAACTGAGTAAAAGTGATAGCACAGAGATCTTTGAAGGAGTTTGTAACAGTTGATCAACAATGTTATATTCACTCCTTTAGATGAGCTTCAGCATCTCATCATTGTTTTTCGAAAGGTCGGGATTACTGGATTGACCGACTGGTGGATCGGGAGCTTTTGTCTGAAGTTCCTTTTCTATGTTAGGTTCTCCAACCCCTCGGTTGAAGATTCGACCGCTCCGTGTTACTCGACTAATGTCTGCAATATTTACGACGGTGGGTAATGGAATTTCCTTTCCATTCTCATTTGTCGTTGTACGATATTTGTAAGGGCTCGCCTTAGCTCATTCATACGGCACTAGTCCTGGTAGATAGATAACTACAGGAGCCTTCTGATTTTTCTGACTGTCGTAAGTAACTTCAATCAATTCCCAGCTAGGAACTTTTGATTCGTCAAGTAGAGGGATGATGGCGCAAACATCCTTGGTCCCTTCGTGATCAGAGATTACGACAATGTCCTTAATATAATCACCGAAATAGTCCGGCGTCCAGTTGATTGGCTCGAAACTCGAACATAGGTAAATCTCTTTTCGGTCCAACTGACCTTGAAGGGCTGCTCGCACGAGGTAGCATCCTTGGTTATTCTCCGAGCAGACTCTACAACGCTCGTAGTTATGTGGCGGCACCTGGCCACGTCCGCTTTGAAAGCAGTGTAACCTTACTAGGTCTATTTCCATAGATCGGACATCCTGACTTTGATGCCTAGTAGGGTTCCCATTAAGCACGCTGATTTATTGCGTGTCTTCATCCATATAGATCAAAAGCCACCAGTGGTTTAACAAGCGTTGTAAAGTTCTTTGAACGAGAGCGCACCCTTGGTTACTCTCACAACATCCTTTACAGCTCAGATACTCGTGAAAAGTGAGAAAACCGAGTTGGACTTGCCTGGCGTGTAACTCCACCAAGCTGGTATTCATCAGACAAATATTGAAGATTTGGATCATGTTGATATGATAGGGATTTCTATCATGGTAGTCCTGGCTCCATCCAAGATCCATCTGACGCTGGAGGGCCTCCTGTATGAAAGAGCATCCCTGTTTTTTTACCGAGCAAGTCAGACAGGAATTGTAATCGTGCCGCAGCAGATTATGATATTAGCTTTGCCTTGAGTGCATCGCCACCAAGTTGACATTCATTGCACGGATGTCGTGCTTCTGAATGATGTTGGAATTTATATAAGTCATGTTGACCCCACGAACTCGATGCTCTTGGATCCACCCGAGATCCAATTGTTCCTGTAGAGCTGATTGCACCACAGAACATCCTTGATTGTTTTTAGAGCAGATATCACACTGGTGATAGTTATGAGGTGGCACATGGCCGTATCTGCTCTGCCTACAATGTATCTTGATCAAATTGGCCCTTAATAAATGTACCTCATGAATTTGATAGATGTTGTTAGACTCTCCCTCTATCAAATTGATTGTAGGTTTCTCATGTTGAGGCAATGGGTTTGTGAGAACATTCGGATTTGTATCTTTGAAAGATAAGACCCCGCTCCTAACAAGCTTTTGCACATCAAATTTGAAACTGTGACAGTTTTCTATGTTATGCCCTGGTCCTCTTTGATGGTAAGGACAAGTCTGATCCGTTTTGAACCAAAAAGGCGGATTTTCCAGTACTGTAAGAGGAGACTTGGTTTGGACGTGCCCCTTGACCAATAATAATGGAAACAATTCTGCGTATAACATGGGTATAGGGTCAAACCCCGGTGGTCGCATTGTACGGTTGTTGTTGTACGGGGGACGGGCCTGCTGAAGAGGCTGTTGTGTCCTTTGCTGATATTGTTGTTGAATCGGTTGGCTCTGAGCAACCTCAGGTTGATACGTAGGAATAGGCGCAGGGTTGATAACAGGAGTTATAGCTGCTACTGGTCGGTAACGTCGGCTTTGATTTTCGAGAGAGATATTCCCAATATCCTGCTCTTTTTTCTTAGGGAGAGCACTACCGTATCATTTTGTACTACTCGAAGATCCAGCGTCTTTAACTAAACGTCCTTCCCGAACCGCTTCCTCAAGACGAACTCCCATGCCTACCATTTCGGTGAAGTCACTGGGCCCACTGGCCACTATTCGGTCGTAGTAGAATGAGCTCAAGGTCTTTAAGAAGATCTTTGTCATCTCTTTTTCCTCCAGAGGTGGAGAATCTGAGCGGCAATTTCACGCCATCTCCGAGTGTACTCCTTAAAGGTTTCCTTGTCCTTTTGTGACATTGATCTGAGTTGATCTCTGTCCGGTGCCATGTCCAAATTGTATTTATATTGTTGAACGAAAGTAGTGCTAAGATCTCTGAACATGCCGATCGTAGCGTGGTTTAAACCCATGTACCATTTTAATGTGGCACCGGTTAAACTATCCTGAAAGTAGTGAATTAGTAGCTCCTGGTTCTTTGTCTGAGCTGACATTCGTCGAGCGTACATCACCAAGTGGCTTTGAGGGCAAGAATTACCCTTGTACTTTTCAAAGTCGGGTACCTGGAACTTGTGCGGAACTTTCACAATAGGGACCAAACAAAGGTCCGCGGCGTCCTTTCCAAATAAATCCTGACTGCGAAGGGCTTGCAGCTCTTTCTGTATCTCTAGGAATTGTTCTTGGAACTCATTCATTCTGTCGAACATACTTTCGTTTCCACCAGAAGGTATCTATGGAATCTGTCCTTTCGGGATAGTGTGTACCACGGGCGGTGGTATAGTCATTATGGCCGAGACTCTCGGTGTCTCCCGAAGTTTGTAACCTTCAGGAGTCGTTGTCATGCCACGGGCATCTTCGCTTTCCCGAAGTTTGTAACCTTCAGGCCCAGCGGCTCCTGCTGCGGTTCCTTGATCCTCAGTGATCGGCGGAACATATCCTTCCGGGATATAGTTAATAGGCATGCCCCAGGGACGATCTTTCGACATTTTGTACCTAGGATCATACTTCTCCACTATGGGTGTTGATGTGATCTCTGAGATCACAGTCCTTTGTTGTTGCATTTGAGCTTCTGCTAGAGCTTGCATGTCGTTATGAAGCTTTCTCAGATCCTCTTTCAGAGTGTCGATCTCTTCTCTCAACTCTCTGTTATCTTCCTCGAGATCATCCATCTTTTTCTGGCGATTGGCCCGAGTATTGTACGAATGAGACACCTTGACTCTCTCTCTAGAATCGAGACACAAACGTGAGATTCGTAGATAAGAAGAATGCGTTTATGATGAATGATATGCAATGATTATTATATGTTTTTGTTTATTCAAAGTAAACTTCGACAATTAGATTGCAAATATCAAACAGTGGGGAAGATCCCGTTTTAATGAATTCAAAGATTGCGGAAACGGAAATATAGTAAATTACAAAGTATTGTAAAAGAAAATCTAAACTAATGGATCTTGAGTCCTCTCTGAGGAGAGCTCAAGTGCTGGTTCTGGTGCTTTCCTTTTCTTTGACCGAGGCTCTTGGGCCGTTGTCGGGTTGTCATTCCTTTGCCAAGTGAAAAGAGCGAGCAAATTCCTTTGGTCATCCTGATTCTCTATAGCATGCTGCTCTAAAATCTCAATCATAGCATCCTTTTCTCTTAATAGCTACTGTATTTTCTTGCACTCCACATTGAGAATACGGTACTTGGTCCTCCAAGACCTCCTCTCCTGTTGAACTTTGGTGAGAGTCACCTGAAGTTTTTCCGTGTCTGACATGAAATAAAGGACAGAGTCCCTTAATGGAAGAACTTCCTGGCAAGGGTAAGGCATCCTCAGCTTAAGAGCTCTAGTTTGTACCCAGTGGAGATAAGGCTCCACCGAGACATAGTTTGGTTTTCCTAGAGACTCTCTTCCTTTCCTGTGAACGTGTTTCCAAGCGGGCACTATTTCCGTCGTTAGTGCCCTGTCATTTTCTCCTTCCTTGAAGAAAAGACCTTCCAGATGAACATTACGCGGGACATGTCTCATCGGGTATCCAAATTGAAGACGAACTAAAACTGGATAATAATTGATTCCTCCCCTAGTTCCTATAAGGGGTACATTTGGGAAATTTCCACAACGGTCAATGATCCTGATCCTGTCATAGATTCGATTTTACCAATCGATGTCAGAGTTGGTAAGAGACATGATTCTCTGTGACCAACGTAAAGTATTCTTTTGATCCCAAAATGCAGCCGACTTGGGCAAGTGAAAAGTGAACCATTTGTACAGCAAAGGTACACAACAAGTGATCATTCCTCCATTGTACAAATTCCTTAAGTGTACCAAATGATACATAATCGCGACTTTCTGAGTCTAACGGTTACTAACTGCAAGTGCACAGCCTATCGCGTAGTAATAAAGATATCGATCCCACAGAGACCTGATAATCAACCTAGTGCTACGGTTTTGTTACTGTGTTTAGCTAAGGCGAAGATGTTTTGGTTTTAAGTTCAAAAAGGGAAACTAAAGGGAATCTAGATATTAGAAATAAACTAGTTAAGATTAGGATATCGGTACATAATTCAGTACACCATCGTGGATTCAATGAAACATAAGCATATAAAAATTAGTCACAATATAATTCTGTAGAAAATACCAGTTTAAAAGCCCTCACCTCACACTCTCGTGGTTATTTCTTTGGACTATACCTTTAACTCATAATGTCTGCTCTCGCTAGCCCATTTGAGTTTAAAAATAATTTTTGAAAACTAATAAGTCCTAATTAACTTTAAAGCGCTCTCGTTGTTTTTAAAACCAATGCCCGATTTCAGCTATCCGGGTAAAATCTCACACTC
Source organism: Lathyrus tuberosus (assembly GCA_022829125.1). Taxonomy (NCBI): domain Eukaryota; kingdom Viridiplantae; phylum Streptophyta; class Magnoliopsida; order Fabales; family Fabaceae; genus Lathyrus; species Lathyrus tuberosus. The sequence goes on along the minus strand of JALAZF010000132.1, from coordinate 6,342,997 downwards.
TCGTGGTCTTGACCTTAACCTTTGCTACCTTTTTACTCTCGTAATAAAAGTTGATTTTAAATTAAGAAATCGAAGCCAGAAAATAAGTTGTTTTATGATTTTAGCTTAGAATTATTGAATCCATTCCGGTTACTCAATTACATACCGATAAAATGAGTTTAGCTCGACATATTAATTAAAGCAAACATAAATACACATGAACAATTAAACATTAACACAAACATGGTAAAAAAAACAAATAATACTATTATTGAATTACGATAAAAACCTGGTGAATGCGGTTCTAGCAATTCCTCCACAAGTCGGCAGGCTTTTGCTTGAATTTACGAAACGAATGAATAATGAAGGCAAACTTAAAACTAAACTAAGGTGTGATAGCCCCTCGATGTGAGAAACTATCACTATTCGGTAATGGATGGACAAAAGAAAGGTAAAGGAAAGCAAAAACGGGAAGGTAAAAATTCTGGAAACAAAATGCAAAAGTATGGAATTCTCTGATAAAAGTTGTGTCTCACGTCCTTGCCAAAATGCACTATATATAGACCTCCAGTATGAGAGAATATAGGAGCACTAGTTGGAACAGCCACTGCGTTTGAGTCTGAGGAAATATAGGAGAAAATGTCGAACGTGTGAAACTATAAATTTCTCTCTTCGTGACCACGTCTGTCTCCAACGTAACGTTTCTGTTTTTGGACCTATGACGATCGTGGGGGCTGCGTGACGCTCGTGATAGCTTTTGAATTCATGACGGTCGTGGCACTATGTGTGACGGTCGTGATGGCTTTGGTCTTCATAACGGTCGTGGCACTATGTGTGACGGTCGTCACACATACAAAAACTGATTTCTCTGCTTTTTTTGCTATTTTTCTCTGTTCTTTCCTTATTCTGCTACTTTTCTGCTCTTTTTCTCATTCTTGGCTTGGAAACTGAAATACCTGTGAAAACACTTGAATATCCTTGAAATAATCGGAAATTAGGCAGAAATGGGATAAGATTTGAACATAAATCAAGGTAAAAATACGATATATTTTCGTGTTATCAAACTCCCCTACACTTGAATCTTTGCTTGTCCTCAAGCAATCAATCAGTTAGAATCGGACAAACTTTATCAAATGCACATACATGGTACATCTATGGATTTGAAAATGTTAGAGGGCTTCTCGTTAGTAAGGTAGGTACTTGTATAAAGCATTAAAGATACATTAATGACACATAGCAACAAGCATGATCATAGACCTCTCTTTTGTACAATCCAGTTCTAATCATTCTATTATAGTTCAACCCAAAGCTTTCGTGTCTGTTTCACCCGGTTTCATTCTAACACAATCACATTAAGCCATTTGCCTTTTTCACGCACGTAGTGGAGTAGCCGGTTAGTGACTTTGATCCCTTTTTTGCACGGGGCCTGATACATGAGTGTGGTAACCCTTTATACATCCTATTCGTAGATTGCGGGGGATCGAACCGTAGTTCGCCCTACCAAGTCCAGAATTAGGTACCTCTGAACTAATCGACAACAGATTTCTTTCTTTTCTTGTAAGTTTTCGCAACCGTAAGATTTGGTGCGTCTTCTATTTTTCTCAGCAGACAAAAATAAGAAAGATTCTTCTTTTCATGATTTGGGCATCAAACACTTATATTCATCGGCTCCTTACGTGGTTTGTGATTAAGACGGTGTTGACTGCTAATATAAACTAGGGTTAATACCTATTTTGCCCCCTGCCATATAGGCGCTTTTTGAAAAAACCCCCTGCGAAAAAAAAAGTTGCAAAAACTTCCCTAACATTTGAAGATTCTCTCAATTTTGACCTTCATCACATCCAGTCACCAAAAAATCTATGTGGCAGCGTTTTTTTAACTGATGTGTCACGCCATGTTGGCTTTTTATTTTTATTTTGAATTATTTTAATGCCATGTGGCACTTTATTTTATGTTTATTTATTATTTAGATTAGAAAATATGTTAAATGTTCAAAACTTGCTAGTTGTAGGATTTGAACCCACCCCCTTTCACTCATTGCTTCAATAACTTACCACTAGGCTAGAAAGTGTTTGTTGAAATATTGTCTCCTTTAATTGATTTTAATACATGTTTTTCGTTTTTTACTTTTAAATGATGTTAATATATTATAACTAAATAATATATTTAGTTTTAATTTTTTTTAATGTTACATATACTGTACCAATTTTAGTTTATTAAAATGCTACAATTATTAATTTTTCAAAACTAAACTAGACTAATCCTTTATAAAAACTAAACTATTAATGTTTAAACTATTAAAATAAAATAAATTAAACTAACATTAATATAATTAAGAAATAAATTATTTTATTAATTTTTAAATTAATAAATACTGAAAGTACTGTAGCTAATTTAATTTACGTTTTAATAATAATAAACTAATTAATAAATTTATAAATTAATAAATACTGTAATTAATAAACTAATTTAATAAATTAATTAATAAACTAATTAACAAATTTATAAATTAATAAATTTATAATTGCTGTAGCTAATTTAAAAATTTATTAATTAGGTTATTAATTTCTAAATTTATTAATTAGTTTACTAATTTCTAAATTTATAACTAATAAACTAATTAATAAATTTATAATTATTGTAGCTAATTTAATTTATAAATTTATTAGTTACACTATTGTAAATTTATAATTACTGTAGGTTATTTAATTTACGTTTTAATAATAATAAACTAATTTAATTTACGTTTTATTAATTACAGTATTTATTAATTTATAAATTTATAATTACTGTAGCTAATTTAATTTACGTTTTAATAATAATAAACTAATTTGATTTACGTTTTATTAATTATAGTATTTATTATTTTAGAAATTAATAAACTAATTTATTTCTTAATTATATTAACGTTAGTTTAATTTAATTTATTTTAATAGTTTAAACATTAATAGTTTAGTTTTTATAAAGGATTAGTCTAGTTTAGTTTTGAAAAATTAATAATTGTAGCATTTTAATAAACTAAAATTGGTACAGTATATGTAACATTAAAAAAAATTAAAACTAAATATATTATTTAGTTATAATATATTAACATCATTTAAAAGTAAAAAACGAAAAACATGTATTAAAATCAATTAAAGGAGACAATATTTCAACAAACACTTTCTAGCCTAGTGGTAAGTTATTGAAGCAATGAGTGAAAGGGGGTGGGTTCAAATCTTACAACTAGCAAGTTTTTGAACATTTAACATTATTTCTAATCTAAATAATAAATAAACATAAAATAAAGTGCCACATGGCATTAAAATAATTCAAAATAAAAATAAAAAGCCAACATGGCGTGACATATCAGTTAAAAAAATGCTGCCACGTAGATTTTTTGGTGACTGGATGTGATGAAGGTCAAAATTGAGAGAATCTTCAAATGTTAGGGAAGTTTTTGCAACTTTTTTTTTCGCAGGGGTTTTTTCAAAAAGCGCCTATATGGCAGGGGGCAAAATAGGTATTAACCCTATAAACTATTGGGGGTTACTTTAGGAGTGAACTCGAGGTATCGGTATAATAAGTATTGAAACTGATATCGCATACGCAAGAGGTCTAAGGTGTCAAGACGGTATCGATCTTGTTAGAACTTTCCCAACTTCCTAACATAGCCTTTATCTTGGTATGTCATATTGTGCATTGATCGTAAAAAAAATTTTATATAGCAGAATAAAGCCGGGGAATCAAATATTAAACGAAAATTCTCATATATATAAACTTTGATAAAAGGGAAATATGAAAAAGGAAAAATAAAAAGGGAAATAAAGTGAAAATAGACTAGCTCTCCCACACTATATCGGACATTGTCCTCAATGTTGCGATATAAAGGGGAACAACAAGAAAAACTAGTAAAAGAAACAAAAAAAAATCAAGGAGCCCCACGTCCTCTTCCTATAGAGCGCCCTCGTCCATGCTGTGCCACATGATCTGGAATGCCGACGTGATGGATGTAATCATGTAAGTCCTACACTCGCAATGTCAAGGCACCCATCTCACCGATGACGCCGTCAAGCCTCTGGCCTTGGTTGACTTGCCCTTGCTGGATTTGACGCATGAGAGTCATTATTTCATTGTGTTGCTCTTGTTGTTGTGCTTCTCTCTGGGCAACCAGCTGGTTTTGTTGTCATATTGCTCTTAAGATTTCTTCATTTGTAACGGGGTCTTGGTCGGGTCGGCTACGACGTCGGGAGGTGGAAGGAGCATCATGGGCAGGCGGTGGTTGGTTTTCTGGGGCGATTTGGTCCATCTCTTGTTCCATCTCATCAACAGGTGCATGATTTTGATCATCATGTGTAGCCGCATTTTGCTCGGGAGCATTCAAATCAAAGATCCAATTCGTCATATTCTGAGGGTCAATGCGGTTCCTGCAAGGCAGAATGATACTTCTAACTGTTCTTGTGCGGACCATTAGATGATATTAGCCATCTCTTCTTAGTTTGATGAGGTGTAAGTTGCGGCAGTAGTCGATGTCGAGCAACACCGGAGGCATGGAAGGTAATCTATTAAGCTCGTCCCCTAAGTTCAAACTTAGAGCAATAGAAGTGACAATCTGTAACGCCCCAGTTTTGTGTGAGTTTTATTTAATCGAGTCGTTTTGATTATTTTATTATTATTTTATTTTATTCTAGACTTTTATTTGGAAATATGTTATTTTTCAATGTTGTGATGTTTTATCGCGTTTTGGGAACATTTGCGAGAAAATTGAGTGTAGGGGTATTTTGGTCTTTTTGGATGGTTAGATATTTTGATTTTTATAAAAATAGAAAAGTCGTAAGAAAAGAGAGAAAATAAAGAAAAACAGAAAAATAGAGAGAAAGAGAAGAAGAAAAGAAGAGAAGAGAAAAAGAAGAAGAAAATGAGGAAAAACTTGTGGATTTAGGAACCGATTCAGACGACTTTTCAAACGCGAATTAATCGGGTAAGGGTGCGAAACTCGATTATATTATGTTTGTGTATGATTATGTATGTTGTGTGGAACTTTTGTTGTTTTTTTCAATAATAGGTCGAAATGAGATAAACGAGTAGAAATCGATGTTTTACGGACGAAAGTCGGAATAAATTGTGTAGTAGAGTCAAGTGATGTTGGGTCGTGATTTAGCGTGGTCGTTTGATTGAATCGAGTCGAATTTGTAACTGTTGAGTTTTTGATATATATATATTGATGTTTTGGTGCAAATTGATGTTGTGATCGAGTAAAAGTGTTTGGATATGTCTGGTAACATCTGTATAGGTTGACATTTAATCGGGTAAGGATAGGAATTAATCGGGAATAGTGGCTTTTGTGTTTTTCGAGTGGTTTTGAAGGAGTTTGGAGTAGAGTAATTGATAAAACTATGTTTCAAAATATTTCAAAAATGGAAAATGTGTTGGATGGTTTTTTAATGGTGAAAATATTGTAGTACGTTGAATTCTGAGATCGTAACTTTTTACGAAATCGAAATCGGAGGTCCGGAAGTCATTTAACGATCGAAAACTGATTTTTCAGCAAAATCTGCACCTCGTGCGCTAACCCCCTGCAACTATGCGTCGACTCGTGATTTCATGCGCTGACCCGGGAGAATTTCAAATGTTCATGCGCTGACCCCCAAGTCTCATGCGTCGGCGTATGATCACAGGTTTTCCAAAATGTCCGATTTTGTTTTCTTCATAACTTTTGAACCGTAAGTCCGTTTTGACCCCCGTTTGAAGTGTTGGAAAGCTAATGAAAAGTTATTTCTATCAAAAATGGTTTGGAGGGTAAAAGACGATTTAATTAATTCGTGTTTTTGAAAAATAGTCGGGTTGTCGGGTTTTTATCGCGTTAAATGTGTGGGATTGATGTGTTATCATGCTATATGCTTTTGTTATGTAACGTGTAGCTTGTGTGCTGTTATATGATGTGAATATACATGATGAAATGTTGTGTTGATGATATATGCATGATTATGGATGTGTATATGTGTGCATTTTAAATGTCATGAGTCATTGTATGCCAAGCATCATGATATGCATTCTTGTGACGTCCTGAGTGACGGATTGATTCCAGAGGGAATCTGCTATAACATCGTGAGCCTTAAAAATAAGAGGTATGAATCGCCTGAGGACTGAAAGCGATGGTTATAGACGATCGTGTGCCCATGTGGGGTGTTAATGATCGGGTCCTGTGACCGTGTGGGGTGTGAGCGATCCATAAACGTCGTGTGCCCGTGTGGGGTGTGAGCGACGGGGAACATCGTATGCCCGACGGGGAGTTACAGTGATGTAACAAGCGATGGGTCCAGCAGAGTTCCTGAGTGAACTAGTGATAAGAAACATTGGAAGACGGTACCGCATGTGCATTGCATAGAGTCGTTGTGTCGGTCTCTGTGCATTTGCATAAATCATGGATTAATTGTGTATGGAATTGTGAATGTGATTAATGAGATGGAATATGTATAAATGTGTTGATGATGAGTGCATTGTGTATGATCGATATGCATTGGTGTTGGATACCTGATACTTGTACTGTGTTGTGTTGTATTTGATTGTGGTGCATTTGTGGTGGGAATATTTTACTTGTGCATTTCTGGGTTAATATATAATTATATGCAACTGTACTATGATTGTGTTTCTCACCCTTCTGTTGTTTTATAATGCTCTATGAGGCATTGCAGATTAGAGTCGATGGATGTATTTTGTGAAGCTTTGCGCCTTCATTCTTTTGTCGGTCGGCTCTGATATGTGACACTGGGTAGTTAGGGAGGCCGTTAGTGATTATTGTGTATTATGTATATATATATATATATCTTTTGGCTTGTGCATGTATAATTTGATGTATGACAACTTTTCATGTGATATATATATATATATATATATATATATATATATATATATATATATATATATATATATATATATATATATTATTCAGTTTTAGATGTTCCGCTTTTATTCTAATTCTGAAATGTGGGTGTAAGGAACTGAGTTCCTCTGTTGATTGCTACCCCACTATTGCATATCTTTATGAGCAGGTGTTGTATGTATTATTTCAAATTGATGTGACCCTTCGGTCTATATTGTGAATTTCAAGTATACTCTGACGAAATTTTGAATTTTATTTTACTGCTTTAATTATTTGGGGGTATAGATTGGGGGTGTCACATTAACTGGTATCAGAGCCAGTCCGTGTCAGTTTGTGTCAGTCCTTGTTGGTCGTTGTGTTTGGATGAGCGGTTTGTTTAACCATAGTTGCTGTCATTGGAAATGAACAGAATATGGCTGGAAGAAACGACGCTGCTTTAGCTGCTGCGATGCAAGCTATGGCTCGGGCTGTGCAGGGTGCACCTCATGCTGCTGGAAACGATGAGTTCAGGAAGAATAAACCACCTGTCTTCAAGGGGAGACATGATCCTGATGGTGCACAGATTTGGTTGAAAGAGATTGAAAGGATTTTTCGAGTGATGGATTGTGCGGAGGATCAGAAGGTGAGACTGGGTACTCACATGTTGCAAGAGGAAGCAGATGACTGGTGGGTTAGTACTCGTCAGGTGTTGGAAGCTGGAGATGAAGAAGTTACTTGGACTGTGTTTAGCCGGGAGTTTCTGAGGAAGTATTTTCCCGAAGATGTAAGAGGAAAGAAGGAAATTGAGTTCTTGGAATTGAAACAAGGTAATATGTTTGCTGTTGATTATACTGCTAAGTTTGTGGAGCTTGTGCAGTTTATCCTCATTATGCTGAAGCGACTGCGGAGTTCTCTAAGTGTGTGAAGTATGAGAGCGGATTGCGTCCTGAGATTAAGCAGGCAATCGATTATCAAAGGATAAGAAGGTTTTCTGATTTGGTGGAATGTTGTAGGATTTATGAAGAGGATAGTAAGGCTCGTTCTACTCATTATAAGAGTGTGAGCGAGAGGAAAGGGAAGCAACAGTTCCGCGGTGGTCCGTATGTGACACCAGCTAATAAGGGTAAACAAATGGGTACTTTTGATCGAAGGCCCAGTGGTGGAGGTATGTCTGGTCCTCTGAGGTGTTAGAAATGTGGTGAGTTGGGGCATCGTCAGTTCGAGTGTAGGAAAGATATGAGGAAGTGTTCTAATTGTGGAGGTGTCGGACATGTCGTAGCTGATTGTAAAAGGAAGAATGCGGTGAAGTGTTACAACTGTGGTGAACCTGGTCATATTAGTGTGAAGTGTCAGAAACCGAAGCAAGCTCCAGCTAGTGGGAAGGTGTTTGCATTGGCAGGGACTCAGACTACTAATGCAGATCGTCTGATCAGAGGTACTTGTTTTATTAATAGTACGCCTTTAGTTGCTATTATTGATACTGGAGCGAATCATTCGTTTATTTCGTCTGAGTGCGCAAAGTGTTTGAATCTTGTGTTGTCTTTGATGGATGGTGAGATGGTTATTGATACTCCAGCGATGGGGTCAGTAACTACTTCTTTGGTTTGTTTAAGTTGTCCTTTGACTATTTATGGTAAAGACTTTGAGATGGATTTAGTGTGTTTGCCGTTGGAGGGTTTAGATGTGGTTCTGGGAATGAATTGGTTGCAGTTCAATCGGGTTCATATTGATTGTTATCATAAGCTGGTAAGGTTTCCTTCTCTTGAGGAAGACGAAGACTCGAGTTTCTTATCTACCAAAGAGTTGAAGAAACTTTTGGCGGATGAAGCTCAGTTGTTTGGGTTATTTGCATCGTTGATGGTGGATGGTCAAGTTTCACTTGATGTGTTTCCAGTTGTGTGTGATTTTCCGGAAGTGTTTCCTGAGGATATATCAGATGTGCCGCCAGAGAGAGAGGTGGAGTTTTCGATAGATCTAGTTCCTGGTACTAGACCTGTTTCTATGGCACCTTATCGTATGTCGGCATCTGAGTTGGTTGAGTTGAAGAAGCAATTGAATGAGTTGTTGGAAAAGAGGTTTGTAAGACCTAGTGTTTCTCCTTGGGGTGTTCCAGTTTTATTGGTGAAAAAGAAGGATGGAAGTATGCGGTTGTGTATCGATTATCGCCAGTTGAATAAGGTGACGATCAAGAATAAGTATCCTCTTCCAAGGATTGATGATCTGATGGATCAGTTGGTTGGTGCTTGTGTGTTCAGTAAGATTGACTTGAGATCCAGAAATCATCAGATTAGGGTGAAGGAGGAAGATATCCAGAAGACGGCCTTTAGGACACGTTACGGTCATTATGAATATTATGTGATGCCGTTCGGGGTTTCTAATGCGCCAGGTCTGTTTATGGAATACATGAATCATATTTTTCACGAGCATTTAGATCGATTTGTTGTTGTGTTTATTGATGACATATTGATTTATTCTAAGTCTCGAGAGGAGCACGCGGAGCATTTGCGTATTGTTTTGCAGGTTTTGAAGGAAAAGAAGCTTTTTGGTAAATTGTCCAAGTGTGAATTCTGGTTGTCGGAGGTGAGTTTTCTTGGGCACGTAATTTCAGGTAATGGTATTTCAATGGATCCATCTAAAGTAGAAGCAGTTCTACAATGGGAGGCTCCGAGATCTGTTACTGAAATTCGAAGCTTTTTGGGTTTGGCCGGTTATTATCGACGGTTCATTGAAGGGTTTTCTAAGCTAGCACTTCCTTTGACCCAGTTGACATGTAAGGGTGGGCAAGCATTCATTTGGGATATTCGGTGTGAGGAAAGTTTTAATGAGCTGAAGAGAAGATTGACGACAGCTCCGATTTTGATTTTGCCGAATCCTAATGAACCATTTGTGGTTTATTGTGATGCTTCGTTGATTGGTCTAGGTGGTGTTCTGATGCAGGAAGGTAAAGTGGTGGCTTATGCTTCAAGGCAATTAAGAGTTCATGAGAAAAATTATCCTACTCATGATCTTGAATTAGCGGCTGTGGTTTTTGTGTTGAAGATCTGGAGGCATTATCTCTACGGTGCAAGGTTTAAAGTCTTTAGTGATCACAAAAGTTTGAAATATTTGTTTGATCAGAAAGAGCTAAATATGAGGCAACGTAGATGGTTGGAATTTCTGAAGGACTACGACTTTGGCTTGAATTACCATCCTGGTAAAGCTAATGTGGTAGCCGATGCATTGAGCCAGAAATCTTTGCATATGTCCGCGTTGATGGTTAAAGAGTGGGAACTTTTGGAGTCGTTTAGAGACTTGAGTTTGGTATGTGAAGTGACTTCGGATAGTGTGAGGCTGGGTATGTTGAAGGTTACCAATGATTTTCTGATGACGGTTCGTGAGAAACAAAAGCTGGATGTGAGATTGGTGGATTTGATGTTGGTTGCCGGAAAAGATGCGAATAGTGATTTTCAAGTGGATAGTAATGGTATTTTGAGATTCCGAGGTAGGATTTGTATTCCTGATGATGCGGAGTTGAAAAGGATGATTTTAGAGGAAGGACACCGGAGTAATTTAAGTATACATCCGGGAGCGAATAAGATGTACCAAGGTTTGAAGAAGATTTTCTGGTGGTCTGGATTGAAAAGAGATGTGGCTCAGTTTGTTTATGCATGTTTGACTTGTCAGAAATCGAAGGTAGAACATCTGAGGCCTAGTGGGTTGTTGCAACCGTTGGATATTCTAGAATGGAAATGGGATAGCATTTCGATGGATTTTGTAACGGGGTTACCGAATACACTGAGAGGGCATAATGCTATTTGGGGGGTTGTTGATAGGCTGACTAAATCGGCTCATTTCATTCCGATTGACATCAGTTTTTCTTTGGAGCGGTTAGCTGAGATTTACATCAGTGTGATTGTGAAGTTGCATGGAGTTCCGTTGAGTATTGTTTCGGATCGAGACCCGAGGTTTACTTCGAGATTTTGGGAAAGTTTACAGAAGGCGTTGGGTTCTAAGTTGAGGTTGAGTTCGGCTTATCATCCGCAGACGGATGGTCAGACGGAGAGGACGATTCAGTCGTTGGAAGATTTATTGAGAGCGTGTGTTTTGGAACAAGGTGGTGCGTGGAATAGTTATCTTGCGTTGATTGAATTCACGTATAATAACAGTTTTCATTCGAGTATTGGAATGGCACCGTTTGAAGCACTATATGGACGAAGGTGTCGAACACCGTTGTGTTGGCACGAATCTGGTGAGAGCTCGGTGGTTGGACCAAAGTTGGTGCAACAGACGACGAAGAAAGTGAAGCTTATTCGAGAGAAAATGAAGGCTTCTCAGAGTAGGTAAAAGAGTTATCATGATCGGAGACGGAAGGATCTCGAGTTCCAAGAGGGCGATCATGTATTTCTAAGGGTTACGCGGGTAACGGGTGTGGGTCGTGCATTGAAATCGAAGAAACTTACTTCTCGGTTTATTGGTCCTTACCAGATATCTGCGAGAGTGGGTGTTGTGGCGTATAGGGTAGCGTTGCCGCCGAATCTGTCAAATTTGCATGATGTGTTCCATGTTTCACAGCTTCGGAAGTATGTTCCGGATCCGTCGCATGTGATCCCGATGGATGAAGTTGAGGTAAGGGAGAACCTTACGGTTGAGGCATTACCAGTTAGGATTTTGCACTTGTAAAAGTGGCGTGGGAAGGCGCTGCTGAGGGCAATTTGACTTGGGAGTTGGAGAGTCGGATGCGGGAGTCGTATCCGGAGTTGTTCGTCTCAGGTAATATTTTCGAGGACGAAAATTTCTAAGTGGGGTAGAGTTGTAACGCCCCAGTTTTGTATGAGTTATATTTAATCGAGTCGTTTTGATTATTTTATTATTATTTTATTATTATTTTATTATTATTTTATTTTATTCTCGACTTTTATTTGGAAATATGTTATTTTTCAATGTTGTGATGTTTTATCGCGTTTTGGGAACGTTTGTGAGAAAATTGAGTGTAGGGGTATTTTGGTCTTTTTGGATGGTTAGATATTTTGATTTTTATAAAAATAGAAAAGTAGTAAGAAAAGAGAGAAAATAAAGAAAAACAGAAAAATAGAGAGAAAGAGAAGAAAAAAAGAAGAGAAGAGAAAGAGAAGAAGAAAAAGAGGAAAAACTTGTGGATTTAGGAACCGATTTAACCGACTTTTCAAATGCGAATTAATCGGGTAAGGGTGCGAAACTGGATTATACTATGTTTGTGTATGATTATGTATGTTGTGTGTAACTTTTGTTGTTTTTTTCAATAACAGGTCGAAATGAGATAAACGAGTAGAAATTGATATTTTTACGGACGAAAGTCGAAATAAATCGTGTAGTAGAGTCAAGTGATGTTGGGTCGTGATTTAGTCTGGTCGTTTGATTGAATCGAGTCAAATTTGTAACTGTTGAGTTTTTGATATATATTGATGTTTTGGTGCAAATTGATGTTGTGATTGAGTAAAAGTGTTTGGATATGTCTGGTAACATCTGTATAGGTTGACATTTAATCGGGTAAGGATAGGAATTAATCGGGAATGGTGGCTTTTGTGTTTTTCGAGTGGTTTTGAGGGAGTTTGGAGTAGAGTAACTGATAAAACTATGTTTCAAAATATTTCAAAAATGGAAAATGTATTGGATGGCTTTTTAATGGTGAAAATATTGTAGTACGTTGAATTCTGAGATCGCAGCTTTTTACGGAATCGAAATCGGAGGTCCGGAAGTCATTTAACGATCGAAAACTGATTTTTCAGCAAAATCTGCACCTCGTGCGCTAACCCCCTGCAACTGTGCGTCGACTCGTGATTTCATGCGCTGACCCGGGAGAATTTCAAATATTCATGCGCTGACCCCCAAGTCTCATGCGTCGGCGCATGATCACTGGTTTTCCAAAATGTCTGATTTTGTTTTCTTCATAACTTTTGAACCGTAAGTCTGTTTTGACCCCCGTTTGAAGTGTTGGAAAGCTAATGAAAAGTTATTTCTATTAAAAATGTTTTGGAGGGTAAAAGATGATTTAATTAATTCGTGTTTTTGAAAAATAGTGGGTTGTCGGGTTTTTATCGCGTTAAATGTGTGGGATTGATGTGTTATCATGCTATATGCTTTTGTTATGTAACGTGTAGCATGTGTGCTGTTATATGATATGAATATACATGATGAAATGTTGTGTTGATGATTTATGCATGATTATGGATGTGTATATGTGTGCATTTTAAATGTCATGAGTCATTGTATGCCAAGCATCATGATATGCATTCTTGTGACGTCCTGAGTGACGGATTGATTCCAGAGGGAATCTGCTATAACATCGTGAGCCTTAAAAATAAGAGGTATGAATTGCCTGAGGACTGAAAGTGATGTTTATAGACGATCGTGTGCCCATGTGCATTGTGTATGATCGAAATGCATTGGTGTTGGATACCTGATACTTGTACTGTGTTGTGTTGTATTTGATTGTGGTGCATTTGTGGTGGGAATATTTTACTTGTGCATTTCTGGGTTAATATATAATTATATGCAACTGTATTATGATTGTGTTTCTCACCCTTCTGCTGTTTTATAATGCTCTATGAGGCATTGCAGATTAGAGTCGCTGGAGGTATTTTGTGAAGCTTTGCGTCTTCATTCTTTTGTCGGTCGGCTCTGATATGTGACACCGGGTAGCTTTGCGTCTTCAGTTTTAGATTTTCCGCTTTTATTCTAATTCTGAAATGTGAGTGTAACGAACTGAGTTCCTCTGTTGATTGCTACCCCACTGTTGCATATCTTTATGAGCAGGTGTTGTATGTATTATTTCAAATTGATGTGACCCTTCGATCTATGCTATGAATTTCAATTATACTCTGACGAAATTTTGAATTTTATTTTACTGCTTTAATTATTTGGGGGTATAGATTGGGGGTGTTACACAATCCCTCCAAAATATAAGGGTTTGGAACCTCTAGCACAGTTTGCTTGGATGTGTGCTAATAGAAAAGGAGCGGCGTTGATAGGCTCAGGGTGGAACACACAATGGAGGAAAAAGAGTTCTTTTGAGTTCACCTTGTGGTTGATGTCCCTTGCAAATATAGTGTTTCCTAAAATAGGGTGGAAATATCTGATAGCTGGGTTGTGAATATATGTTGTGTTGAGGCTGTCCCAGCTATCGTCCGTAGTCCCAGTCAATCTATTCCAAAGATCAAATGCTGCTTGGAAAAATGTTTCCTGTGGCACCCAACAATGAACATTCTCACCATGGTGGAAACCAAGCATCTCGGCAAGTTGATTTTGGCCGATAGAATACTCAGAACCAAACATGCGGAACATGGCTATACCGGTGAGTTGGTTTGTTTCTCCAGAAGGTGTTACGTATGTGAACGAACTCAGAAACTCGAGCGTCAGGGCTTCGTAGGTAGGTTGGCTTTGAGTGTAGAGCTGCCATAGGCCAGCATTCTGGAGCATCCATTTAACTCCCTCAAGCATCCCCAATTCTTCGAGACATGCAATGTCGACATATCGAGTGGGTTGCACGGATCGTTGGTGGAAACTGATGTAGTTGGTCCTCTGAAGTTCACCGACTTCTCCTGCTCTGAAATTTACAGTTGTAAGGCTTGGAGCTTGCCTTTGTTGTCTAGCCATTGTGCATGCACAGAGAAACAAGTGGTATAGGTGTTCGGAGAAAGTGGGTGTATGTGGAAATGGTTTACTGCGATGTTTAAATAGAATGTGGGAAGATGAATGTTTGTGGAGGGTTTTAATTTTGGTCAATGGAATAATGGTGTGATGGTTTTTTTTAAAGATGAGGGTTCATGGGACAGTGGGGGAAAACGAATGGGGGGAAAAGAAGAAGAAGAAGATGCAGCATCTCTGTTTTAACAGAGAACGCGCTCTTAACCCGTGTGACGATCGTCACACACCTGTCACGGTCGTGACAGCTTCAAAAACTGGGAATGTTAGCAGTTTATCAGCAAGCATGTTATTCTTTTTCTTTTCGCATAAGGATTGTTAGCAGTAGATAGGTAACACTATAATGCAGAAATTAAAATGGATAAATGGCAGAATAAATTAAAAGCAAAGTAAAATATTTAAATGACAGAAACAATTAAATACCATCAAGATCAATAATAATGATTGAATAATTTGAATAATTTATTAAACCCGGAAAAATGCTAGCAAAGACTAGCAGTGTATTCATGCAGTAGAAATTAAAATTAAAGGTAAATTATTTTGTTCCTGAACATAAAAAGGCAGAATGAAAGCAAAGTAAATTGTTTCAAAATAAAGCAGTAAAGTAGGAAAAAGCAGTGCTTCAAAATCTAGCCAAGGCGATTCTTCAAAGATGCCACGACTTGATTTAGGTGATCAAATTGTGCTACCGTGAGATCCATAAGGCCGACAATATCTTGTCGCATGGTCTTCAGTTCACCCTTTACGGCGGTGATCTCTTTGTGATAATCATCCAAAGTTTTAAGGATGGTAGTCAGATTTGCAGCATAAGTATTAGCATCAACCTTAGGAGTGGCAGGGTCATCTTCATTTTGGTATTCCATAAAGTCAAAGTCATAATAATAAGGAGGTGTCTTAGGGTTAATATCAGGCTCGGGAAATGTTTCTTCGGGTTCAGGCTGTGGTTCGTCCAGGTCGTATAGCCACTTATGTTCGTTATGCACACTCGTGCGCTCATGATTGGGTAAAGTAAAATGTGGCACAACTACATTATTTATTAGGAGCTAGAAATGATGTGGACCACGGTCTCTAATCATGGCTCTATTGAAATAGAAGGTAATATTCATAGGCCTAAAGTTTCCAAAAGGGTTAATTTCAGAGAGACGTGTCCTGAATCCCATAGCATTGACTATTTTAGTCACTAGACCACCTATTAGAATCAGACTGTTCTCATTTCCGATAATTTTGCCAAAGTTATTAAACATGAAGGTAAGTTCGTTAACCTCTCGAGACTGAAATGCACAAAAGATAATGAAGAGTTCATCCTTAGAAACGGTATTGTCATTCTCAGGCTTTCCAAATAGGGTGTAGGCTAGGATGATGTGGAAGTATCGGATGGATGGGTTATGAATCTCAGTTGACAGCATAGGGTTCATGTCATCATCATGTTTTCCTGAAATCCTACCCCAAAAAGCATTAAGCTCACCTACCAACATCAAATCCTCTTGTACCACGGAGAAAATGGTGGGTTCTTCAGGGAAACCTAAAAGATCCGACAGTTCCTTAATGGTAAACTGGCAGTGGTATCCAAAGAACCGAAAAGTAATTCGGCCTCTAGTAAAGCCTTTTCCATAGTAAGGGTTGTAACTCAATGAACTTAGGAATTCTAAAGTTAGTCTACGATAAGTTTTGTGTTTCTTCTTAGCAAAACCTTCCCATCTTAGTTGGTTAAACAGGAAATCAATACTCTCACCTATACCTAAGGAGGTCATGGTGGGTCCGTGGCCAAATTTTGTCAAGGCGAAGGGTCGAAGAGACAGAGCCTCATAGCGATGCCACTGAGCTACATCTCTGAATTCTACTAACATATTACCTTCATTCTCCATTTTTTTAAGTGATTAAGCAAGAATGAAATCAGATGAGGAGAACAGAAAATGTAGAAAGACTTTGTAATCCTGTATTTTGCAATTATATGATTAGCACAACAATTTCAAAAAAAAAATTAAGAAAATATAAATGAAACTAGAAATTTGAAAACAAAGTAGAATTTAGAAAATGTAAAGAAATAAATAAAATTAGAAAGAAAGAAAAAACAATCATCATGGGTTGCCTCCCACTAAGCGCTGTTTTTAACGTCGTAAGCCTGACGAAAACAAATAGATAGTTTATTTAGGGGGGTTAGCGGGCAACTCTAAAAGTCTAAGACTATTTAAATAGACCCTATTTTCAATACTATGATAATGCTTTAAACGTTGCCCGTTTACTATGAATGGTTCACTATTCCTACCCTTAATTTCTATCGCTCCGCTTTGTAACACTTTGGTTATTTCAAAAGGGCCGGACCATCTTGATCTCAGTTTCCCAGGAAAAAGTTTAAGTCTTGAGTTAAATAGGAGCACAACGTCTCCCACACTGAATTCTTTTCTAGATAGACGCTTATCATGCCATTTCTTGGTTCGTTCCTTGTATATTTTGGCGTTTTCATAAGCGTCTAGCCTTAGTTCTTCTAGTTCGTGCAGATCTAGGATTCGCTTTTCACCTGCGGTTTCGTACCTTAAGTTTAGGGTTTTAATAGCCCAATAGGCTTTGTGCTCTAATTCCACTGGTAAGTGGCAGGATTTACCATAAACTAGTTTGAAAGGTGTGGTTCCGATTGTTGTTTTATAGGCCGTCCTAT
This sequence comes from Lathyrus tuberosus, assembly GCA_022829125.1. Classification (NCBI taxonomy): domain Eukaryota; kingdom Viridiplantae; phylum Streptophyta; class Magnoliopsida; order Fabales; family Fabaceae; genus Lathyrus; species Lathyrus tuberosus. Next base: position 6,325,862 of record JALAZF010000132.1, on the reverse strand, counting down.
ATGCCTATAAAGCTTCATTAAGTTTAGATGACCAATCTTTCCTAGAGGTGGCGACGGTCTTCTCTAAGATTTGTTTTATCTCTCTATTCGAGACCTCAACCTGTCCACTAGTTTGTGGATGATATGGTGTTGCTACGCGGTGTCTTACTCCATACTTCGAGAGTAGCTTGTCAAATATTTTTGATATGAAATGGGAGCCACCGTCACTTATGACAAGTCTCGGCATACCAAATCTGGGAAAGATTGTGTTTTTAAAAAGCTTTATGACTACTCATGTGTCATTTGTAGGAGAAGCTATAGCCTCAATCCATTTTGAAACATAGTCGACAACCATGAGTATATATTTATTTCCAAAGGATGATGGGAAAGGTCCCATGAAATCAATCCCCCATTCATCAAAGACTTCTACTTCCAATATGCCTTTTTGGGGCATCTCATCGCGTCTTGATATGTTACTAGTACGTTGGCACCGGTCGCAGTTTAGTATTGCAATGTGGACATCCTTCCAAAGGCTAAGCCAGAATAGGCCGGATTGCAGAATCTTAGCGCATGTCTTTGAAGTACTTGCATGTCCTCCATAAGGAGCAGAGTGACATTGAGAGATGATGTCTTCTATTTCAGTCTCAGGGACGCAACGACGGAAAATACCGTCGGCTCCTCTCTTAAAGAGCAGAGGTTCATCCCAATAATAATGTTTTAGATCATGAAAGAATTTTTTCTTTTGTTGATAAGATAAGTCTGGTGGAAGTACTCCAGCTGCTAAGTAGTTGACTATGTCAGCATACCATGGCAGTATTGTGTGTGAGTTAATTTCTTCCACGGCTTCTTCTATTTTTGGTTCATTTAAATGTAGTTTAGACATATCATTTTCAAGTTGGGCTATGAGTCGTTCATATGGGAAATCGTCATTAATAGGGACTGGCTCTGGTTTGATGCCATCTAATCGGGATAAGTGGTCTGCTACTACATTTTTCAGTTCCTTTCTTATCTTTGATCTCTAAATAATATTCTTGTAAAAGCAGGATCCACCTTAGCAGTCTAGGTTTTGCATCCTTTTTGTTTAATAAATACCTAATAGCCGCATGGTCTGTATAAATGATGATCTTCGCTCCCACTAGGTAAGAACATAATTTGTCAAGGGAAAAAACCACGGCTAGAAGTTCTTTTTCTGTGGTGGCGTAGTTCATTTGAGCAGGGTCTAAGGTTCTACTTGCATAGTAAATAGCATGGAGTTTTCTATCCCTCCTTTGTCCTAAAACTGCACCTACGGCATAATCACTCGCATCACACATGATTTCAAATGGTAGTCTCCAATCCGGTGGTTGCATGATAGGTGCGGTGATGAGAGCCGTTTTTAACTGTTCAAACGCTTTTAGACATTTCTCATCAAAGATAAATTCAGCGTCTTTCATTAATAGACCGGTAAGAGGTTTGGTAATTTTTGAGAAATCTTTTATGAATCGTCGGTAGAAACCCGCGTGTCCTAAGAAACTTCGTATTTCTCGTACGATTTTCGGAGGTTGAAGATTTTCTATAATCTCTATCTTAGCTTTATCAACTTCAATCCCTCTGTCGGATACAACGTGTCCAAGTACGATTCCTTGATTTACCATGAAATGGCATTTCTCTCAGTTTAATACGAGATTGACTTTTACGCATCTTTCAAGTACCATTTCTAGGTTCGATAGACATCCTTCAAAACTCTGCCCACAAACAGAAAAGTCGTCCATAAATACTTCCATAATGTCATCTATAAAATCAGCAAAGATTGACATAATGCATCTTTGGAATGTGGCAGGAGCGTTACATAGTCCAAACAACATTCGTCGATAAGCAAATGTACCATAGGGACATGTGAAGGTTGTCTTTTCTTGGTCATCAGGATGTATTGGGACTTGAAAGAATCCTGAATAACCGTCTAAATAGAAGAAGTAAGAATGTTTTGCTAATCGTTCCAACATTTGGTCAATGAATGGTAATGGGAAATTATCTTTACGAGTAGCTTTGTTCAATTTTCTATAATCGATACATATTCTACTTCCAGTTACAACTCTTTGTGTTATAGATTCGCCTTTGGAGTTCTTAACAACTGTAACACCTCCCTTCTTTGGTACGACATGTACTGGGCTAACCCATTTACTGTCTGATATCAGGTATATAATTCCTGCTTCTAAAAGCTTTTTCACTTCATCCTTGACTACAGTACTTAAGATTGGATTGATCCTTCTCTGGTGTTCTCTAGAGGTCTTACAGTCTTCCTCTAGCATAATGCAATGCATACAGATAGAAGGACTTATTCCTTTAAGGTCAGCGATGTTATAGCCTAACGCGGTTGGGTATTTTCTTAAGACATCTAAAAGTTTATTAGTTTCGGTCTGTCCTAGGTCTGCATTGACTATCACAGGTCGTTCGAGTTCTGCGTCCAAGAATTCATACCTTAAATTATTGGGTAGTGTTTTCAGTTCTAGGGCTGGTTTCTTCGGGCAAGGCAGATGATCTGGTGTAAGTGCTAAACATTCGCTTAGGCTATCGTCTTGATAAGGTTCATGCCAGTTGTCATCTTCAAAAATCGGAGGTATTGGAATATTTAGAATATCTGAGTATGTGGTTGGTTCCATCTTTATTTCTCTTACGCACTCATCTATGACATCTAGTAGATAACATGTGTCGTCTATAGCTGGAGCTTGTAAGAATTGTGTCAAAATAAACTCAACCTTCTCTTCACCAACCTCAAAAGTTAGCCTACCCCTCTTCACGTCTATAATGGCTCCAGCGGTAGCTAAGAATGGTCTTCCTAGTACGATAGGAGTAGTGGAGTCTTCTTTAATATCCATGATTATGAAATCGGTAGGGATATAGAATTGTCCTATGCGAACTGGAACATTTTCTAGTATACCAACTGGGTATTTAATAGAGCGGTCAGCTAATTGAACAGACATCTTAGTTGGTCTTAATTCTCCCATATCAAGCTTCTTGCATATGGATAAGGGCATTACACTAATACTGGCTCTTAAGTCGCATAGAGCTTTGTCTATGACGAACTTTCCAATTACACAAGGTATGGAGAAACTACCTGGGTCTTTCAGCTTAGGAGGCATATTGTTTTGAATTATTGCGCTACACTCAGCAGTAAGTGTAACTGTTTCGTTATCCTCAATCTTTTTCTTATTGGATAAGATTTCTTTAAGGAACTTAGCATATGAGGGCATCTGAGTGATAGCTTCTGTAAAAGGTATCGTGATGTTCAATTGTTTCAGAAGTTCAACAAATTTCTTAAATTGCCCTGCAGTTTTGGAGTTTGCAAATCTTTGAGGATACGGAATAGGTGGTTTATAGGGTGGTGGAGGCACATAAGGTTTTTTTTTTTACGGCCTCTTGTTCATTATCTTCCTTTTCCTTGGGTTCATTTTCCTTCTCAGTATTAGGCTTTTGGTACATGGCTGGATTCTGAAGTCTCGGATCAATAGGTCCATCTAATTCTTTTCCACTTCTCAATATAACAGCATTTGCATGTCCTTTTGGATTAGGTTGCGGCTGTCCAGGAAATGTTCCAGCAGGAGCAGCAGTAGGTGCTTGTTGTTGTGCCACTTGTGAAATTTGTGTTTCAAGCATTTTTTTGTGGGTGGCTAAAGCGTCTACTTTGTTTGCTAATTGCTTAATTTGCTCACTAGTGTGTATGTTTTGATTTAGGAAGTCTTTGTTTGTTTGAGCCTGGGTAGCTATAAAGTTTTCCATCATTAGTTCAAGGTTGGACTTCCTAGGAACATTAGGGGCAGTTACGGCAGCTTTTTGATAACCTGGTGGTGTAGCAGGTGCTTGACCAGGTGCATACAATGCATTGTTGTTTTTGTAGGAGAAGTTTGGATGATTTTTCCAGCCTGGATTATAGGTATTTGCATAAGGGTTCCCTTGAGCATAATTCACTTGGTCACTGGAGACTCCTGCCAAAATTTGAGATTCAGTGGCGGCATGTCCAGGTGTTCCGCTTAATTCGCAATTTTGAGCTACGGCAGCCACGGTGGCTGCAGGCGTTATGGTCAAGTTATCAATCTTTTGGGCAAGGGCATCTACCTTAGCATTGACATGATCAAGGCTACTAACCTCGTACATTCCACCTTTTGTTTGGGATTTTTCCACTGCAGTTCTTTCTCCTCCCCATTTGTAGTGGTTTTGAGTCATGCTTTCGATCAGTTGATAGGCTTCTTCATATGGTTTATCCATAAGTGTACCACCGGCGGCGGTATCTATCGTCAATCTTGTATTGTACAAGAGACCATTGTAAAATGTATGGATGACTAACCAATCTTCAAGACCGTGATGCGGATACATCCTCATCATATCTTTGTATCTTTCCCATGCATCGTAAAGAGATTTGTTGTCCTTCTGTCGAAAACTATTGATTTGGGCTCTCAGCATAGCTGTTTTGCTTGGGGGAAAATATCGTGCTAAGAATACCTTTTTCAACTCATCCCACGTAGTAACGAAGTTTAATGGCAAGGATTGCAACCAAGACCAAGCTCTGTCTCTTAATGAGAAAGGAAAAAGACGTAGTCTTTTCGCGTCTGCAGTTACACCATTTGCCTTCACTGTGTCTGCGTACTGCACAAACTTGGTCAAATATTCGTTAGGATCTTCTGTAGGATTTCCAGAGAATTGATGTTGTTGTACGGCTGACAGCAATGAGGGTTTCAACTCGAAATCGTTTCGGTTGATAACAGGGGCAACAATGCTACTATGTGGTTCTTTCTCAGACGGGGTAGCATAGAACTTAAGAGGACGGTTTTGTGGTCTTTCACCCATGTTTTGTTCTTTGACTGGTTCAGGAGTATGAGCAAGGAGATCGGGAATATTGTACTTGCGTTGATACTCTAGTATTCTGCGTCTTAAATGTAAGAAACGCTCTAATTCGGCGAATGGTGGTTGCAAGTCTTCGCTTTGTGAGCGAGTACTTGGCATACAATCGAGAAAAAGGAAAATAAAATGTGTTGCCTTAGTCTATACTGCGCAACAAAGAATCACATTATTGACTAAATCAAAGTTCCCCGGCAACGGCGCCAAAAACTTAATCGCGATTTTCTGAGTCTAACGGTTACTAACTGCAAGTGCACAGCCTATCGCGTAGTAATAAAGATATCGATCCCACAGAGACCTGATAATCAACCTAGTGCTACGGTTTTGTTACTGTGTTTAGCTAAGGCGAAGATATTTTGGTTTTAAGTTCAAAAAGGGAAACTAAAGGGAATCTAAATATTAGAAATAAACTAGTTAAGATTAGGATATCGGTACATAATTCGGTACACCATCGTGGATTCAACGAAACATAAGCATATAAAAATTAGTCACAATATAATTCTGTAGAAAATACCAGTTTAAAAGCCCTCACCTCACACTCTCGTGGTTACTGCTTCGGACTATACCTTTAAATCATAATGTCTGCTCTCGCTAGCCCATTTGAGTTTAAAAATAATTTTTGAAAACTAATAAGTCCTAATTAACTTTAAAGCGCTCTCGCTGTTTTTAAAACCAATTCCTGATTTCAGCTATCCGGGTAAAATCTCACACTCTCGTGGTCTTGACCTTAACCTTTGCTACCTTTTTACTCTCGTAATAAAAGTTGATTTTAAATTAAGAAATCGAAGCCAGAAAATAAGTTGTTTTATGATTTTAGCTTAGAATTATTGAATCCATTCCGGTTACTCAATTACATACCGATAAAATGAGTTTAGCTCGACATATTAATTAAAGCAAACATAAATACGCATGAACAATTAAACATTAACACAAACATGGTATAAAAAAACAAATAATACTATTATTGAATTACGATAAAAACCTGGTGAATGCGGTTCTAGCAACTCCTCCACAAGTCGGCAGGCTTTTGCTTGAATTTACGAAACAAATGAATAATGAAGGCAAACTTAAAACTAAACTAAGGTGTGATAGCCCCTCGATGTGAGAAACTATCACTGTTTGGTAATGGATGGACAAAAGAAAGGTAAAGGAAAGAAAAAACGGGAAGGTAAAAATTCTGGAAACAAAATGCAAAAGTATGGAATTCTCTGGTAAAAGTTGTGTCTCACGTCCTTGCCAAAATGCACTATATATAGACCTCTAGTATGAGAGAATATAGGAGCACTAGTTGGAACTGCCACTGCGTTTGAGTCTGAGGAAATATAGGAGAAAATGTCGAACGTGTGAAACTATAAATTTCTCTCTTCGTGACCACGTCTGTCTCCAACGTCACGTTTCTGTTTTTGGACCTATGACGATCGTGGGGCTACGTGATGCTCGTGACAGCTTTTGAATTCATGACGGTCGTGGCACTATGTGTGACGGTCGTGATGGCTTTGGTCTTCATGACGGTCGTGACACTATGTGTGACGGTCGTCACACATACAAAATCTGATTTCTCTGCTTTTTCTGCTATTTTTCTCTGTTCTTTCCTTATTCTGCTACTTTTCTGCACTTTTCCTCATTCTTGGCTTGGAAACTGAAATACCTGCGAAAACACTTGAATATCCTCGAAATAATCGGAAATTAGATGGAAATGGGATAAGATTTGAACATAAATCAAGGTAAAAATACGATATGTTTTACTGTTATCAATACACGTCGGCGAGTAAGGTCGGTACGGGGTTTCCAATCAGAAAAATCTTAATGGCGTTGATATCTACGAAGTTATCGATGTTAGGAAACAAAAATAACCCGCAGGTGAGCAAAACAAATATGCTCTAAAAAGCGGCCACGTTCCCTATACTAGCAAAGTATAGAGCTTTCTTTGTCAAGAACTGGGCTGGAAAACCCTGGATTCCACCCTTAATGGTCATGTGAATCCTGACTTTTGACTCGTCCAAACAAATTGCTCTTGCAATGGTTTTATCCTTCGGAATTTATTCCAGTCCAGAAAAGGGAGCTTGATCAGTGATATGCAGATCAGTCAGGTGAGAGTACTCTTGCAGCGTTGGTGCTAGCTGATAATCCGGGAATGTGAAACAGTGATAGACCGGATCGTAGAACTGGATTAGTGTGGACAGGATCCCTTCGATTACATGGACCCTTAACTGAGAGATTAGTCCCCCGTATTTTCCTCTGAAAGCCTCGTGGTTGGTGATCATTCTCGCCAGACCTCTTAAATCCTCTAACTTTGGAACCTTGAAGGTGTACTTATGAGTTTTCCTTCTACCGATATCCATTAGCACAGTCTCCTTTCGCTGACATTGGCAATCATTGTCTTAGTTTACTTTGAAAAAGAGAGACTAGAAGAGAATATTTTTTTGGGTTTAATGTTTTTTAGATGAATGTATGAATGCAGCACACAAAAACATAGAAAAAACATGGGGTCAAAGGGTCGGTGTCATGAAGTCAAGGCTCTCCCCCCCAAAGGTTTATACTGGTGATTTTTTGTACCTGTCCGCAAAATCATTGATCGCTCTTGGGATAACAACAGCAAGCGGATCGCCAGCGAGCTGATGCATCTTATAGTGATCTCAAATGAGGGTAGTATCGCGTGACAACTATTTCCGATAGCTTCCGCACTACAAAATGGTTTTAGTCTGCTAAAAACCTCAGCTTCTCAGATAACCCAGTCGACCACACTACTTTCAATAACCGGAGTCGTATAGGCAATGTATCTACAAAGGGAGTCTCCACTGAGTTTGATGGTCGATCGGGGACTCTTAACTGGGATTTACTCCCCGCAAGATTACCCATATTGCAATCACCTATCTTAGGTGTATACTCAATCTTTCCACATGCAGCATCACACGCATTCCCATTAGCAAAAAAATAAACACAGATATCAATTAGGAAAAGCAGTATATATATTTATCTTAATCATCCTAGACCTCTAGTCTTATGATCCTATACAGACAATGACTCCCCAGCAGAGTTGCAATTTCTGTGTCATTTCGAAAACTTAAGGTTTCTACTGAAGGTTGTAAGAAAGAGAAGACGGGCCCCACGGTGGGCGGCATTTTTTCTGTAGCGCGATTTTTGTGGTCTTGAGTCACTATCGCTTGGGTACTATAGTTCGATTCATTTTTTATCCTGTTGAGCTGATTAAGGAAGGGAAATAGATGTCTCCAATTAACCCTGCTTGCATACTGAGTTTGAACAGCAGTCTGTTAGGTCACAGATGCTATGTGGATATGGGGCCCAATCTTCGGTTATTTTGTTAAGAACACAGTGTCTGAATTATTCGTGAGGTTTTTGGTAATGTGTTTAGATTTGCTGCTTTTTGGTTGATTTGGTGGAGATACTGGATTTTGAGTTTTTGATTAGTATGCTCGCTAAGATTTTTTTTCAATCTTATGCCTACGTATTCCCGTTTGATGAAATAGGGAAATCAGAGCGATTGTAGTTCCTCCTATTCTATGGGAGGAAAATGGTTGTTTTGGTGTCTTGTTCAAAGCCCAAGGCGTGAAGCTAAAGGTGGTTTGTATCTTGTTCAAAGCCCAAGATGTGAAGCTGAAGGGTCTATTTCTATCTTGTTCAAAGCCCAAGATGTGAAGCTGAAGGGTGTATGCTGAGAGAGGATTTGTTATCTCTAAAAAGGAGTTGTAGATGTTTGTATGCTGTGAGCAAGGCACAACTTTGATGCTAAAAGGTTGATTGAGTCAACCGGAGTTTTCTTTATACAAAGCCTAAGAGGAGGCTAGTGACCCAACCAGAGGGTGTTTTTATATGTCTTGTACGAAGTCCAAGACGGAGGCTAAAGAGGTTTGACTCAACAAGAGAGTCTTGAACAGGTGATTGACTCAACAAGAGAGTCTAAAGGTTTTTTGACTCAATGAGAGAGTCTTTTATACTCAACAAGAGAGTGTTTTCCCATCTCGTACGAAGCCCGAGATGGAGGCTAAAGTTGTTTGACTCAACAAGAGAGTCTTTTATACTCAACAAGAGAGTGATTTATATCTCGTACGAAGCCTGAGATGGAGGCTAAAAGTTGTTGACTCAACAAGAGAGTCTTTTATACTCAACAAGAGAGTTTTTCTATCTCGTACAAAGCCTGAGATGGAGGATAAAAGTGTTTGACTCAACAAGAGGGTCTTTTATACTCAACAAGAGAGTGTTTTATATCTCGTACGAAGCCCGAGATGGAGGCTAAAGGGGTTTGACTCAACAAGAGAGTCTTTTATACTCAACAAGAGAGTTTTTCTGTCTCGTACGAAGCCCGAGATGGAGGCTAAAAGTTGTTTGACTCAACAAGAGAGTCTTTTATACTCAACAAGAGAGTGTGAAAAGGTTAGCTCCGCAGGGGAGAATCATTGTACAAAGCCCAAGAGGAGGCTAACTGTGCTGGTGACTGTTTCAGTTTAGTGACAGGTCTAGTATGTTGGATAAAAGAGAAAATTAGTTCTTATGAAGATTAAAGGTAAGGTTGTGCTTTGGGATTGATCAGAGGATCAGGTTTATTTCCTGTTATTTAAGGAAATGGAAAATCCAAAGGGTACTGAGACTGTCCAAGTCTACTAGTGTTTTGAGAAATCGACTCTCAGATAGCGAGTGATCTTTGTATGATGCCCAAGAAAAGGCTGGTATGTTAAGGGATGAAGGTCAACCCATTAACAGGTCTGACACTTGACTCAGAAAGACAACTCTAGCAAATAGATGACTAGGTTCTGTTCCTATACCTGTAGAGGTCTCTGGGTCCTTGTACTAAGCCCAAGAGAAGACATGAGAGCTTTTAAGAAGCCGAAGGGTCCTTGTACAACGCCCAAGAGGAGGCGGGGATGCTTTTAAGAAGCCTGTGGGTCCCCAAACCCCGAGAAGTTCAAGACATGCCATTCACCGAGAGTAGATCAAGCCAGGAAAGTCCGAGAATTTGGAAGAAACTCAAGAGATGCCATTCACAGAGAAAATATCATCTCTGGGGAGTTAGAGTTTCTTTGATAATTTCTAAGGGTGACAGTCTGAGAAAGGGTTCACTGAGAATGCTGCCTTTCACGTCTCCATATTGTTTAACCGCAAGAGGAGGGAAGACTGTGTCTGGTAATCCTATGGGTATCTAGTTTTGTTTGTATTTAAGAGAGACCAACAGGGCTTTACCTAGTGCTAGACGTAGTTGCCGGGGAAAACTCTAAATAACTATACTAGTATTACATAGTTGGTATGTGATAAGCATATAAAAGTTTGTGAAAGAAGACTTACAGTGAAATAGCCCCACAATACAGTTATATATACGAAAGCGGATAAAGAAAGCTGGTAAACACTTACTTGGTTGTAGAGCTTCCATGCTGTTTGGTTGGTTGTTCAACAAAGAAAGCTTTGATAACAATATTATATTCAAAATCAAAGGAGAAAGTGCTTTGAAAAAATTGTTGTGGCTTACAGCTCAAGGAGAAGCCCAAGGTTTTATTAGTGATTGCACTGTTTGTACAGGGACTTATATAAGTGGCTGAGGCCCAAAACGGTTTTCTGTACAAAGGGATGGGTCTTACACTCTCTCAAGAGTCCCAAAGGTGTTTAAAGAAAAGGAATGGGGCTTATAACACGAGGGTAGGCCCAAATGATTTAATTTTCGAACTGGCAATCGCGCCGAGGTTTCTTTACCGTACTGGGTCTTATATAATGTATTGAGGCCCAAAAAAGTTTTGGTTAAAAGGGGGTTGGGTCTTACACTCTATTAGAGGCCCAAAGGTGATTTTAAAAGAAAATATGGGGCTTACAACTCCAGGAGAGGCCCAAGGGTTTTGTTTGAAAAATGAGGATCGCGCCGAGATTTCTTTAACGTGTTGGGACTTATACAATGCACTGTGGCCCAAAAAAGTTTTTATTTACAAGGGATTGATCTTACACTCTCTCAAGAGGCCCAAAGTGTTTGAAAAAGATTTGATGAGGGTTGAATTGATTAAAACCCTAATTTGTTTTCAAAATATATTTTAATTGAATAAAAATTCAATTAAAATGATCAAAATTGTTAAACATGTGTGAAAAACAAATTGTGGTATTGGATTAATGTTTGACAAATCATGTTTATACCCACAAAATAATTGGAAATCAATTAAGTTTGAAAAATCATGGGAGAAAAAATATTTCAAATGTTAAAAACAAATAAAACATTAATTCTTTGAAAAAATATCAAATATATGAAATAAGCAATATTTTTGGGATTTTTTGGTAAAATAAAATATTTTAACATTTTTGTTAATTATTAAAAAAAAAGAATCAACTCAAAATCATTAAAACTCAGAGAGAAATTAATTTTTGAATCAATTAAATAAAATCACAAAATTCAAATATTTGAATTTTCAAAAAAAGGGCGCCAAGAACATGGCAAGAACACGCGCCACCCTCTGTTTCTACAGATTTGCATTTCCTGTCCAATCTCACTGAATACTTGATTATATCATGCAATCTACATATCAATTTGTTCGTTTTTACCTCACGATCATGTCTATGGTCTTTAATTTCATTTATTTTAAGCATGGAATAAGAAATCAAAGAGAAACCTCAAGAACCCTAAAATTTGCATGACGGCTCAGAAATTCCATACACGATTCAAACAAAGCAATTGATTGAGGGGAAACACTCCATGCATGATTATGAACATATGGCCAAATTATTGTGCAGCAAAAATTGCATGGATCATAGAGTTAGAAGAGCTCATGCTTACCTCTTGCAGCTGGTGATCGTGTTTTGTGTTAGAGGTGTTACAGCTAGGTTCCAATGATGTGGATAGCTTCCCTAGGTGCGAAGTGATGTGCCTGAGTGCTTGGAATGGTTTGAAACAAGTTGGAACTGAAGATGGTATCCCAACTGCAACTTGGTTAAAACCTTGAGCAGTTGGCTGGTGATTCTGAGAAATCAGTGTTCTAGATGTTGTTTAAGTGTTTGGATCACTTCAATATGATGTTTATGAAGTGTGTGTGTGATTGGTTTGGTTGGAATTGCTCTCAAACTCAAAACCCGATAGTGACTTGCTTTGGAAGGTAAATTTGGAGTGAAAGAAGAGATTTTGAGGAAATCATCTGTTTGATGGCTTTGGTGTACTCAAACTGATCACAAATGAGCTCTATTTATAGTGGAGCAAGTTTGTTTTGCAAGCAATAGTGAATGGCAACTACTACAGAGGTTTGGCCAATGTTGATCAATGAGAATCCAAGCCTCCTCTAGCCATTGACTAGAGGTTAGGGCACAGGCTGCTGGTTCCCTTGGTCTTGGATATGTCTTGAATGAATTCAGTTGGAAATGGCTCAGTCCATGCCACCTTGGTGCATCCATTAAATTCTCCAAAACAAAATTGGAGTGTTGTCCCTCTTTTAGGCATTTCTAGGTTTGGCATGCTACTTTTGGTTCCAAAGACTTGGGAGGCTTATGGATCAGTGTTTGTCCCTCCTTGATCTCCCCCTGAGGTGTTCAGATGGATAAGTGTGTTTCTCATTTGCAAAAATTTGGTAAATCGAGCAAAGTGCACAAATCTGCCTTGCTTTGACAGTTTTCAGCAAGGCTTATTTCCATTGTCATATCTCATGGCTCAAGTGGAATTTGATGGAGTTCTTGGCCATTTTAGAAAGTCCTCATATAATACAACAACTGTTTGATCATAATTGGTTTCGATACTTTTTGGATCCAAGTGAAAAATGCCCCTACATTTGGAAAAAAGTGAAGGCAGATTCTGACTTAGTGAAAATTTCACTAAGTGTTGGAAAAAAGTGACATTTTCACTTTTTGTGATTTTGATCATTCCATAACTTAAAATCCATGAGGAATTGGAATGAGTTGTGTTTGAAGATTTTGTAGAGTGCCATGAGAGCTACAAATCCAGCTTTGGATGGGGAAAATGGCCTTGTGGTTTAGGAGTTATGATCCTCCAAAGTTGGTACCCTAGCCATTTTGTTCCATAACTTAGAAAATTTCTAAGTTTTTTATGGTTACCCCTTTTACAAGTTATCCCACTTTTCTTGATTTTTCTTGATGAATGATGATTCCAATCACACATTAACATCATTTTAGGGTTAGGGGACCATAATTGTGAAAAATCTCAAAACGTCAAAGTTGACTTTTGTGCACAGTTGACTTTTTATCAGATGAATTCCAAACTGTGCGATCCTCTATGAAATCAAGTCCTTGACCTAAATCAAACTTGATGGATTGATTTTATAGGTGTTATAGGGTGTATTGAATCATGTCCCAAAGTTTGGGAGCATGCCTGGGTCAAAAGTCAAAGGCACAGTTGACTTTTCCTGCGAAACCCTAATTGTGGTTCTGATGAAATTGAAACTTGTTGCTCAAGCTTCTTGGATCAATCCATTGTTGCAAATGGATCAATATGGTGTATTAGAGACCCTCAAATCATGTCTTGAGGTCTTGGCTCATGATTTGTCCCAAAAGTCAACTTAGGGGTGAATTAGGTCAAGAAACCCTAATTCCTGATTTTTTGATGAATGCATCCCCTGAGGTTAAATTGACTTGATGATTGGGTTTATGATGTCTCTTGGAGTATCTTAGGTTATGCTTTGAAGCATTGGCCCATGCCCAGAGGAAAGTTTTCATCTGGAGGCACTGGTCGACCAAAACCCTAATTTGGTGACACTGGCGATCTTGAGGCTTAATCCACTTGGAATGTTGCAGCCTTGTGCTTGATCCTTGATGTGGGAGTCCTCTTAATCCTTTGGGGATGTTGGAGAGGTTTAGAAAATTTGAAGATCGTCTCAATTCTTGATTGATCCTTTGTCTAAGAGCTCTGAGAGGGCTTGAAACCCTAAATTTGATTGCAGTGGATGCTCATCCATCTTTGGGGAGACTGATGAGGCATAATGATACACCTATATTGTGATGATGGTTTGCATAATGATGTGGAATATTAGTGGTCAAAATTTGGGGTATGACACGTAGCCGCCCCCTAGTTGTACCCATGGATCTTTGTGGGATCTAAAAGGTACCTGAGGTAAACGACATCAACATAATAGGCGCTGGTGTCCACAAACAGCTGCGTGCCGAGCAAAAACAGGTAGTAGCATCTCAGGGCATGCTGCCTGTGGATCTCCACCTCAGCTGGATCACCTGCTGCCCGTCCTGCCTCTGCAAGCTCCTCAGCAAATCTGCGTGTCAGAAAGGAGAACCGGACGTGTGCACCTCTCAACTGGGTCACCTCCGCAAGTGCATCCTCTGGGCTAGCCCCAAGCTGCTCAATCAGCATCTCCCTCGCGTCCCCTTCGACATCCTACCGTGACGGAGAAGGATACCCGTGATCGGTAGATGTAACACTACGCCAAACAAGACATTAGACAGCGCTTTTTTAGGCCTTAGACAGCGCTTAAAAGTGCTGCCTAAGCCAGCGCTGGTGTAGGTAAAGACAACGATTTTTATTTACGAAAAAGCGCTCTCTAAAGTATACATTAGAGGGCGGTTTTTCAACAAAAAGCGTTGTCTAAAGGCCCCCTTTAGACAACGCTTTTTAAAGCGCTATCTAAAGTATGCCTATAATTTTAATTATCAATTTTTCTATACCTTTAGAGGGCGCTTTTTCAAGAAAAAGCGCTGTCTAAAGGCCCCCTTTAGACAGCGCTTTAAAAAGCGCTGTCTAATGTAATTTTTTCTATACCTTTAGAGGGCGCTTTTTAGGAAAAGCGCTTTCTAAAGGCCCCCTTTAGACAACGCTTTTAAAAGCGCTGTCTAATGTATGCCTATAATTTTAATTATGAATTTTACTATACCTTTAGAGGGCGCTTTTTAGGAAAAGCGCTTTCTGTTGTGAACTATAGACATCGCTTTTTCTAGAAAGCGCTGTCTTTTCTCTACGTATAATTTTAATGATTTTTTTAAAAAATCCCATTTTAACCATTTTTTAATGCAGAAACCTGTATAATTCAAGCCATTTCAATAAACATGTATATTTCACATTTCCATTAACAATTTCTAGTATGGTTCATTAACCATTTCCACTAATCCCATAAATCACATAAACCACATAAACCATTTCCATTATAATTCAAGTCATTTACATTAACCATTCACAAAACTATACAATTACATTCCAAAATCACATAAATAACATAAACCATTCACAAAACTATACAATTCCATAAAATAAACCATTCACAAAACTATACATTCACATAATCCCATTATCCTATACCTTATATGACTTTTTTCCAATAAGATATTCGCACAATTCCTCCTTAATTTCTTGCAATTTATCCTTCGTGTAATGAGAACACGCGTATTCATCAAAGTACTACGTAACAAAACAAAATATGCATGATTTAGTTAAAAATAATAAATTATATGACATATCCGATAAATATTAAAATAAATCCTAAGTTATAAATCCATGCATACCGTAATAGGAATTTCTAATCGATCCATTTGAAGGATTTCTCTTATAAACCTCAAAACGAAATACGCGCAGTCTATGCCATTACGCTGACGAGGGCACTACACATAGACAAACAAATAAGAATTAATATATAGTTGTTTTATGTTATCAAGTAGCATCACTAATAAGCAACATTGTGAAAATTAATATACCTTCTGAGCTTCATTTTTATCATGTGTCTCGTGTGTGTCGTCATGGTCACTAGCCATTTCACCTGTAAGAAAGAAAAAAATAAAAAATAAATGACAAATATAAAAATTCATAATCCATAATCCATTGAATGATATAAGCTATATATAACATGACAACTAATTAATATTATAGAATGATATAAGCTATAATTTTATAACTAGTACCTTTTTCACTAACGTCTCTTTCTTTTCTTGGTTGGAATATGTTATGCCCGTCTCTTAACAACACGGACGGTTGGATTGATCCAAATACCCTCATTATGATCATTTCTTGTATATGATTCATTCACTATAATATTTTCATCTTGGTCATTTCTAGTAAATGATTCAATATCAACATCAATATCACCTTGATCTCCAATGTTTTCATCAATTACTTTGTTAGATAAAAGCACTATAGACCATTTTGTACTTGTCGGATCAGTGACATAGAACACTTGTTTAGCTTGAGAGGCTAGAATAAAAGGCTCGTCTTTGTACCCCACCCTATTAAGATCCACTTGCAAAAATCCTGACTTATCCATTCGTACGCCATTATTATTTTCAACCCACTTGCAACGAAATATAGGAATCTGAAACTTCTCATAATCAAACACCCACATGCGTTCGATAACCCCAAAATATGACAGATTTGCAAATTTGGGGTTTAAATTTTTCACACTTGAAATGTGCATTGCTTCAGCTACCACGGTGACACCACTATTTTGCATAGTACTTTTATCATCTTGTTCTTTGGTATAAAATGTGTATCCATTAATTGCGTATGCGCTATAAGAAAACACAACCAAACTTGGACCATATGCTAAACATCTCAACCTTTCTGTTATTGAAGCGGGATCTGAATAATACTTTGAATAAATATGATCCTTAAACCAAGGTATGAAACTTCTATTGTGCTCTCGTACTATCCAATTCTCATTTCTATTCGGATTTAAACCTCAGAGAACATCCTTGTGCATTTCAACATAGGACTCAACCTCATTCTCATTGTGCAGAACATACAAATGCACTTGATCCCGTTCGGCCCTTGATACTGTCACAACTTCATTTCCAATTAACTTTTTTCCTACTTTTTTTTCGACAATATGAGATTTGGGGAGTCCAATTGATTGTACATTGGACAGATATTCAGTACAAAACTCAATCGCTTTTCAACAATGTATCGTTCGGCAATACAACCCTCTGGTCGACTTCGGTTTTTAACATACCCTTTTAATATTTTCATATAACGTTCAGCAGGGTACATCCATCTCATATAAGCCGGTCCACACAATTGTGTCTCTTTCACCAGATGAACAACTAGATGAACCATTATGTCAAAAAATGAGGGAGGAAAAATCATTTCAAGATCACACAAAGTAATAACTATTTCTTTTTGCAATGTTGGTAAGATCACAGGATCGATCACCTTACTGCAAATTGACTTGAAGAAAAAAATAATTTAGTTATTACGCTTCTTACTTTTTCTGACAGAATAGAACGTATACCTATTGGTAGAAAATGTTCCATTATAACATGGCAGTCATGCGTCTTTAAACTCTTTAACTTGAGGTCTTTCATAGACACAAGTCTTCTAATATCTGAAGAGTATCCTTCTGGAACTTTAACTTCACTTAGAAACTTACACAATACCTTTTTCTCTTTTCTAGATAGAGTATAAGCAGTAGGTGGTAGATATGTTCATGTTCCTTTCTTCATGGGTCCTAATTCATTTCTTATTCCCATCGCTACCAGGTCCTTTCTTGCTTTAAGGCCATCCTTAGACTTTCCTTGTATATTGAGTAACGTACCAATAACACTGTCAAATACATTTTTTTCAATATGCATAACATCGAGAAAATGTCTTACATACAATGACTTCCAATATGGCAGTTCAAAAAAAATTGACCTCTTCCAACATGTATAACTTCTATCAATTCCACTCCTCATTAAATGCGATGCCAGCTGAACTGCGCCAACCCGACTCCCAAAACAACAACCCAACCAAGGACATCTCATTCGACTGGGGTCTTTGGCGTGCGCAACAGCAAACTTAACGAATTCCGATACCCCATTCTCGTACTCTTTCGACAATCGACTTGAAGACATCCATTCTTATCCATAGTTATACTAATTAAACTAAACAAAAATAAAAAATACTTACCTGTAGGGAAACGATCTGACTTTCACACTTTGATCACAAGTAACCCCTAATTACAGTGGCGAGAGAGAACAACTAATTACCTTTAGAGATGTAAACAACTTCTAGACCCACACAGTGTCCAGATAGGTTAGAATTACCAAGATTCCCCTGTACATGTATCATAAAATGAAATATCATTAATTGACCAATTATGAGTCATAACTTGATAAGTGGCAACATGTAATCACAAACAAGCAACATACTTAAGAGCAAGCATACTTAAACAAGTAACCAAGCATTAGAGCAATTCATCCTAAACCTAACAAGATTCAAATCTAAGCAATACCTAAACAAGTAAACATGCATCAACTTAAACAAGTAACATTCATACGATAACCTAAATCTATCAAGAATCAAGTTTAAATCATACTTAAACAATTAATCATCATATCACAAAGATAACCATCAAAGCAATTATTGAGCAAGATAAACATCTCATGCGAAGACAAATATCATACTTTCTTTGACCATGCAATACAATAACTATCATAACACCACTTTCATGGCTCTATATATCATAACTCCATCAATACAATGACTATCAATATTACAATAACTATCATACTTTCTTTAATCTAGAATATAGAAACAACAACTAATGAAAATAGAAACAACATGTTCAATATTAGTCATTCTGAAATCAGAATCTTTCACTTCTCATCTCCTTACCTCTCTTCAAAGCTTTGGAATAACTCTTTCAAAGAAAAACACAAGTATTTCTTCAAAGCTTAAACATACTAAGAGTTGGTATTTTTTTTTTAAATAGTTTACAAAACAGAGGATAAAGATAAGTTTGGAGTTCTCTTTTATTCTTGTTATGGCTTTTAATGTAGAAGGTTCTATATCTTCAGGTGATACTAATGAGATATATCTTCACTATCATTTTAATTTCGTGAGTTTTATTTTTTGCTTTTATTGATTTTATACTCAACATATTTAGTGCTTATAGTTAAGGATTTAGTTTTGGAGGAATTCATTTACGAATATATGTGAATACAAGGAAGTTAAGGCAAACATAATGAAAACAGAGAAGAACGATAGCAATGGCGAATGAAAACAAGAATGAAAACAGAATAAAAATCGTACCTCTTCTTCGTTTCGTCTTCTTCTTCACGAAAGCAATGGCGAATGAACAACCAAAATGACGAAAAAAAGTGAACAACGACAATGACGAATGAACGACGGCAATGGCGAATGAACGACGGCAATTGCGAATGAACGACGACAATGACAATGGTTTTCAGCAGAGAAGAACGATAGCAAGGGTTTCAGCAGAGAAGAACGGTCGAGAGAAGAAAATGAAAAGAAGTGTCTAAAAATGATTAGAAATTGTTTTATATTTTAATTCATAAATGACCTTAGAGGGCGCTTTTAAAAAGCGGTTTCTTAAGTGCTACCTATAAGAGCGTTTTCCTCAGAAAGCGCTTTCTAAGGTGGGGAGAATTTAAAATCTATAGCAGCGCTTTCTGAAAGCGCTTTCTAAGGTTAACCTTTAGACAACGCTTTTTTAAAGCGCTTTCTAAAGTAATACCTATAGCAGCGCTTTTCAAAAAGTGCTTTCTAAGGTGGCTTCCATTTTGGGCATTTAACAGCGCTTTTAAAAAGCGCTTTCTAAAGGCTGTCTTTTACAGCGTTTTTTTTAAGAGAAATTTTTTAAAGACTTATAGCAGCGCTTTGTCCAAAAAGCGCTGTCTAAGGTGGCTTCCATTTTGGGCATTTAACAGCGCTTTTAAAAAGCGCTTTCTAAAGGCTGTCTTTTACAGCGCTTTTTTTAAGCGAAATTTTTTAAAGACTTATAGCAGCGCTTTGTCCAAAAAGCGCTGTCTTTTTTGCGTTGTCTTTGCCCATTTTGGCATAGTGTAAAAGGCACGAGATGCCATCGAGTTTGATCGTGATCTCGTCGTACGGTAGATGGAATGAGGATGTCTCAGGGTGCCATCTCTCAATAAAGGCCATCAGCATACCGTACATGATCTGGGGATACCCAATCCTAGATAGGCCTCCAAGACCAGAGGTAGCAAGTGCAGACGTGAACCCCTCATCCCCTGGCAGCGTCGCAAGCATGTCCATAACCTTGCCCCCATGGTTATAGAACTTCTGTGAATCCTTCTCCTGAAAATTTCCAAATAAAACAATGTTACAAATGAACATATTTTCAACGAAAACAATTCTATAAATAAACCGAGAAAGGGTACCTCTCCTAGCCAGACATATCTGGCAGTATGCTCAAAGTACCCCGCGAGTAGGGACATATCAGACGGTCCCCTGGGGTAACTATCCAGCTCATCGAAATCGTCATCGGCGTCACCACCCTCATGTGCTGGGTGATCACCCTCAGGAACAGGAACAGGAACAGGGGATGAAATAGGAGCAACTGATAGAACTGGAGTCTCTCGACGACGCCTGCATGGGAGCTAGGAACCTGATGAACCAGCAGTAGAAGCCCGACGCCTCCAAGATGTAGAATCGGCGGCTGAAGGGGGAGTGGCCTGAACCTGAGATGTGGAAGTGGCCTGAACCTGTGATGTGGATGGCTGTGGTGTAGGATGTTCCTCAGCTGTAGGGGCTACTGTAACACCCCAATTCCCATCGCGAATAAATAATACATAAATAAAATCAGAGTAACTAAAAATTTATTTTTCCGACAGGAACAGGAATGCCACATTTTAAATTAAACAAAACATCATCCCTGCTCATAAATTTGATACATAGCATAAAATAGATTACCCTCAATTGGGAAACTTTTCCATATAAAGGTAATACCAAATATATTCAACAATTATATACATAAATAACATAATCGTTCCCCGGCTCCCGTGCTACGTATCAGAGCAGACACCAAGACCTAAGCAAACGAAGATCTAACTCTTCCACTTGCCTCCACGCCTCTAAAGCTGACAATCTGCACTATGCCATAAAAAGCATATTCCAGCAGAAGGGTGAGAAATAACAACTATAACAAGATTGCATAATAATAGCCACAACACAAATAAATTCACATATATAATATTTCTCACCACATACATCACATACTAACACATATAGCATGCCACTAATACATAACATATTCCTAACAATCCAACCACATAGCATATAACGATTATACCAATATAATCACATTTCACACATAATGCACACCACCACATCACATATCATATGTTTATACACAAAACATATCACTCACAACCAATGCATTTATCACCTATGCATAATAATTCACCAAAGTTATCACAAGCTCACACATAATCAATCCATTCATGATTTATGCAAATGCACAGAGACCGGCACAACGACTCTACGCAATGCATATGCGGTACCGACTCAATCATCTCAAGTTCACTCAGGAACTTATTGGAATCATTGCTCGTTACTTAATGTAACTCCCCGTCGGGCATACGATGTTCCTCGTCGCTCACACCCCACATGGGCACACGACGTTTATGGATTGCTCACACCCCACACGGGCACACGACCCGATCGTTCACACCCCACATGGGCACACGATCATCTATAATCATCGCTCACACCCCACATGGGCACACGACGTTATAGCAGATTCCCTCTGGAACCAATCCGTCGCTCACACCCCACATGGGCACACGACATTTTTGGATCGCTCACACCCCACACGGGCACACGATCCAATCGCTCACACCCCACATAGGCACACGATCACAAGATGCATATCATGACGCTTGACACACAAGAACTCATGACAATCAAATGCATCTTCCCACATATATGCAACCATAAACATGCATACATAACCAAATACAACACATTGCATTTATTTGCCTTTCGGCCATAATTCATCACCACAACATGTCATCTCATGCATTATCATCACACAACAACATACAAGTCATACGACATCCATATCCACAGCACATTGCATAATACACGTCATCATATTCATGCATTGAAAACAATTCAAACATTGCATTTCATCACATACCACAACAATCATACAATCACAATTACTTCCACAAGGGATTCACACCACAAAGGCTACCCACAACACATCATAACAACATACATTGACATTCAATCAAACAATGTATTTTACTACACAACAACATCATTAATCACGCATCGAAGTCGAATCCAAAACAATGCACATTTCTACCATAGGGCCACAACCCATCATCACAACATTTCATCATGTATATACACATCATATAACGGTCTACAAGCTACACGTTACATGTCACAAGCATATATCATGCTAACACATCAATCGCACACATTGTACGCGATAAAAACCCGACAACCCAACACTTTTCCAAAACCACGACCTAAATAAATCATCTACTTCCCTCCAAACCATTTTTAAAAGAAAGAATATTTTATTAGCTTTCCAACGCTTCAAACGGGGACCAAAACGGACTTACGGTTCAAAAGTTATGAAGAAAACAAAATAGAAAAATATCATGTTCGCTCCAGTATTCGCTAGGCGAACCCTAGCGAACCAAGGCAGTGGAAAACAGACATAAAGTTCGCTAGGCGAACCTCTCGGCGAATATTCGCCCGTTCCTTCGGCGAACCCGCGAAACCCAGAATTCGCAGCAGCGTCAATATAGGTCATATGGGACCAAAATACATCATTTTTACCACCCAAACCCTTCTAATTCATACCGGAACAACCAAAACATGTTCGGACATAATCAACGAGTATTCTACGCGGTTTATATCGAATTTCATCCGTGAAAACATCGATTTCTATCAATTGCTCCTAATTTGAATGGGTAAGAAAAGTCGCGAAACAACCAAAACAATTACAACAAACAACACATATACATACACAAGCAAGATATAATTGAAACTTCTCACCCTTACCCGATTATTCGTGCTCGAAACGGAGTTCCCGCGATTTTTCCTCTTTCTCCTCTTTTCTTTCCTCTTCCTTTCCCTCCCTTCTCTTTCTTTCCTTTTTCTTTCTTTTTCTTTCCACTTTCTATTTATATAAAATATCTAAACCCCTAAAAGACTATTTTACTCCTCAACTCAAATATCTCGCAAACGCCCTCAAAATGCGATAAAACATAAACAACGATGAAAAATAATATATTGCCAAATAAAATTCAAGAATAAAATAATATAATAATCAAAATAATCAAAACAACTTAATTAAATAAAACTAACAAAATTGGGGCGTTACAATTCTCCCCCACTTAGACATTTTCGTCCTCGAAAATATAACCGATACGAACAACTCCGGATACGACTCTCGCATCCGACCAACAAACTAACATGCCAACGAAAGGCACACCACGAATAACACAACTGACAAACCACCTTGCTAACTACCACAACGACACGACCACGACGACAACTACAACGACAAGATGCAAAGCCCATACAATGCACTTGACGACAAACTCACAACTCAAAGAAAAGCCAAGATACCAACACACAGGTTCACTCTAGAACCGAAACACAGCAAGATCGTTACCCTACCCTAGGTAACACGCCCCTAATTCCCCACACAGGAATCAACCACACACACTCGAACCATC
Source organism: Lathyrus tuberosus (assembly GCA_022829125.1). Taxonomy (NCBI): domain Eukaryota; kingdom Viridiplantae; phylum Streptophyta; class Magnoliopsida; order Fabales; family Fabaceae; genus Lathyrus; species Lathyrus tuberosus. The sequence goes on along the minus strand of JALAZF010000132.1, from coordinate 6,302,654 downwards.
ACCATGGAAACGTGGCAACAACACAAACAAGAACATAAAGTACCACGACACCACAAGGTCTCAACAACATCAACAAAACCAGAACACCAACATCCTTGTCACACAACCATACTACAATAATGCTACGATTCACCAATCGAACATACAATCAAAACATCCATTTACATAGTAGCCCATGGATAACATTTAGACCTTTCACCTAACACTTCCATTCTGAAACGTCCAATGGTCTCAACACTCCTACATGTTCCCAATGTTCAACCTATGAACTCTTACCAGTCCCACACGCATATACGAATCATGCCACTTCACGCTTCCGTTGCACACTCTGATTACTCGTAACCATCAAAATTACCAATTTCACGTCCAAAGTCTAACTCTTTCTCATTTTCACCAAAAATCATTGTTCAATGTTAATATACCCAACCGCACACTATCAGACGTCAATTCACACACCAACCCAAATCTCTAAATTCTCCCAAAAGTTCCCACCCTTTAACCATCAAAGCAGACATAAGTAAAACTTTCGACTTAACTCATCACGCACGACATAAACTTTACCAATAGGATAATTCGAGCCAAAGTCATAACTAATCAGGAATTCCAATCATCCGACCGTGCCTCAATCCAAGTCACCAATCAAAAGTTATAAAGGAAACAAAATGGGACAACCTGTCATGTTCGCTAGGAGAACCTTCTAGCGAACCCTCGCCTTGCCGTTCGCTCCGCGAATCCCTTGGCGAACCAAGGCAGCAACCACGAACATCAAAAACACCCAAACTTCGCTAGGCGAACAACTCAGCGAACCTTCGCTGACCTTCGCTAACTGGTTCGCTAGGCGAACCCGCGAAAACTCAGAATTACAACAGTCTTGTTACTCATCCAAAACCGTCAATTCCTCCATCCAAACACCTTGAACCTAAAACCCTTAAAATAATACCTCCAGATTCTCCAACACAATACAATCGCACCCAATTCCAAATCCTGCATAGTATCGATCCTTTTATGAATCCTCAATTGTCGTAAAGCATAAGCCACGACTTTACCCCCTTGCATTAACACACTGACTAAACTCATCAAAGACGCATCCCAATATCCTCACAAACGGTTCATCAGGATCACACAGAATCAAAACTGAAGCCGTAGACAAATCCTACTTCAACTCTCTCAAACTTCTCCCACAATGAACATCCAAAGCAAACGACTTACTCTTTTGCGAGTCAACTGAGATAACAGAAGTGCGAACTTAGCAACGTCTTCCATAGCCTGCAGTAACAACCAACTGAGCCCAAAATTTTCTAATCCCCTTAACCGACTTAGAAGCCTCTCCATGTAGGACTGCATCTACTTCTGATGGATCCATAACCATACTCTCATCTGAAATAACATATCCAGGAAAACTAACCTTTTTCAACCCAAATTCTCACTCGAATAACTTAGCATAAAACTTCGTCTCTTTTTGACACTTGTAATTCAAATCCCAAACACTCTACCTGTTCTTCCTCTGAGTTTACAATAGATCCGAATATCCTCAATCAAAGCCATTACGAACTTATCCAAATAAATATGGAAGATACGATTCATATACTCCACAAACATTACGGACACATTACTAACACCAAGCAACATCACCGTACGTTGTAATGCCCAACCAAATTCCAAAAGATATAAATTCTCAAAGCTTTTGCAAAACCTTGCACTGGGTAACTGGCTACTCACACACAAGTTTAACCGAGTAATTAACAGCCTATTCCGATGATAACAACATAACCAGTCACATCAAATCGATCAAAGCCTTAACTCACACCATCCACCACTCTTATCAAACATTCTAAACAATTGCAATTTCACTCCAACTCAACCAAACCATTCCAGTCACCTGTTCATGAAAGTGGACACTTATTCTCAATCGTTACCTTAATCAACTACTAGTAATCCATACACAATTTCTTCTCTTAACAGTCCAAATTCCATAAATCCCCACGTATAGCAACAACCATCCCAAAAGAACTCTCAAATAGTACATCCACACTTAAGGTTTTCTCAAAATTTCCATTAATTCTCTAAAATTCCAAAGACTCCAAACCTCTCCAGAACTCTAAGTTTCGCTTTCCATAGTCCCAATACCAATACCATCATAATGCTTGTTATTCCATTCATTCATCCCTCCATTTTGTTACTAACCATACTGGGGCTCTCCAAGACGACACACTTGGCCTCACAATTCTCCTTTTCCAGTAAATCTTCCAACCGGTCTTTCAGTCCGGGTACTTCTAATACTAACATCCAATATTCCATCCGGGAATACATCTGAAAATTACGCACAACCGGTAGCTCATCACTGTGTCCTTTCTGCCAATTTCTAGAAAACTATCGTCACAAACATAACAACATCTTAGTTTCACGTCCTAAAAGTTCTTCTACTTACTTAGCAGATCCAAACCTCAAATCCTTACCTTCGTCCAATTTGAGTTCACACTCTACTCTCTGAGAACAACCTTTAACAATACCCAATTGTTCTCTCTCAATGACTTCCCAACTTAACCAACATACCAAAACCTCTAATCAGTCTCATCTTCTAGTATAAGAGTCTTCATCAACTCATCGAAGCAATCCGTAATCATTTTCTCAATTCCAAACAATTCATGGCACACACTATCCAAGCCGGAAAAACTCGTCTACTATCAACAAGAGATTAAGGGTGATCAGTTCCTCAATTTGTCAATAGACATCCAACAATCATGATGGGGCATAAACCGTCTTCACCAAACTATAATAGAATTTCTTGTATCTTATGCTCAAAACTACCTAAGGCATAAATCCTTAGTTGACATAAACCTTACCTCCGCATTCCCTCCGGAACCGGGAACAACACTATCCAAACAACACTTACACTCTTGCAACCAACGGCACACTGAGCCAACGCTCCACAACTGAAGCAACTTGGAGAAGTTCCAGCTTCTTCCCCACTTATCTCATTCCCAATCCTGAAGACAAAGGATTAGAAAAACCATAAAGCACTGACAGTGTTTCACACATATATCATGTACTAAGGAACAAACAACACCGACAATATTCAACTGTCACACCAACAGACTCAACAACTTGGCCGGACGGACCGACATGCTTTGATACCACTAATGTAACACCCCAATTCCCATCGCGAATAAATAATACATAAATAAAATCAGAGTAACTAAAAATTTATTTTTCCGACAGGAACAGGAATGCCACATTTTAAATTAAACAAAACATCATCCCTGCTCATAAATTTGATACGTAGCATAAAATAGATTACCCTCAATTGGGAAACTTTTCCATATAAAGGTAATACCAAATATATTCAACAATTATATACATAAATAACATAATCGTTCCCCGACTCCCATGCTACGTATCAGAGCAGACACCAAGACCTAAGCAAACGAAGATCTAACTCTTCCACTTGCCTCCACGCCTCTAAAGCTGACAATCTGCACTATGCCATAAAAAGCATATTCCAGCAGAAGGGTGAGAAATAACAACTATAACAAGATTGCATAATAATATGCCACAACACAAATAAATTCACATATATAATATTTCTCACCACATACATCACATACTAACACATATAGCATGCCACCAATACATAACCTATTCCTAACAATCCAACCACATAGCATATAACGATTATACCAATATAATCACATTTCACACATAATGCACACCACCACATCACATATCATATGTTTATACACAAAACATATCACTCACAACCAATGCATTTATCACCTATGCATAATAATTCACCAAAGCTATCACAAGCTCACACATAATCAATCCATTCATGATTTATGCAAATGCACAGAGACCGACACAACGACTCTACGCAATGCATATGCGGTACCAACTCAATCATCTCAAGTTTACTCAGGAACTTATTGGAATCATCGCTCGTTACTTAATGTAACTCCCCGTCGGGCATACGATGTTCCCCGTCGCTCACACCCCACATGGGCACACGACGTTTATGGATCGCTCACACCCCACACGGGCACGCGACCCGATCGCTCACACCCCACATGGGCACACGATCGTCTATAATCATCGCTCACACCCCACATGGGCACACGACGTTATAGCAGATTCCCTCTGGAACCAATCCGTCGCTCACACCCCACATAGGCACACGACATTTCTGGATCGCTCACACCCCACACGGGCACACGATCCGATCGCTCACGCCCCACATGGGCACACGATCACAAGATGCATATCATGACGCTTGACACACAAGAACTCATGACAATCAAATGCATCTTCCCACAAATATGCAACCATACACATGCATACATAACCAAATACAACACATTGCATTTATTTGCCTTTCGGCCATAATTCATCACCACAACATGTCATCACATGCATTATCATCACACAACAGCATACAAGTCATACGACATCCATATCCACAGCACATTGCATAATACACATCATCATATTCATGCATTGAAAACAATTCAAACAATGCATTTCATCACATACCACAACAATCATACAATCACAATTACTTCCACAAGGGATTCACACCATAAAGGCTACCCACAACACATCATAACAATATACATTGACATTCAATCAAACAATGTATTTTACTACACAACAACATCATTAATCACGCATCGAAGTCTAATCCAAAACAATGCACATAACTGCCATAGGGCCACAACCCATCATCACAACATTTCATTATGTATATACACATCATATAACGGTCTACAAGCTACACGTTACATGTCACAAGCATATATCATGCTAACACATCAATCGCATACATTGTACGCGATAAAAACCCGACAACCCAACACTTTTCCAAAACCACGACCTAAATAAATCATCTACTGCCCTCCAAACCATTTTTAAAAGAAAGAATATTTTATTAGCTTTCCAACGCTTCAAACGGGGACCAAAACGGATTTACAGTTCAAAAGTTATGAAGAAAACAAAATAGAAAAATATCACGTTCGCTCCAGTATTCGCTAGGCGAACCCTAGCGAACCAAGGCAGTGGAAAATAGACATAAAGTTCGCTAGGCGAACCTCTAGGCAAACATTCGCCCGTTCCTTCGCTGGGGTTCGCTAGGCGAACCCGCGAAACCCAGAATTCGCAGCAGCGTCAATATAGGTCATATGGGACCAAAATACATCATTTTTACCACCCAAACCCTTCTAATTCAAACCGGAACAACCAAAACATGTTCGGACATAATCAACGAGTATTCTCCGCGGTTTATATCGAATTTCATCCGTGAAAACATCGATTTCTATCAATTTCTCCTAATTTGAATCGGTAAGAAAAGTCGCGAAACAACCAAAACAATTACAACAAACAACACATATACATACATAAGCAAGATATAATTGAAACTTCTCACCCTTACCCGATTATTCGCGCTCGAAACGGCGTTCCCCGCGATTTTTCCTCTTTCTCCTCTTTTCTTTCCTCTTCCTTTCCTTCCCTTCTCTTTCTTTCCTTTTTCTTTCTTTTTCTTTCCACTTTCTATTTATATAAAATATCTAAACCCCTAAAAGACTATTTTACCCCTCAACTCAAATATCTCGCAAACGCCCTCAAAATGCGATAAAACATAAACAACGATGAAAAATAATATATTGCCAAATAAAAGTCAAGAATAAAATAATATAATAATCAAAATAATCAAAACGACTTAATTAACTAAAACTAACAAAATTGGGGCGTTACAGCTACCCCAACTCCCTCTGCGCTGGAAGCCTCGGCTGTAGACTGTCGCTCCCGGGATTTTCATCCAAGTACAAACGCGAAAGTGGCACCGAACAGAGTCGCCAGCAATGTGTATTTATCCCAAGAGAGGGAAAGGAAACACCGCGTAAACCTGAAGGAAAGGATAGAGCATGGTCCTGCGACCAAGAGAACTGGATTCGGGAGTCGGTTACGCGAGAAGAAGGTATTAGCACCCCCTCGCGTCCATCGTACCCGATGGGATCCACGCTTGCTTGTTTCCATCAAAGGGTGATAGAAAAGAATACTGGAAGAGGAACTAGAAAAGGAATGGAAAGAGAAAGAGAAACAAATGTAGGGAAAATAAAAGAAGTGCTCGAATGGGCCCTACCCCACTGCCTACGTATCTCATCGGGAACATGAGAATCAGAGCGACGTAGTTCCCCTAACTAGGGATGGATTGTTTGTGTTTTTTTTAGTGGAATACGCCAACGTTCGCGTCCTAGCAGTTTAGGTGTTGCAGCTCGCTGTAGGGAGACTTAGGCGTTACCTGTTTGCGGTAGAACGGAAATGACGCATCCTTACGGAAGGAGTGAATGAGATGAGAAAAGAAATCCCGAAGGAAAGACGTTATTGTTTGTTTTTGTCTTTTAAGAGTTTTTTCCATTTGTTTGCATATGATAGTGTATCCAAATCTTAGCCATTGGAATGTGTACATTCTCACATTCCAAGATGGAATGAGTAAGAAAGTACACTAAGAGTGAAGAAGACCCCCACACTTAGTTCCAATTGTCAAGGTTCGAACACACTAGCATACTTGTGTTTATTAAGTGTTTTTGTTGATCATGAAATGAAGAAGTGTTTTTTATTTGTACCTTCAACAAGTATTGCATTTAAGTCCCTCATACAAGATCAAATGTTTAACACATTGACCCAAGATGGGCTATATGCTATACATTCTAAGATAATAAGAGAAGACCCCTTATAATCTTTTCTTTATATGAAAGGCCTAAATGCAATAAATGCCTACCTTTATTAGATGTTTTGCATTTTTCTTTTGAGATGAGAAGAGAGACTCAAGAGAGGATAAAAGGTAAAAATCTATATGAACTAAGACTCAATCCTAATTGAAGATTAAAGGGAGTGATCCTAATGGTTTGTGAGGTTTCAAAACCTAAAGTCTAAAGAAAGAATGAATTAAACAACTCACTTCTAAAGTAGAAGATGAATTGTAATTCAAAAGGGAAAGTAATGAGTTATTAGAAGAAAGCACATAAGTTCTTAACAAAACACCATATGGAATTGTAAAAGAGATGAGAGGATATAAGTTTGAATGTGGATTCCTTATCCACACTCAATTGCAACTTACCAAAGTCCCTACATGGTTAGTAAACATGTATACAAGTATAGGAAGCAAAAGAACATTTAATGCACCATAAAACTTAAAAGAATTAGATGAGACATCAAATCCTATAACCACAACCAGAATGTACATCATATGGAAAACAAATGATCATTATCATGCAAGTCCAAGTGGATAGGCAACAAACATCATCCATGACATTAGAACATGCTACCATAAGAAAAGGGAGAATGAAAGATGAAAAGAAATGAAAAAGCATGCATAAATGGAACATGTAATCTAAGGATCAGAGTTGAAATGAAATGAAAAATGATTCACAAACATCTCACAAGTGTTCATGCATGACACATCAAGACATTTAAGAAGTGATAGAAGAAGTAGAATTGAAATGGAAGTTCAAAAAAGGAAAGTGCAAACACAACATGTTAAAGGTGCACAAGGTTCAAATGATAATCAACATGCAAAGATGACATATATCAATGACCTATTATGTCACATGAATGGTTCACCAAATATGCAAATGACCATGCAAGTATGTTAAAAAGAAATCATGTAAACATGCACAAAAGTTAAGATGATATGACATGTTATTATGCTTCAAAGGTAATGCATTAAACAAAAATTAAATGGACTCATGGAAATTAATCAAGCATGGTTTAAAGATACACAAATCAGAAGTGAATCATATACCAAAATAACATGCAAGAAACCAAGGCAAAAAGGCTTTATACAATGCACTTAGGTCAAGTATACACATCATACAAAGTAACACAAAAATGAACACCAAACATGCCATAAACTGACCTAAAAAAATCAAATAAAAATCACTCAACATACCTCAAGATGCTAATGACTTAATGCAAAAAGAATATCACCAAAACAATTTTTAATGATCAAGACAAAAATGCACAGATTTATGTATCACATTAAGCATGCACACAAATGAAAAATCAAAGAAAATAATAGAACAGGGGCAAAAATGTCATAAAATCAAGAAATAAAATCATGAAAAAATTTCTAAATGTCTTGGAGGTATTCATGAGTTTTTGTGGAATTTTATAATGCCATTTGATATTTTTAAAAATTGAAAAGTAAACGTGTAGAAAAATGGAAAAATAAAATGAAATGAAGACGGGGGGGTGTGAACATAGCAATTGAACAGTTCAAATTAATTGGGCTTTCAAAAATGGAGGTGTGGATAGCAATCTAATTAGGTCCATTTACGCGCAAAACACCATAATAAGCATGCACTTTCAATCAACAAACTTGACTCACTATTAGCCATTGGATCAAGTCCAGTCAATACAAAAGTCAAGGTAATCAAATCATGTATATCGCAATGCTAGTACACCATAATAACCATGTAGGAACACGCACGCAAGCATCAGAGGGATTAAAATGGAACACGTGACACACACCATCCTCATTTATTCGCTGGCAACACCACCACCCTTGGATCAAAACAAATCAGACGGACATGAACAAATCTGGCATTCAAAACCCTAATAAAACCTCACCGGCCGGAGAGGGACCTCCGGTCACCTTCTCCGGCCATCTCCGGCACTGCAATCAGTCAAACGTTCCAGAAATTTATGCAATGCACATCAAAATGTTCAGGAAGTCACGTAGAGCATGAATCTAGGATTAGTTTTCACAAACAACACACAATCAGAGAGAATCGAAGCAATGAAATTAGCCCTAGGTTTTGGATCTAAGCTTCTAAGAAGCTCTATCAACTAGCCAGAGTTCGTAGCTTCTAGTAAGCTCTAAACACCATAAAAACAAGCTAGATTCAGTAGAAAAATTGAGGAAGAATCAAAACCTGAAACTGTGAAGGACTTTGAAGTGTTGAGAAAAACCAGAGAACTTGAGCTCTTGAACTCGTTGAGCAAAATAAATGCTGCTTGTTCTTGAGATCTTGAAGAAAATCACGATGAAAACTCAACTGAACTGAAACTACCCTTGCTGGATTAAACCTCTTCTCTCTTATTCTTGATCCAAAAGTGGAATGTCGATGATGATGAAGATGAAATGTGATAGAGGATGGTGAGAGTCGTGTGGAATCAGAGAGAGATTAGAAAGAAAGTGAGAGAGAGCTTGGAGTGTTTTGAGAGAATGTGGCAAATGAAGTTGAGAAATGAACTATGAAGTAAAGTCTTTATTTTATAGTGTGTGCTAACTACGGTTCAGTAGGTGAGTTAAATGAGTCATCATTGGGTTAAGTGAGTCATCCCTAACTAACTGAGTCAAGTTAGTTAGGGAGAGCTATGGTAAGGTGCAGCTGGCCCATGATATGCTATGGTGAGAGTAATGAGAAGATGAATTGGCACGGTTTGTGTAGCAGCTTGCAGCAGTAGCTTGTGGTGGAAGTTTCATACATTTCCCTTCTCATGTAAGAAGCAGCATGGTGGAGGCACGTGCATGAATTGTTTGGTTTAATGAGGAAATGGACTGAAGTGATCATGAAAGTGTTTGTTGAATGACTGAACCAAAAACAATGTGTGAATTACTATACAAGACAGTCAATGCATCAATGCAAATGGTGATGTTTGAACATGGAATTCTTTATGACCAATGCATGGAAATGGATCATCTTGGTGTCAATGGATTGAGGATGCATCATAGAACATGTTTGATGTTTGAATCGAAGTGAAACAATGCCTTTAAAGTGATGGAAAATGACTTAGAACACAAGGATGTGAGACTGCATCATGGGCGTGTGAGGTTGTACTGCGCATGGCAAGAATGGCCTATGAAATTTCAGTGTGATCACACCCACTTGGAACCAATATTTCTCCCTTATAACATGATCAAATCAAAATTTGTCCAACATGAACATTGAAGATGACACTACAAGGAACAACGTTTATGTTGAAAATTTTCTCATTTGGAGCCTCTAACCATGAGAAAAATGAGTGCCCTTCTGACCCGCCAACTGTTTGTTGAAATGACTACGCGCGTGCCTTGAAAATCCTTGGTCATGACATGGTTTTGGCCTACTTTCGTCCAACTTTGATCCATCATATCTCCCTCAATATTTATCCAATGGAGATGTTCTACACATGGATTTGAAGCTTAAAGCAAGACCTTTTGTTGTGGTCTGGGGGAATTTTCATTTGATGCTTCAATTTTAAATGGCCTTGGTTCAAAGTGTAGTGCAAAATGGCCAAAACTCGCCCTTTTTAGTAACCCTTCTTCTTCCAAAAATGGCAACTTTCTACATCTTGATTTTTCCATGATTCCTTTGGAGTTTCTTGATCAAATTTTGCACATTGAATACATATAACATGAATTTCATGAGTTTGGCCTTAAAAAGTCAAGAGTTGACTTTTTCCTTTGATTATTTGACTTGGCCCCAATTTCTCTGATTTTTTATCTTTCTTCCAATTGAACCACTTATAAAACCAATTGAGAGGCAAGTTTCCACACCCATACACTTAGGGACATATAGAATACCATGACATCAAGTTTTGTCCAAAAAATCAAAGATATCCTGATTTTATTAGAAACCCTAATTTTGACCCCCTCTAGTTAGGAGGGAAAAATGCAGTCTTCAATTTCAAATTCCTTAGAGTATGTTGTGTACCTTCCTAAAGGATGATGAAATATGCCATTTGAGGGTGACTTTGGATCAATGAGATATCTCCTTTGAGGGTTTTCCTTCAGTTTTTGAACCTCTTGCATGATGAAGTATGTATGGTTTCAATCTCCCATGGGATCTCACTTCCTTGAGGTTGTGGATGATCAATTGAGATGGTATGAGACATGAGAGACCTCTTAGCTTGCCTTGAGTGAACTTGTTTGACCTTTTGTGCCTTGAATTATTGCTTGATTGACCACCTTTCACCTGATCACATGCCCTGATGGTAAGAAGGATGCTATGATTCATTTTTCTATGTTAAATGTAATGCAATGCTAATGAGATGGATATGATATGATATATGATAATGCTAAACTATGATGCCAAAAAGAGAGAGCAAATTTTGGGGTATTACAGCTGCCCATATTCAAACGCTGTAGACCTGAATGCCTGAGAGCGATTGCTTTCAGACTTTCAAGGTATATAGCGATTGAATACCAAGTATAACCAAAAATTTGCTCCGGATGGCAAAGAACAAAAAGGATATAGACCCAACAGGACTGCTGGATTGAATCTTCAAATGAAACGTTGTCGGAGAGATCTGTCTTTTGAACGATGCCAGACGACTACTAGCTTGCCATACTGTCGATGGACTTTCAACAATGTCTTTTTGGACGACACCAGACGACTACTGGCTTGCCATACTGCTAGTGGACTTTAATAATGTCTTTTGTACGACGCCAGACGACTACTGGCTTGCTACACTGCGGGTGGACTTTAATAACGTCTTTTGTACGACGCCAGAGACTACTGGCTGGCTACACTGAGGGTGGACTTTAATAATGTCTTTTTGAACGACGCCAGAGACTACTGGCTGGCCACACTGAGGGTGGACTTTAATAATGTCTTTTTGAACGATGCCAGAGACTACTGGCTTGCCATACTGTCGATAGACTTTCAACAATGTCTTTTTGAACGACGCCAGGCGACTACTGGCTTGCCATACTGTCGATGGACTTTAGCTGCTCTGCCAATCTGTCGTTGGACTTTCTACCAAACTGTCGTTGGACTTTCACCAATTTGTGCTGGATTTCTGCCAATCTGTCGTTGGACTTCTGCCAAACCGTCGTTGGACTTTCACCAATCTGTGCTGGATTTCTGCCAATCTGTCGTTGGACTTCAAAGATTACCAAATCGGCGTTTGGGATCTCACACTTGCCATCTTCAGATGGACTTTTGCAGCTTTTACCAAACAGTCGTTGGATTTCAGTGCTTACCAAACTGTCGTGGGAAGCTTTGCCAAACTGTCGTTGGACTTCGGTGCTTACCAAACTGTCGTTGGAAGCTTTGCCAAACTGTCGTTGGACTTTGGTACTTACCAAACTGTCGTTGGAAGCTCAAAAAATTCAAATGATCACTCCACCTACTGGAATAACATGAACAAACTGTACGCATGCCAAAAATAAATTGGACTTTGAGTTGTAAATGAACATTGCTGAAAATTACACCACCTGCTGGGTAATATCATATGTTGACACCTTGCTGAAGGAGAGATTCTGTCGATCTCTTTAAACCTTGCTGGGGAAATTACCGCGACTCGGCTGGGGAGTATAGCAGACAAGATTCAATGCTGAACTCTGTGGGGGTACCATTACCAGAGATACGATCTTGCTAGGGATCAGGGCTGCTCTGCCGGGGACATGCAAATCTTGGTTGAAAGACAACCCGCTGCAACATGCTGAGAAAGAGTCCCTAAAGATTTGTTAGGGAAACCCAAAGCAATTCTACAGTAATCTGCTGAGGAAGAAAACTGTCGAGCTTAGGATAAATGTCACAGTGCCCCATGTTGGGCAAACTTTCCCTTTGACGACTCCGCTAGGGATAATGAGCTTACAACACACTCTGCTAGAGAAAACTGCTTTAAAGCGTCTCGTGCTGGGGAACGCCCTTTTAAGAGGATTTTACAGAAGACCAAGCGTCTTCAAACTCTACTGGGGATAGCAGATCGGGAGTATCCTTTGTTGGGGAGATAACATGCCCCATGTTTAGGATGGTCAATAACTCCGCTGTAGATTATTCTTTGACAAATTTCACATGCTGAAACCTGCGGGATATATGATACTACCACTTGCTGGTACATCCTGCCAAGAGTAAACTCCACAAGGGATGTTAGTACTAAAAGTTTCATCTCTTAAGAGGATTTTATAGAAAACCAAGCGTTTTCAAACTCTTATACGAACACTCTGCCTCGAACTACCCTTCACATCGTCTGCAAGGCACTGGAGGGTTGGCACTTATTATTGACCTGGAGCGTTCACTGCATTAATAACCGTTATCAACACAGAAGAAATCCATCTTCGACCACCGTTGCCGTCACGAAACTCGGTGGGACTTCTTGAATGGAAGAATCGACTTAATAAGATACAACAGTATCAAGTCAAAGCAAATATCCGTCGATTGTGCTGAGAGATAACTTTCGTGCTGCTTGGGTCGATCGTACTCATTACCTGCAACGGAAAAAAGTATATGCACATGCCCCAGGATATTGCGTGGGTATAAGTGATTACTCGTCTAGGAGAAATTGGCCCATGCTCTTGAAAAGGCTTCAATCTTGCTTTTGAGCCTAGTACGAGGCTGCTACTTGCAAGCAAAAGGAGATGCGCGTATGCCCCGTGCCAGACATGACTTCTAAAAATGAGAAAATCCCACTCTGAACCACCACTTGTTGGGGAGAAAGGTTTGTATGCAATCTCTGGCTGGGAACCATAAATGTCTTGGGTTGGAATGCCCCTTTTGTTTCAAACCTTTTGGCTGATTGACTGCATATGCGTGAACAACAATTTCTCTTCTTCACTTGCCCTAGACCAACATGGTCCACCAGAAGAAATTGTCTCAAGAGGATTTTACAGAAGACTTGACATCCAAAACGCCTTAATGTCTTCAAACTCTTGGAGAGATTCGTCGGATCTCGACGTAACTGCCCCAGACCGTATGGATTATTTAGAAGAAGTCATCTCAAGAGGATTTTACAGAAGACTTGGCATCCAAACGCCTCAATGTCTTCAAACTCTTGGAGAGACTCAATGCATCTCAAATTAGTTGCTTCAGATTGTATGGTCTACAAAGGAATTCGCCTTGAGAAGATTCATGAACAATCTCATATCACAGTGAGATATTCTGCCTCAGTATTCTGAACCCTAGATAGGCTGACCAGTCACCTGGATGGACTACCTTCTCATGCTCTTGGGATGGCCTGCCCCAGTATAAACCTTAAAGTAGTTTTGCCCCTGACTACTGATCTTCGAAGAAATACCCCGACTACCTGCCTTTGGAGAGATTTGGATCGCGAAGTAATTGCCCCAGTTTGGCTGAACTTTGGAGAGATTTCTCGACGTGATTGGCTCAGATTGGCTACACCTTAAAGAGATGATTCGACGTGATTGCCCCAGATCGACTACGTCTTAGCACAACTTGTTGGAACAGCTCTCGCTCAACAAAGTTTCCTGAGGAAGTACCATTGAATGTGGCTGCCCTTCGGGAGTTTCAGGATTCTCAACTCGGCAAGATTAAGCTTCTGGACTGAATTTCCATATGTAGACTTCTTTTGATGTCAAACAAATGTATGCAAGCAGAAAATGCTTTAATCTGAGAATGAAAATTCTAATGCAACACACATGTTAATCTTGAAGTCTTACTGAAAAAGATGTCGCAAACCCTTTTTGTGAGCGAATCACGGGTTAGAATACGACATTAATTTTTTGAATGAAAGAATGCAATGCACATGCAACACCAACAAAGATCTTTTAGCATAACTCATGGGAGTCAGGAACGCTATCTCTTGGTAGTATGCTTTCGAAATAACCCTGTTTCAATTAGGACTTTTGAGGGTTGTATCGTGGCCCGGTTCACGGTTTTGAGAAAAATGGTTTATGGCTCAAAGTTTATTGGTGCCCACCCACTCTTCGTGATGTTCTCCAGTCCTACATTCAGTTAATTTGGCACGAGCGCTCATCTCTCAAAAAGATGTTATGATCTTTAAGGAACCCATGATACTGATGGTTTGAGACCCAATGAGGCTTTGGAGTAACAGTCACCCCTTTTGTCTTTTGTTCGTAGTCACACGACTTTGTTCTTGCTCGAGGATTTTCTTTTGTAATCCTTTTGTTTTTCGCTTTCACATTCTTTTTGCTTATCCCTAACTTTTGCCTGGACTGATTCTTTTGAATCTTTAGATTTTGAAGTCCAGCGGGATGCCCTAACTTTTGCCTAAGTCGCTGGTTTTCAAGTTTCGACTTAGCGGGCTTTTTTTTTATTCTTTTTTTTTCTAGGAACAAATCGTGTGACACTGGCTTGTCTTGACTTTGTTGAAAGGGTCGTGACTGCCTCACTCTTTGATTGTTGATGGATAACCATTATGGTTTCACATCTCTTGACCTCTTGACGGTGGAATAGAAGGTAATGGATCCTCAGATGCACACTCCTTTTGAAATTTGAACGCTTGGTCAAATTAACTGACGCCTACCCTGCCCCTGGGTTAAATGTGAGGGTTTTTTCGTACGAAAGAAACTCCTACTTCAAGGCTCAAAGGGGTTAACGAGGGTCTATCTCCCTTATATCTTCAGTGTTTGGGGATTTGAAACAATGCCTGTACATCCTCAACAGGGTTTTATCCAAAAGCACACAATTAGAGTTTTTTGCGTTCTCAAATCATCATCCTCCCTCAGAGAGTTTAAGCACGACAGTGGGTATTGCAATGCACATATACAAACTTATGAGAGAATACAAATGGATTACTTCAAGAAAAACATGCGCGCTTTATTAGGATTAACATAAAAAGAAAAACAGATTTCATGCATGCATACAAATGTTTTGACAAACATAGAAAGCTACACATGAGAATGCAGTAAAGAAACTAAATGATTGTCCTTGTTGAGGAGGCTTGACTCCGTCTGGACTTGTTGCTTCTGATGATGTTTTTTCTTTGTTGAGGAAGCTTGGGAAACTTTAGTTGACGTACAGACCATCTGCAGTGAAAATAAGGATCCCAGCATCAATCAGATCTTGCACTTTATGCCTGAACACCTTACAATCTTCAATGGCATGCCCCTGTGTCCCTGACTGGAACTCATATCTAGCATTAGCATTAGGTCCCAGAGGAAGCTTGGTGTGTGGA
Organism: Lathyrus tuberosus; assembly: GCA_022829125.1. Lineage (NCBI taxonomy): Eukaryota > Viridiplantae > Streptophyta > Magnoliopsida > Fabales > Fabaceae > Lathyrus > Lathyrus tuberosus. The sequence goes on along the minus strand of JALAZF010000132.1, from coordinate 6,286,796 downwards.
GATTCCCCAGCAATCAATTCAATTAGCTGAAACTTGAGCAAATTCCGAAGCAACTGAGCGTATGGCATCGAGATCGGATCAAACTTCTTCTCAGTCTTATCTGGATTAAGACCCTCAAGAAACAGTTGGTGATGCAAAAGCTCTGTCTGTAGAGAGGATTCATAAGGCAATCCACGGTCTAGAAGAGATCCCAAAGAGATAGAAGGAGTGAGAGCCTTTGTTGCGGAAGCGGGCACTTGATTGTCTTCCTTTCTTAACACTGCCTTCAGGACTTCCATAACATGGCTCATCTGAGTCTTCATCCGGTTGACTTCTTCTCTCAGCAATTCCCGATCTCGGGACAACGGCTGAATGTTCACCATAAAATGCCCTAGTTGGACCTTCATCTCAGTCGCCTCCTCTCGGAGTTGTTCCATATCTGAACCTTGACTGTGGTGAGTTGAGTAGTTGGAAGAAGTCATGTTGCCGTCCTGAAGAGAATACCCAATCAAAATGAGGAATCAGCTCCGGAACACCTGTTATGCATATGAGTATGAGGATGCCATGTTCGAATATTTCCAAGGGATCATTATGCTTTGATGCAAATTTGTTTTACAAACCACAAAAAATGGATGGAAACGCTCAGCAGCAAGTCTCAAAGTTAATGTCCCTTGGAAATACACGAACATGTATGCGAAAATGATGATGCAGATGCAACAGACCTGGGATCAAAGCTTCCATATAATCTGGATAACTGCTGTGCTGACGGCTGAATAAGCTCATAAGTCTGCTCTGAAGAAAAAACCGGAATACCGGAATATCCGAATAATCAGAATGCCAGAATAACCAGCATATCGGCATAATCAGAATACCAGAATGCCAGAATATCGGCATAATCAGGGTGCCAGAATAATCGGAATACCAGGATGGTCAGAATAATCATGATGCCATAATACCAGGCTGATAAGCCCACACTGATAGGGAAACCAGAATACCAGGTAGGATGAAAGTCAAGGTTACCTGCAAACCTGTAAACAACCCACCCCTCTCACATGTGGGTACTAGGATGTTCAGTATCCCGGGCTCTTAGGTCGAGAAATGATGATACGTTCATCATTTCTGGTTTGGCATCATCATCAATCGAGGAGGCCTCAACTGATTCTCCAAAACGAAAGGTCCTCAGCTTCTGGCACTGAGGTCGAGAAGTAATAGTACATTCATCCCTCGGGGTATAGTACTATCGCCAATCGAGGAGTGCGTCCACTGATTCTCTTTCAAAAAAGATATCCTATAGCGAGTTCCCAGCATTGGGTCCTCGGATCGAGAATGTGCAGTGGGTTTGCCACATAATGTGGTCTGCCACTGTCACATCTCGGGAGGAGTGCCGCAACTGAGTCCTCGGGAATGGTCACTAGAGTCGACAGCTCTCTAAATCGACATCCTGGAATACGCAAGATGCACACGCCATGATGGGTCCCAAGATAGCCTCGTCTAGCTGTGAATTTCGTGATTACCCACGTACACAGATGGCACGTAGGTCCCACTACTCTCCACTCTAAATCTAAGTGTATACTCGAGCCTGTGTACTGAGCTCATCTCTCAGGAATCCCATCCCGCCAAGCAGAAAATAGCACAGTCCAGCATAGCATAATATAAAAATGCTAAAATGCAGTAAATACAGTAATGTACAGTAAATAAATAAATAACCATACAATAAAACGGTAAATATAGTACAACAGTAAACACCCAATGAAAGAAAAACAGACAAGCGCTAGGATTGACTCGCTTAGGATGGACCAGCAATAGGTCAACCTGTTCCCCAGCAGAGTCGCTAGCTGTCGCTCCCGGGATTTTCATCCAAGTACAAACGCGAAAGTGGCACCGAACAGAGTCGCCAGCAATGTGTATTTATCCCAAGAGAGGGAAAGGAAACACCGCGTAAACCAGAAGGAAAGGATAGAGCATGGTCCTGGGACCAAGAGAACTGGATTCGGGAGTCGGTTACGCGAGAGGAAGGTATTAGCACCCCCTCGCGTCCATCGTACCCGATGGGATCCACGCTTGCTTGTTTCGATCAAAGGGTGATAGAAAAGAATACTGGAAGAGGAACTAGAAAAGGAATGGAAAGAGAAAGAGAAACAAATGTAGGGAAAATAAAAGAAGTGCTCGAATGGGCCTTACCCCACTGCCTACGTATCTCATCGGGAACATGAGAATCAGAGCGACGTAGTTCCCCTAACTAGGGATGGATTGTTTGTGTTTTTTTTAGTGGAATACGCCAACGTTCGCGTCCTAGCAGTTTAGGTGTTGCAGCTCGCTGTAGGGGGACTTAGGCGTTACCTGTTTGCGGTAGAACGGAAATGACGCATCCTTACGGAAGGAGTGAATGAGATGAGAAAAGAAATCCCGAAGGAAAGACGTTATTGTTTGTTTTTGTCTTTTAAGAGTTTTTTCCATTTGTTTGCATATGATAGTGTATCCAAATCTTAGCCATTGGAATGTGTACATTCTCACATTCCAAGATGGAATGAGTAAGAAAGCACACTAAGAGTGAAGATGACCCCCACACTTAGTTCCAATTGTCAAGGTTCGAACACACTAGCATACTTGTGTTTATTAAGTGTTTTTGTTGATCATGAAATGAAGAAGTGTTTTTTATTTGTACCTTCAACAAGTATTGCATTTAAGTCCCTCATACAAGATCAAATGTTTAACACATTGACCCAAGATGGGCTATATGCTATACATTCTAAGATAATAAGAGAAGACCCCTTATAATCTTTTCTTTATATGAAAGGCCTAAATGCAATAAATGCCTACCTTTATTAGATGTTTTGCATTTTTCTTTTGAGATGAGAAGAGAGACTCAAGAGAGGAGAAAAGGTAAAAATCTATATGAACTAAGACTCAATCCTAATTGAAGATTAAAGGGAGTGATCCTAATGGTTTGTGAGGTTTCAAAACCTAAAGTCTAAAGAAAGAATGAATTAAACAACTCACTTCTAAAGTAGAAGATGAATTGTAATTCAAAAGGGAAAGTAATGAGTTATTAGAAGAAAGCACATAAGTGCTTAACAAAACACCATATGGAATTGTAAAAGAGATGAGAGGATAGAAGTTTGAATGTTGATTCCTTATCCACACTCAATTGCAACTTACCAAAGTCCCTACATGGTTAGTAAACATGTATACAAGTATAGGAAGCAAAAGAACATTTAATGCACCATAAAACTCAAAAGAATTAGATGAGACATCAAATCCTATAACCACAACCAGAATGTACATCATATGGAAAACAAATGATCATTATCATGCAAGTCCAAGTGGATAGGCAACAAACATCATCCATGACATTAGAACATGCTACCATAAGAAAAGGGAGAATGAAAGATGAAAAGAAATGAAAAAGCATGCATAAATGGAACATGTAATCTAAGGATCAGAGTTGAAATGAAATGAAAAATGATTCAAAAACATCTCACAAGTGTTCATGCATGACACATCAAGACATTTAAGAAGTGATAGAAGAAGTAGAATTGAAATGGAAGTTCAAAAAAGGAAAGTGCAAACACAACATGTTAAAGGTGCACAAGGTTAAAATGATAATCAACATGAAAAGATGACATATATCAATGACCTATTATGTCACATGAATGGTTCACCAAATATGCAAATGATCATGCAAGTATGTTAAAAAGAAATCATGTAAACATGCACAAAAGTTAAGATGATATGACATGTTATTATGCTTCAAAGGTAATGCATTAAACAAAAATTAAATGGACTCATGGAAATTAAGCAAGCATGGTTTAAAGATACACAAATCATAAGTGAATCATATACCAAAATAACATGCAAGAAACCAAGGCAAAAAGGCTTTATACAATGCACTTAGGTCAAGTATACACATCATACAAAGTAACACAAAAATGAACACCAAACATGCCATAAACTGACCTAAAAAAATCAAGTAAAAATCACTCAACATACCTCAAGATGCTAATGACTTAATACAAAAATAAGAGCACCAAAACAATTTTTAATGATCAAGACAAAAATGCACAGATTTATGTATCACATTAAGCATGCACACAAATGAAAAATCAAAGAAAATAATGGAACAGGGGTAAAAAGGTCATAAAATCAAGAAATAAAATCATGAAAAATTTGATAAATGTCTTGGAGGTATTCATGAATTTTTGTGGAATTTTATGATGCCATTTGATATTTTTAAAAATTGAAAAGTAAACGTGTAGAAAAATGGAAAAATAAAATGAAATGAAGACTGGGGGGTGTGAACATAGCAATTGAACAGTTCAAATTAATTGGGCTTTCAAAAATGGAGGTGTGGATAGCAATCTGATTAAGTCCATTTACGCGCAAAACACCATAATAAGCATGCACTTTCAGTCAACAAACTTGACTCACTATTAGCCATTGGATCAAGTCCAGTCAATACAAAAGTCAAGGTAATCAAATCATGTATATCGCAATGCTAGTACACCATAATAACCATGTAGGAACACGCACGCAAGCATCAGAGGGATTAAAATGGAACACGTGACACACACCATCCTCATTTATTCGCTGGCAACACCACCACCCTTGGATCAAAACAAATCAGACGGACATGAACAAATCTGGCATTCAAAACCCTAATAAAACCTCACCGGCCGGAGAGGGACCTCCGGTCACCTTCTCCGGCCATCTCCGGCACTGCAATCAGTCAAACGTTCCAGAAATTTATGCAATGCACATCAAAATGTTCAGGAAGTCACGTAGAGCATGAATCTAGGATTAGTTTACACAAACAACACACAATCAGAGAGAATCGAAGCAATGAAATTAGCCCTAGGTTTTGGATCTAAGCTTCTAAGAAGCTCTATCAACTAGCCAGAGTTCGTAGCTTCTAGTAAGCTCTAAACACCATAAAAACAAGCTAGATTCAGTAGAAAAATTGAGGAAGAATCAAAACCTGAAACTGTGAAGGACTTTGAAGTGTTGAGAAAAACCAGAGAACTTGAGCTCTTGAACTCGTTGAGCAAAATAAATGCTGCTTGTTCTTGAGATCTTGAAGAAAATCACGATGAAAACTCAACTGAACTGAAACTACCCTTGCTGGATTAAACCTCTTCTCTCTTATTCTTGATCCAAAAGTGGAATGTCGATGATGATGAAGATGAAATGTGATAGAGGATGGTGAGAGTCGTGTGGAATCAGAGAGAGATTAGAAAGAAAGTGAGAGAGAGCTTGGAGTGTTTTGAGAGAATGTGGCAAATGAAGTTGAGAAATGAACTATGAAGTGAAGTCTTTGTTTTATAGTGTGTGCTAACTACGGTTCAGTAGGTGAGTTAAATGAGTCATCATTGGGTTAAGTGAGTCATCCCTAACTAACTGAGTCAAGTTAGTTAGGGAGAGCTATGGTAAGGTGCAGCTGGCCCATGATATGCTATGGTGAGAGTAATGAGAAGATGAATTGGCACGGTTTGTGTAGCAGCTTGCAGCAGTAGCTTGTGGTGGAAGTTTCATACATTTCCCTTCTCATGTAAGAAGCAGCATGGTGGAGGCACGTGCATGAATTGTTTGGTTTAATGAGGAAATGGACTGAAGTGATCATGAAAGTGTTTGTTGAATGACTGAACCAAAAACAATGTGTGAATTACTATACAAGACAGTCAATGCATCAATGCAAATGGTGATGTTTGAACATGGATTTCTTTATGACCAATGCATGAAAATGGATCATCTTTGTGTCAATGGATTGAGGATGCATCATAGAACATGTTTGATGTTTGAATCCAAGTGAAACAATGCCTTTAAAGTGATGGAAAATGACTTAGAACACAAGGATGTGAGACTGCATCATGGGCGTGTGAGGTTGTACTGCGCATGGCAAGAATGGCCTATGAAATTTCAGTGTGATCACACCCACTTGGAACCAATATTTCTCCCTTATAACATGATCAAATCAAAATTTGTCCAACATGAACATTGAAGATGACACTACAAGGAACAACTTTTATGTTGAAAATTTTCTCATTTGGAGCCTCTAACCATGAGAAAAATGAGTGCACTTCTGACCCGCCAACTGTTTGTTGAAATGACTACGCGCGTGCCTTGAAAATCCTTGGTCATGACATGGTTTTGGCCTACTTTCGTCCAACTTTGATCCATCATATCTCCCTCAATATTTATCCAATGGAGATGTTTTACACATGGATTTGAAGCTTAAAGCAAGACCTTTTGTTGTGGCCTGGTGGAATTTTCATTTGATGCTTCAATTTTAAATGGCCTTGGTTCAAAGTGTAGTGCAAAATGGCCAAAACTCGCCCTTTTTAGTAACCCTTCTTCTTCCAAAAATGGCAACTTTCTACATCTTGATTTTTCCATGATTCCTTTGGAGTTTCTTGATAAAATTTTGCACATTGAATACATATAACATGAATTTCATGAGTTTGGCCTTAAAAAGTCAAGAGTTGACTTTTTCCTCTGATTATTTGACTTGGCCCCAATTTCTCTGATTTTTTATCTTTCTTCCAATTGAACCACTTCTAAAACCAATTGAGAGGAAATTTTCCACACCCATACACTTAGGGACATATAGAATACCATGACATCAAGTTTTGTCCAAAAAATCAAAGATATCCTGATTTTATTAGAAACCCTAATTTTGACCCCCTCTGGTTAGGAGGGAAAAGTGCAGTCTTCAATTTCAAATTCCTCAGAGTATGTTGTGTACCTTCCTAAAGGATGATGAAATATGCCATTTGAGGGTGACTTTGGATCAATGAGATATCTCTTTTGAGGGTTTTCCTTCAGTTTTTGAACCTCTTGCATGATGAAGTATGTATGGTTTCAATCTCCCATGGGATCTCACTTCCTTGAGGTTGTGGATGATCAATTGAGATGGTATGAGACATGAGAGACCTCTTAGCTTGCCTTGAGTGAACTTGTTTGACCTTTTGTGCCTTGAATTATTGCTTGATTGACCACCTTTCACCTGATCACATGCCCTGATGGTAAGAAGGATGCTATGATTCATTTTTCTATGTTAAATGCAATGCAATGCTAATGAGATGGATATGATATGATATATGATAATGCTAAACTATGATGCCAAAAAGGGAGAGCAAATTTTGGGGTATTACATAGACTGCATCCGCTCACGTCGGGCAGATGCGTGCCGAGCTGTCCGTCCATGTATGATACGATCGTCTCTGCCAGCCATGCAATCTGCAAAGCATAATAAATAAATTAGAATTTTTAAAAAATAATAAATAAAAAAACAACAAAAAAAATAGAGACCTTACGGATTTGAACATCCGGAAGTACTCAGAATATTTAACGTTGGATTTTTCCAGATGTGCACATCCGGAAACACTCAGAATATTTAACATTGAAATCCTTCCGGATCTGCACATCCGGTACGTATTTTTAAGTTAGAATATTGCAGCCATGGCTGTTGTACCATGGAAAAGGGCATTTTAATGCCCAGGTCGTCCGTTTGACGCAGCAAACAATACCTACATTGTCTATAACCTATGTTATTCATACTACCTGACAATTTCTACACCTAAATATCTATTCTAAATCGATTATTCGAAAATAACTCCGAAACTCTAAAATTCAAAAACTTACCGATTAAATTGAGATACGGAGGATTTAGAGTGTCTTGATCATTGTAGAAGTTGCTCTGCGCCGAACTCGAGTGAAAAAAGTCGAAATTTGTGTGATTGAGAATTTGAGAGTTTGAGAGAGTTTGGTGTTTGGAAAATGAAAATGTGAAGAATGAGGGGGAGGAAGAAGGTCTGGCGCGAATTAATAAGAAATTGTTCCGGATTTGCAGATCCGAAATTTTTCCGGATATGCATTTCCGGAACACATCAACGTTTTTTAAAAAATTGGTGCGTCCAGATGTGCACATCCGGAATCAGAGGACAAAAATGAAATTTCACGTGGTACCTAAGAAACTTGGGTGGTGTATTAAAAAATCTCTATGAATTAGTATTCCTCTTCCAAAATAATCGTTGATCATTGAAGGTGATAATGAAAATAAATGGCCTCATTCATGCACCTTCATATACTCACGGCTTCCAAGATCATCAAACCCTTTCGATAGGTTAAAAATAAACTCCTTTAAAAGCTTCAAGTAAAAAGAACAGATTTTCATCACCATTTTCACAAACAGATCATCACTAATACCTTTTACGATCTAGTTGCACTTCTTAGCATCATTTTGAAAATCCTCTTTCAGGAGCTATTCTTCAATGGAAAATAAATTTCCATTTGGAAATTCATTCTTTAGAGTGAAAAGAGATGTTATTCAAAGGAACAATAAGGATATTTTGAGTTAGTTTCTTTCCACCAACCACCTTCTTCATTCTCTTCGCAAAAGGTTCCTCCAAGATTCCTTCCATTATATCATCAACATTATCTTCAACAATCTTCTTCTCTGGGCAAGCAAGGGGCCTTCTTTCTTTTAATAACCACACTTTTCTTTTTCTGAAGTTTCCTTTCTCCTTGTAACAACTTTCTTCCTTTCTTAAAGGTCGTAGTCTTCAAACAAGGAGGATCATCTCCTTAAATAGAAACTATGATCCAGCCGAAAAATCCAATAGAATTTTTCAATAACCAATTGATTCCAAAAAGCACAAATTCAATATTTCTTTGTTAAAACAAATTTGATTCTTAAATAAAATCAAATCCAATTAAATATTTATTTGACAGAATTCAGAAATACAAGAATCTTTATCAAACGGATTCATATTACCAGTCTTTTCTAAATAACGCGCTATTAATCATCTTTCTGATTGTACCAAAAAAAATTGAAACAAATCAATGAAGCAATAATCAAATAGTTAGAGCATGCACGCCAAAGTTAAAGATATCTCACAATTAAGTCAGAAAATCTTACTTAATATATTACTTACAAAAATTTGTCAATCAAATAGAATAGCACTTCTCAAAATTGATTTTGAATGTTTAGAGAAATATTCATATTAATTTGAGATTGTATATCTTGATTACGTAGAAATTCATTATTATGTGTTGTATCTAATAACTGCTAGATGTGACGTACCTTTGTTGTGGCTTGTGCATCGTTCATATCTATATTACCAAAGGCGAACTTGTTAAAGTTATTAATCCCACCTTTTAGTCCCTCAATTTATTTTGAATTCTGGTCATTTGATTTCCTCTAGCAGGTAAAGTCAAATTTGTAGATATGACTCTAATACTGTTCTTACAATTTGACTATATTTTAACATTTTTGAAAGAATAGTGACCTATATACTGTCTAATTTTCTGGTTGATGAATATAGGGTGATGATCTGAGCAGTGTTTGACCAAATAGCAGTTAGTGGTGTTCCAGTGATCAAGCCAAAGAAAATTGTAAATTGCTTTATTCTGTCTGAGTGCGACATACCTCGGGCATGTTCTACCGTTGTTCCAAGTTCTGCACTCTTTAATTGTTCAAAAAATGGTTATAACATCCCTCGAAATGACTCCAAACTCTACCAATCTAAGCAAAGTTCAAAAAAGAAAGTTGTATAACAACAGAAGCATAACAAAGCAGGCCTTCAATACACACACACCAGGAGCCTACTTATCCGGTAGAAAATTCGCCAATACCATGCTACTCCACAAGTTAGATTACATGCTCAATTGTTGTTCCATAGACTCCATAGATTAGGAGCGATATCTTGTCTTGTGTTTAAACAAAATTTGGTGATGTTGAGTTGAGACCAATACATGTTTGAGATTTGATCATAGTTTATTATTGACTCTGCAATAAAAGTTATATTTGATTTGTATAAAGTGAATAAGTTCTTCAATGCTATTTTAGTGGGAGGATTTTCCATTCTCCTGATATTCCAATAGATGATTTTCATGAAGAATGTATATTTCCTCCATCATGTGAACGAGTGTTGTAAATATTGTTGAGAAATTGCTTTTAGAGTATCCTTGTCTCTTTCGGGTGTTTTTGTTCTTTGCTTTTATGTTCATTATTTTAATAATTTATGGCACAATAAATATTATTGCATGACTCTTAAAAATAGTTATTTTTCATGCATTGGCTAAATGTCAACACACGTTGATTCGAATCAACAAGTTTTGTAACTCAAATCAAGAATTGTGGCATACGTGTTTGAATAATGCATAGATTTGGCTCGAATCATGCTGTTTTTTATTTTTCAAAAGTTGGTTCTGGAAACATGATTCAAATAATTAGAATGCTTGATTCGAATCATGAGCAAGATTGTGAAATCGGAATCTCATTTCTAAAATGTGATTGGGATCTTGGGTTTGCTTGATTCAAATTATGAGAGAACTGTTTTCTTTTGAAATCAGTTTTAGAAACATGATTCAAATCATGATTGAGTGTGATTCAAATCACATGACTCAAATCACTAGACTAAAATTAGAGTTTTTCCATTTATTTGATTCAATTCATTCTCTCACTAGATTTGATTTATCATAAGTCTCTGACTCGAATTAATGGTTATTTTTCAATGTTTTGTGCCCAATATCTAGTTCATGTATAAACATTTTCTCTCTAAATTTTTCAATAGAATCTTTGATAACTTTTGTTTTTCATCATTCACATATTCAATTTCTTGAGTTAAAATTTGGTTTGTGTGAGATTTTCCAAAAAAAATTCATCTTCTACCTCAAACAATAAACACTATTGACAAATATGAATGTGTTACACTTGGATTCTTCAGCTAATAGAAAGTCAACAAAGAATGTCAATGAAAAAACATTTACTGTGAGAAAGCCTTAATGAAGTGTCTTTAAAGAGTATTAATGACGAGTCATCGACAGACCAACAATGAGGGGTCGACCGAGCTATTGACACAACGAGACATGGTTTGGAGCACTCTCAGGGATAAATCTCCTAGATTCGAAAACATGTCCAAAATCTCGAGAAGGACAGTCAACAGAAACATTTATTCCATCAAGAAGATCAATCGACTAAATCACGTGCTATAAAAGACTTAGTAAATTACAAGTCTTGAGTCCTTGATAGGCACCATCGACAACGCGCTAGAGCGGTTACCGTCGAGGGTTCATGAAGAAGTAGGGAGCAATTACAAATCAATGTGGGTTTTGAACAGAGAGTGTCTTGGAAGGCATGTAAACACACTAGTGGGAACTTAAATATTGAACATGGAGTAAAAACAGTAGTCCCGCAGTGATCATAACTGTCATCGACGGTTACTTTGTAAATATAATAAATAGCAAACTTATACATAGGATCAGGGGTCGCAAAATATCATACATACTTTCCATACCACTGGAGTACCCGAGTCAAATAGCGGAACAGTTGAGCGAGAAACATGTATGTGTCTGCGTCCACTCTTTTTTATTAGTCTTTTACTTCCCTAAACTGTACATGTACTTTTACCTTTGCTTTGTTCAATGTCATTTATTATATATTATTTATCACAATCTGACCTTATTTAAAGTCATTTTCTATGTTGTTATCGTTCACGTGAAGACTGCACTCAATTCACACGCACATGTGTTCACACAAGTTATTTGCACAAATTGCTTTGGAGATTTTTCGAGTTAATTAATCTCACAGACTTTCAAACTCGTGATTGTTTACCAAAAAAACTGGTAAACAGAGTGTTGATCAACTCTAGGGGAGAGTTTGATTTCTTGTTGTAAGGTAAGTCAAAAGAGGTATTAATGATTTATGAATATTTTTCAAAATAGAAAATCAGGTTTTTAGATTTCTGACGAGTGATCCATTGGAGAAAAAGAAGAAGTCTTCTCCAAAGAAGTTTTGGAGTCTCTAACATCTGCCATTAGGATAAAGACTCGTAAAAAGTAACTCCAGTGGAATAAAGTGAAGATTGTTGAAGAATTGGAGTTTGGAGAGCTTGTGATCTATGAAGGTGATTCGACTTAAGATCGTGGATCTTGGAGATTTTAGAATCCTAGTGGCTTGTGTGCAGTTAGAGAATACTCAAGAATTAGTCTATATAGCTTAGTGGTTAAGTCTAAGTATTTCAACATTTTTTGTTTTGATTATCATTTGTACAAAAGAACACTGTAAACTTGATTGTGGAAGACAAAAACTTAATTTTTAATGGTTTACCATCAGAGAATGCATTAGGTTCTATCGAGGATGAAGCATTAACCAATATAAATTAGGCTTACTATCTCTCTAACTTTTTCTCTTCAATTTCTGCTTAGATCTTGCATGCAATAGTTTTATTATTTTCAGTAGTTTGTATGTTCTAAGTTTATTTTTTGTTTATAGAGATTTATTTTCTAAGTGTATGTCTATTTAGATATAATTTTATAAATTTATATTTCTGGTGATTATAATGAAGATTTGAAATAATATAATGTTTCATAAATGAAAGTTTTAATTAGTTAATCGAATTATATTGAAATTTATCTATTTGAATCTACATGGACTAACTTTTCCATTGTTCTTCGCTAATTTGTCATTGTTTTGCAATTGCTTAATATTTTCATTATACATTTATCCAATTGTGTAACTTTTAAAACGCTTTTCAAACTTTTGCTTCTGCTCTCAAATCTGTTTTGAAAATTATTTTTAAAGAGAAAGGTCTATTTACAAAAACTATGAATAACGATGATTTGAAGGGTGTGTATAATAGAGATCCCATATTCACTGGAGAAAAGTATGCATATTGAAAATATTGAATGTACATACGTCTTATGTAAGTTCATCAATTGCCTTGGGTATCTATTGAGGACAATCCTTTTTATCTCTAAAAGTATTGTCGATGACATTTTTGTTAAGAAACCCCCAAGAAATGGGATGATGAAGAAACTAAAAAGGTGTCTTACAATATGAAAGTGAGGAATATACTGATATCCGCCTTGAGCACTTACATATATTGTTCATTTTTCACATAGTAAAACATCTAAAACAATGTAGGATACAATTCAGGTTCTCTATGAGGTAACCAAAAGTGTTAAACATAGTAAAATTAACTCTTTAATAGAGGTGTACCGACTCTTTTGTATGAAATCTGAAGAACCAGTGGCTTCCATGTAGATGAGATTCAAGTTGTAAAATTTGTTTAAGAATATGTCTAATTAGGATCGTGCTAAGAAAATTATAAGGTCTATGTTCAGGGAGTGTCGGCCAAACTTAGCTTCCATAAAAAAATGTTAGGATCTATACTCAGTTGATATGTCAAACACTTCTTGAAAATCTTACTAAACATGAGCTAAAAAGACTTGTAGCTAGCGAATGCTATGAAAAACTAACCAAAAAGAATAGAGAAGAGGAGAAGATTATTTCCTTGAAGGGCTCTATTTCTAAGGCCAAAATGAAGGATGATGAAGATATTGCCAGTGAAGAATCTTTAAAGGATGAAGAAATTAGATTATTTGTTATACGTTACAATAGATATATGAGGAAAATGGTCTCAAGCATTCTAGAAAGAATTTAATGAAGGCCATAAGTCTAATCCACCAAAGTATGAATATGGTGAACCCATACACTACAAGACCAATTGTCCATGTCTAGTGAAGGAAAAGGAAATCAACAATTTTACAGGACGAAAGACAAAAATGCCAAGGGTCGTAGACCATATATCTCTTGGGAAGATAATAAAGGTTCATCCTCTTCCGATAACAAATTATAAAAAGATGAGATATCTCAACTATGTCTCATGGCAAGTTACAAAAACAAAGATTTATAGGTAAGTGATTCCAAATCACATTTCATACCTTCTAATAGTGAGTTGTAAAATGTTACTCATGAAATCCACGATGAGTCCGTAAATACTTTTAAGAAGATCCCATCTGAAATTAAAAAAAAAAAAAACTTTGAAACTTAAGGAAGATGTATTAAAACTTAAAGGTGATATAAAATCCTTGAAAGAGGACATGCATCTCTTGTGAATAATCAATTGTTGCATATTCATACTTTAGACAAAAAATTATAGTTAGTTAAGTGTGATACTTGTCCTAGTTTAAAAACTAAAATTAGAAACTTAAAAGGACAAATAACACAATTGTAAAAAAAAATCCTACTATCATCTCTATTAGTCTAAGTGATGAATAGATTGTAAGAACAAAATTTGGTTCTGCATCTGGCCTTTAGTTTTGATGATAACTATACATTGTTTCTTAGAGAATAATTTTGTACCCTAATGGTTTTGTCTTGTGTGTAGTTTTGCTAACAGGTTCTGACTCCAAAGAATTGGCGTGTGACGTCATCAGACTCTGGACTCAACACACTTTGACTCTGAAGAGATACAAATGTGCGCTTCAAGATTACGTCAAGTTCTGAATGCTCTTAGACAACGATTCTGATGAACATTTGTTCTAAAGCTTTTGACTATAACTCTGATAGAAGAGCTTCTAAATATTTGTTAAGCTATCAAAACTCTGAAGACTCTAAAGACCAGGTTCTGAGGAATAGTGTCAAGACTTTGAAGACTTTAGTTCTGAAGCTTCTTTCTACCAGACTCTTGATCCTTCTAAACATGTTTCAACAACACATACTCAGAAGCCTCTGGAGATTAGAAGATAAGATCAAAATTTTTTACGTGAGAAAAATAGTACATAGTACAAGATCATATATTCCATCCACTACACTGATTTTGTTGAGCAAAGACTATATTATTTGTACCATTTTGTCTCCCATCTTGGCAGATTGTTATGCAAGGCGAAAAATCATTTATGAAGATGCCCATTCTACCCTCCAACGGATCTTTTCATGCCTATATAAAGAAGACTTGGAAGAATGAATGAAGCTGCTAATTCACGTTGTTATTTTCCGCTACTCTATTCATAGTACAACCCTTTTGCTGAACATACTTGTGAATATAGATAGAAAACACACATAGAGGTTTTGCTTGTTATTGTGTGTATATTTGTTTGTACTTAAAATTTGTGTAACTTGCTTTTTGAAACTTTCTTGTAAACATAAACACTTGTATCTCATTGTATTGAGGTTGTTTCCTTGAGTGACTAAGGTTAAGTCTGAATACTCGAGAAGACAAAGGCGGGTAGTCTTTGTGTGTCTCTAATATGGTGATTATAATGTATTAAGTCCTTATTGAGAAGGAAAAATCACTTTGGCAGGTGGACTGGATTAGCTTCATTAATAGTGAACCAGTATAAAAATAATTGTGTTCGTTTATTTTTACTCTTGGTTCTATTTTGGGTGTTTGTGCGTAAAAACAGTTTTAATCTTGGAAAACCAATTCAAACCCCCCTTTCTTTTGTTTCTTGCCACCTTCAATTGGCATCAAAGCCCCGGTTCTATTATTGATTGCATATCAAACACTTAACCTTTTCAGATAAAGATTCAATGTGAAATAATGGAAGCTATTCCACCACATCCTCTTGTTGTTAATGATAGAGATCATTATAGCGCTAAAACTCATGTCTTTGACGAAGAAAAATCTGATTATTGGAAAGACACAATAGAAAGTTTGTTTCTTGGTCACGGGGTAGATCTATGGGATATGGTAGTCGATGGCTACACACACCCAGTAGATGATAGCAGGAACAAGATAGAAAGAAGAGTGATGACAGACCAACAAAAGAAAAATTATAAAAATCATAACAAGGCTATAACCATCTTGTTGAACGTCATATCTTATACTGAGTATGAAAAGATAATAAATAGAGAATCTGCCAAGTCAATATTTGATTCTTTGAGGATGACTCACGAAGGGAACGCACAAGTCAAAGAAACCAAAACTCTTGCTTTAATTCAAAAATATGAAGCCTTCAAGATGGAAGAGAATGAAACAGTTGAGAATGTGTTATCAAGGTTTCAAACTCTTGTTGTGGGACTGAATGTCCTGGGAAAAGGGTATTCTATTGTTGATCATGTGAAGAAGATCATCAAAAGTCTACGTAAAAGATGGAGACCAATGGTAATTTCTTTGAAGTTACCAAAGGACTTGAAAAACACCTCTCTTAAAGAACTTGTTAGTTCTTTAAGAAGTAACAAGATTGAGCATGAAGAAGATGAGCCCCAGAGAAAGAGCAAGGCAGACACTTTTAATTCTTTGGGAAAGTCTGAAAAGACTAGAGCTCTTCAAGCAGAAGAAGAAGAAGAAGAAAAAGAAAAAGAAAAAGAATATTCAGAAGATTCTGAAGAAGAAGATGAGTTGTCTCTTCTGTCCAGACGAGTGAATCAACTTTGGAAGAAAAGACAAGGCATATTTCGAGGACAAAGAAGAACAGGCGGTCATTGTGAGTCCACTTATAGATCCAAGAAATCTGGAGCCAGCAAAGAAGTTATCTGCTTTGAATATAAGGAGACAGGTCATTACAAGAATGACTCTCCCAACCTGAAGAAGGAAAAACCCAAGAAGGAAGACTTTTGAGGGAAGAAGAATGGTGTAATGGCTACATGGGATGATTCAAATTCCTTAAAAGATGACTCTGAGGAAGAGCAAGCAAATGTGGCAATGATGGCGTGTACTGAAGCTTCTACTGAGAAAGATCCATCAGAATCTGAATTTGAGTCAGACTCATAAGAGGTATTTACCGAACTCTCTCACTCTGAACTTGAATCCAGTTTAACAGAAGTTCTGGATATGTATTAAAAGCTTTTGAGCAAATACAAGGATTTGAAAAAGGTTAATGTATCTGAGTCAGAAGTGTACTGTAAGTTTAAGAAAGATTTCTCGAGTTTAAATGAAGAAAACCTTATTTTGAAAAACAAAAATTCTAAACATGAGAAGCAAAATCTTTCAGAAGCCTCTACAAGTACTGATAATGTCATAAAGAAGTATGACAAATCTTTCCAAAAATTTCGGGCTAGAAGTTTAAATAGAAGCCTAATGGCTTCAATGATTTATGGCGTTAGCAAAAATGGAACAAGAGGTATTGGTTATGATTCTGATGAAGAATCTGATTCTGAAAAAGATGATAAACTAAATACTCTATCCTCTCATTTTGTTCCTTCTTGGAAATAAAAGGTTGATAGGCCTAAAGGTAAAGTTGTTGCAAAACCTAAGCCTAAAGCAAAAGCTCATACCCATTTCAACTATGCATACATGTATTCATATTCTACACAGAAACCCAAAGTTGTTAGAAACTCTGAGAAGACTAACCCCAAAGGACCCAAAAAGATGTGGGTACCTAAGTATAAGATAATCTATGTTGCAAATATCCTTAGCAGTGGAGTTAAGACACCGGTCATGGTACTTGGACTCTGGACGCTTTCGGCACATGATGGGAAAAAGGCATATGTTCCAAAGCCTGGAACTTAATCCTTGAGGCGTCGTCGGTTTCGGAGGTAATCAAAAAAGGAAATATCATTGAGAAACTCTTTGATGAGAATGGAATTTCCATGATTTCTCCTGCACTATAACTCCACAACAGAATGGAGTTGTAGAGAGGAAGAATAGGACTTTGTAAGATATGGCAAGGACCATGATCAACGAGACTAACGTGGCTAAGCACTTTTGAGGAGAGATAGTCAACACAACATGTTATATTCAGAACAGGATCTCTATAAGACCTATTTTGAGCAAGACTCCCTATGAATTGTGGAAGAACAGAAAGCCCAACATTTCATATTTTCATCCATTTGGATGTGATTGTTTTATTTTGAATACTAAAGACAATCTTAACTGTAGCACCCCAAAATTTGCCCTCTTATTTATACCCAATAAGTGGCTTATGTTTCACATTTCATGTACTTTTAGGTCATAAGCATTGCATATGCATCATTGGCTTCCTTAAGGCATGGTATCAAGGGCACCACTGTTATTGGCTGGGCAAAGTAAAGAGGATGAGACGTGTTTAAATAATCAAGCCACAAAGGCTCATCATGCCTCAAGGCACCTCATATGGTTCACCATGTCATCAAGAGACTGAGATTGGTAAGGGAATTGGAGAGGATCACACCCTCCTAGCTTGGGCTCCTCTAACTAGGGTTTTGGATGTCTATGCTTGGGACACTGTCATAAGCAAGGATCTTGGAGCTTTAACGTCATCTTATCACGTGAATCATCTTGGTTTAAGATGGCTTAATTGGTTCAGTTAAGAAGAAATAAGGTTCATTCATGGTTAAGTGTGTGGACTTTCATCAACTGGAGATTATTTTTGGGTTTCATGTCAAGTATGCTTATCCTCAAAGTTTCGTCAAGACAAGACATCATTTTGAGATCATCGATCATCAATTCAAAGACTTGTACTTAGAGTTGCAAAAAACAAATCATGATACAGAAGATGAAGTTGCAATCAAGGAATCTGTTTGTTTCTTTTAGTGCAAGATACCAAGTTTTGACTTGAAGTTGATTTGGGATCACAGGTGTTCAAAAGATCGCGTGTCCTAGACAAGGAAAAGTGGGAAGAAAGTTTGTGTGGGTTTATGGTGATTAAAATAGGGACATTATTCATGTTCATCAGTATCCAAGTTACTAAATCAATTTCATCTATTATCCATTTCAAATCCATAATCAATTATCCACAATCCATATCCATTTCCAAATTAAATTCATCAAACCATTTTCTATATCCGTAGCCACTTATGGAAATTCACTTTTTTTAAAACTAACCCTTCATAACTCATTCAACTGACCACCTATAGCATGATAGAAAACGGTTTCTTTTCTCAGCAGAATTTCAAGTTCTTAACAGGTCCATAGCAGAAGAATTTCACAACAGAAAATGGATAATAGAAATTCATTACACCAGAAATTCATTACACCAGAAAATTCACTGAAAAATTTCATAACAGGGAGAATCCATATCAGAAATTACAACAGATTGATAACAGAAAAATTACAAGAGAATGTGGAGGGAGATTCATAGCCAAATCAGAAACTTTTCGCAGAATTCCTAAAAAACTAGCTTGACAAAAACTAATCTTGTTTCCTCTAACTACAACCTAACTAACTGCTCTAACTAACCCTAGCCACTTCTAATAGAAAACCATAAAAACTCTTAACATATTGGCTTCCAAGTTTTCTTCCCCACTAATTCTCGACCATCTTCACTCAGAGCTTCATAACAGCACCTTTTAACCTCTAACCATTCTTTTCCTTTCTAACAATCGAACCTAACTACTAACAGAAAAATTCAGTTACAAGCTCCTAACGGATTCGATAACTAACGATTTTTCCTAACCAGCATTGGATTCTTCCCTCTACTCTGGAATCTTCATTTTTACTCCTCCCTCTCGAAATTCAATCTTACTTCACCTGAAAAAAAATTGCAACCTCATCACCATCTTCAATCAACCTTCGTCTTCGAGAATCATCGTCTTTTCTCACTCTCTGAATACTTCAATCTCCGTCACCAATTCAACACCCCACTGCAAAACTTCGCTGCAGAAATTCCTGAAAATCACAACCGCGCGCCACCGCCTTCTCCGATGAGTTTTAGGGTTTAGGTTATTTATTTGCAGAGAAAAAGACGGTTAGCAGAGAGAGGGATGAACACAAGGGTTTCATGTTGTGAGAATGATATGTTATCTCCTTGATGACCTTAATAAATTTTTGAATATTTTTAATTCCATTTTTAGGCTTCTGTGATTTTTTTTATGAATTTTGGAAAAGTACTGTGTATAACATGATACCTTGCAATTCAAGCATGATAAAAGGACCTTCCCTTAATCTTTTGGCCATGGTTTTTGACATGTTTTTTGGTATTTGGATACTTGACATGTTGATGGCTGGTTGTTGTATAGCTCATGTGTTTTAACTTGGTTTTGGACCTCATTTTGTGACTTATGCTTATATGATCATCAATGAGAACATGCTTAATCTTTGCATTTGTTTGAGCACTCTTAATGCATCTTTTTGGTCCAATCTCTTGTATGCAAGTACCTACTGACTTTGGCACAACATGATTAATTGATATCAATTTTTAAAGGCTTTTTCTATTTTTCACCAATTTGCCAATATGAGCATGTGGTGGGAGAGCATGCATAGAATTAGGCCATGGTTTGGAATTTGTATGAGGTTCCTTGAAACCAACTTTGGGAATGATTTAGAGCACTCACATGAGGTTATTTTGATGCTTAATTGGGACATGTTTAATGTTGCATTGTTGCATGATTCATATGCTTTAAATGCACCTAATTTGAATGCTTAATGATTGGGTTGATATTTTGGCTTGCTCATGCCTTTAAGCCACCTTCCTTTGGAATTCATTTGTGGACATTTTCATACATGTTACAGCATGACATAGGGCCTGCTCACAGATATTTGTATACCATTTCTTGTTCACTTGGTTGATGCTTGCTTGTGTATAAATGATAACATGAATGATGATTCCTAATGCCTAATGTTTTGTGCTCACTTGTTTGAATGTCTTTGCACACTTGTTTTAGAACTCAATTGGGATGTTTTACAAGGTCATTCACCTCTGGCCTAGATACTTGGATACCACTTTGCCATGCCTTTTCTTCCCTTTTGCTTGTATGCTAAGTAACATGCTTATAGGAGATGTTTTGCTTGCATAGTTTGAGTGAACTTTGAGAAGAGCATTTGTGGTAACTTGTATGACATTTCAATGATGATTTGGAGCTCTTGTTTATATCATTTCACCTCTGAACTTGATGCTTACACATGCTTACATGGCTTAGGTGTTGCACATTTATCTTATTTGCAAGTCACAAGTTCTTAGAAGATGTTTGGTGTTTGTTTGACATCTTAATTGTTGTGACTTCCATAAGTGTAATTACTTGAATACTTTCATGATGAGTTGGAATCACTTGTGAAAAGCTAAAGATGAATTCATTTCTGATTGGTATGTTTACTTCCATGTTTGTTTATGCTTTGTGTGAATGAACATACTTGTTGTATCATAAGTAAACTACTTATGCAAACTTGTGCAAACTTGTACAACTTTTCAAGATATTTTAACATGACATTCCCGTGACCACTTGAGGTCATTTGCACACTTTGAATACATGTTGTAGGTTCTTGTCCATACTATTTGCATGCTTGTATCACTCTTGTATCCTTTTCTACTTCATCTCTTACTTCTTTCATCTCCCTTGAATCTCAAGACTTGTTTAAGTCTTAGATTTACTTTTGCATATTCCCTTAGGCTTCCTTAATCCAAATTAATCTTTGGATTAGGATAGACATTAGGAGTTAATCCATGTATGCTAATATTAAGTAGAATTCCCTTTCTTACCTCAACCATAGGGCTATCATTGTATGATAGCATTAGGACCTAGTTTCCCCATTAGATTTTCTTTTCAAACCTTGAGTCATCTCTTCTCTCTCTCAAAGAAAAGCTAAAACACGTAATGAATAAAGATGTGCTTTATGTGCCATGAGCCTTAAGTACATAGTATGCTTTGTCGCGCGAGGCGTGTGACTCGTTACGCAAAGTGGTCACTATGTCATAGACTTTAACACTTTGCATATCGCAAACAAAACAAAATCAAAATACTTTCTTCTAAAAGACAAAAACAAACATCTGTCTTCCTTCGGGATTCTCTTCTCATCTTACTCACTCTCATTGTAAAGGATGTGTCATTTTTGTTCTACCGCAAACAGGTAAACGCGTAAGACTCCCACAACGAGATACAACACCTAAACTGCTAGAACGTGAACGTTGACATATTCCACTAAAAAACACAAAACGATAAGACCTTGTTAGGTCGAACTATGACTGCTCTGACTTCCTCCTTCGCGTCAGATTGAGGATACGTCTGCACAAGACGGTGATGTCTTGGCGATCAACCTTCCCCCACAAATCCGTAGTCCGTCGAACTACGTCGACTCTGATTCTTCGTTCGTCCACGAAGATACGTAGGCATAAGATTGTGACGATCCTTGCGAGTCCTCTTTTGGTTTTCACCTTCCCTTTTCTCCCCCCGTTTCTCCAATCCCCCATTTCCAGTTAGCAGTCAAGCTTCAGATAACCTACTATAGCGCGATTTTTGTGGTTTCGAATCACTATCACTTTGGTACTACAGTTCGATTCATTTTTTATCCTGTGACGCTGATTAAGGAAGGGAAATAGATGACTCCAATTAACCCTGCTTGCATACTGATCTTAAACAGATGACTGTTGGTTTACAGATGCTATCAAAATAGGGGGGTTTGTCTTAGGTTATTTTGCTTAAGAATACAGTGTCTGGACTATTTGCGAGGCTTTTGGTAAGGTGTTAGATCTGATGCTTTTTTGATTGATGTATGGAGGTACTGGACTTTGAGTTTTTTATTAGTATGCTCGCTAAGATTTTGCAATCTTATGCCTACGTATTCCCGTTTAACGAAACAGGGAAATCAGAGCGATCGTAGTTCCCTCCTATTCTAAGGGAGGAAAATATGTTTTGGTGTCTTGTTCAAAGCTCAAGATTGAAGCTAAAAGTGATTTTTATCTTGTTCAAAGCCCAAGATATGAAGCTGAAGGGTTTTTTGTGTCTTGTTCAAAGCCCAAGATTGAAGCTAAAAGGTTTGACTGAGAGAGAACTTGTCATCTCTAAAGAGGAACTGTTGATGTTCGTATGCCTTGATCAAAGGGCAAGTTTGATGCTAAAAGGTTGATTGACTCAACCGGGGATTTCTCTATACAAAGCCTAACGATAGGCTTTTGCCCCAACAAGAGGGTGTTTATTATTTGTCTCGTACAAAGCCCGAGATAGAGGCTAAAAGGGTTGACTTAACAAGAGAGTACTAACAAATGACTGACTCAACAAGAAAGTGCGTTTATATGCCTTGTACGAAGCCCAAGACGGAGGCTAAAAGGTTTGACTCAACAAGAGAGTACTTTTATCTGTCTTGTACGAAGCCCTAGACAGAGGCTAAAAAGGCTAACTCAACAAGAGAGTTTGGAAAGTTGATTGACTCAACAAAAGAGTCTTTTTGGCCCGAGTATTGTACGAATGAGACAGTTTGACGCTAGAATCAAGACACAGATGTGAGATTCGCAGGGAAGAAGAATGCGCTTACGCGAGAATAATGAATGATATGCAATGATTATATTAATTATTTTTATTTTTGTTTAATCAAAATAAACTTCAACAATTTGGATTGCAAATATCAAACAGTGGGATAACCCCGTTTTATTGAATTCAAAGATCGCGAAAATGGAAATACAATAATTACAAAATTTTGTAAAAGGAAATCTAAACATATGGGTCCTGAGTCCTCTCTGAGGAGAGCTCAGGTGCTGGTTCTGGTACTTTCCTTTTCTTTGACCGGGGCTCTTGAGTCGTTGTCGGGTTGTCATTCTTTTGCCAAGTGAAAGGAGCGAACAATTCCCTTTGGTCTTCTTGATTCTCTACAGCATGTTGCTCTAAAATCTCGATCAGAACATCTTTATCTTTCAATAGTTGCTGTATTTTCTTACACTCCACATTGAGAATACGGTACTTGTTCTTCCAAGACTTCGTCTCCTGTTGAACTTTGTTGAGAGTAACCTGAAGTTTTTCCGTATCAGACATAAAATAAAGGACAGGGTCCCTTATGGAAGAACTTCTTGACGAGGGTAAGGCATCCTCAGCTTGAGAGCTCTAGTTTGTACCCAGTGGAGATAAGGTTCCACAGAGACACAGTCTGGTTTTCCTAGAGACTCTCGTCCTTTTCTATGAACGTGTTTCCAAGCATGCACTATTTCTGTCTTTAGTGCTCTGTCATTTTCTCCTTCCTTGAAGAAAAGACCTTCCAGATGAGCATTATGCGGGACATGCCTCATCGGGTATCCGAGTTGACGACGAACTAAAACTGGATGATAATTGATTCCTCCCATAGTTCCTATGAGGGGTACATTGGGGAAATTTCCACAACAGTCAATGTTTCTGATTCCTTCATAGATTCGATTGTACCAATCGATGTCAGAGTTGGTAAAAGACATGATTCTCTGCGACCAACGTAAAGTATTCTTGGGATCCCAAAATGCAGCAGACTTGGGCAAGTGGAAAATGAACCATTTGTATAGCAGGGGTACACAACATGTGATCATTCCTCCACTGTACAAATTCCTTAAGTGTACAGAATGATAAGCATCTGCGAGCAGGGTCGGTACAAGGTTTCCAATTAGAAAAATCTTAATGGCATTGATATCAACGAAGTTATCAATGTTGGGAAACAGAAATAACCCCCAGGTGAGCAAAACAAAGATGCTTTCGAAAGCGGCGACGTTCCCTATACTAGAAAACTACAGAGCTTTCTTTATCAAGAACTGGGCTGGAAAACCCTGGATAATACCCTTAATGATCATGTGAGTTCTGACTTCTGACTCGTCCAAATAAATTGCCCTTGCAATGGTTTGATCTTTTGGAATTTCTTCCAGTCCAGAAAAGGGAGCTTGATCAGTGATATGTAAATCAGTCAGGTGAGAATACTCCTTCAGTGTTGGTGCTAGCTGATAATCCGGGAATGTGAAACAGTGATAAACCGGATCGTAGAACTGGATTAGTATGGATAATATTCCTTCAATTACATGGACTCTTAACAGAGACAACAGTCCTCCGTACTTAGCTCTGAAAGCCTCAGGGTTGGTGATCATCCTTTCCAACCCTCTTAAATCCTCTAGTTTTGGAACTTTGAAGGTGTACTTGTGAGTCCTCCTTCTACCGAAATCCATAACGCGATCTCTTTCTCTGACATTTGCAATCATTGTTTTAGTCTAATTTGAAAAAGAGAGACTAGAAGAGAAAAATTTTCTTTGTTTTAATGTTTTTTTTAAATGAATGTATGAATGCAGCACACAAAAACATAGAAAAAACATGGGGTCAAAGGGTCGGTGTCATGAAGTCAAGGCTCTACCCATCCCCAAAGGTTTATACTGGTGATTTTTGTACCTGTCCTCAAAATCACTGACCCCTCTTGGGATAACGACAGCAAGCGGATCACCAAGTGAGCTATAGCATCTTAGAGTAATCTCAAATGAGGGTAATATCGTGTGACAACTATTTCTGATAGCTTCCGCACTACAAAATGGTTTCAGTCTACTAAAATCCTCAGCTTCTCAGATAACCTAATCAAACAATCTGCTTTCAACAACCGAAGTCGTATAGGCATTGAATCCGCAAAGGGCATCTCCACTGATTCGATGGTCGACCAGGACCTCTTATTTGGGAGTCACTCCTTGTAAGATTACCTGTCTAGTGCCATCACTTATCTTAGGTGTATACTCAATCTTTCGAGATGCGGCATCACACGGATTCCCATTAGCAGAAAAATAAACACGGATATCAATTAGGAAAAGCAGTATATATATTTATACTAACATCCTAGACCTCTATAATCCTATGATCCTATACAGACAATGACTCCTGAGCAGAGTCGCCATTTCTGTGGTACTTTGTGAACTTAAGGCTTTCTACCTAAGACTGTGATAGAGAAATGCCTCCCACTGTAAGACTGCAAGAGATAAATATCTCCCACTGTGGTCTCCATTTTTTTGTGGCGCAATTTTTGTGTTTTCGAATCATTATAGCTTTGGTACTACAGTTCGATTCATTTTTTATCCTGTGAAGCTGATTAAGGAAGGGAAATAGATGTCTCCAATTAACCCTACTTGCATACTGAGCTTGAACAAATGACATTTGGTTTACAGATGCTATCAAAATAGGGGGTCTGTCTTAGTTTATTTTTCTTAAGAATACAATGTCTGGACTATTTGCGAGGCTTTTGGTAAGGTGTTAGATCTGATGCTTTTTTTATTGATGTATGGAGGTACTGGACTTTGAGTTTTTTATTAGTATGCTCGCTAAGATTTTGCAATCTTATGCCTACGTATTCTCGTTTAACGAAACAGGGAAATCAGAGTGATCGTAGTTCCGTCCTATTCTAAGGGAGGAAAAGATGTTTTGGTGTCTTGTTTTAAGCCCAAGATTGAAGCTAAAAGTGATTTGTATCTTGTTCAAAGCCCAAGATATGAAGCTGAAGGGTTTTTTGTGTCTTGTTCAAAGCCCAAGATTGAAGCTAAAAGGTTTGACTGAGAGAGAACTTGTCATCTCTAAAGAGGAACTGTTGATGTTCGAATCCCTTGATCAGAACGTAACTTTGATGCTAAAAGGTTGATTGACTCAACCGGGGATATCTCTATACAAAGCCTATGAGGAGGCTATTTCCCCAACAAGAGGGTGTGATGCGTCCGCAAGTGCAGGGATTTATCGAAGTAATATAAAAGATTGTCGAACCCACAGAGACCAATGTGAACCTACCGTATTCTATCGTCACTTTGTAAAGCTAAGGCTAAAGATAATTGATAAAAGGGAAACTAAAACTAAACTTAAAAAAAAACTAAGAAAATATAACAGAAAAGAGAGACCGAAATGTGGATTCCGTGTACCTCAGGCGCTCTATAATTGGTTGGCGTTAATTTACTTTCGTTCCGTATAAAATATTGATCTAAAGACTCCGCCTCGCACTCTCGCGTTATTGACTAAAGCCACATCTCCTAACCACAGGATTTGGCTCTCGCTCACCCGTTTTAATTAGAAAACATATTTTGAAAATCAATTAGATCCTAATCGATACCTAAAGCGCTCTCGCTGTTTTTAGGATCAATGTCTAGTTTTCACTATCCGGTTTGACCCCCACGCTCTCGCAGTGCCGACTCTAACCTTTACTTGCTTCTCACTCTCGTGACGAAACAGTGTTAAATAACCTCTCACTCTCGTGACAAAGCTATTTAAATTAAACTTGGAAACAAATACCAAAACAAAATTTATTACAAGTTAACGCCAATTTCATTACCGAGTCCCATCGGAACGACGGTCCTCACATACCGGACTCTAAACTATTTAGCCGAACATGGAATTAAATGAAAATGACATAAACATAGTAAATATAATCAATGACAGCATGCTTAAACAATTATGAAATGCAATAACAATAATAATAATAAAGCGATAAAATAAAGAACCTGTAAATACGAGAAAATAAATAGAGACTTGAATTAAACGGAACTGGAAATAACTTCAATAAAATGATGGCAAGATTGTTGATCCAAACAGTTACACAGATTACAAGCCTAAAAACTAATGAGGGAGTAATTCCTCGATGTGAGAAAATACTCCTTCTACAATTGTAATTGTCTGCCTAAAACTACGAACAGCGCTTTCGCGCACAAAACTTGGATCCTTCAAAATGTAAAGAAAACTACTATATATAGAGTAACAATGTGTCTGGTAACTCCCGAAGATCATGTGTGAGTCATGGAGAAAGTGGGAGAAAACCTTCCCAGTAGTGCTGTAGTGGGTGGTTACAAGACCAGGCGTGGAGAGAAATAAGGGGAAAGTGTCTTCGTGGAGAAAAATCAGGAAGACTGGGTTGAAACGTGGCTTGAAATGTGGGTTGACACGTGATGCTGAGTGGTCCATGCGTAGAAATAAACTTTGTAAACTAAGTTGTGCCGGTCGCCACGTAATGTGTGACGAGGGTCACACTCCTTGGACGTTACGGTCGCCATAGAAGGTGTGACGGTCACCACACTCTTCTGTGTGCAATTTCCTATTTTTCTTTTCTTTTCTTTCCTTCTTCGATTTCCTTTTCTTCCTTTTCCAATTATTTTAAAATCTTTTAAGCATCTGAAAAACAAAATGAAATACTGGCATAATAAAACATAAATGAAAGAAATTAATAGAAATCACAATTAAAATTCATGCAAGTTAAGTCGAATATACGATATAATTTCGCGTTATCAAAATCCCCCACACTTAAACATTTGCTTGTCCTCAAGCAAACCATGACTCGCGAGAGAAATAGTGTATACTGATACTCATCCTAGGCTACCAACTCTAGTTTGGTTAAGTTTGTGTCGATAGGTACTTGCTCACACACTAAGGATATTGTAACAATACAATTTTGCTTTTACGGTAATCAGCCACCCTCCTATACAAACCAATCCAAATTATGTCATTATACCTAAGCCTAACTCACTCATCCTTCTTTTGTCCCTTTTCATTCTGGCACAATCACATTAAGCCCTTATCCTTTCACACTCATGGTAGGATAGCCTGTTAGTGACTATGATCTCATTATCATCATTTTTTCTTTTTGCACATTGTCTTAAATATCAATAAAGAAGTTTGCACCGTTGGACTAAATGATCGGGTGAGGATCACCTAACTTAGAAGGAGCATTTCCTTTCATTCATTCATTTTTTTATTTTCTTAATTTACCTTTTAAGCCTGAGATCATACACTTATTTGCATCGGCTTCCTACTTAGTGCGTGCTTAGGATGGTGCTGACTGCTAAATAAACTAATTAGGGACTACTAAAGGGGTGAGAACTTAAGGCTATGGCATAACAAGTACTCAAATTGATTTCCATAATTTAGAGGCTCACGGTGTTAAAACGATACCGATCTTGCAGAATTTTCCCAAGTCTCACAATCTAACCTCAATTTCATCTGTAATATAAGATTTTCAAAAGAAACACTATTTTTAACTCAGAAAATTTCAAAATATTTGGTATGGCTCAAAAGAATGAGGCAATTGATAAACAACATAAAATCACGCATAAAGACTCGACAACACGTGCACAGACGCACGAAACATTAAAACAGGAAAATTTTTAAAATCATGCTAGAAAACAGTAAATCTAACTAGAAAGCGGTAAAATGAAAGCGGTAAATGTTCCTTCCCCACACTTAAACGAAACATTGTCCTCAATGTTTTGATAAAAGGTGAAAAAGGAAAGATAGAACCTGTATGAGTGCCACGACCAAATTCGCTCTGATTCTTCCCATGTTGTCCCTGTCTTCGCTAGCCACTTCTACTCCGGCATCTTGTACTACGAGTTATTTGAATTTGCTGAAACTTCACTTTACTGAAGCCGCTCATCATACTATTTGTTTCCAAAGGAAGTACCTGCAAAAAATGTTATAAAAATACGGTGAGATGTATGCAGGTGGAACCTGACCATGCGAAAGGACAAGGAGGAGGTGAGTCACGAACTAGAGAGACATGCTCTCTCATATCATACTCATTATCAGTGTCACCACCAGCAGTGACATTCGTAGGAATGTCCGTGGGCACCAGGTCATTTTAAGGGACTGTCATCTAGAGATTCTTCCGCCTAAATGCAGCTGAGACGTGACAAGCGATACAATTCTTTATTTTCTGCAAACACAAATAATAAAAGTAAAACATTAAATTAAAAGCTCGTGGGTTGCCTCCCACGCAGGGCTTTCTTTAACATCGATAGCTCAATGGTTAGGAGTGTTAATCTTCGGTTTCCAAGGCCATTTATCAAGCCATCTCACATATCCTTCACCTTTTCTTTTCTTCCTTCTGTGGGGTGGTTCATTCTTTTGAACTTGTGGTGGTGGTTCTAGATCTATCCTCAGTATTAGCTTTTCAAGTTTGAGCTTAGTTATTTCATCCATCACCTCAAAGTTTAACCTAACCCTCTTAATAGTAATGATATCCTTAGTTTCATAGTCCTCTAATTTTATACTTTTATGCAAGACCTCAGACAAAGGTGCGTTAGTGTGGATATTTTCCAATATCTCCACATACGTTTTGGATTAGGATTCTACCTTAGCTTCCACAAACCTTTGCGAGAAAGGAATTGGTGGGGTATATGGTGGAGGAACGACATTAGGTGCTTCCTTCGCTACCTCTTCGACAACCTCCCTTTCGGATGATGTCGATCGATTTTTCTCAATCTCTACTCTATTCTCACCAGAACTCTCCTCAACCTCATTATCACTCTCCTCGGGATTCTCGATTTGTTTTTCATTAATGGTTGTTACAACATCCACATGCTCCTCAGGGGAGGGTCCTATAGGTGTCTGTGCAAGCAAGGAGATTTGAGTCTCCAATGCCTCAGTGTGAGTCGTGAGGGACTCGACCATAGTGTTTATCTGCCTAAGGTTTTCATAAGTATCGAGATGTTGTCTTCTAAGCTCTTCATTCTGGAGAGTTTGTGTCTCCACAAAGTGCTCCATCATAGATTCTAACCTAGAATTAGTTGTTGCTTCAATGAAATCCTCCATTAATGCTTCGAGGTTGGAATTAACAGATTCTTGTGGTTCCTCGAAATATTAGGAATGGTGACCGTAGAGGAAATTTGGGTGGGGTTCCTCGAGATATTGGGAGTGAGTCAGTGTCGCATTGAAATCCTGCATTAATATTTCTAGGTTAGAATTATGAGATTCTTGCGACTCCTCAAAATGTTGGGATTGGTAGTTGCAGAGGCAATTTGGGTGAGAATGAGTTTGTGATGCATTGAAATTCTCCATTTGTATTTCAAGGTTGGAATTATGGAATTCTTGCGATTCCTCGAAATACTGGGAGTGGTGATTGTAGAAAAAATTTGGGTGATACATAGTAATGAGTGCCTTAGTCTATACGGTGCAACAACGGAATAACAATATTGACTGTTGATCCCCGGCAACGGCACCAAAAACTTGATGCGTCGGCAAGTGCACTGATTTATCGAAGTAATATAAAAGATTGTCGAACCCACAGAGATCAATGTCAACCTACCGTAATCTATCGTCGCTTTGTAAAGCTAAGGCTTATGATAATTGATAAAAGGGAAACTAAAACTAAAACTAAAATAAAACTAAGAAAATATAACAGAAAAGAGAGACCGAAATGTGGATTCCGTGTACCTCGGGCGCTCTGTAATTGGTTGGTGTTAATTTACTTACATTCCGTAGAAAATATTGATCTAAAGACTCAGCCTCACACTCTCGCGTTATTGACTAAAGCCACATCTCCTAACCACAGGATTTTGGTCTCTCTCGCCCGTTTTAATTAGAAAACATATTTTGAAAATCAATTAGATCCTAATCGATACCTAAAGCGCTCTCGCTATTTTTAGGATCAATGTCTAGTTTTCACTATCCGGTTTGACCCCCACGCTCTCGTAGTGTTGGCTCTAACCTTTACTTGCTTCTCACTCTCGTGACGAAACAGTGTTAAATAACCCCTCACTCTCGTGACAAAGCTATTTAAATTAAACTTGGAAACAAAGATCAAAACAGAATTTTTTACAAGTTAACGCCAATTTCATTACCGAGTCCCGTCCGAACGACGGTCCTCACATACCGAACTCTAAACTATTTAGCCGAACATGGAATTAAATGAAAACGACATAAACATAGTAAATATAATCAATGACAACATGCTTAAACAATTATGAAATGCAATAACAATAATAATAATAATAAAGCCATAAAATAAAGAACCTGTAAATACGAAAAAATAAATAGAGACTTGAATTAAACGGAACTGGAAATAACTTCAATAAAACGATGGCAAGATTGTTGATCCAAGCAGTTACACAGATTACAGGCCTAAAAACTAATGAGGGAGTAATTCCTCGATGTGAGAAAATACTCCTTCTACAATTGTAATTTTCTACCTAAAACTACGAACAGCGCTTTCGCGTACAAAACTTGGAACCTTCAAAATGTAAATAAAACTACTATATATAGAGTAACAATGTGTCTGGTAACTCCTGAAGATCATGTGTGAGTCATGGAGAAAGTGGGAGAAAACCTTCCCAGTAGTGCTTTAGTGGATGGTTACAAGACCAGGCATGGAGAGAAATAAGGGGAAAGTGGCTTCGTGGAGAAAAATCTGGAAGACTGGGTTGAAACGTGGCTCGAAACGTGGGTTGAAACGTGATGCTGAGTGGTCCACACGTAGAAATAAACTTTGTAAACTAAGTTGTGTCGGTTGCCACGTAATGTGTGACGAGGGTCACACTCCTTGGTTGTTACGGTCGCCACAGAAGGTGTGACGGTCGCCACACTCTTCTGTGTGCAATTTCCTATTTTTCTTTTCTTTTCTTTCCTTCTTCGATTTCCTTTTCTTCCTTTTCCAATTATTTTAAAATCTTTTAAGCACCTGAAAAAAAAATGAAATACTGGCATAATAAAACATAAATGAAAGAAATTAATAGAAATCGCAATTAAAATTCATGCAAGTTAAGTCGAATATACGATATAATTTCGCGTTATCAGGGTGTTTAAGCAAAGCCCGAGATAGAGGCTAAAAGGGTTGACTTAACAAGAGAGTACTAACAAATGACTGACTCAACAAGAGAGTTATTTTATATGCCTTGTACGAAGCCTAAGACTGAGGCTAAAAGGTTTGACTCAACAAGAGAGTACTTTTATCTGTCTTGTACGAAGCCCAAGACAGAGGCTAAAAAGGTTGACTCAACAAGAGAGTCTGAAAACTTGATTGACTCAACAAGGGAGTCTTTTATACTCAACAAGAGAGTGATTTGTTGTCTCGTATGAAGCCCGAGATTGAGGCTAAAAGGAAAGTGACTCAACAAGAGAGTCTTGAAAAGTGATGGACTTAACAAGAGAGTCTGAAAAGGTTAAATCTGCTAGGGGGAATCATTGTACAAAGCCCAAGAGGAGGCTGACTTCGTTGAGGAAGGATCATTATACAAAGCCTAAGAGGAGGCTATCCTTCTGCCGGGGATTCTTGAGATCCCGAGGCCGGTCCGAGAAGGGAATCAATCCTTGCAGAGGAATGCAAAAGGAATTGATATATCAGAAACCTTGAGGCTCTGGTTTGAGATAGTGTTATCTGACCCGGGTTGGGGAATTTTGGGAGAAGGACGGGGTTTTAGAACCCACAAGTTTTGGCTCGGCTGGAGATTAATCCAGAATCCGGGGTTTCTCCTATGTTTGAAAGGTGCTAGCAAATGTCTTTGAGACTCAAGGGAATTAGACTATCCAAGACTACTGATAGAGTTTTATCTTTTGTATGATGCCCAAGAGGAGGCCGACTCGTTTAAGGGATGAGTATCAACCCTAAAATTGGTCTGAAGGTTTTGACTCCTTTTACAAAGACATCTCTAACGAAGGATGATTAAGTTTTGTCCTATACCTTTAGGAGGTCGTGAAGGTCCTTGTACGAAGCCCAAGAGAAGGCATGAGAACTTTTAAGAAGCCGAAGGGTCCTTGTACAACGCCCAAGAGGAGGCGGGGATGCTTTTAGGAAGCCTGTGGGTCCCCAAACCAAGAGAAGTTCAAGAAATGAAATTCACAGAGAAGAGATCATTCCAGGAAAGTTCGAGAATTTGGAAGAAACTCAAGAGATGTTATTCACGGAGAATAGATCAACTTTGGGGAGTAGAGTTTCTTTGACAATTTCTAAGGGTGACAGTCTGAGAAAAGGTTCACCGAGAATACTGCCTTTCTCTTTGTTCCATATTGTTTAACCCCAAGAGAAGGGAAGACTGTATCTGGAATCCTATGGGGGATCTAGTTTTGTTTGTATTCGAGAGTGACCAACAGGCTTTACCTAGTTCTAGACGTAGTTGCCGGGGAAAACTCTAAATAACTATACTAGTATTACACAGTTGATATATGACAAGTATATAAAATAATGTGAAAGAAGGCTTACAGTGACAGCCCCACAATACAGTTATATATATATATATATATATATATATATATATGAAAGCGGTAAATGAAACCGGATAAACAATTACCCGTTGTAGAGCTTCCATGTTGTTTTGTTAGTTGTTCAACAAAGAAATTAAAGAAAGTTTTGATAACAACATATATTTGAATTCAAAATCAAAGGAGAAAGTGCTTTGAAAAGATTGTTGGGGCTTACAGCTCAAGGAGAGGCCCAAGTTTTAACGATGATCGCACTGTTGTTTTGAAAACTGTACAGAGGGACTTATACAATATGTGAGGCCTAAAAAAGTTTTTACGTACAAGGGGATGGGTCTTACACTCTATTAGAGGCCCAAAGATTTAATTTTGTACAAGAGATGGGACTTACAACTCAAGGAGAGGTCCAAGGTTATTTGTTTGAAAACGGCGATCGCGCCGAGGTTTTTGAAAACACAGTGGGTCTTATACAACATCTGATGCCCAAATCTTTTTGGTTTCAAAAAGGGGTTGGGTCTTACACTCCATTAGAGGCCCAAAAGTGTTTTTAAGAAAACAAATGGGTATTATAGCTCAAGGATAGGCCCAGGTTATTTGATTTTGAACTGGCAATCGCGCCGAGATTTTTGAAAATGTGTTGGGACTTATACAATGTCTGAGGCCCAAAAAGTTTTTGGTTAAAAAGGGATTGGGTCTTGCACTCTATTAGAGGCCAAAAGAGTTTGAAAATGAATAAAGATGGGTCTTATAGATCAAGGAGAAGCCCAGGTGATTTTGATAAAAAGGCGACGATCGCGCCGAACGTTTGAAAATATACAGAGGGGCTTATACAATGTGTGAGGCCCAAAAGGGTTTATTTACAAAGGGGCTGGGTCTTACACTCTATTAGAGGCTCATGAGTGTTTGAAAATGATTGATGAGGGTTGAATTAATCAAAACCCTAATTTTGTTTAAAAAATAATTAATTTTGTTAAAAAAATTAATAAAAAGTATTGAAAACATGTGAAAAATGAGTGGTGATCTTGGATCAATGTTTCAAAAATCAAGTTTATATCCACAAAATGATTGGAAACTAATTAAATTTGGAAAATCAAGGAGGAAAAAATATTTTAAATGTTAAAAAACAAATAAAAGATTAATTCTTTGCAAAAAAAATCAAAAAGTCAAACTTTGACTTTTGGGTACAGTTGACTTTTTATCAAATGAATTCCAAACTGTGCGATCCTTTAT
The DNA here is from genome assembly GCA_022829125.1 of Lathyrus tuberosus. Classification (NCBI taxonomy): domain Eukaryota; kingdom Viridiplantae; phylum Streptophyta; class Magnoliopsida; order Fabales; family Fabaceae; genus Lathyrus; species Lathyrus tuberosus. Next base: position 6,252,319 of record JALAZF010000132.1, on the reverse strand, counting down.
GAAATCAAATCCTTGACCTAAATCAAACTTGATGGATTGATTTCATAGGTGTTATAGGGTGTATTGAATCATGTCCTGGTCAAAAGTCAAAGGCACAGTTGACTTTTTCTTCAAAAACCCTAACCGTGGTTCAGATGAAATTGAAACTTGTGCATCAAGCTTCTTGGATCAATCCATTGTTCCAAATGGATCAATGTGGTTTATTAGAGACCCTCAAACCATGTCTTGAGGTTTTGGCTTATGCTTTGTCCCAAAAGTCAACTTAGGGGTGAATTAGGTCAAGAAACCTTAATTCCTGATTTTTGGTGAATGCATCCCCTGAGGCTAAATTGACTTGATGATTGGGTCCAAGAGGTCCTTTGGAGTATTTTGGGTTTTTCTTTGAAGCATTGGCTCATGTCCAGAGGAAAATTTCTATCTGGAGGCCCTGGTCGACCAAAACCCTAATTTGGTGACACTGGCGATCTTGAGGCTTAATCCACTTGGAGTGTTGCAGCCTTGTGCTTGATCCTTGATGTGGGAGTCCACTTGATCCATTGTGGATGTTTGAGAGGTTTAGACAAGTTGAATATCATGTCATTCCTTGATTGATCCTTTGTCTAAGAGCTCTAGAGGGCATGAAACCCTAATTCTTAGTTGTAGGGAATGCTCAACAATTCTTGAGGAGATCGATGAGGCATAAAGGTACATCCATATTGTGATGATAATTTGCACAATGATGGGAGATCTTAGTGGTCAAAATTTGGGGTATGACAAATGCCCCTATTTAATCTTCGTGGACCCGAAGGTGTGAATGGCGAAGGTATTCGGGCATTCGAGGTGCAAGATGATTAAATATCGTAATACCCGAAATTTTGACAGTGGTTATGAATGGTAGCTTACGCATTCATCTTTTTTTGCTAAGCAATAATGCTTTAGAAAAGGTAAAAACTTCCCCTCAATCCTGGTTTTTAGCCACGGAATTGGTCTAAGTTTCTTTTGTAAACATCCCCTCGATCCTGGTTTCCTACCGAGGAACTGGTCTAAGTTTTTGAAATAAACTTCCCCTCGATCCTGGTCTTCAGCCAGGGAACTGGTCTCAGTTTCTGAAATAAACTTCCCCTCGATCCTGGTTTCCTACCAAGGAACTGGTCTCAGTTTCTTTTGTCAATAAACTTTATTGACAAGGGACGTTATTAGTAGTGGTTTTCCTCAAATTTCTCGCCGAATTTTCCTGGGGAGATGCCATTTGTTGACTTTACTAGGGAAAGCAAGTCTCTTGAAAGACTGCTTTCTGCTTGGGGGTATTACGTCACACTTTTCCTGAGGTCTTCTCGGAGAAACGCCATGTGATGCGATCCAATTTGGAGGTTCTGATGACCTCATTTGATAGAAAATTTTCAGAGAGAAGTTGCTATATTGTCGAAGCTTTGATTAAAAGGCTTTCTCTGGGGATTTTCCTTAATTTGGGAAAGCGAAGATATTATCTCCAATGGTGAAGAGTGATGTTCGTCGACGGTTTTCTTGTCTTTCAGAGGTTCAAGTTATCAAAGTGGTCATGGACCAACTTCAATCCAAAAATAAACTGGAGAATAGATTGTTCAGACGCAACACCTCCTGACAAGGACGGAACTGACAACTCGGGTGACAAGAGGACTTTTAGCACTAGGGGATAAGACCGACTAGAGTGATAGTGATGCAATATGAATATAAATGTAAATCAATAATGCATGATGTATGTATGTTTATGTTGACAAAACTGACACGACATACAAATTGACGGATGAACACGACTAGATACTCGGCCACTGCGGGGGACGAAGAGGTATCACTGGTTCAAGATAGCAATTCTGCCTTGCTTAGGAGAAATGATCCTCGTGGGGAAAACCGTTGGTTGGCCTTAGGAGATAAGAACTCTGCTGAGGGTGTTGGACGGAACATGGTCCCTGACACAGTTGATCCTTCATTCAGGCGTGCTGGTGTAGAAGAAGTACTTTGATTCTGCACTTTGAAGCTCGACTACTTTTGGAGAAGCAATCGATGTTCTTTCGATGTTCAACAGTCAAAAGAAATTGCCATCTTTGTTTTAAAAGCAAAAAAAATTGACAAGTAAAATTCATTTTTGTTTTATTTCAAGAATCATTAATCACTTTAAAACGTCATTCTGTAAAGCTAAAACAAATAAGAACTGCAAACAAAAGCACAAGTGCTCAAATTTTATTGATAGGATGGAAATCAGTCAAGCGCGTGATTCCATGGAGCATTTACAAAGTTAAAAAATGGTAATTTAAAGGGAAAAGGGCTACATTAAAACATAACGACCACTATCCTTCTACCAACTTTGAATTCTGGACATCCTGAGCTTCTGTCGAAAATGACACTGACTGGAGTTTTCTGATGGATGGCATTACTGCCGCTGAGGATGTACCTGTATCAGATCTAGTTACTTGCCATGAATCCCTAACTTTTGCCTGGATTGTACTTCAAGATTCCCAATCCACCGGGATAATTTTTGATCATGTCTTTAATTTTTTCCTGGACCGCCCTTTCGGGTTTCCAATCCACCGAGACGTTTTTTTTATTTAGGTGAAGTATTTCTTGACTACGTCAACATTCGTGGGGTAGGCAAACTCTTCTCCATCCATGGTTGCAAGTCTCAAGGCACCGCCTGAGAAAGCTTTCTTGACCACATAGGGGTCATTATAGTTCGGGGTCCATTTGCCCCGAGAATCAGCGATAAATGATTGTATCTTCTTGAGCACAAGATCTCCTTTCCTGAAGACACGGGGACGAACCTTTTTGTTGAACGCTTTCTTCATTCTTTACTGATACAACTGACCGTGACATAGAGCCGTTATTCGCTTCTCTTCTATCAGATTGAGTTCGTCGTGTCAACTTTGACACCATTCAGCCTTTGTTAACTTAGCTTCCATCAATACACGGATTGATGGGATTTTTACTTCTATGGGGAGCACTACTTCCATGCCATATACTAGAAAGAAAGGGGTTTCCCCTGTTGAAGTGCGGACAGATGTGCGATAACCGTGAAGAGCGAAGGGTAGCATCTCGTGCCAGCCTTTGTAGGTTATAACCATCTATTGAAGGATCTTCTTGATGTTCTTGTTAGCCGCTTCTACCGCTCCGTTCATCTTAAGTCGGTAGGGAGATGAGTTATGGTGTTCGATCTTGAACTCTGCACACAACTCTTTCATCATTCTATTGTTCAAGTTAGATCCATTATCAGTAATGATCTGGTTTGGAACACCATAACGGCGGATGATATTGTTTTTGATAAAGTGGACCACCACTTGTCGGGTTGCATTAGCATATTACGCTGCTTCGACCCACTTGGTGAAGTAATCAATGGCTACTAGAATGAACCGATGTCTGTTCGAAGCCTTAGGTTCAATCATGCCAATCACGTCGATTCCCCATATGGAAAAAGGCCATGGGGAAGAGAGAACTTTGAGATGCATTGGCAGTACATGGGTTTTGTCTGAGTATATCTGACACTTGTAACACCTCCTCATGTACTTATAGCAATCGGATTCCATGGTCAACCAATAGTACCCTGCTCTTAGTATTTTTCTCGCCATTGCGTGTCCGTTGGCATGGGTGCCAAAGGATCCTTCATGAATTTCTTTCATCAGCATGTTTGCTTCTGGTCTGTATACACATCGGAGCAAGACCATGTCAAAGTTTCTCTTATAGAGGGTATCACCACACAGGAAGAAGTTTTTGGCCAGTCTTTTGAGGGTTTTTCTATCTTTTCTAGATGCCCTACGTGGGTACTCTTGTTTCTGAAAGAAGCATTTGATATTGTAATACCAAGGTTTGTCATCGATGACTGCTTCAATTGTGAAGATGTAGGCGGGCCGCTCAAGGCGCATTATGTCAATCTTAGGTATGTCATTCCATTGACCTACACTAATCATGGAAGAGAGAGTGGCTAATGCATCAGCTATGTGATTCTCTTCACGAGGGATATGATGAAACTCGATTCTGTTGAAGAAGGACAACAACCTCCTCGCATAGTCTTTGTAAGGAATCAGTCTTGATTGGTATGTGTTCCAATCTCCTTTGATCTGATTGACAACCAGGGATGAATTGCCATATACATCCAAGTTCTTGATCCTTAAGTCGATCGCTTCTTCGAGACCCATGATACAAGCTTCGTATTCAGCCTCGTTGTTTGTGCACTTGAATGTCAATCGGGCGGTGAAAGGAATGTGGGTACCCTGAGGTTTTATGATGATTGCCCCAATTCTGTTTCCATAATGATTAACAGCTCCATCAAAGATTAGTCCCCATTGGGAACCTGGTTCTGGCCCTTCACTAGGTAGCGGTTCATCGCAATCTTTCATTTTCAAATACATGACATCTTCGTCTGGGAAGTCAAACCCGACTAATTCCTGATCGTCAATCGGTTAATGAGCCAAATGATCGGCTAAAACACTTCCTTTTATGGCTTTCTGAGCATGGTACTCGATGTCGTATTCTGATAACAACATATGCCAACGGGCAATCCTTCCCGTGAGAGCAGGCTTTTCAAAGACATACATGATTGGATCCATTTCGGAGATTAACCAAGTAGTGTGACGAATCATATACTGGCGAAGACATTTGGCTGCCCAAGCCAAAGCACATCAAGTTTTCTCACACATAGTGTACTGAGTTTCGCAGTCGGTGAATTTCTTGCTCAAATAGTAAATGGCATACTTTTTCCTTTTTGCTTCGTCTTATTAGCCAAGTACACAACCCATAGAGTCTTCCAAGACTGTTAAGTAAATGATCAACGGTCTTCCTTCCACTGGAGGTGATAGAATCGGTGGGTTCGACAGGTATTCCTTAATACTGTCGAAGGCGGTTTGGTAGTCTTCTGTCCAAACGCAGGTTTGATTCTTTTTGAGTAATTTGAAAATCAGCATACATGTCCCAGTCATGAGGAATATAAATCTGGAAATGTAGTTCAGACATCCCAGGAATCCTCTGACTTGTTTTTCAGTCTTTGGAGAAGGCATTTCTTGAATGGCCTTGACCTTGTTAGGATCAACCTCAATTCCTTTCTGGCTGACGATGAACCCTAAAAGTTTCCCTGAACGGACACCGAACGTGCACTTATTAGGATTCAAGCGGAGTCTGTACTTTATCAGCCGATCGAATAGTTTTGACAGGTGGGTCACATGTTCCTCTTCTGTTTTAGATTTAGCAATCATGTCATCGACATATACTTTGATTTCTTTGTGTATCATGTCATGAAAAAGAGTAGTCATGGCCCTTTGATAGGTTGCCCCGACATTATTCAACCCGAACGACATTACCTTGTAACAAAAAGTACCCCATGGGGTGATGAACAAAGGTTTCTCCATGTCTTTCGTTGCCATCTTTATCTGATTATAGCCCGAGAATCCATCCATGAAGGAGAAGACTTTAAACTTTGTTGTACTGTCAACCAGAATGTCAATGTGTGGTAAAGGAAAGTTGTCCTTTGGACTAGCCTTGTTTAGATCTCTGTAATCCACGCACATTGTAGCGTGATTTTTGTGGTCCTGAGTCACGATCGCACGGGTACTACAGTTCGATTCATTTTTTATCCTATTGAGCTGACTAAGGAAGGGAAATAGATGTCTCCAATTAACTCTGCTTGCATACTGAGTTTGAACAGCGGTCTGTTAGGTTACAGATGCTATGTGGATGTGGGACCCAATCTTCGGTTATTTTGCTAAGAACACAGTGTCTGGATTATTTGTGAGGTTTTTTGATGATGTGTTTAGATTTGATGCTTTTGGGTTGATTTGGTGGAGATACTGGGTTTTGGGTTTTTGATTGGTATGATCGCTAAGATTTTTTCAATCTTATGCCTACGTATTCCTGTTTGATGAAACAGGGAAATCATAGCGATCGTAGTTCCTCCTATTCTATGGGAGGAAAAGAGGTTTTGGTGTCTCATTCAAAGCCCAAGACGTGAAGCTAAATGTGGTTTGTATCTTGTTCAAAGCCCAAGATGTGAAGCTAAATGGTCTATTTGTATCTTGTTCGAAGCCCAAGATGTGAAGCTGAAGGGTTTTAACTTTAGAGAGAATTTGTCATCTCTAAAGAGGGATATTTGGTCTGTTTATCACAACTGTTTGTGACTGGTTATAAAGGAGAATTACTTTAACTGGGATATGTGAATCCAGCAATGCCATTATTTCCTTTATAGGAGATTTTTAACCTGAAGGAGAAGACTTTAACTCAGTTTAGAGAATTGTCATCTTTCCTTAGGAATTTCTCATGCTAAAAGAGGGACAGTGGCGTGGATGTAAATAATCCAGAGGCTTGCCTCTTACAGCAAATTAGATGAAGGAAAAGGAGTTGTTTATGTTTGTATACTGTGAACGAGGCAAAGATTTTGATGCTAACAGGTTGATTGACTCAACCGGGGTTTCCTTATACAAAGCCTAAGAGGAGGCTATTGATCCAACAAGAGGGTGTTTTTTATCTGTCTCGTACGAAGCCCGAGATAGAGGCTAAAAGGGTTGACTCAGCAAGGGAGTGCTAACAAGTGACTGACTCAACAATAGAGTGCTCTTAGATGTGTCTTGTACGAAGCCCAAGACGGAGGCTAAAAGGTGATTGACTCAACAAGAGAGTCTTTTATACTCAACAAGAGAGTGTTTTTGTATCTCGTACGAAGCCCAAGATAGAGGCTGAAAGGGATTGACTCAACAAGAGAGTCTTTTATACTCAACAAGAGAGTAATTTGGTATCTTGTACGAAGCCCGAGATGGAGGCTAAAAGGGATTGACTCAACAAGAGAGTCTTTTATACTCAACAAGAGAGTGTGAAAAGGTTAGCTCCGCTGGGGAGAATCATTGTATAAAGCCCAGCAGGAAGCTACCTATGTCGGTGACTGTTTCAGTTTAGTGATAGGTCCAATATGTTGGATAAGAGAGAAAATCAGTTCTTATAAAGGGAATTATTAAAGGTAAGGTTGTGCTTTGGTACTGATTAGAGGATCAGGGTTATTTCCTGTTCTTTAAGGAAATGGGAAATCCAAAGGGTATTGAGACTGTTCAAGTCTACTGGTGTTTTGAGAAATCGATTCTCAGGTAGTGAATGATCCGTGTAGCATACCCCAGAGAAGGCTAGTATGTTAAGGAATGAAGGTCAACCCATTAACTGGTCTGACACCTGACTCAGAAAGACAGCTCTAGCAAATCGATGACTAAGTTCTATTCCTATACCTGTAGAGGACTCTGGGTCCTTGTACTAAGCCCAAGAGAAGGCATGAGAGATTTTAAGAAGCCGAAGGGTCCTTGTACAACGCCCAAGAGGAGGCGGGGATGCTTTTAGGATGCTTGTGGATCCCCAAACCCCGAGAAGTTCAAGACATGCCATTCACCGAGAATAGATCAAGCCAGGAAAGTCCAAGAATTTGGAAGAAACTCAAGAGATGCCATTCATGGAGAAAAGATCATCTCTGGGGAGTTAGAGTTTCTTTGACAATGTCTAAGGGTGACAGTCTGAGAAAGGGTTCACTGAGAATGCTGCCTTTCACGTCTCCATATTGTTTAACCCCAAGAGGAGGGAAGACTGTGTCTGGTAATCCTATGGGGATCTAGTTTTGTTTGTATTTAAGAGTGACCAACGAGGCTTTACCTAGTACTAGACGTAGTTGTCGGGGAAAACTCTAAATAACTATACTAGTATTACACAGTGGATATATAGCAAGTATATAAAAGTTTGTGAAAGAAGACTTACAGTGAGCATCTCCACAATACAGTTATATATATATATATATATATATATATATATATATATATATATGAAAGCGAATAAAGAAAGCGGGTAAACACTCACTCGGTTGTAGAGCTTCCAGGTTGTTTTGTTAGTTGTTCAATAAAGAAAGCTTTGATGACAATATTATATTCAAAATCAAAGGAGAAAGTACTTTGAAAAGATTGTTGGGGCTTACAGCTCAAGGAGAGGCCCAAGGTTTTATCAGTGATTGTACTGTTGAATTTGTACAGGGACTTATACAAGTGACTGAGGCCCAAAAAGGTTTTCTGTACAAAGGGATGGGTCTTATACTCTCTCAAGAGGCCCAAAGGTTTATTTTTGTACAAGTGGTGGGGCTTACCGCTCGAGGAGAGGCCCAGAGGGTTTTGTTTTGAAATGGCGATCGCGCCGAGATTTTTGAAAACACAGTGGGTCTTATACAATGACTGAGGCCCAAAAAGGTTTTGGTTTTCAAAAGGGGTTGGGTCTTACACTCTATTAGAGGCCCAAAGAAAAGACATGGGGCTTATAACACGAGGGTAAGCCCATTTGGTTTTGCTAAAAAGGCGACGATCGCGCCGTTGTTTTTGAAAATACAGTGGGACTAATACAATGACTGAGGCCCAAAAGGTGGTGTATTTACAAAGGGGTTAGGTCTTACACTCTAATAGAGGCCCATGAGTGTTTGAAAATGATTTGTGAGGGTGAAAATCAAAGAAACCCTAATTTTGTTTTCCTTTAAAAGTAAATATTTAAAGAAAATCAAATAAAAAATGATAAAAATACCAAATAAGTTTGAATAAACCACTTGTGATTTTTGTTTAAGATTTGAAAAATGAGGTTCTAATCACAAGAGGAATTAAAACTCATTTGGTTTTGATTTTCAAGGTAAATATTCACTTTTAAATGTTTAAAAACAATTAAAAATGAATTTATTCACAAAAACACTAATTATATTAAATAACTAATATAAATTTTATTTTTTTGTGGAATAAAATATTTCAATATTTTTGTGATTTTTTGCAAAAAGAACCAATAAAAAATAATTAAAATTGAGGAAGTTATTAATTTTTCAAATCATTAAAAATAATAAGAAAAACAATAAAAAGTCGAAAAAATAGCAAAAAGAGGATCTGGGGCAAGGGGGATTCGAACCCCAGACCTCTTGTGTATAGGGCGCGCGCCTTACCACTGGGGTGGTGATACATCCGTTGTTTGAAACACAACCACAAATATACAAGGCTTGCCTTGTTTTCTAGGCCTAGCCAAGGCAAGGCAAGGCAAGGTTTTGGCTTAAAACGTGAAGGCCATAACTTTCTCATTTCTCCATGGATTGGGACAAAATTTAGGTCCATCCTGCCTAGAATTTCACAAGGAATCCAATGGTGGTGGTGTTTTTTTTCAGATCATGCTCCTATTGAAAAACCCGATAGTGGTTTTGAAATAGGCCATGATTTGCATCTTCTGTGCTATCTCTTGGTACAAGCATGAATTACATGATAAATTGGTGCAAACACAACACATATAACATGTATAAGAAATGCATGATCAGTGAACCTCAAAAGAAAGCATGATTCAAAGAATCCAAGTTGTGATGCTTACCTCTTTTTGGAGCTTTTGTGCAATCTGCCAAGTACCTTGTTCCAAAAATGATTTGATGCTTTGGACACCCTCAAATAATCTCTTAGAAGCTTTTAGGATGGTTGGAATCAGCTGGAAACCTCAGGAACAAGTTTGAGCTCTTTCTTGCAAAAGGGGCAAAAGTGGCCAAAATAGTAACTCTCTCAAATGGTGTTCCAGATGGCGAGAACCATTTGGGACAGTTCAAGGATGATATTTGGAGTGTGTTTGAGGTTTTATCTAGTTTGGAAAGTGACTGAATCAAGACATTGCTTGAAAAATGCACAAAAGTCCTATTTTGAGTTTTTGAGGGGTGACTTTGTGATTTTGGTGTTACAGGTCACTTGTGAGACTTTGGACAGCTTAGATATGACATATTGGATGTGTTTGGATCATGAGCTATGGTGGAATTGCTCTCTAACTCAAAAACTCAGAGTTACCTTGCTAAAGAAGGTATTTTTGCCTAGAGAAAGAGATTTTGAGGAAAGCAAGTGTTGTAGTGCTTTGGTGTATTCAAACTGAGGACAAATGAGCTTTATTTATAGTATAGCAAGTTTGTTTTGGCTGCAATAGTAAATGGCAACTGCAACAGAGGTTTGGCCAATGTTGAGCAATGGGAATCCAAGTCTCCTCTAGCCATTGACTAGAGGTTAGGGCACAGGCTGCTGGTTCCCTTGGTCTTGGATAAGTCTTGACTGAATTCAGTTGGAAAGGGCTCAGTCCATGCCACCTTGGTGCATCCATTAAATGCCCCAAACCAAAATTGGAGTTTTGTCCCTCTTTTAGGCATTTCTAAGTTTGGCATGCTACTTTTGGTTCCAAAGACTTGGGAGGCTGATGGATCAGTGTTTGTCCCTCATTGGTCTCCCCCGGAGGCGTTCTGATGGATAAGTGTGTTTGTCATTTGCACAAATTTGGCAAATCAAGCAAAATGCACAAATCTGCCTTGCTTTGACAGTTTTCAGCAAGGCATGTTGCCATTGTCATATCTCATGGTCCAAGTGGACTTTGAAGGAGTTCTTGGCCATTTTGGAAAGCCCTCATATGGTACAATAACTGTTTGATCATAATTGGTTTTGATAACTTTTGTATCCAAGTGAAAAATGCCCCTACATTTGGAAAAAAGTGAAGGCAGATTCTGACTTAGTGACAATTTCACTAAGTGTTGGAAAAAAGTGACATTTTCACTTTTTGTGATTTTGATCATTCCATAACTTAAAATCCACGAGGAATTGGAATGAGTTATGTTTGAAGCTTTTGTAGAGTGCCATGAGAGCTACAAATCCAGCTTTGGATGGGGAAAATGGCCTTGTGGTTTAGGAGATATGATCCTCCAAAGTTGGTACCCTAGCCACTTTGTTCCATATCTTAGAAAAATTTCTAAGTTTTTCTGGCTACCCCTTTTACAAGTTATCCCACTTTTCTTGATTTTTCTTGATGAATGATGATTCCAATCACACATTAACATCATTTTAGGTTCAAAGAACCATAATTGTGAAAAATCTCAAAAAGTTAAAGTTGACTTTTGTGCACAGTTGACTTTTTGTCAGATGAATTCTTAACTGTGCGATCCTCTATAAAATCAAGTCCTTGACCTAAATCAAACTTGATGGATTGACTTCATAGGTGTTACAGGGTGTATTGAATCATGTCCTAGGGTTTGGGAGCATGTCCTAGTCAAAAGTCAAAGGCACAGTTGACTTTTTTTTCCTCAAAACCCTAATTGTGGTTCAGATGAAACTGAAACTTGTGAATCAAGCTTCTTGGATCAATCCATTGTTGAAAATGGATCAATGTAGTTTATTAGAGACCCTTAACTCCTCTCTTGAGGTCTTGGCTCATGATTTGTCCCAAAAGTCAACTTAGGGGTGAATTAGGTCAAAGAACCCTGATTCCTGATTCCTGATTTTTTATGAATGCATCCCTGAGGTCAAAATTGACTTGATGATTGGGTCCATGATGTCCCTTGGAGCATCTTAGGTTATGCTTTGAATCATTGGCTCATGCCCAGAGGAAAATTTCTATCTGGAGGCCCTGGTCAACCAAAACCCTAATTTGGTGACACTGGCAATCTTGAGGCTTGATCCACTTGGAATGTTGCAGTCTGGTGCTTAATTCTTGTTGTGGGAGTCCTCTTGATCCTCTGTGGATGTTTGAGAGGTTTAGACAAGTTGAATATCATGTCATTTCTTGATTGATCCTTTTGCTAAAGCTCAGAGAGGGCTTGAAACCCTAATTCTGATTATAATGAAGGCTCACCCATCTTTGGGGAGACTAAAGAGGCATGATGGTCCATCCATATTGTGATGATGATTTGCACAATGATGGGAAATCTTAGTGGTCAAAATTTGGGGTATGACAGATACCCCTATTTAATCTTCTTGGACCCGAAGGCGTGAATGGCGAAGGTATTTGGGCATTCGGGGTACAAGAGGATTAAATATCGGAATACCTGAAATTTTGATGGTTTGTTAAGAATGGTAGTTCACGCATCCTTCTTCTTTTTCTAAGCAATGCTGCTTAGAAAAGGGTAAACTTCCCCTCGATCCTGGTTTCCTACCAAGGAACTAGTCTAAGTTTCCAAAATAAACTTCCCCTCGATCCTGGTTTCCTACCAAGGAACTGGTCTTAGTTGCTGAAATAAACTTCCCCTTGATCTTGGTTTCCTACCAAGGAACTGGTCTTAGTTTCTGAAATAAACCTCCCCTCGATCCTAGTTTCCTATTGTCGCTCCCGGGATTTTCATCCTGGTATAAACGCGAAAGTGGCACCGAACAAAGTCGCCAGCAATGTGTATTTATCCCAAGAGAGGGAAAGGAAACACCGCATAAACCTGAAGGAAAGGAAAAGAGTATGGTCTTGCGACCAAGGGAACTGGATTCGGGAGTCGGTTACGCGTGAGGAAGGTATTAGCACCCCCACACGTCCATCGTACCCGATGGGATCCACGCTTGCTCGTATCGATCAAAGGGTGATAGAAAAGAATACTGAGAAAGAACTGGAAAAGGAAAGGAAAAGGAAGGGAGAGAGAAAGAGAAACAAATATAGGGAAAATAAAAGAAGTGCTCGCATGGGCCCTACCCCATTGCCTACGTATCTCATCGGGAGCATGAGAATCAGAGCGACGTAGTTCCCCTCACCTAAGGGAAAGTTGTCTGTGTTTTTTAGTGGAATACGTCAACGTTCGCGTCCTAGCAGTTTAGGTGTTGCAGCTCGCTGTAGGGAGACTTAGGCGTTACCTGTTTGCGGTAGAACGGAAATGACGCATCCTTAAGGAATGATTGAATGAGATGAGGAAAGAATTCCCGAAGGAAAGACGTTATTGTTTGTTTTTTGTCTTTTAAGAGTTTTTTTCATTTGTTTGCATATGATAGTGTATCTGAATCTTAGTCATTGGAATGTGTACATTCTCACATTCCAAGATGGAATGGGTAAGAAAGTACCCTAAGTGTGAAGAAGACCCCCACACTTAGTTCCAATTGTCAAGGTTCAAACACACTAGCATACTTGTGTTTATTAAGTGTTTTTTGTTGATTAAGAGATGAAGAAGTGTTTTTATTATTTGTACCTTCAACAAGTATTGCATTTAAGTCCCTCATACAAGATCAAATGTTTAACACATTGACCCAAGATGGGCTATATGCTACACATTCTAAGATTATAAGAGAAGACCCCTTTATAATCTTTTCTTTATATGAATGGCCTAAATGCAATAAATGCCTACCTTTATTATATATTTTGAATTTTCTTTGAGATGAGAAAAGAGACTCAAGAGAGGATAAAGGTAAAAATCTATATGGACTAAGACTCAATCCTAATTGATTAGTTAAGGGAGTGATCCTAAGGTTTGTGAGGTTTCAACCTAAAGTCTAAAGAAAGAATGAATTAAACAATTCACTTCTAAGGTAGAAGATGAATTGTAATTCAAAAAGGAAAGTGATGAGTTATTAAAAGAAAGCACATAAGTGCTTAACCAAAACACAAAATGGAATTGTAAAAGAGATGAAAGGAAAGAGGTTTGAATGAGGATTCCTTATCCACACTCAATTGAAACTTACCCAAGCCCCTACATGGTTAGTAAACATGTATAAGAAGTATAAGGAGTAAAAGAACACTTAATGCACCATAAAGATCAAAAGAATTAGATGAGAAATCAAATCCTAATGTCACAACCAGAATGTACATCATATGGAAAACAAATGATCATTATCATGCAAGTCCATGCTACCATAAGAAAAGGGAGAATGAAAGATGAAAAGAAATGGAAGAAACATGCCTAAATGGAACATGTAATCCAAGGATCAGAATTGAAATGAAATAAAAAATGATTCACAAACATCTCACAAGTATTTATGAAGCAACATCAAGACATTTAAGAAGCAATAGAAGAAGAAAGGAAATGGAAATTCAAGAGATAACACAAGTACTTCATATTAAGGACACACAAAGTTCAAATGAAAGTGAACATGCAAAGATGACACATAATATGTACCAATTACTTATAATGTCAAATGAATATCTCACAAAGTAGGCAAATGATCATGCAAGTATGCACAAAAGCAATCATGTACACATGCACAAAGATTACAAGGATATGACATGTTGTAATGCTTCAAATGAAATGTTTTAAACAAAAATCAAATGAGTTCATGAAAATTATGAAAACATGGTATTGAAGCTCACAAATCAGAGATGAATCACATATCAAAGTAGCATTCAAGAAACCAAGGCAAAATGATGTCAAACCATGCACTTAGGTCAAGTATACACATCATACAAAGTAGCACAAAAATGAACACCCAACATGCCATAACTGACTAAAAAAAATCAAATAAAAATCACTTAACATACCTCAAGATGATAGTGACTCAAAGCAACAAGAAGAGCATCAAAACAATTTTTAATGATTGAGAACAAAAATGCACAAATTTATGTATCACATTAAGCATGCATACAAATAAAAATCAAAGAAAATTATGAAACAGGGGCAAAAAGGTCATAAAATCAAGAAATAAAATCATCAAAAATTTTATAAATGTTTTAAGAAGGCTCATGAATTTTTGTGGAATTTTATAATGCCATTTGGTATTTTTAAAAATTAAAAAGCAAACGTGTAGAAAAAATGAAAATAAAAAATGAAATGCAATATGAATGGGGGTGCATGCATAGTAATTAATCAGTTCAAATTAAATGGGCTTGAAAACATGGGAGGTGTGGATATCAATCTGACTAAGTCCATTACACGCGCAATCCACCATAACCACCATGCTCTTCAGTCAACACAAGTCAAAGCAAGGATCACCGTTGGATCCAGTCAAGTCAATAACCAAGTCAAAGTAAACAACATCAACGCGCACATGTGAATGAGCACACACACTATCATGTACCATGCCACACAATGCTTAAAATAAATTCAGAAAATCACACGTGACATGCACATGAACTTTAATGTGCTGTCATCACCCAAGCCACACGATCAAGGAAAATGGATGGACGAGATTAAAACGTGCATAAACCCTAGCTCTAACAGTCACCGGCTGGAGGTGACCTCCGGTCACCTTCTCCGGCCAAACCACCACCGTCTGCAACCTTGATTTCTCCAGAAATCCACAAACGATATACCAAAATGAAGCTGAGCTCACACACATCATGAATATGCAATTAATTTTCATAGATCATGCACGCATAACACAAACCGAGCCAAAACAATTTGCCCTAACATCACACCTAAACTCCTAAAGAGCCTATTAACTAACCAGAACTCACGCATAGCTTCTAATAAGCTCTAAACACATAAAACGAGTTTAAATCATACTGATAAGACGCATTAAGATTGAGTGAATTAAAACCTGAAAGTGTGGCAACTTGAGGTGTTGACAAAACCAGAGAAAAGCTTGAGGTGTTGAGCTTCTAGATCTTCAACCTTAGCAAAATAAATGCTACTTGATGTGGAGATCTTGAGAGCAAAAATAGAATTCCAAACTGTGATGATGTTATGCTTGGACAATGGAGTTTTCTCTTGAATGTTCTTGCTCAGAATGGATGAAGATGATTGAGAAAGGAAGAAAAATCGTGCAGAATCAGAGAGAGATAATGGAGAGAATGTGAGAGTGTTTGAGAGAAAGAGTGAGAATGAAGTTGAAAAATGAATTTGTGAAGAGAAGTTTTGTTTTATACTATGAGTTAACCATGGTTTAGTGAGTTGGTTAATTGAGTTAAGGTGGCTAAAGTGAGTCCACCCTAACTAACTGAGTCAAGTTAGTTAGGGGGCGAGTCAGATTGGCAATGATAAGGTGGTGGTGGTTCATGACAGTTATGGTGGAATTGAAAAGGTGAGAGCATGGCTGTTGTATCAGAAACTTGCTTAACAAGTTTGCTTTTTCCCATTTCATGCAAGGCACGTGCTAGTGTTCATAGTGTAGGTGAAATGTGTTTGGTTGAAAGAGGAAATGGTTGGACAGTGTGAACAATGCACGGGTGAGTGCTATGACAATCAACAACAACATTTGTTTTTTTTTCATGACAGTTAAGAACAGATACAGCAGTGGTTGTTTGAAGATGATTTTCTCTCTTGTTAGTGAATGGTTAAATGAGGTTTAGGTGCCAAATGAAAGAGGAACTATCGTGGAACAATAGTGATGTTGAAAACAAGTCAAATGGAAGTGTGTAAGATGGTGAAAAATAGCTCCAAACATCAAGACACAAATCTGGCTTCATGAGCATGTGACTTGAGGCATGGCAAGGCAACATGGCGCCTGGGTTTCAGTCACGATCACCATGACTTTGGACCATCATAACTCCCAATCCAATGATCAGATGAAAAATTTATAAACACCAACTTTGAAGATCTCACATAGAGGAACAACTTTGATGTTGAAAGATTTTCCATTTGAGGTCTCTAACCATGAGTAATTGATCCATACATTTTTCCCACCAACTGTTTGAGAAAATGATGTGCGCGTGACATGAAAATCCTTGGTCATGACCTGGTTTTGCCCAAGTTTCCTCCAACTTTGATCCATCATATCTCCCTCAATTTTTATCCAATGGAGATGTTCTACACATGGATTTGAAGCTTAAAGAAAGACCTTTTGTTGTGGCAGAGTGGAATTTTCATTTGGTGCTTCAATTTTTAATGGCCTTGGTTCAAACTCTGATGCAAAATGGCCAAAACTTGCTATTTTTAGTAACCCTTCTCCATCCAAAAATGGCAACTTTCCACATCTTGATTTTTTCATGATTCCTTTGGAGTTTCTTGACCAAATTTTGTACATTGGACATATGTAACATGAATTTCATGATTTTGGCCTCAAAAAAGACAATAGTTGACTTTTTCTTCTGATTATCTGACTTGCCCCCAAATTTCCTGATTTTTGATCTTTCTTCCAATTGAACCACTTCTAAAACCAATTGAGAGGCAATTTTCCATACACATACACTTAAGAACATGTAGAATACCATGAGATCAAGTTTTGTCCAAAAAATCAAAGATTCCCTGATTTAATGGGAAACCCTAGTTTTGGTGCCCACCTCCTAGGAGAAAAATGTGCAGTCTTCAATTTCAAATTCCTCAGAGTATGTTGTGTATCCTCTTAAAGGATGATGAGATATACCATTGGAGGATGATTTTGGATCAATGAGCTATCTCTTTTGAGGGTTTTCCTTCAGTTTTTGAACCTCTTGCATAGTGAAAGATGTAGTGTTTCAATCTCCCATTGAATCTCACTTCCTTGAGGTTTTGGATGATCAATTGAGATGGTATGAGACATGAGAGGCTCTTGGCTTGCTTTGAGGCAACTTGATTGACCTTTTTGTGCTTTGAATGATCCCTTGATTGTCCATCTTCCCCCTGATCACATGCCTTGATGGTAAGAGGAATGCTATGCTTCATTCTTCTATGTTAAATGCAATGCAATGCTAATGAGATGGATATGATATGATAGATGATAATGCTATGCTAAGATGACAAAAAGGGAGAGCAAATTTTGGGGTATTATAGCTGCCCCTATTCAAACACTGTAGACCTGAATGCCTGAAAGCGAATGCTTTCAGACTTTCAAGGTATATAGTGATTGAATACCAAATATAACCAAAAATTTGCTCTGGATGATGAAAAAGAAAAGGGATATAAACCCAACGCGATTGTTGGATTGAATCTTCAAGTGAAACGTTGTCGGAGAAATCTGTCTTTTGAACGACGCCGGGCGACTACTGGCTTGCCATACTGTTGATGGACTTTAACAAATGTCTTTTTGAACGACGCCAGACAACTACTGGCTTGCCACACTACTGGTGGAGTTTAGCTGCTCTGCCATTCTAAACAATGGACTTTTACCAGTTCGTGCTGGATTTTTGCCAATCTGTCGTTGGACTTCAATGATTACCAAACAGGCTTTGGAATCTCAAAATTGCCATCCTCGGATGGACTTTTGCAGCTTTGCCAAATTAAACTTGGACTTTGATGCTTACCAAACCGGCTCTGGAAGCTTTGTCAGATGATCATTCCACCTGCTGGAACAACCACCTGCAATATTATCCCACAGGCTGGAATAATATGAACAAACTGTATATAATGATCATCCCACTGGCTGGAACAACCATCTTCCATACCATTCCACAGACTGGAATAATATGAACAAACTGTATGCCAAAAATAAATTGGACTTTGGATTGTAACTGAGCAATGCGGAGAATTACACCACCTGCTGGGTAATATCATATACTGACACTTTGCTGAAAAAGAGATTCCGTTGATCCATATAGACCAAGTTGGGGAAATTACCGCGACTCGGCTGGGGAGTATAGCGGACAAGATTCAATGCTGAACTCTATGGGGATATCATTACCAAATATATGATCTTGCCGGGGACCAGGGCTACTTTGCGGGGAATATCCAAATCTTGGCTGAAAGACAATCCGTTGCAACATACTGAGAAAGAGTCCCTAGAGATCTGCTGAGGAAACCCAAAGCAATTCCTCGGTAATCTGCTGAGGGAAATGAATGTCGAGATTAGGATAAATGTCGCAGTGCCCCATGTTGGGCAAACTTTCCCTTTGACGACTCCGCTGGGGATAATGAGTTTACAACACACTCTGCTGGAGAAAACTGCTTTAAAGCGTCTCTTGTTGGGGCTGCCCTTCGAGAGGATTTTACAGAAGATCAAATGTCCTCAAACTCTACTGGGGATTATAGATCGGGAATATCTTTTGCTGGGGAGGTTACATGCCCCATGTTTGGGAGGGTCAATAACTCCGCTGGGGATTATTCTTCGACAAATTTCTCGTGCCGAAACCTGCGGGAGACATGATACTACCACTTGCCGGTACATCCTGCCAAGAGTAAACTCCACCGGGGATGTTAGTACTAAAAGTTTCGTCTCTTAAGAGGATTTTGTAGAAAACCAAGCGTTTTCAAACTCTTAGACAAACACTCTACCTTGAACTACCTTTCACATTGTCTGCAAGGTACTGGAGGATTGTCATTCGTTGTCAACCTGGAGTATTCACTGTATTAATAACCGTTATCAACACAGAAGAAATCCATCTTCGAACACCGTTGCCATCACGAAACTTAATGGGAACTCTTGAATGGAAGAATCGACTTAATAAGATACAACAGTATCAAGTCATAGCAAATATCTGCTCGTAGTTACGATCATGCTGTTTGGATCGATCGGGCTCATTACCTGCAACAGAAAAAGAAGATGCACATGCCCCAGGATATTGCGTGGTCTTTTGGGTCCACCATCCAAGGTTGTCCAACAAGCAACGTAATTTCCATTGTCTTTGTGCATGTTTTTGCAAGGCCAAGATATTTTCAAAGTAACGTTTTATTATCAAAAATCAGACGTTTTTTGCAAACAAAACAGTAAAATGAAAATAAAAGCCCGTGACTGAATATTCAACTTTATTGATGAAATGCCAAAAATTGGCGAACTTACAATCAGAAGCAAACCCCTGAAAGAGGCGATTGCCATAAAATTGAGAAAAGAAATCTATCCTAATGATAATGCGGAAATTGGTTTCCAACTAATTTCTGATTCTGTTATAGCCAGTATGTATTCCAACTCTCCTAATTATCTTTGCCTTTAGAAGCTCGTTATTGGACCAATTCCTCCTTTGGAATTTTGCCAGTTTGCTGAAGAGCAGAAAACGTACAGATTAATTCAGACTGCAGTCATTCGCTTTAATCCCTCTTTTGTGTGGATCGCCTTTTCAGGTTTTCAATCCACCGGGATACCCTTTTTTGCCTAAGTTGCCCTTTCGGGTTTTCAACTTACCGGGTGTACAATTCTTTTCAATTATATCCCTAATTTTTGCCCGAACCTTTATTCTGTTTTTGGTTCGCCGGGATGCCCTTTTTTGCCTGGATTATTTTTTTTTTCCAGCGGGTCTCTTTATACGAAGTATTTTTTAACTGCATCTGAATTAACAGGGGATGAAAAATCTTCACCATCCATGGTTGTCAGCAACAAGGCCCCACCTGAGAAAACCTTTTTTACCACGAACGGACCTTCATAGTTAGGAGTCCATTTGCCCCTGTGATCTGTACTCGGAGGAAGTATTCTCTTGATTACCACATCCCCGACCTTGTAGACTTGAGGTCGAACCTTTTGATCGAATGCCCTCTTCATTCTGCGCTGGTATAGCTGGCCATGGCATACCGCTGCTAATCGCTTCTCCTCAATAAGGCTCAGCTGATCAAATCTGGCTCGTACCCATTCAGCTTCATCTAGGTTAACATCCATCAATACTCAGAGAGAGGGGATCTCAACTTCTATCGGTAGAACTGCCTCCATACCATATACAAGCGAGTATGGTGTTGCCCCAGTGGACGTGCGGACTGATGTTCGATACCCATGCAAAGCCAGTGGTAACATCTCATGCCAATCTTTGTACGTGACAACCATCTTCTGCACAATCTTCTTGATATTTTTGTTGGCCGCTTCGACCGCGCCGTTCATCTTCGGGCGGTACGGAGAAGAATTGTGGTGCTCGATTTTGAAGTCCCGGCATAGCTCAGCCATCATCTTGTTGTTCAAATTAGAACCATTATCAGTAATGATTCTTTCGGGCACTCCATATCGACAAATGATATCTCGCTTCAAGAAACGAGCCACTACTTGCTTAGTGACATTGGCGTAAGATGCTGCTTCAACCCATTTAGTAAAGTAATCAATGGTGACCAAGATGAAACGATGGCCGTTTGAAGCAGTAGGCTCAATTTTCTCGATCATATCAATGCCCCACATTGCAAATGGCCACGGAGAAGACATGATACTCAACGGATTGGGAGGAACGTGCACTTTGTCTGCATAGATCTGGCATTTGTGACACTTGCGAGCATACTTGCAGCAATCTGACTCCATGGTCATCCAATAATACCCTAATCTCAACAATTTCTTAGCCATCGCATGTCCTCCGACATGGGTACCGAAAGAGCCTTCGTGCACTTCAATCATCAACAGGTCTGCCTCGTGTCTATCCACACATCTGAGCAGAACCGTGTCAAAATTCCTTTTATACAGCACGCCATCTTTGTTCAAGAAGAAACTACCAGCTAGCCTTCTTAATGTCTTCTTGTCATTGGAAGATGCCCCAGGCGGGTATTCTTGATTTTTTAAGAAGCATTTGATGTCATGGTACTAAGGCTTATCGTCAGACACTGCATCAACCTCAAACACAAAAGCAGGCCTATCAAGACGAGATACATCAATCCTGGGCACAAAGTTCCAACCATGCACTTTGATCATCGAAGAGATAGTGGCCAAGGCGTCTGCAAACTTATTTTCATCTCTAGGAACATGGTACAACTTGACAGTTGTAAAGAAGGTCAGCAATCTCCTCGTATAATCTCTATACGGAATCAAATTATGCTGATGTGTGTGCCAAGTTCCCTTTACTTGATTGATTACCAGTGCTGAATCACCAAAGATATCGAGGGTCTTGATTCGTAAATCAATAGCTTCCTCGATCCCTAGTATGCAAGCTTCGTATTCTGCTTCATTGTTGGTACACCCGAAAGTTACTCGGGCAGTGAAGGGCATGTGAACACCTTATGGCGTAATAAGGACTGCACCAACTCCGCACCCATTCATATTAACTGCCCCATCAAACATCAAACTCCATTTGGATTCAGGGTCAGGCCCCTCCTCCAGAAGTGGTTCCTCGCAGTCTTTTGCTTTGAGAAACATGATGTCCTCATCAGGGAAATCAAATCTCATGGGCTGGTAATCATTAAGAGGCTGTTGCGCAAGATAATCTGACAGTATACTTCCTTTGATTGCCTTTTGCGAAGTAAATTGAATATCGTACTCTGTCAGTACCATCTGCCACCTTGCAACTCTGCCTGTGAGTGCTGGTTTCTCAAAAATATACTTGACCGGATCCAATTTAGAGATCAACAGGGTTGTATGTGTGAGCATGTATTGTCTCAATCGCTTGGCAGCCCATGCGAGTGCACAGCATGTCTTCTCAAGCATTGAATAACGCGATTCACAATCTGTAAATTTCTTGCTCAGGTAGTAGATAACATGTTCTTTCCTACCTGTCTCGTCGTGTTGACCGAGAACACAACCCATGGATCCTTCGAGCACTGTCAAGTACATAATCAGTGGTCTCCCTTGAACTGGAGGTATCAGAATTGGAGGGTCCTGCAAATATCTTTTTATTTTATCGAATGCATTTTGACAATCATCATTCCACCTGACCGTTTGATCTTTTCGTAGCATTTTGAATATCGGTTCGCAAGTGGCAGTTAGGTGCGATATGAACCTTGAAATGTAGTTCAATCTTCCTAGAAAGCCGCAAACTTCTTTTTCAGTTCTCGGTACAGGCATATCTTGTATAGCTTTCACTTTAGCAGGATCAACCTCTATCCCTTTTTCACTGACAATGAAACCAAGCAATTTTCCGGACCGCACGCCGAAAGTACACTTGTTAGGATTCAGTCTCAACCTGAATTTCCTCAGCCTCTCAAACAACTTCTTCAAGTTGATCAGATGTTCCTCTTCTGTCTTTGATTTAGCAATCATGTCATCCACATAGCACTCGATCTCTTTATGAATTAGATCGTGGAATAACGTCACCATTGCTCTTTGATAAGTTGCCCCTGCGTTCTTCAACCCAAAAGGCATTACTTTGTAATAGAAGGTACCCCACGGGGTAATGAATGTCGTCTTCTCCATGTCTTCAGGCGCCATCTTTATCTGATTGTACCCGGAGAATCCATCCATAAATGAGAACACTGAAAACTGAGCGGTATTATCAACCAGCACATCAATATGAGGAAGTGGAAAATCATCTTTAGGGCTCGCCCTGTTGAGATCTCTGTAATCCACACACATTCTGACTTTGCCATCTTTCTTCGGCACCGGTACTATATTGGCCACCCAGGGAGGAAAGTTGGTTACTGCCAGAAAACCTGCATCCAACTGTTTCTGTACTTCTTCCTTGATCTTCAAAGCCATTTCTGGTTTTGTCCTGCGTAGCTTCTGCTTGACCGGTGGGCAGTCCTCTTTCAATGGTAGTCTATGCACAACTATGTCTGTATCTAAACCCGGCATATCTTGATATGACCAAGCAAAGATGTCAACGTATTCCCGTAGCATGACTATCAACTCTTGCTTTACATCAGCCCGCAGACTTGCACCGATCTTGATCTCTTTCCTGCTTTCCTCTGACCCAATATTGATGATCTCAAGAGCTTCCTGATGAGGCTGAATGGTCTTCTCTTCCTGTTTCAACAACCTAGCCAACTCTTCCGGGAGTTCATAGTCTTCATCACTTTCTTCCTCAGCTTGATAGATCGGATTGTCGAAATCATACGTGGGCATAACAGAATCATTTTCAGAGAAATCCACAGAATCCAGTCTGCATGATTGGGTTTATGCTTTATTTTAGATTATTTTTGCTTGAAAACAAAAGAAAAGAAAGTGCATTATCATTTTTAATTTTCTTTGTGCAAAAATAAAAATAAAGAAAGAGTAAAGGAACACAAATTTGTAAACAAAAACGTCCTTTTATTGATATTTGAACATTATATGAGAAAATATGGTGGCCCTACAAATGGATCCTCACACCTTGGGCAGAGTGTGGGATTTCATGCATTATGAAAGACAAGAATTGTTACTCTGAATGATGAACAACATGAACAATTTCTTCACTAGACCAATTTTGCAACGCCTCGCCTGGAGCCAGTGCATATACCCATCTGTCCAGATAGTCTGAACTTTCAGCGCCATCTTCTATTGCTGAGCAGGACTGATTGGGGTTGATAATTCCTCCACTGTTGAAGTTGATTGGCCCGTGGAATCGAGGAACTGGCATCCGGCCCGGCTGGTATCCAATGCCAAACTTATCTTCTTTCACAAACACATCTATAGCTTTACCCCAACCCTGGGCATTCCCGCTTTCGACCACTTCTCTGGCCTGCTTGTACGACGCAATTGATGCACTCGGCCCACCTGGCACATTCGACACCACTGCTGCTGAAGTAGATTCTGGTAAGTTATTGATATTCAGGGCTTTAAAAGATTGGCACAATGTTTCATGAATTTCTCCATCCATTTCCACATATTTGAAAGTGGATAGATGACTCACGAATATATCTTCCTCGCCGCAAACAGTAACCACTTGACCCTCGAACACATACTTGAGCTTCTGATGAAGTGTGGAGGTAACTGCGCCTGCTGCGTGAATCCACGGTCGGCCCAACAAACAGCTATAAGCAGGCTGAATGTCCATAACATGAAAGGTCGTCTTGAATATCTGTGGACCAACCTGTATTGGTAGTTCAACCTCCCCAAACACCGACCTTTGGGATCCATCGAAAGCTCTCACAATCAGATCACTGGGTCTCAGAACCAATCCATCTACTTCAATTTTCATCAGGGCCTTTTTGGGTAACACATTCAAGGAAGAACCTGTGTCAACCATCACATGCGACAAAACTGCTCCTTTGCATTTAAGTGTGATGTGCAGTGCTTTGTTGTGGTTACGTCCGTCCGGTGTCAAATCCCTGTTCGTAAATCCCAACCCGTGGCTCACATTCACATTAGAAATTACTCCCTCCAACTGATTCACTGTAATCTCTTGGGGAACGTATGCCATATTCAGAACTTTCAACAAAGCAGCCCGGTGTGCATCTGATCTCATTAACAGGGATAATATCGAAATTTTAGAGGGTGTCTGATTAAGTTGGTCAATGATCTTGTAATCACTCTTTTTGATAACCCTCATAAATTCCTCAACATCATTATCAAAATTGACTTTAGGGTCCTCTTCCTGAGCAGGCACCTTATCATCAACAACCTATTTTCCTTTCGCTCTTGCAGCGGCTTCAGCCTCTTTATCATTCCTTAGAGTCTGGGGAGCAAACAGTCGACCGCTCCTAGTGAAACCACTTGGTCCACTGACATTCTCAATGCTAGTACCAACAGCCTCTGCCTTCTGCCGACTTCCTCCTTGATGAGTATCAGTTCCATACTGCCACAGAACTGCCCTATTAGACACATAAGCAGCCGATTCAAGAACTATAATCGTAACTGGTCTCGGCCTCTCGGGCACGATGATAGCAACAGGCTCCTCAACAGGCACCTGTATCTCGACTGGATTATAGTAAATGGTAACGGCAGAAACATCCTGTTCTTTCTCTACTTTATCAAACTGAAGACTTCCCTTGTCCATAAGATCCTGCAGTCCAGCTCTCAACTTACTGCAGCCATTAACCTGCTTTGAACAATCCTCGCAATCAGAGGCGCATCCAGGAAATACCTTTCCTTTTAACAAACGTTCTTTTACAATCAACAATGGGGTCTTCACCAAATTAACATCAGTAATCAAATTCAACTTCTCGCCATCAAAAATAGCATTTGTGCCTGCACCTCCATGATGAGGCATTGGATTGTCACGAACATTCGGCGGCCTAGAGAAGTTAATAGCTTTTGCATCAATCAGATCTTGAACCTTATGTTGAAAGGCCCAACACTTTTCTATTGAATGACCTGGCGCACCAGAATGAAATTCACATCGAACATTAGCATCGTAACCTTGAGGCAATTTTCCGGAATCCAGCGGCTTCATAGTCCGAAGTTCAACCAACTTCTCTTTGAGCAGTTGTGGTAACAAAGCAGCGTATGTCATAGGCAAGGGATCAAACTTACGGTCCCTTTGTCTATTGTTCTGAAATCGGGGTCTACCTTGCTGATCTGGCGTTTGCTGTCCAGCTGGAACTGGAATGGTTACCGCATCCACCTGATGATAGGACTGATTCCTTCCTCTGCCCCCTCCTCTGTACACAGCACTGGACTCCCCTTCTCTTTTCCTTGGTCCATTGGCAAAGGGTTTCTTTGAATTTGAAGCAACATCTTGAATCTTACCCAATTTCAACAGACTTTCTATTCGTTCCCCAGCAACGACAATGTCGGCAAACCCGGTGGAAGGACATGCAGCAAGTCTATCCAAATACGTCCCTTGAAGTGTACTCATGAACAATCAGCCATCTCACGATCACCCAAAGGTGGTTGAACTCGAGCAGCCAATTCTCTCCATCTCTGTGCGTACTGCTTAAAGCCCTCCTTGTTATCCTGAGTCATACTCTGCAATTGAGTACGATTAGGTGCCATGTCCAGATTATATTGATACTGCTTCAGAAACGCAGCGCACAAATCTTTCCAACTCCTTATATGAACCCTGTCCAGCTTAATGTACCATTCCAGGGAAGCGCCTGACAGGCTATCATGGAAAAAAAACATCCAGAGCTTTTGGTCCTCGGTATAAGCGGCAATCTTGCGATTGTAAGCTTGCAAATGTGTTTTGGGACAGGTACTGCCGTTGTACTTATCCAAAGCAGGAAGCTTGAACTTGGGAGGAATTCGCACTCCCTGCACGAGACCCATGTCTTCTACATCAATTCCAAGAGGATTTTGGCTCTCAATAGCCTTGAGTCTTTAATCCAGCCCTTCATACTTCCGGTCGTCATTGAAGAAACCCATGTCATTGTTGAATGCAGTGAACTGGTCCTCCTGACCATCCTCATTGTTATCAAGTCCCAGATGTACCCCACCAGCAGGGATTGTGCCAACAGGAGGAGTGCGCACGTTGCGATTTGGGATTTCAGTTTCCAGCCTCTGGATAGTGGTTCTCATAGCTTCTTGTCCAATCCTCATGTTTTCTTGACCGGTCCTCAGGTCTTGCTGACCTTGAGCAATCCCCTGCATGAGGTTCATGAACTGTTCCATTCTTCCCCTCAAATCGGCTAACTCTGTCTGAACTTGCTCCATTACTCTTGCTTGATTGCGTCGGGTAGAATATCGGTGGACTGGGGTATCAGCTATCGTGCCTGAAAACCAAATAAAGGTTAGCAGGCGCCTGCAAAAGGAAAACCTGTGATGCAAAAATGATATGCAAATGCAAATGCAAAGTTATGTTTGTCATTTCAAAATACTTTTCATATCCTGATTCCAATCGTAATCAAAAATTCCTGAAGACCAGGAGTCATGATTACTGAGTTTTGCCATGAAGAGATATTCATATACATCGATCACAGATGTCTGAAGACCAGAAATAATGATTTTGTAGTGTGCTAGTGTGCAGATATCACATCACATATATCTGAAGATCAGAAATTGTGAACAGAAGTAACCCATGTCATACAAATTCCCAAAACTTCTCAAGCACATTTGTCGTAGTTTCAGCAACAAAATAAGAAACAAGCAGTTAAATGGATCCATCAATAACCCTGATGGTAACCATTACAAATTACAAAGAAATGACAAAAATCACTAATCCGACAGCTCTACATCCTTCAGCTTCTGGCTGGAGTACTTAATCTCTTCAAACAGGATGCGGGTACGCTGATGATGCGGCTTCTCAATCAGCTCTTTAATCACTACGTCCCTTTTTTCCAATGCATCCTCTAATGACCCCACGTGCATCAGCAAGGCTTCATCTTCATTGGCTCCTTTGCACCTCTTGATTCCAGCTTGAATTTTAACCAGTTTCAGCTCTGCTGTGACATCTTCAAGCTCCTTGTTGGTGATTTTCAGCTTACCTTCGGTATTTCTCACTTGTTCTTGACTTTTGCCAAGATCTTATCGATACTTTCTTCTTTCCACGTGCGCTTTCTTCAACTCTTCATCTTTATCTTTTAGCTGAGCCTGCAATTCGGAGTTTTCAATTCTGACCTCATCCCAAGCTTGTCGGAGTTTAGCTAACGAATCCTTGCTTCGGGCCAGCGCCTGGTTTGTAGCCTTATGAGCCTGACTAGTATCATCTGCTCCCAAGGTAAGCTTCCGAAAGTATCGAGCTCTCTCATCAAAATCTTCTTCTTTGTCCGCCAGGGTTTTTTCTGCTTTCAACGCTCTCTTTTCCAACTCTTTGTTGTCAGCTAGAGCTTTCTGAAGACATCTGCTCATTCCAGAGTTCTCTATCTGCAGATCTCTAACCATTTTCTTCAATTTCTCGTACTCTTCGGCCGGTACCATGGAATGTTGATCTGGACATAAGAGGACTTCTCGGGAAAAGGGTAACAACAGCTTTTTGACCTTCATCTCAACCCAAGCATCGTAGTCAGGGTATGATCTACAGTCACCTTTGCCGAAAGTCAATTTTCCCGCTCTTTGCCTAAATTTCCAAGCATTTATTACTTCCAGCACTCTTTCATTCTTGGTCCCTACGAAAAACAGAGAAGCGCTAATCTCCTCATCAGCAGGAGGATGTCTCGAGGCATAACCAAATTGCCTAACTGCCAACATTGGGTTGTAATTAATCCCACCTCTTCTTCCAAGTAGAGGCACATTAGGAAAACTTCCACATTTGACAGTAAGCTCTACCGTCAGTAATTTGGGATCAAACCAAATAATATTATTGGCAGTCAGACCTATCAGTCTCTTGGACCACTTCATTGTCTCAGCAGTTTCTACAAACGCACCAGTCCGGGGTAAATGTTTGAAGAGCCAATGGCATAACAATTGGGTGCAACAACTAACCAAACTCCTTCTTGCCTTCTCATTTTTGTAGTGTACGGAGTGATAAAAATCCCCTAGCAGGTTAGGAATCGGATTCTTCGAGACAAACACTTTCAATGCCTGCATATCAACAAAATCAGGATGACCGGGGAAAAGCACCAAGCCATAGATACAAAGAGCTAACACAGCGTTGTAAGTAGTCCAATTGTTAGCCT
Source organism: Lathyrus tuberosus (assembly GCA_022829125.1). Classification (NCBI taxonomy): domain Eukaryota; kingdom Viridiplantae; phylum Streptophyta; class Magnoliopsida; order Fabales; family Fabaceae; genus Lathyrus; species Lathyrus tuberosus. The sequence goes on along the minus strand of JALAZF010000132.1, from coordinate 6,223,776 downwards.
TGGCAGCTTCCTGAGCTTGTCGAAAAAGAAACTCCAAATGAAATCCTTCATCTTCTTTGAGTCTGCTTAGGCCACTTTTCACAACAAACAGGTCCAGATGCAGGACAACAGCGATTACTTCAGGGGCAAGAGCACCTTCAGAAAAATACGGTATAGCAGACATGATTGGAATTCCCAAGATAAATGAGAATTCCTCCAGAGTGGGCATCAGAATGTAGTCAGGGAATAGGAAACATCTCATTGATGGCTCATAGAACTGTAAGAAAGTATGCAACCCATCATTCTCATACTTTGTGAATGCACAGACCATCTTAATCAGCTCTCCATACTCCTTCTGAAAAGTGCTGAGAACATCAGAACCAGCCATACCTATCATCTTGTTCAATACACCCAGCTTAGGATCAGGGAATTTGTATGACACATTATTCTTCCTTTTAACCTCAGCATCTTGGGAACTCATGATTGGAATCAGACAATATGGTAAGTACCTGAAAATGACAAACATAACCTGTTATGATATGATTATGCAAATGCAAAAGGCATGTGATCAGGTATCCAGGTGTCGGTGTCTGTGTTGAACTGTGTGCACTGTGTCTCTGTACTGAATCTGGCAATATATCTGAGATGAATACTCAAACCACTGTCATAGGATACACTGTCTGTAATAACCATAGAATCACAAGTACGGTATGTAGGAGGCCGGGATACCTGCAAACCTGTAAACATCCCACCCATACTCACATGTGGTTCCTAGAAAATAAAGCTTGTCAGCTTCGGAGGTTTGAGAAGCGATAGCACATTCAGCCCGTAGGATACAATGCTATGCCAATCAAAGAGGTCGTCCACTGACTCACCTTAGAAAATAAAGGTCATCCTATGCAAGTACCAAAGTGGGCCCTCGGGTGCGAGTGGGTTTGCAACAGAATGTGGTCTGCCACTGCCACCGCTAAAGAGAGATGTTTCCACTAAGGTCCTCATGATCGGTCACTAGAGTCGACAGCTCTCTAGATCGACATCCTGGAATACGCAAGATGCGCACGCCATGATGGGTCCCAAGATAGCCTCGTCTAGCTGTGAATTTCGTGATTACCCACGTACACAGATGGCACGTAGGTCCCACTACTCTCCACTCTAAATCTAAGTGTATACTCGAGCCTGTGTACTGAGCTCATCTCTCAGAAATCCCATCCCGCCAAACAGACAGAAGAGTGCAACACGGTATAATATATGAAATGTAAATGCCAACATGCTGTAAATATGGTACAAGTAATAAAATACAGTAAACAGCAAGTACAAAACAACAGTAAACACCCAATGAAAGAAAAGCAAACAAGCGCTGGGATTGACTCGCTTAGGATGGACCAGCAATAGGTCAACCTGTCCCCAGCAGAGTCGCCAGCTGTCGCTCCCGGGATTTTCATCCTGGTACAAACGCGAAAGTGGCACCGAACAGAGTCGCCAGCAATGTGTATTTATCCCAAGAGAGGGAAAGGAAACACCGCATAAACCTGAAGGAAAGGAAAAGAGCATGGTCTTGCGACCAAGGGAACTGGATTCGGGAGTCGGTTACGCGTGAGGAAGGTATTAGCACCCCCACACGTCCATCGTACCCGATGGGATCCACGCTTGCTCGTATCGATCAAAGGGTGATAGAAAAGAATACTGAGAAAGAACTGGAAAAGGAAAGGAAAAGGAAGGGAGAGAGAAAGAGAAACAAATATAGGGAAAATAAAAGAAGTGCTCGCATGGGCCCTACCCCATTGCCTACGTATCTCATCGGGAGCATGAGAATCAGAGCGACGTAGTTCCCCTCACCTAAGGGAAAGTTGTCTGTGTTTTTTAGTGGAATACGTCAACGTTCGCGTCCTAGCAGTTTAGGTGTTGCAGCTCGCTGTAGGGAGACTTAGGCGTTACCTGTTTGCGGTAGAACGGAAATGACGCATCCTTAAGGAATGATTGAATGAGATGAGGAAAGAATTCCCGAAGGAAAGACGTTATTGTTTGTTTTTTGTCTTTTAAGAGTTTTTTTCATTTGTTTGCATATGATAGTGTATCTGAATCTTAGTCATTGGAATGTGTACATTCTCACATTCCAAGATGGAATGGGTAAGAAAGTACCCTAAGTGTGAAGAAGACCCCCACACTTAGTTCCAATTGTCAAGGTTCAAACACACTAGCATACTTGTGTTTATTAAGTGTTTTTTGTTGATTAAGAGATGAAGAAGTGTTTTTATTATTTGTACCTTCAACAAGTATTGCATTTAAGTCCCTCATACAAGATCAAATGTTTAACACATTGACCCAAGATGGGCTATATGCTACACATTCTAAGATTATAAGAGAAGACCCCTTTATAATCTTTTCTTTATATGAAAGGCCTAAATGCAATAAATGCCTACCTTTATTATATATTTTGAATTTTCTTTGAGATGAGAAAAGAGACTCAAGAGAGGATAAAGGTAAAAATCTATATGGACTAAGACTCAATCCTAATTGATTAGTTAAGGGAGTGATCCTAAGGTTTGTGAGGTTTCAACCTAAAGTCTAAAGAAAGAATGAATTAAACAATTCACTTCTAAGGTAGAAGATGAATTGTAATTCAAAAAGGAAAGTGATGAGTTATTAAAAGAAAGCACATAAGTGCTTAACCAAAACACAAAATGGAATTGTAAAAGAGATGAAAGGAAAGAGGTTTGAATGAGGATTCCTTATCCACACTCAATTGAAACTTACCCAAGCCCCTACATGGTTAGTAAACATGTATAAGAAGTATAAGGAGTAAAAGAACACTTAATGCACCATAAAGATCAAAAGAATTAGATGAGAAATCAAATCCTAATGTCACAACCAGAATGTACATCATATGGAAAACAAATGATCATTATCATGCAAGTCCATGCTACCGTAAGAAAAGGGAGAATGAAAGATGAAAAGAAATGGAAGAAACATGCCTAAATGGAACATGTAATCCAAGGATCAGAATTGAAATGAAATAAAAAATGATTCACAAACATCTCACAAGTATTTATGAAGCAACATCAAGACATTTAAGAAGCAATAGAAGAAGAAAGGAAATGGAAATTCAAGAGATAACACAAGTACTTCATATTAAGGACACACAAAGTTCAAATGAAAGTGAACATGCAAAGATGACACATAATATGTACCAATTACTTATAATGTCAAATGAATATCTCACAAAGTAGGCAAATGATCATGCAAGTATGCACAAAAGCAATCATGTACACATGCACAAAGATTACAAGGATATGACATGTTGTAATGCTTCAAATGAAATGTTTTAAACAAAAATCAAATGAGTTCATGAAAATTATGAAAACATGGTATTGAAGCTCACAAATCAGAGATGAATCACATATCAAAGTAGCATGCAAGAAACCAAGGCAAAATGATGTCAAACCATGCACTTAGGTCAAGTATACACATCATACAAAGTAGCACAAAAATGAACACCCAACATGCCATAACTGACTAAAAAAAATCAAATAAAAATCACTTAACATACCTCAAGATGATAGTGACTCAAAACAAAAAGAAGAGCATCAAAACAATTTTTAATGATTGAGAACAAAAATGCACAAATTTATGTATCACATTAAGCATGCATACAAATAAAAATCAAAGAAAATTATGGAACAGGGGCAAAAAGGTCATAAAATCAAGAAATAAAATCATCAAAAATTTTATAAATGTTTTAAGAAGGCTCATGAATTTTTGTGGAATTTTATAATGCCATTTGGTATTTTTAAAAATTAAAAATCAAACGTGTAGAAAAAATGAAAATAAAAAATGAAATGCAATATGAATGGGGGTGCATGCATAGTAATTAATCAGTTCAAATTAAATGGGCTTGAAAACATGGGAGGTGTGGATATCAATCTGACTAAGTCCATTACACGCGCAATCCACCATAACTACCATGCTCTTCAGTCAATACAAGTCAAAGCAAGGATCACCGTTGGATCCAGTCAAGTCAATAACCAAGTCAAAGTAAATAACATCAACGCGCACATGTGAATGAGCACACACACTATCATGTACCATGCCACACAATGCTTAAAATAAAATCAGAAAATCACACGTGACATGCACATGAACTTTAATGTGCTGTCATCACCCAAGCCACACGATCAAGGAAAATGGATGGACGATATTAAAACGTGCATAAACCCTAGCTCTAACAGTCACCGGCCGGAGGTGACCTCCGGTCACCTTCTCCGGCCAAACCACCACCGTCTGCAACCTTGATTTCTCCAGAAATCCACAAACGATATACCAAAATGAAGCTGAGCTCACACACATCATGAATATGCAATTAATTTTCATAGATCATGCACGCATAACACAAACCGAGCCAAAACAATTTGCCCTAACATCACACCTAAACTCCTAAAGAGCCTATCAACTAACCAGAACTCACGCATAGCTTCTAATAAGCTCTAAACACATAAAACGAGTTTAAATCATACTGATAAGACGCATTAAGATTGAGTGAATTAAAACCTGAAAGTGTGGCAACTTGAGGTGTTGAGAAAACCAGAGAAAAGCTTGAGGTGTTGAGCTTCTAGATCTTCAACCTTAGCAAAATAAATGCTACTTGATGTGGAGATCTTGAGAGCAAAAACAGAATTCCAAACTGTGATGATGTTATGCTTGGACAATGGAGTTTTCTCTTGAATGTTCTTGCTCAGAATGGATGAAGATGATTGAGAAAGGAAGAAAAATCGTGCAGAATCAGAGAGAGATAATGGAGAGAATGTGAGAGTGTTTGAGAGAAAGAGTGAGAATGAAGTTGAAAAATGAACTTGTGAAGAGAAGTTTTGTTTTATACTATGAGTTAACCATGGTTTAGTGAGTTGGTTAATTGAGTTAAGGTGGCTAAAGTGAGTCCACCCTAACTAACTGAGTCAAGTTAGTTAGGGGGCGAGTCAGATTGGCAATGATAAGGTGGTGGTGGTTCATGATAGTTATGGTGGAATTGAAAAGGTGAGAGCATGGCTATTGTATCATAAACTTGCTTAGCAAGTTTGCTTTTTCCCATTTCATGCAAGGCACGTGCTAGTGTTTATAGTGTAGGTGAAATGTGTTTGGTTGAAAGAGGAAATGGTTGGACAGTGTGAACAATGCACGGGTGAGTGCTATGACAATCAACAACAACATTTGTTTTTTTTTCATGACAGTTAAGAACAGATACAGTAGTGGTTGTTTGAAGATGATTTTCTCTCTTGTTAGTGAATGGTTCAATGAGGTTTAGGTGCCAAATGAAAGAGGAACTATCGTGGAACAATAGTGATGTTGAAAACAAGTCAAATGGAAGTGTGTAAGATGGTGAAAAATAGCTCCAAACATCAAGACACAAATCTGGCTTCATGAGCGTGTGACTTGAGGCATGGCAAGGCAACATGGCGCCTGGGTTTCAGTCACGATCACCATGACTTTGGACCATCATAACTCCCAATCCAATGATCAGATGAAAAATTTATAAACACCAACTTTGAAGATCTCACATAGAGGAACAACTTTGATGTTGAAAGATTTTCCATTTGAGGTCTCTAACCATGAGTAATTGATCCATACATTTTTCCTACCAACTGTTTGAGAAAATGATGTGCGCGTGACATGAAAATCCTTGGTCATGACCTGGTTTTGCCCAAGTTTCCTCCAACTTTGATCCATCATATCTCCCTCAATTTTTATCCAATGGAGATGTTCTATACATGGATTTGAAGCTTAAAGAAAGACCTTTTGTTGTGGCAGAGTGGAATTTTCATTTGGTACTTCAATTTTAAATGGCCTTGGTTCAAACTCTGATGCAAAATGGCCAAAACTTGCTATTTTTAGTAACCCTTCTCCATCCAAAAATGGCAACTTTCCACATCTTGATTTTTTCATGATTCCTTTGGAGTTTCTTGACCAAATTTTGTACATTGGACATATGTAAAATGAATTTCATGATTTTGGCCTCAAAAAAGTCAATAGTTGACTTTTTCTTCTGATTATCTGACTTGCCCCCAAATTTCCTGATTTTTTATCTTTCTTCTAATTGAACCACTTCTAAAACCAATTGAGAGGCAATTTTCCATACACATACACTTAAGAACATGTAGAATACCATGACATCAAGTTTTGTCCAAAAAATCAAAGATTCCCTGATTTAATGGGAAACCCTAGTTTTGGTGCCCACCTCCTAGGAGAAAAATGTGCAGTCTTCAATTTCAAATTCCTCAGAGTATGTTGTGTATCCTCTTAAAGGATGATGAGATATACCATTTGAGGATGATTTTGGATCAATGAGCTATCTCTTTTGAGGGTTTTCCTTCAGTTTTTGAACCTCTTGCATAGTGAAAGATGTAGTGTTTCAATCTCCCATTGAATCTCACTTCCTTGAGGTTTTGGATGATCAATTGAGATGGTATGAGACATGAGAGGCTCTTGGCTTGCTTTGAGGCAACTTGATTGACCTTTTTGTGCTTTGAATGATCCCTTGATTGTCCATCTTCCCCCTGATCACATGCCTTGATGGTAAGAGGAATGCTATGCTTCATTCTTCTATGTTAAATGCAATGCAATGCTAATGAGATGGATATGATATGATAGATGATAATGCTATGCTACGATGACAAAAAGGGAGAGCAAATTTTGGGGTATTACACCTATCAAGGAATTGGTCTTAGTTTCTGAAATAAACCTCCCTTCGATCCTAGTTTCCTACCAAGGAACTGGTCTTAGTTTCTGAAATAAACCTCCCCTCGATCCTGGTTTCCTACCAAGGAACTGGTCTTAGTTTCTTTTGTCAATAAACTTCTTGACAAGGGACGCTATGCATAGTGGTTTTCCTCAAACCTCTCGCTGGATTTTCCTGGGGAGATGCCATTTGATGGAAAAAATTTTGATGTCAGAGTTGCTGGGGAACCCAGTCGTCTGAGTTGTAGAGGTGTACAAACTTCTCTGTTAGAGACGCCATTTGTCAACTCTATCGGGGTAAACGAGTCTCTTGAGAGACTGTTTCCGTTTGAGGTATTACATCATACTTTACTCCGGATCTTCTCGGAGAAATGCCATATGATGTGGTCCAATTTTTAGGTGCTGATGACTTCAATAACATCGACTCTCCGGAGAGCAAAATCAATGTGTTGCTAAAAGTCTTTAGTTGTGAGGCTTTCTCTGGGGATTTTCCTTAACCCGGGAAAGCGAAGATATCATCTTCAATGGCGAAGAGTGACATTTGTCGAACGTTTTCTTGTTCTTAAGAGGTTCAAGTTATCAAAGTGGTCAAGGGCAAACTCCACTCCAGAAATAAACTGGAGGAGAGAGATGGTTCAGACGCAACATTTCCTGACAAGGAAAGAACTGACAACTCGATTGAGAGGACTGTTATCACTAGGGGATAAGACCGACTAGAGTGATAGCGATGCAATATGAATGCGAATGTAAATCAATAATGCATGATGTATGTATGTTTATGCTGACAAAACTGACACAACATACAGACTAATGGATGAACATGATTGGATACTCAACCACTGCTGGGGACGAAGAAGTACCACTGGTTCAAGATAGCAATTCCGCCTTGCTTAGGAGAAGTAGTCCCTGCGGGGGACACCGTTGGTCGGGCTTAGGAGGTAAGAACTCTGCCGAGGGGTGTCAGACGGAACATTCGCATCTGACACAGCTGATCCTTCATCTAGGCGTGCTGGCTTAGAATGAGTACTTTGATTCTGCACTTTGAGGCTCGGACATCCTTGGAGACGCAATTGATGTTTTTTCGATGTTCAATAGTCAAAAGAAATTGCCATCTTTATTTTAAAAGCAGAAAATTTTGACAAGTAAATTCATTTTTGTTTTATTTCAAGAACCGCTGATCATGTTAAAATGTCGTTCTGTAAAGCTAAAACAAATAAGAATTGCAAACAAATGCACCAGGGCTCAAATTTTATTGATAGGGTGGAAATCAGCCAAGCGCGTGATTCTATAGAGTATTTACAAAGTTACAAAATGGTAATTTAAGGGAAAAGGGCTACATTGAAACATAACGACCACTATCCTTCTACCAACTTTGAATTCTGGGCATCCTAAGCTTTTGTCGAAGATAACCTTGACTGGAGTTTTCTTTCGATGGATGGTGTAACTGCTGCTGGGGGACTTGCCCCTGTTGGACGTAGTTACTTGCCATTATCCCTAATTTTTGCTTGGATTTGTACTGTGATGTTTCTAATCCACCGGGATGATTTTTGATCATGTCTCTAATTTTTGCCTGGACCCCCCTTCCGGGTTTTCAATCCACCGACACATTTTTTTTTAGTTTAGGCGAAGTATTTCTTGACTACATCAACATTTGTGGGGTAGGAAAATTCCTCTCCGTCCATGGTTGCAAGTCTCAAGGCGCCGCCTGAGAAGGCTTTCTTGACCACATATGGGCCGTCATAATTCGGAGTCCATTTGTCCCGAGAGTCAGTGAGAAATGATTGTATCTTCTTGAGCACAAGGTCTCTTTTCCTGAAGACGCGAGGTCGGACCTTTTTGTCAAATGCCCTCTTCATTCTCTGTTGATACAACTGACCGTGGCATAGTGCCGTGATTCGCTTCGCTTCGACCAGGTTCAGTTCGTCGTGTTGACTTTGACAACATTCAGCTTCTGTTAGCTTAGCTTCCATCAATACCCTGATTGATGGGATCTCTACTTCGATGGGGAGCACTGCTTCCATGCCATATACTAGATAGAAAGGGGTTGCCCCCGTTGAAGTGCGGACAGATGTGCGATAACCGTGAAGAGCAAAGGGCAGCATCTCGTGCCAATCTTTGTAGGTTACGACCATCTTTTGAACGAACTTCTTGATGTTCTTGTTAGCTGCTTCTACCGCTCCATTGATCCTGGGTCGGTAGGGAGATGAGTTATGGTGTTCGGTTTTGAACTCAGCGCACAACTCTTTTATCATCTTATTGTTCAAGTTAGATCCATTATCAGTAATGATCTGGCTTGGAACACCGTAATGGCAAATGATATTGTTTTTGATAAATCGGACCACCACTTGTCGGTTTGAAGCCTTGGGCTCAATCATGCCAATCATGTTGATTCCCTATATGGAAAAAGGCCATGGGGAAGAAAAAACTTTGAGATGTGTTGGTGGTACATGGATTTTGTCTGAGTATATCTGACACTTATGACACTTCCTTATGTACTTGTAGCAGTCGGATTCCATGGTCAACCAGTAGTACTCTGCTCTTAGAATTTTTCTTGCCATTGTGTGTCCGTTGGCATGAGTGCCAAAGGATCCTTCGTGAATTTCTTTTATTAGCATGTCTGCTTCTGGTCTGTCTAAGCATCAGAGCAAGACCATGTCAAAATTTCTCTTATAGAGTGTATCACCGCTCAGGAAGAAGCTGCCTGCCAGTCTTCTGAGGGTTTTTCTGTCTTTCCTTAGTGCCCCAAGAGGGTACTCTTGTTTTTTAAGGAATTATTTGATATCGTGATACCAAGGTTTGTTGTCTATGACTGCTTCAATCGTGAAGATGTAAGCGGGCTTTTCAAGGCGCATTATGTCGATCTTAGGTAGGTCGTTCCATTGACCTACACTAATCATGGAAGAGAGAGTGGCTAATGCATCAGCCATGTGATTCTCTTCACGAGGGATATAATGAAACTCGACGCTGTTGAAGAAGGGTAACAACCTTCTTGCGTAGTCTTTGTAAGGAATTAGTCCTGATTGGTATGTGTTCCAATCTCCTTTGATCTGATTGATAACCAGGGCTGGGTCGCCATATACATCCAAGTCTTTGATCCTTAAGTCTATCGCTTCTTTGAGACCCATGATACAAGCATCGTATTCAGCCTCGTTGTTTGTACAGTTGAATGTCAATCGGGCGGTGAAAGGAATGTAGGTACCCAAAGGTGTTATGATAATTGCCCCAATTCTATTTCCATAATTGTTGACAGCTCCGTCAAAGATTAGTCCCCATTGGGAACCTGGTTCTGGCCCTTCACTGGGTAGCGGTTCATCGCAGTCTTTCATTTTTAGATACATGACATCTTCGTCTGGGAAGTCAAATCCAACTGATTCTTGATCATCAATCGGTTGATGAGCCAAATGATCGGCTAAAACACTTCCCTTAACGGCTTTTTGAGCGTGGTATTAGATGTCGTATTCTGATAACAACATCTGCCAACGGGCAATCCTTTCCGTGAGAGCAGGCTTTTCGAAAACACACTTGATTGGATCCATTTCGGAGATTAACCAAGTAGTGTGACGAATCATGTACTGGCGTAGACCTTTGGCCGCCCAAGCCAGAGCATAGCAAGTTTTCTCGAGTATAGTGTACCGAGTCTCACAGTCGGTGAATTTCTTACTCAGATAGTAGATGGCTGACTCTTTCCTTTTTGTTTCGTCTTGTTGGCCAAGTACACATCCCATTGAGTCTTCCAAGACTGTTAGATAGATGATCAGTGGTCTTCCTTCCACTGTAGGTGAGAGAATCGGCAGGTTCAACAGATATTCCTTGATACTATCGAAGGCGGTTTGGCAGTCATCTATCCAAACACAGTCCTGATTCTTTTTTAGTAATTTGAAAATCGGCGCACATGTCGCGGTCATGAGAAATATGAATCTGGAGATATAGTTCAAACGTCCCAGGAATCCTCTGACTTGTTTTTCAGTTTTCGGAGAAGGCATTTCTTGAATGGCCTTGACCTTGTCAGGATCAACCTCAATTCCTTTCTGGTTGACGATGAACCCTAAAAGTTTCCTTGAACGGACACCGAAGGTGCACTTGTTGGGATTCAGGCGGAGTTTGTATTTTCTCAACCGTTCGAATAAATTTGATAGGTGGGTCACATGCTCCTCCTATGTTTTAGATTTGGTAATCATGTCATAGACATATACCTCGATTTCTTTATGTATCATGTCATGAAACAGAGTATTCATGGCCCTTTGATAGGTTGCCCCGGCATTTTTTAAACCGGACGACATTACCTTGTAATAAAAGGTACCCCATGGGGTAATGAAGGAAGTTTTCTCCACGTCTTACGGCGCCATTTTTATCTGATTATTGCCCGAAAACCCATTCATGAAGGAGAAGAATTTGAACTTTGTTGTACTATCAACCTGCATGTCGATGTGTGGTAAAGGAAAGTAATCCTTTGGACTAGCCTTGTTTAGATCTCTGTAATCCACACACATTCTGACCTTTCTGTCCTTTTTTGGAACCAGCACGATGTTGGCTAACCATTGAGGATATTCTGATGTGGCGAGGAAACCTGCGTCAATCTATTTTTATACCTCCTCTTTGATTTTGATGGCCATGTCCGGGTGAGTCCGTCTCAACCTTTGTTTTACTGGCGGACATTCAGACCTCAACGGTAAGTGATGTTCCACAATGCTGGTATCCAGCCCTGGCATGTCCTGATAGGACCAAGCAAATACATCGGGGAATTCTCTGAGAAGCTTTGTCAAACTCTCTTTGGAAGTTGACTGAGTAGTCCCCCAATCCTGATTTCTTTTCTCTCTTCTTCTGAACCCAAGTTGATCGTTTCCAATGGCTCTTCGTGAGTTTCAATGGACCTTTCCTCTTGTCTGAGTAATTGGGAGATCTCTTCTAAAATTTCATCGTCAACTTCTTCTCCAGCCCCAAATACCGGGAACTCAAAGTCGGGAGAAGGCATCGGATCGTATGTTTCAACGGGGTTTAAAACAAGCAATCTGCATGACGGTATGATTTGTGTTTAGAAGAGATAGAGAAAACGCGAGTGTGTGTGCAGTGTATTTTCTGAAAACTGCTTGTTTTTTATTATTGTTTTTTAGGATTATCATTTTCTGAAAATAGCAAAAAGAGAAAACAGCAATTACTGCGGAAACTACAAAACGACGTTATTTTATTTATGAACGGTCAATTCTTGAAACTACAGCCCTATAAAACAAAACTCTGCTGCTTTAGGCGAAGCGAAGAGGGATAATTACAGAAAGTGAGCCCTATCAAAACATCCGTTTCACCTGGGCTAGGTGAAAGGTTAAAGACGGCAATTACTTTGACTTATGAATAATCTTCGGAACATCGACATCAACCCATTGGCGACGAACTCCTCGGTGTATCACAAAGTCTGGTACCTTCCTTGATTTCTCTTCAGAAATAACGCTAATTTCTGGCGGAGCAGGATCATTGGAATCTGTCTCCCAGGCAGAGTTGTCGTAGGAGGATTCCTCTATTGTATTTTGTATAGTATTCGTGCTTTCAGGAAAATCTCCCCATCCAGTTGGTTGGATGTCTTCGAGCCTGATACGGGAGCTTTCAGGAGCGGTGTATTTGACCATGAAGTCGTATTTTCCACTCGGTTGTCCCAGGGTGTCCCATACTTCTTTGGAACTGGAGGAGTCATCTCTCTCGATGACGTTGACCTCAGGAAAAGCATAGTTGATGAATTCTAGCTTTGCAAATTCATCGTCATACTGGATGTTTTCTGAATGCCCTGAGTAATGATCCCATGACATGGTGGGGACGCAGGTATTCTGTTCAATGATGCCCAGCTGATTTTCATTACCCAGCTGATTTTCTTGCCCCAAGTCTCCAGGGTACGACTGCCATATAAGCAGGCCATCCATTGGGCCATAATAGTCGTGGTCAAAGTTGTCCTTCATCAGAATGTCCTCCTCTAATGAGTTTGGTGGAGCACGACATCCTTCCTGATCACAATCTCCGTACATCCTTTTGACATCTGACCTGGGTATAAATCTCGGACTCTGTGCGGGATAGCAAAATGGCGTAGGAACCTCTTCTTGAGACATATAACCGTCCTCGTTAAGATAGGACTTCCATTCCTCGTCCGTATCGGAGGAATCTTCCTCGTTGATGGTATGGACTGCTTGAGGCACTGGGTGAAGGAAACCTCCACTGTGGAAGACGTCCTGAATGGGATGAAGACTTTCATCGTTAGCAGCTATCTGGGTACAGGTTGTGGAAAAACCAAGACCCTTCTTTGTTTTGTTATCGGTAGGAATGACAAGTTGTCCCCATCCTTTTGTACTGTAATTTTTTATCACTTCGAGAGCATCTCTGTACGAGGAAATCGAGGTTCCTTTCTCTGATTGATTCTCATTGCTCACTGTCAGTGCTTGGAACTGGGTTCCAACAACCTCCCCTGGTTCTACACAAGTAGATGATGACAGGTTACTCACGATCAAGGCTTGTTCTCCACAGACCGTGACGAGTTGATCGTTCTTGACGAACTTTAGTTTCTGGTGCAGCGTCGAAGTGACTGCCCCAGCCTGGTGTATCCAAGGTCTTCCTAATAAACAGCTGTACGCTGCCCGGACGTCCATGACTTGGAAAGTGATTAGGAAAGTGTGAGGACCGATAGTTATGGGAAGGTCGACTTCGCCGATAACTACTTTCCGAGGTCCATCAAAGGCTTTGATGATGACCTCAGTGCCCTTCATCGGGGATCCTCTGAAGGATAGTCTCCTTAAAGTGGACTTCGACATAACATTGATGGTTGATCCTGTGTCTACCAGTACGCTGGCTAAAGCATCGTCCTGGCAGTTGACTGTAATATTGAGCGCCATGTTGTGACTTTTGCCCCCCTCTGGCAAATCCTCATCACTGAATCCTAAGTTGTTGCAGGAAGTGATGTTAGAGATGATGTTATCGAACTATCCTATTGACACATCCTGTTCCACAAAGGCCTACTCTAAGACTTTCTGTATAGCCTCTCTGTGGGCTTCGGAATTGAGTAAAAGTGATAGCACTGAGATCTTTGAAGGAGTTTGTAACAGTTGATCAACAATGTTGTATTCACACCTTTGGATGATCTTCAGCATCCCATCGTTGTTCTTTGAAAGGTCGGGATCACTGGATTGACCGACTGGTGGATTAGGAACTTCTGTTTGAGGTTCGTTTTCTCTATTAGGTTCTCCAACTCCTCGGTTGAAGATTCGACCGCTCCGTGTTACTCGACTGATGTCTGCAATATTCACGACGGAGGGTAATGGAGTTTCCTTTCCATTCTCAATTATTGTTGCACCATATTTGTAAGGGATCGCCTTAGTTGATTCATACGGTACTGGTCCCGGTAGATAGATAACTACATGAGCCTTCTGATTTTTCTGACTGTCGTAAGTAACTTCAATCAGTTCTTGGCTAAGAACCTTTGATTGTCCAGTAGAGGGATGATGATACAAACATCCTTGGTCCTCTCTGGATCAGAGATTACAACCACATCTTTGATTTGATCAACGAAGTAGTATGGCGTCCAGTTGATTGGCTCAGAACTCGGACACGTGTGAATCTCTTTACGATCCAACTGACCTTGAAGGGCTGCCCGCATAAGGTAGCATCCTTGGTTACTCTCCGAGCAAACTCTACAACATTCATAGTTGTGTGGTGGCACCTGGCCACACCCGCTTTGAATGCAGTGCAACCTTACCAGGTTTGTTTCCATAGATCGGACATCCTGACTTTGACGCCGAGTAGGGTTTCCATTAAGCACACTGATTTGTTGCGTGTCTTCATCCAGATAGATTAGAAGCCACCAATGGTTTAACAAGTGTTGTAAAGTTCTCTGAACGAGAGCGCACCCATGGTTACTCTCACAACATCCTTTACAGTTCTGATAATCATGTGAAGTGAGAAAACCGAGTTGGACTTGCTTGGCGTGTAACTCCACCAAGCTGGTATTCATCAAACGAATATCAAAGATTTGAATCAAATTGATCGGATAAGGATTTCTATCATGGTAGTCCTGGATCCATCCAAGATCCATCTGATGCTGGAGGGCCTCTTGTACGAAAGAGCATCCCTGTTTGTTTACCGAGCAAGTCAGACAGGAATTGTAATCGTGCCGCGGTAGATTATGATACTGGCTTTTCCTTGAGTGCATCGCCACCAGGTTGACATTCATTGCACAGATGTTGTGGTTCTGAATGATGTTGGAATTCGTATAGGTCATGTTGACTCCACGAACTTAATGCCCTTGGATCCATCCGAGATCCAATTGTTACTGTAGAGCTGATTGCACCACAGAACATCCTCGATTGTTTTTAGAGCAGATATCACACTGGTGATAATTATGAGGTGGCACATGGCCATATCCGCTCTGTCTACAATGCATCTTGACCAAATTGGCCCTTAATAAGAGTACATCATGAATTTGATAGAAGTTGTTAGACTCTCCCTCTATCAAATTGACTGTAGCTTTCTCGTGTTGAGGCAGCGGGTTTGTGAGAACATTTGGATTTGTATCCTTGAAAGATAAGACCCCGCTCCTAACAAGATTTTATATGTAGGATTTGAAACTGAGACAGTTTTCTATGTTATGCCCTGGTCCTCCTTGATGGTAAGGACAAGTCTGATCCGTTTTGAACCAGAAAGGCGGATTTTTCGGTACTGTAAGAGGAGACTTTGTTTGGACGTGCCCCTTGACTAGTAATAATGGAAGCAATTCCGCGTACAACATGGGTATAGGGTCGAACCCTGGTGGTCGCGTTGTACGGTTGTTGTTGTACGAAGGATGAGTCTGCTGAAGAGACTGTTGTCTCCTTTGCTGAAGTTGCTGTTAATTAGGTTGGCTCTGAGCAACCTGAGGTTGATACATAGGAACTAACGCGAGATTGATAGCAGGAGTTACAGCTGCTACTAGTTGATATCGTCGCCTTGCTTTCCGAGAGAGATATTCCCGATATCTTGCTATTTTTTCTTAGGGAGAGTACTACCGTATTGTTTTGTACTACTTGATGATCCAGCGTCTTTAACCAAATGTCCTTCTCGGACGGCTTCCTCAAGATGAACCCCCATGCCCACCATCTCGGTGAAATCACTGGGCGCACTGGCGACCATTCTGTCGTAGTAAAATGAGCTTAAGGTCTTTAAGAAGATCTTTGTCATCTCTTTTTCCTCAAGAGGTGGACAAATCTGGGCGGAAATTTCACGCCATCTCTGAGCGTACTCCTTAAAGGTTTCCTTGTCCTTTTGTGACATTGGTCTGAGTTGATCTCTGTCTGATGCCATGTCCAAATTGTATTTATATTGTTGAATGAAAGCAGCGCCAAGATCTCTGAATGTGCCGATCGTAGCGCGGTTTAAACCCATGTACCATTTGAGTGCGGCACCGGTTAAACTATCCTGAAAGTAGTGAATCAGTAGCTCTTGGTTCTTTGTCTGAGCTGACATTCATCGAGCGTACATCACTAAATGACTTTGAGGGCAAGATTTACCCTTGTACTTTTCAAAATCGGGCACCTGGAATTTGTGTGGAACTTTCACATTGGGGACCAAGCAAAGGTCTGCGGCTTCCTTTCCAAATAAATCCTGACCGCGAAGGGCTTGCAGTTCCTTCTGCATCTCCAAGAATTGTTCCTGGAACTCATTCATTCTGTCGAACATGCTGTCATTTCCACCAGAAGGTATATGTGGAACCTGTCCTTCTGGGACAGTGTGTACCACGGGTGGTGGTATAGTCATTATGGCCGAGACTCTCGGTGCCTCCCGAAGTTTGTAACCTTCAGGAGTTACTGTCATGCCCCTGGCATCTTCGCTTTCCCGAAGTTTGTAACCTTCAGGCCCAGTGGTTCCTGCTGTGGTTCCTTGGTCGTCATTGATCGGTGGAACATATCCTTCCGGGATATAGTTAATAGGCATGCCCCGGGGACGATCTTTCGGCATTTTGTACCTAGGATCATACTTCTCCACTATGGGTGTAGATGTGATCTCTGAGATCATAGTCCTTTGTTGTTGCATTTGAGCTTCTACTAGAGCTTGCATGTTGTTATGAAGCTTTCTCAGATCCTCTTTTAGAGTGTCGATCTCTTCCCCCAACTCTCTGTTCTCTTCCTCGAGATCATCCATCTTTTTCTGACGATTGGCCCGAGTATTGTACGAATGAGACAGTTTGACTCTATAATCGAGATGCAAACGTGAGATTCGTAGGTAAGAAGAATGCGTTAAGTGAGAATGATGAATGGTATGCAATTATTATTTTAATTGTATGTTTTTGTTTATTCAAAGTAAACTTCGACAATTAGATTGCAAACATCAAACAGTGGGGAAACCCCGTTTTATTGAATTCAAAGGATTGCGGAAACGGAAATACAGTAAATTACAAAGTGCTGCGAAAGGAAATCCACGCTAATGGGTACTGAGTCCTCTCTGAGGAGAGCTCAGGTGCTGGTTCTGGTACTTTCCGTTTCTTTGACCGGGGCTCTTGAGCCGTTGTCGGGTTGTCATTCCTTTTCCAAGTGAAAGGAGCGAGCAAATTCCTTTGGTCATCCTGATTTTCTACAGCATGTTGCTCTAAAATCTCAATCAGAGCATCCTTTTCTCTTAATATCTGCTGTATTTTCTTACACTCCACATTGAGAATATGGTACTTGTTCCCCCAAGACCTTTTCTCCTGCTGAATTTTGGTGAGAGTAACCTGAAGTTTTTCCGTCTCAGACATAAAAAAAGGGCAGAGTCCCTTAATGGAAGAACTTCCTGGCGAGGGTAAGGCATCCTCAGCTTGAGAGCTCTAGTTTGTACCCAGTGGAAATAAGGCTCCACTAAGACACAGTCTGGTTTTCCTAGAGACTCTTCCTTTCCTGTGAATGTGTTTCCAGGCATGCACTATTTCTGTCTTTAGTGCCCTGTCATTTTCTCCTTCCTTGAAGAAAAGACCTTCCAGATGAGCATTACGCGGGACATGCCTCATTGGGTATCCAAATTGACGACGAACGAGACTTGGATAATAGTTGATTCCTCCCTTAGTTCCTATAAGGGGTACATTTGGGAAATTTCCACAACGGTCAATGATTCTGATCCCGTCATAGATTCGATTGTACCAATCGACGTCAGAGTTGGTAAGAGACATGATTCTCTGCGACCAACGTAAAGTATTCTTTTGATCCCAAAATGCAGCAGACTTGGGTAAATGGGAAGTGAACCATTTGTATAGCAGGGGTACACCGCATGTGATCATTCCTCCGCTGTATAAGTTCCTTAAGTGTACCGAATGATAAGCATCTGCGAGCAGGGTTGGTACAGGGTTTTCGATCAGGAAAATCTTAATGGCGTTAATATCTACGAAGTTATCAATGTTGGGAAACAAAAATAACCCGTAGGTGAGCAAAACAAAGATGCTCTCGAAAGCGGCCACGTTCCCTATACTAGCAAAATATAGGGCTTTCTTTGTCAAGAACTGGGCTGGAAAACCCTGAATGCCACCCTTAGTGGTCATGTGAGTCCTGACTTCTGACTCGTCCAGATAGACTGCCCTTGCAATGGTTTGATCCTTTGGAATTTCTTCCAGTCCAGAAAAGGGAGCCTGATCAGTAATGTGCAGATCAGTCAGGTGAGAGTACTCCTCCAGTGTTGGTGCTAGTTAATAATCCGGGAATATGAAACAGTGTTAGGCCGGATCGTAGACCTGGATTAGTGTGGACAGGATTCCTTCGATTACATGAACCCTTAACAAGGACAATAGTCCTCCATACTTGGCTCTGAAAGCCTCGTGGTTGGTGATCATTCTCGCCAGACCTCTCAAATCCTCTAACTTTGGAACCTTGATGGTGTACTTGTGAGTTTTCCTTCTATCGAAATTCATTAGCACAATCTCTTTCTCTGATATTTAAAATCATTGTCTTAGTTTAATTTGAAAAAGAGAGACTAGAAGAGAAGATTTTTCTTTGAATGTTTTTTTTATATTTTTTAAATGAATGTATTAATGCAACACACAAAAACATAGAAAAAACATGGGGTCAAAGGGTCGGTGTCATGAAGTCAAGGCTCTACCCCCCCCCCCCCCCCCCCCCCCGAAAGGTTTATACTGGTGATTTTTTGTACCTGTCCGCAAAATCATTGACCCCTCCTGGGATGACAACAGCAAGCAGATCGCCAGCGAGCTGATGTATCCTAGAGAGATCTTAGATGAGGGTAGTATCACGTGATAACTATTTCCGATAGCTTCCGCACTACAAAATTGCTTAAGTCTACTAAAAACCTCAGCTTCTCAGATAACCCAGTCGACCACACTACTTTCAACAACCGGAGTCGTATAGGCAATGTATCTGCAAAGGGAGTCTCCACTGAGTTTAATCGTCGATCGGGGACTCTTAGCTGGAATTCACTCCCAGTAAGATTACCCGCATTGCCATCACATATCTTAGGTGTATACTCAATCTTTCCACATGCGGCATCACACGTATTCCCATTAGCAGAAAAATAAACACAGATATCAATTAGGAAAAGCAGTATATATATTTGTCTTAATCATCCTAGACCTCTAATCTTATGATCCTATACAGACAATGACTCCCCAGCAAAGTCGTCGTTTCTGTGATATTTTGGTGGACTCGAGGTTTTCACCGAAGATTGTAAGAAAGAGAAGATGGGCACCACGGTGGGCGCCATTTTTTCTGTTGCGCGATTTTTGTGGTCCTGAGTCATGATCGCACGGGTACTACAGTTCGACTCATTTTTTATCCTATTGAGCTGACTAAGGAAGGGAAATAGATGTATCCAATTAACCCTGCTTGCATACTGAGTTTGAACAGCAGTCTGTTAGGTTACAGATGCTATGTGGATGTGGGGCCCAATCTTCGAATATTTTGCTAAGAACACAGTGTCTGGATTATTTGTGAGGTTTTTTGATTATGTGTTTAGATTTGCTACTTTTGGGTTGATTTGGTGGAGATACTGGGTTTTGGGTTTTTGATTGGTATGGTCGCTAATATTTTTTCAATCTTATGCCTACGTATTCCCGTTTGATGAAACAGGGCAATCAGAACGATCGTAGTTCCTCCTATTCTATGGGAGGAAAAGAGGTTTTGGTGTCTTGTTCAAAGCCCAAGACGTGAAGCTAAATGTGGTTTGTATCTTGTTCAAAGCCCAAGATGTGAAGCTAAATGGTCTATTGTATCTTGTTCGAAGCCCAAGATGTGAAGCTGAAGGGTTTTGACTTTAGAGAGAATTTTTCATCTCTAAAGAGGGATATTTGGTCTGTTTATCACAACTGTTGCGTGACTGGTTATAAAGGAGAATTACTTTAATTGGGATATGTGAATCCAGCAATGCCATAATTTCCTTTATAGGGGATTTTTTACCTGAAGGAGAAGATTTTAACTCAGTTTAGAGCAATGCCATCTTTCCTTAGGAATTTCTCATGCTAAAAGAGGGACAATGGCGTGGATGTAAATAATCCAGAGGCTTGCCGCTTACAGCAAACTAGATGAAGGAAAAGGAGTTGTTGATGTTTGTATATTGTGAACGAGACACGGATTTTGATGCTAACAGGTTGATTGACTCAATCGGGGTTTCCTTATACAAAGCCTAAGAGGAGGCTATTGATCCAACAAGAGGGCGCTTTTTATCTTTCTCGTACGAAGCCCGAGATAAAGGCTAAAAGGGTTGACTCAGTAAGGGAGTGCTAACAAGTGACTGACTCAACAATAGAGTGCTTTTAGATGTGTCTTGTACGAAGCCCAAGACGGAGGCTAAAAGTTGATTGACTCTACAAGAGTCTTTTATACTCAACAAGAGAGTGTTTTTGTATCTCGTACGAAGCCCGAGATGGAGGCTGAGAGGGAAGTGACCCAACAAGAGAGTCTTTTATACTCAACAAGAGAGTGATTTTGTATCTCGTACGAAGCCCGAGATAGAGGCTAAAAGGGATGGACTCAACAAGAGAGTCTTTTAATCTCAACAAGAGAGTGATTTGGTATCTCGTACAAAGCCCGAGATGGAGGCTAAAAAGGATTGACTCAACAAGAGAGTCTTTTATACTCAACAAGAGAGTGTGAAAAGGTTAGCTCCGCTGGGGAGAATCATTGTATAAAGCCCAAGAGGATGCTAGCTATGCTGGTGAATGTTTCAGTTTAGTGATAGGTCCAGTATGTTGGATAAGAGAGAAAATCAGTTCTTATAAAGGGACCGATTAAAGGTAAGGTTGTGCTTTGGTACTGATCAGAGGATCGGGTTATTTCCTGTTCTTTAAGGAAATGGGTAATCCAAAGGGTATTGAGACTGTTCAAGTCTACAGGTGTTTTGAGAAATCGATTCTCAAGTAGTGAATGATCTGAGTATCATGGCCCAGGGAAGGCTGGTATGTTAAGGGATGAAGGTCAACCCATTAACTGGTCTGACACCTGACTCAGAAAGACAGCTCTAGCAAATCGATGATTAGGTTCTATTCCTATACCTGTAGAGGTCTCTAGGTCCTTGCACTAAGCCCAAGAGAAGGCATTAGAGCTTTTAAGAAGCCGAAGGGTCCTTGTACAATGCCCAAGAGGAGGCGGGGATGATTTTAGGAAGCCCGAGGGTCCCCAAACCCCGACAAGTTCAAGACATGCCATTCACCGAGAATAGATCAAGCCAGGAAAGTCCGAGAATTTGGAAGAAACTCAAGAGATGCCATTCACGGAGAAAAGATCATCTCTAGGGAGTTAGAGTTTCTTTGACAATGTCTAAGGGTGACAGTCTGAGAAAGGGTTCACTGAGAATGTTGTCTTTCACGTCTCCATATTGTTTAACCCCAAGAGGAGGGAAGACTGTGTCTGGTAATCTTATGGGGATCTAGTTTTGTTTGTATTTAAGAGTGACCAACAGGGCTTTACCTAGTACTAGAAGTAGTTGCCGGGGAAAACTCTAAATAACTATACTAGTATTACACAGTGGATATATAGCTAGTATATAAAAGTTTGTGAAAGAAGACTTACAGTGAGCAGCCCCACAATACAGTTATATATATATATATATATATATATATATATATATATATATATATATATATATATATATATATATATATATATATATATATATATATATATATGAAAGCGGATAAAGAAAGCGGGTAAACACTTACTCGGTTGTAGAGCTTCCATGTTGTTTTGTTAGTTGTTCAACAAAGAAAGCTTTGATAACAATATTATATTCAAAATCAAAGGAGAAAGTGCTATGAAAATAATGTTGGGGCTTACAGCTCAAGGATAGGCCCAAGGTTTTATCAGTTATTGTACTGTTGAATTTGTACAGGGACTTATACAAGTGACTGAGACCCAAAAAGGTTTTCTGTACAAAGGGATGGGTCTTATACTCTCTCAAGAGGCCCAAAGGTTTATTTTTGTACAAGTGGTGGGGCTTACAGCTCGAGGAGAGGCCCAGAGGGTTATGTTTTGAAATGGCGATTGCGCCGAGATTTTTGAAAATGTAGTGGGTCTTATACAATGACTGAGGCCCAAAAAGGTTTTGGTTTTCAAAAGGGGTTGAGTCTTACACTCTATTAGAGGCCTAAAGAAAAGACATTGGCCTTATAACACGAGGGTAGGACCATTTGGTTTTGCTAAAAAGGCGACGATCGCGCCGTTGTTTTTGAAAATACAGTGGGACTTATATAATGATTGAAGCCCAAAAGGTGGTGTATTTACAAAGGGTTTGGGTTACACTCTAATAGAGGCCCATGAGTGTTTGAAAATGATTTGTGAGGGTGAAAATCAAAGAAACCCTAATTTTGTTTTCCTTTAAAAGTAAATATAAAGAAAATCAAATAAAAAATGATAAAAATACCAAATAAGTTTGAATAAACTACTTGTGATTTTTGTTTAAGGTTTGAAAAATGAGGTTTTAATCACAAGAGAAATTAAAACTCATTTGGTTTTAATTTTCAAGGTAAATATTCACTTTTAAATGTTTAAAAACAATTAAAAATGAATTTATTCACAAAAATACTAATTATATTAAATAACTAATATAAATTTGATTTCTTTGTGGAATAAAATATTTCAATATTTTTGTGACTTTTTGCAAAAAGAACCAATAAAAAATAATTAAAATTGAGGAAGTTATTAATTTTTCCAATCATTAAAAATAATAAGAAAAACAATAAAAAGTGGAAAAAATAGCAAAAAGAGGATTTGGGGCAAGGGGGATTCGAACCCCAGACCTCTTGTGTATAGGGCGCGCGCCTTACCACTGGGGTGGTGATACATCCGTTGATTGAAACACAACCACAAATATACAAGGCTTGCCTTGTTTTCTAGGCCTAGCCAAGGCAAAGCAAGACAAGGTTTTGGCTGAAAACGTGAAGGCCGTAACTTTCTCATTTCTCCATGGATTGGGACAAAATTTAGGTCTATCCTGCCTAGAATTTCACAAGGAATCCAATGGTGGTGGTGTTTTTTTTCAGATCATGCTCCTATTGAAAAACCCGATAGTGGTTTTGAAATAGGCCATGATTTGCATCTTCTGTGCTATCTCTTTGTACAAGCATGAATTACATGATAAATTGGTGCAAACACAACACATATAACATGTACAAGAGATGCATGATCAGTGAACCTCAAAAGAAAGCATGATTCAAAGAATCCAAATTGTGATGCTTACCTCTTTTTGGAGCTTTTGTGCAATCTGCCAAGTACCTTATTCCAGAAATGATTTGATGCTTTGGACACCCTCAAATGATCTCTTAGAAGCTTTTAGGATGGTTGGAATCAGCTGGAAACCTCAGGAATAAGTTTGAGCTCTTTCTTGCAAAAGGGGGCAAAAGTGGCCAAAATAACAACTCTCTCAAATGGTGTTCCAGATGGGGGGAACCATTTGGGACAGTTCAAGGATGATATTTGGAGTGTGTTTGAGGTTTTATCTAGTTTGGAAAGTGACTGAATCAAGACATGGCTTGAAAAATGCATAAAAGTCCTATTTTGAGGTTTTGAGAGGTGACTTTGTGATTTTGGTGTTATAGGTCACTTGTGAGAGTTTGGACAGCTTAGATATGACATATTGGATGTGTTTGGATCATGAGCGGTGATGGAATTGCTCTCTAACTCAAAAACTCAGAGTTACCGTGCTAAAGAAGGTATTTTTGCCTAGAGAAAGAGATTTTGAGGAAAGCAAGTGTTGTAGTGCTTTGGTGTACTCAAACTGAGCACAAATGAGCTCTATTTATAGTAGAGCATTTATATTTTGGCTGCAATAGTGAATGGAAACTGCAGCAGAGGTTTGGCCAATGTTGAGCAATGGGAATCCAAGTCTCCTCTAGCCATTGAATAGAGGTTAGGGCACAGGCTGCTGGTTCCCTTGGTCTTGGATAAGTCTTGACTGAATTCAGTTGGAAAGGGCTCAGTCCATGCCACCTTGGTGCATCCATTAAATGCCCCAAACCAAAATTGGAGTCTTGTCCCTCTTTTAGGCATTTCTAGGTTTGGCATGCTACTTTTGGTTCCAAAGACTTGGGAGGTTGATGGATCCGTGTTTGTCCCTCCTTGGTCTCCCCCTAAGGTGTTTAGATGGATAAGTGTGTTTGTCATTTGAACAAATTTGGAAAATTGAGCAAAATGCACAAATCTGCCTTGCTTTGATAGATTTCAGCAAGGCATGTTGCCATTGTCATATCTCATGGCCCAAGTGGACTTTGATGGAGTTCTTGGCCATTTTGGAAAGCCCTCGTATGGTACAACAACTGTTTGATCATAATTGGTTTTGATACCTATTGGATCCAAGTGAAAAATGGCCCTACATTTGGAAAAAAGTGAAGGAAGATTCTGACTTAGTGAAAATTTCACTAAGTGTTGGAAAAAAGTGACATTTTCACTTTTTGTGATTTTGATCATTCCATAACTTAAAATCCATGAGGAATTGGAATGAGTTGTGTTTGAAGCTTTTGTAGAGTGTCATGAGATCTACAAATCCAGCTTTGGATGGGGGAAAATGGCCTTGTGGTTTAGGAGATATGATCCTCCAAAGTTGATACCCTAGCCACTTTGTTCCATAACTTAGAAAATTTTCTAAGTTTTTATGGTTACCCCTTTTACAAGTTATCCCACTTTTCTTGATTTTTCTTGATGAATGATGATTCCAATCACACATTAACATCATTTTAGGGTCAAAGAACCATAATTGTGAAAATCACAAAAAGTCAAAGTTGACTTTTGTGCACAGTTGACTTTTTGTCAGATGAATTCCGAACTGTGCGATCCTCTATGAAATCAAGTCCTTGACCTAAATCAAACATGACGGATTGACTTCATAGGTGTTATAGGGTGTATTGAATCATGTCCTAGGGTTTGGGAGCATGTCCTAGTCAAAAGTCAAAGGCACGGTTGACTTTTTTTCCTCAAAACCCTAATTGTGGTTCAGATGAAACTAAAACTTGTGAATCAAGCTTCTTGGATCAATCCATTATTGCAAATGGATCAATGTAGTTTATTAGAGACCCTCAACTTCTCCCTTGAGGTCTTGGCTCATGATTTGTCCCAAAAGTCAACTTAGGGGTGAATTAGGTCTAGGAACCCTGATTCCTGATTTTTGATGAATGCATCCCTGAGGTCAAAATTGACTTGATGATTGGGTCCATGATGTCCCTTGGAGTATCTTAGGTTATGCTTTGAATCATTGGCTCATGCCTAGAGGAAAATTTCCATCTGGAGGCCTTGGTCAACCAAAACCCTAATTTGGTGACACTGGCGATCTTGAGGCTTGATCCACTTGGATGTTGCAGCCCGGTGCTTAATTCTTGCTGTGGGAGTCCTCTTGATCCTCTGTGGATGTTTGAGAGGTTTAGACAAGTTGAAGATCATGTCATTTCTTGATTGATCCTTTGTCTAAAGGTCAGAGAGGGCTTGAAACCCTAATTCGGATTATAGTGAAGGCTCGCCCATCTTTGGGGAGACTAATGAGGCATGATGGTCCATCCATATTATGATGATGATTTGCACAATTATGGGAAATCTTAGTGGTCAAAATTTGGGGTATGACACACATTCTGACCTTTTCGTCCTTTTTCGGAACTGGTACGATGTTGGCAAACCATTGAGGATATTCTGATGTGGCGAGGAAACCCGCGTCAATCTGTTTCTGTACTTCCTCTTTGATTTTGACGGCCATGTCTGGGTGAGTTCTTATCAACCTCTGTTTTACCGGCGGATACTCTGATCACAATGGTAGATGATGTTCCATAATGCTGGTATCCAACCCTGGCATATCCTGATAGGTCCAAGCGAATACATCGGGAAACTTTTTGAGAAGCTTTATCAAATTTTCTTTGACAATTGGTCTGAGCAGTGCCCCAATCTTGACCTCTTTTCTCTCTTCTTCTGAACCCAAGTTGACCATTTCCAACGGTTCTTTATGAGGTTTGATGGACCTTTCCTCTTGTCTGAGTAATCGGGAGATCTCTTCCGGAATTTCTTCGTCATTTCCTTCTTCAGCCTCAAATACCGGGAATTCAAAGTTGGGAGAAGGCATCGGATCGTACGTTTCAATAGGGTTTAAAACAAGCAATCTGCATGACGTTATGATTTGTTTTTAGAAGAAATAGAGAGAATGCAAGAGTGCGTGCATTGTAAATTTTTTGGAAAACTGCTTGTTTTTATTGTTTGAATTGTTTTTTAGGATTAACATTTTCTGAAAAAGCGAAAAGTGAAAACAACATTTAATGCGGAAATTACATAATGACGTTATTTTATTTATGATCTTATCGATTCTTGAAACTACAGCCCTATAAAACAAAACTCTGTCGCTTTGGGCGATGCGAAGAGGGATATTTACAGAAATTGAGCCATATCAAAACATCTGTTTCACCTGGGCAGGGTGAAAGGTTAAAACAAAGACGACCATTACTTTGACTTATGAACAATCTTCGGAACATCGACTGCAACCCATTGGCGGCGAACTCCTCGGTGAATCACAAAGTCTGGTACCTTCTTTCTTGATTTGTCTTCAGAAATGACGCTAATTTCTGGTGGAGCAGGATCGTTGGAATCTGTCTCCCAGGCGGAGTTGTCGTAGGAGGATTCCTCTGTTGTATTTTGCATAGTATTTGTGCTCTCAGGTAAATCTCCCCATCCAGTTGGTTGGATGTCTTCGAGCCTAATACGAGAGCTTTCAGGAGCAGTGTACTTGACGAAGAAGTCATACTTGCCACTCGGTTGTCCTAAGGTGTCCCTTATTTCCTTGGATGACCTCAGGAAAAGCATAGTTAATGAATTCTAGTCCTGCAAGCTTTGTGAATTCATCGTCGTGCTGGATATTTTCTGAATGCCCTGAGTGTTGATCCCATGATATGGTGGGGACGCAGGTATTCTGTTCAATGATGCTCAGCTGATTTTCATTGTTCGGCTGATTTTTTTGCCCCGAGTCTCCTGGGTACGGCTGCCAGATAAGCAGACCATCCATTGGGCCATAATAGTCGTGGTCAAAGTTATCTTTCATCAGAGTGTCTTCCTTTAACGAGTTTGGTGGAGAACGGCATCCTTCTAGATCACAACCTCCGTATATCATTTTGACGTCTGACCTTGGTATAAATCTCGGACTCTGTGCGAGATAGCAAAATGGCGTAGGCACTTCTTCTTGAGACATATAACCGTCCTCGTTAAGATTAGACTTCCACTCTTCATTTGTATCGGAGGAGTCTCCTTCGTTGATGGTATGTACTTCTTGAGTCACTGGGTGAAGGAAACCTCCACTATGGAAAAAGTCCTGAATGGGATGAAAACTTTCATTGTTAGTAGCAGTCTGGGTACAGGTTGCAGAAAAACCAAGACCCTTCTTTGTTTTATTGTCAGTAGGAATGATAAGCTGTCTCCATCCCTTTGCATTGTTACTTTTGATCACCTCGTGAGCATCTTTGTATGAGGAGATCGATGTTCCTTTTTCTAATTGATTCTCATTGCTCACCGAAAGTGCCTGGAACTGAGTTCCAACAACCTCCTCGGGTTCTACACAAGTGGATAATGAAAGGTTACTCACGATCAAGGCTTGTTCTCCACAGACCGTGACGAGTTTGTCATTCTTGATAAACTTCAGCTTCTGGTGAAGTGTCGAAGTGACTGCCCCAGCCTGGTGTATCCAAGGTCTTCCCAACAAACAGATGTATGTTGCTCGGATGTCCATGACCTTGAAAGTGACTTGGAAAGTGTAAGGACCAATAGTTATAGGAAGGTCGACTTCGCCGATAACTGTTTTCCAGGACCCGTCAAATGCTTTGATGGTGACCTCACTACCTCTCATCGGAGATCCTTTGAATGATAGTCGCATTAGAGTGGATTTCAGCATAACATTAAGAGTCGATCCGGTGTTTACCAGTACACCGGCTAAAGCATCGTCCTGGCAGTTAAATGTGATATTGAGCGCCATGTTGTGACTTTTGCCTTCCTCTGGCAATTCCTCATCACTGAACCCTAAGCTGTTGTAGGAAGTGATGTTGGAGATGATGCTGTCGAATTGTCTTATTGACACATCTTGTTCCACAAAGGCTTGCTCTAAGATTTTCTGTAGAGCTTCTCTGTGAGCTTCGGAACTGAGTAAAAGAGATAATACAGAGATCTTTGAAGGAGTTTGTAACAGCTGATCAACAATGTTGTATTCACTCCTTTGGATGAGCTTCAGCATCTCATCATCGTTCTTTGAAAGGTCGAGATCATTGGATTTACCGACTGGTGGATTGGGAACTTCTGTCTGACGTTCCTTTTCTCTGTTAGGTTCTCCAACTCCTCTGTTGAAGATTCGACCGCTCCGTGTTACTCGACTGATGTCTGCAATATTCACGACGGAGGGTAATGAAATTTCCTTTCCATTCTCAATTGTTATTTCACCGTATTTGTAAGGGGTAGCTTTATCAGACTTGTACGGTACTGGTCTTGACAGATAGATAACTACAGGAGCCTTCTGATTTCTCTGACTGTCATAAGTAACTTCAATCAGTTCCTGGTTAAGAACTTTTGATTCGTCAAGTAGAGGGATGATGGTATAAACATCCTTGGTCCTCTCAGGATCAGAGATTACAACAACATCCTTGATTTGATCAACGAAGTAGTTGGGCATCAAGTTGATGGACCCCAAAACTGGACATGGTTGAATCTCTTTGCGGTCTAACTGACTCTGAAGGGCTGCTCGCAAGAGGTAGCATCCTTGGTTATTTTCCGAGCAGACTCTACAGCGCTCGTAGTTATGTGGTGGCATCTGGCCACGTTCGCTTTGAATGCAGTATAACCTCACTAGGTCCGCTTCCATAGATCGAACATCCTGACTTTGATTCCTAGTAGGGTTCCCATTAATCATGCTGACTTGTTGCGTGTCTTCGTCTTGATAAATCGGAAGCCACCAATGATTTAACAAGTGTTGCAAGGTTCTTTGAACGAGAGCACATCCTTGGTCACTCTCACGGCACATTGTACGGTTCTGATACTCATGCGAAGTCAGAAAACCGAGCTGGACTTGCTTTGTGTGCAATTCTACCAAGCTGGTATTCATCAAGAGAATATTGAAGATCTGAATCATGTTGATCTGATAAGGATTTTTATCATGGTAGTCCTGGATCCATCCAAGATCCATCTGACATTGGAGGGCCTCTTGTATAAAAGAGCATCCCTGATTTTTTACCGAGCAAATCAAACAGGAATTGTAATCGGGCCGCTGTAGATTATGATACTGGCTTTGCCTTGAGTGCATTGCCACCAAGTTGACATTCATCGTACGGATGTCGTGGTTTTGAATGATGTTGGAATTCGTATAAGTCATGTTGACCCCACGAATTCGATGCTCTTGGATCCACCCGAGTTCCAATTGTTCCTGTAGAGCTGATTGCACCACAGAACATCCTTGATTGTCTTTAGAGCAGATATCACACTAGTGATAATTGTGAGGTGGTATATGGCCATACCCGCTCTGTCTGCGATGCATCTTGACCAGATTGGTCCTCAATAAGAGTACACCATGAATTTGATAGCTGTTGTTAGACTCTCCTTCTATCAAATTTACTGCAGCTTTCTTGTGTTGAGGCAACGAGTTTATGAGAACATTCAGATTCGTATCTTTGAAAGATAAGACCCGCTCCTAACAAGCTTTTGCACATCGGATTTGAAATTGAGACAGTTTTCTATGTTATGCCCTGGTCCTCCTTGGTGGTAAGGGCAAGTTTGATCCGCATTAAACCAAAAAGGAGGATTCTCCGGTACTGTAAGGGGAGACCTGGTTTAGACGTGCCCCTTGACTAGTAAGAGTGGAAACAATTCTGCGTACAACATTGGTATAGGGTTGAACCCTGGCGGTCGCGTTGTACGGTTGTTGTTATACTGAGGACGAGCCTGCTGAAGAGGCGGTTGTGCCCTTTGTTGATATTGCTGTTGATTCGGTTGGCCTTGTGCAACCTGAGGTTGATACGTTGGAACAGGCGTAGGGTTGATAGTAGGAGTTATAGCTGCTACTGGTTGGTATCATCGCCTTTGCTTTCCGAGAGAGATATTCCCAATATCCTGCTCTTTTTTCTTAGGGAGAGCACTACCGTATCGTTTTGTACTACTTGATGATCCAGCGTCTTTAACTAAACGTCCTTCTCGGAGTGCTTCCTCAAGACGAACTCCCATGCCCACCATCTCAGTGAAGTCACTGGGCGCACTGGCGACCATTCTGTCGTAGTAAAATGAGCTCAAGGTTTTCAAGAAGATCTTTGTCATCTCTTTTTCCTCAAGAGGTGGACAAATCTGGGCGGCGACTTCACGCCATCTCTGAGCATACTCCTTAAAGGTTTCCTTCTCCTTCTGCGACATGGTTCTGAGTTGATCTCTGTTTGGTGCCATGTCCAGGTTATACTTATATTGTTGAACGAAAGCAGAACCAAGATCTCTAAAAGTTGTGATCTTAGTGCGGTTTAATCCCATGTACCATTTGAGTGTGGCACTGGTTAAACTATCTTGAAAGTAATGGATCATTAGCTGGTGGTTCTCTGTCTGTGTTGACATCCTCCGAGCGTACATCACCAAATGGCTTTGAGGGCAAGAGTTACCTTTGTACTTTTCAAATTCGGGCACTTTGAACTTGTGCGGAACTTTCACATTGGGGACCAAACAAAGGTCGGCGGCGTCCTTTCCAAATAGATCCTGACCGCGAATGGCTTGCAGTTCCTTTTCCATTTCCAGGAACTGTTCCTGGAACTCTTTCATTCTGTTATCCATACTTTCCTTTCCACCAGAAGGTATCTGAAATTCTGGTATATCAGACTATAGATGTCCTATAGAATGTCTGGACATCTGATCTGAACAAAACAGCAAGGCAAGGTATAAACAATTAAAACCAGTACAGAAAAAAAAACATAAGAACACACCAGAATTGTTAACCTAGTTCGGTCTAACACACCTACTCTGGGGGCTACCAAGCCAGGGATGAAGTCCACTATCAACAATATCAATTCAAAGCTAAACTCCCCGTTTATAGCTTATCACTTAATCACTACCCAATGACCGTTCTACCTAGATCCTCTCTAGATATGAGAAACCATTCTCACTCCCAATCATCGCAATGATGTCTAGCAGTCAACACTCCGCCACTGCATCAACGGCTCTTTACCTATACAACAATTCAACACAGAAGACACACTTCCAAGATACAACTTAGAGTTACTTAAAAGCTTCCTCCAAGAACAATACTCCTCTTACTTAACAGCTTCGAGGATCACACTAACAAACTGTCCAACTCACATGTCGAGTGGTACAGGAACCAACCCTAATAATAGAACTTTTACATCTTTGGTGGAGTTACAATTCTAGGTTACAATGCATCTATATATAACCTATTCCCAACTGGATTTGGGCCTTCAAAATCACAGCAAATAAGCTGCTACAAATCAGCAGAACCTCCTGCTAAATAATAGGTCTTCAATCAAATGTTTCCTAATATGTCTCCATATTTAGAAAGTAGTGCAAATCCGAAAACCAACACAAAATCTCAACTCAATTACTTTGGATGCCACATAGGATAACTAAATATTCACAGAATATTCAGTAACAAATAACAACTAACATAATCTTCCTTTTAATTCAATAACAGACGCGATGTCCTATGATCCAGGATGGGACATCTTTATCCGACATGTTAAATGCAGTAAGCAAGGACATCTTGTTTCAACATCTTGATTAACCATCACATGACAACAACATTGTTTTACTAAAATTGTAGCCAATTACCAGACCTAAAAATCTCCCCCTTTGGCTAATTTTGGCCAAAACAATCCCAGCCAACATCAGAAAGACTTGCAGCGGATAAACACCAACCTCCAAACAGGTACTAACATTCATTACACAACCAGCATCAGCAGCGTCCCACTGATGTACCAAAAAAAACTCAAAACAACATGATAGCTACATAAACTAGAATCACATCAGACAACTAGACAATACCTAGGCTAACTTTCCCCCTTTTTAGCCACAATTGGACAACCTCTTAACCTACCAAGGCACCAAACACGAAGTTCTGACATCCAATTTGACAAGGTCCCAACAAGTTCCCAAACCAAAGACCACTTTGACTGGTCAGGCGATACAAACAAAGACTCTTTATGCAGTATAAAAACCAAGCCTCCTTGCTTCTAACAACATACCACAGATAGAACCATGAGTCAGTCTAACAAAGATGCAGGAAAGAACCACATGCAAGAGGTCAAGAAACCAAATCCACAGAAGTTGAAGAACAAAACACTGTCTACAGCTGGGGCAACTTCAGGAGCAACAAGAACAAGAAAAATATCAGAGACAAGGATGAAAGCCATCAAAAAACGTCCAGTGCAACTTCAAGCTTCTGATGATGAATGGGACGAAGATTGGAAAAATTTTCTTGATTCAGGGGGTTGGGATAATCTTTAGACTCTTTGTTTGTTGCTTTTGATGTACTAAAATCTAATCTTGTATGCTTTTAGCCGTTGAATAAAATTCTGTTTCCATATGCAATAAAGTTCACCACTGCACAAGACACCTCCCAACACACTTAATCCTCATGTATGTAAATTCCTAATTTGCTTCTGGCCAAAACACATCATATACAAGGAGAATGCAGCAGCAGAAAACAGAAGTCAGAGCATCTTTTTAGACATATATCAAACACAGTCAGTTTTACCAAAATAAATGCCAACACCAAAAGCTGCAGAATTATCGATCTCCCCCTTAACATCACACGTCCAGCTGCACAAAATTGTAACACTCTCCCCCTATCAAGAAAAACATGTGCTCCTTCGTACCTTGAAGAATGGAAAACATAAGACGCATCTTCATGTCTTCAAGAGCTCACTCTTTGTTCAACTCACAAGTTGAACACAATCATCTCTTGTACCAATACTCACATGATCCCAATCTGATCAACTTTTCTCTATCTAAGACCACCAGTACTCCTTTGCAAGAAGAACACCTTAAATGAATGGAGAACATGAGACTCATCTTTATGTCTTCAAGAGCGCACCCTCTGTTCAACACCCCTGCTGAACACATTCACCTACTGCTTGACCCTCACAACAGTACATAAGTCAGGTAGAAGCTTGTGATCTCAGGAGACAATAAACCATAACATTCTGAACAGAATGTTCTGTCAACAGATGTTAAGACATCAGTCTTGACATCATGAACAGAATCCAGCCAACTCTCCAAAGGCAATCACTCCCTATCATTCTCCCATATGATAATTTGGAATACTCCTGATCAGTTGATGAGTATCTTCACCTTCAGACTATCAAGCAATCAATACCTGATCTGCTTCAGTCTTCTCTACATTCTCCATCCAAGGCAGACCTTCTACTTCATCATTCTCCCGTATAACTATGTAGACGCTCCTTAGGAATAATGTAGGCACCAAGCTCCTGAACCAGACCACAATCATCCTTCAACACTAGTAGTCATGCTTTGCCAGAACATACTACTAAAACAAGATCAGAATCTTCACATTCTAAATCACATAGTCAGAAACACTTCTTCTGACAGAAATGCTTGATCATCCAACTCCAAGTGCACAATCTCAATCATCTTCCAAATATAACCATCAACAATCATGATGTTACAATCATCACTTGGGACATCAGCTTCCCATTACCATTCAAAGGACTCATTGTACATAGAAGTCCTTCAAGAAGCTCCCAATAAAACACAGCCAGAGCAGCTTATTCAGGATAACATAAACACCTGAACACCATAAAGAGAAATGAACTAACACCCCTCTCTGAAGCAAAGAGTTCAGACTGCAGACTTGCATACTCACATCAGACAAATACTTAGCTCCCGTCAAAGTATTTATCATTAGTTAGATAAGACTACCTTCTCACACAAGGTAGGACATTTGGTCTGACACATCAGGCATCTGCTGATTCTTCTTCAAACCATTCACATCACAAAATCATTCCAGATTAGGTCAGTGTCTTGACCTTTCACTCTACCCTGCGCTGAACAAACTTCCTTGGCTTAGGAAGCAAAGAACTGAAATGATGTTTTAGCATCAGTTCCGACATCAGTCTAAATCACATGGATTTAAACATTTACTATGGCTTTGGAGGCAACAACCATAGTAATCCATACATCTCTTGCAAGGGACACAAGAGGATCTACCATCAGTAGCTGACCAACCTTCAAAACCAGATCATACCCATATGCAGGAACCTGCATACTCTACATCTCAAGAATCTTATTTTCAAACTTCTCATGCAGATACCAGGGAACCATGATCCTTTGGTCCTAAATACACCAACTCCTCCAAAATTGAAATGCTCATCCTGGATGGTTTGGATGACACCCCAACAATGAAGACACCAACCAACCAGTTAGGTTAAAATATCTCCTCTGTGCACAGCCCTTTGAGTTTCTCTTCCACTAGAACAAGAGTTCCATGCTCTCATCAACTTGACAGTGATATCAAGTTTGAGTAGACAACCTCCATTCTGTTGATTTTGCAGTAATTCCAACACATTGATGAAAATCTGCCAGTGCTTCTCCAAAGTCTTCAAACCTGCCACTGTCTGAATCTTCAGAAGGAATAGTTAGGAACTACACCTCATAGTTGTACCAAGGATGCCACCTTTTCTTGAGTAAAGCAGTCTTCACAAAGTTCAGATAATGCCACCTGTCTTAACTCTATGATGAGCATTCTGGACTACACCTAAACCAATCCAAGTAGTCATAAGTCTTTCAACTCCATCTTCAGCATCAACAATATCTAGACCAGCTTCTTGCCAGGAAACTTTCCAGAAATACACAACTCTTGTCACACAAGACTGAAGCAAATTCTCAGGCCAACTCCCAAGAAGTAACAATTGATGCTAAAGCTTATGCAGCACCCCTCCCATGATTCTGCACAAACTCTGATGATGAAATGTTCCAAACATCGTGTTGAACATCACCAATCTTGAGTCACAAGGATAATCAATCAAATATTTGTGAACTCCACAAACAATAATTGATCTTAAATCCTTGTATAAAACCCCTACCAGATACCAGCACCAAGTAAACACCACCAAGGTAGCCTATCCAAGCCCGTTTCTTCTTTTGCAGAGGGTTGAGATATCAAGGATGCTACACTTGGCTCAAGTAGGTAAGACCTTCTCTGAACAGATCCTATTTCCCTCAGCAAGTCTGAAACCTCCTTCCAAATTGAATTCATCCTTAGATATACCAGCACTACATTGGACACCATAACCAGGAAGAATCTCCTAACTAGGTCACCACAAATAAGCTTAAGAGATAACTTATCAAGATCTTCACTCCCGCATGAACGATTTGACAGTGATACTCTTTTGCTTTGGCTCCACCCTCTTCATTCACCATTGAGAAGAAAGGAATCAATGTTCTGGACAAATTGGTCTTCAATACCTTTATGAGTGGAGTTGAGATAATCATCAAGTATCTTTGGCATCTCTAACCAAACGGTTGAAGCTGTCTTGCATAGACTGCAACATCATAGAATAACCTGCTGAGGAAGCCAAACCCTAACATCTTTCTAAGAAAATACATTCCTAAAGTCTCACCACCAGAGACACAAGAAACAACCAGGGTTACATCAGATACCATGCACACAACAACTCCTCAACAACCTTCAGGCACGACTCAATAATCCTTGCACATCATCACATAATCCAAGTGCCAACAAAAAAGGTTTGAAAATAAATCAAACTACACAACAGCTCACCACCAAAGCTACAAGCCTGATAACAATAGATAGGTCCAATACACACCCTGTCATGAACAGTCCATCCTTCACTTCTAGGAACCATTCAAACAACAAAATGAACTTCTCCAAGTTCAAACAACTTTTCAGTAGGTACCACCTACCTTGCCCATGACCAGAAAGTATCTTCCCTAGGATCTCACCCAGAAACAGAATAGGATGCCTGCTCTGATACCAATTGAAATTCTGGTATTTCAGACTACAGATGTCCTATAGAATGTCTGGACATCTGATCTGAACAAAACAGCATGGCAAGGTATAAACAATTAAAACCAGTACAGAAAAAAACATAAGAACACACCAGAATTGTTAACCCAGTTCGGTATAACACACCTACTCTGGGGGCTAC
This sequence comes from Lathyrus tuberosus, assembly GCA_022829125.1. NCBI lineage: Eukaryota > Viridiplantae > Streptophyta > Magnoliopsida > Fabales > Fabaceae > Lathyrus > Lathyrus tuberosus. Next base: position 6,187,490 of record JALAZF010000132.1, on the reverse strand, counting down.
CAAGCCAGGGATGAAGTCCACTATCAGCAGTATCAATTCAAAGCTAAACTCCCCGTTTACAGCTTATCACTTAATCACTACCCAATGACCCTTCTACCTAGATCCTCTCTAGATATGAGAAACCCTTCTCACTCCCAATCATCGCAATGATGTCTAGCAGTCAACACTCTACCACTGTATCAACGGCTCTTTACCTATACAACAATTCAACACGGAAGACACACTTCTAAGACACAACTTAGAGTTACTTAAAAGCTTCCTCCAAGAACAATACTCCTCTTACTTAACAGCTTCGAGGATCACACTAACAAACTGTCCAACTCACATGTCGAGTGGTACAGGAACCAACCCTAATAATAGAACTTTTACATCTTTGGTTGAGTTACAATTCTAGGTTACAATGCATCTATATATAACCTATTCCCAACTGGATTTGGGCCTTCAAAATCACAGCAAATAAGCTGCTACAAATCAGCAGAACCTCCTGCTAAATAATAGGTCTTCAATCAAATGTTTCCTAATATGTCTCCATATTTAGAAAGTAGTGCAAATCTGAAAACCAACACAAAATCTCAACTCAATTACTTTGGACGCCACATAGGATAGCTAAATATTCACAGAATATTCAGTAACAAATACAACTAACAGAATCTTCCTTTTAATTCAATAACAGACGCGATGTCCTATGATCCAGGATGGGACATATTTATCTGACATGTTAAATTCAGTAAGCAAGGACATCTTGTTTCAACATCTTGATTAACCATCACATGACAGCAACATTGTTTTACCAAAATTGTAGCCAATTACCAGAACTAACTGTATCTGTGGAATCTATCCTTCCGGGACAGTGTGTACCACATGTGGTGGTATAGTCATCATGGCTATGACCCTTGGCGCCTCCCGAAGTTTGTAACCTTTAGGAGTTGTTGTCATGCCCCTGGCATCTTCGCTTTCCCGAAGTTTATAACCTTCAGGCCCAGCGGTTCCTGCTGCAGTTTTCGGATCTTCCATGATCGGCGGAATATATCCTTCCGGGATATAATTGAGTGGCGTGCCCCAGGGATGATCTTTAGGCATGGTATACCGAGGGTCATACTTTTCCACTATGGGCGTCGATGTGATCTCTGAGATCACAGTCTGTTGTTGTTGCCTCTGAGTTGTTGCCAGAGCTTGCATGTCACCGTGAAGTTTTCTCATACCCTCTCTCAGAGCGTCGATTTCTTCTCTCAGCTCTCTGTTCTCTTCCTCGAGATTATCCATTTTCTTCTGAATGTTGGCCCGAGTATTGTACGAATGAGACAGTTTAACGCTAGAATCAAGACACAGATGTGAGATTCGCAGGGAAGAAGAATGCGTTTACACGAGAATGATGAATGATATGCAATGACTATATTAATTTTTTTTTTTTGTTTAATCAAAATAAACTTCGACAATTTGGATTGCAAATATCAAACAGTGGGGAAACCTCGTTTTATTGAATTCAAAGATCACGGAAATGGAAATACAGTAATTACAAAGTGTTGTAAAAGGAAATCTAAACTTATGAGTCCCGAGCCCTCTCTGAGGAGAGCTCAGGTTCTAGTTCTGGTACTTTCCTTTTCTTTGACCGGGGCTCTTGAGCCGTTGTCGGGTTGTCATTCCTTTGCCATGTGAAAGGAGCGAACAAATCCCTTTGGTCTTCTTGATTCTCTACAGCATGTTGCTCTAAAATCTCGATCAGAGCATCTTTATCTTTCAATAGTTGCTGTATTTTCTTACCCTCCACATTGAGAATACGGTACTAGTTCTTCCAAGACTTCTTCTCCTGTTGAACTTTGTTGAGAGTAACCTGAAGTTTTTCTGTATCAGACATAAAATAAAGGACAGAGTCCCTTAATGGAAGAACTTATTGACGAGGGTAAGGCATCCTCAGCTTGAGAGCTCTAGTTTATACTCAGTGGAGATAAGGTTCCACAGAGACACAGTCTGGTTTTCCTAGAGACTCTCGTCCTTTTCTATGAACGTGGTTCCAGACATGCACTATTTCTGTCTTTAGTGCTCTGTCATTTTCTCCTTCCTTGAAGAAAAGACCTTCCAGATGAGCATTACGAGGGACATGCCTCATCGGGTATCCGAGTTGACTACGAACTAAAACTGGATGATAATTGATGCCTCCCTTAGTTCCTATGAGGGGTACATTGGGGAAATTTCCACAACGGTCAATGATTCTGATTCCGTCATAGATTCGATTGCACCAATCGATGTCAGAGTTGGTAAAAAACATGATTCTCTGCGACCAACGTAAAGTATTCTTAGGATCCCAAAATGCAGCAGACTTGGGCAAGTGGAAAATGAACCATTTGTATAGCAGGGGTACACAACATGTGATCATTCCTCCGCTGTACAAATTCCTTAAGTGTACAGAATGATAAGCATCTGCGAGCAGGGTCGGTACAGGGTTTCCAATTAGAAAAATCTTAATGGCATTGATAACAACAAAGTTATCAATGTTGGGAAACAGAAATAACCCGTAGGTGAGCAAAACAAAGATGCTTTCGAAAGCGGCCACGTTCCCTATACTAGCAAAGTACAGATCTTTCTTTTTCAAGAACTGGGCTGGCAAACCCTGGATACCACCCTTAATGATCATGTGAGTTCTGACTTCTGACTCGTCCAAATAAATTGCCCTTTCAATGGTTTGATCTTTTGGAATTTCTTCCAGTCCAGAAAAGGGAGCTTGATCATTGATATGTAAATCAGTCAGGTGAGAATACTCCTCCAATGTTGGTGCTAGCTGATAATCCGGGAATGTGAAACAGTGATAAACCGGATCGTAGAACTGGATTAGCGTGGGCAATATTCCTTCAATTACGTGGACTCTTAACAGAGACAACATTCCTCCGTACTTAGCTCTGAAAGCCTCGGGGTTGGTGATCATCCTTGCCAACCCTCTTAAATCCTCTAGTTTTGGAACTTTGAAGGTGAACTTGTGAGTCTTCCTTCTACCGAAATCCATAACGCAATCTCTTTCTCTGACATTTGCAATCATTGTCTTAGTTTAATTTGAAAAAGAGGGACTAGAAGAGAAATTTTTTCTTTGTTTTAATGTTTTTTTTAAATGAATGTATGAGTGCAGCACACAAAAACATAGAAAAAACATGGGGTCAAAGGGTCGGTGTCATGAAGTCAAGGCTCTACCCATCCCCAAAGGTTTATACTGGTGATTTTTGTACCTGTCCTCAAAATCACTGACCCCTCTTGGGATAACGACAGCAAGCGGATCACCAGGCGAGCTGTAGCATCTTAGAGTAATCTCAAATGAGGGTAGTATCGCGTGACAACTATTTCTGATAGCTTCCGCACTAAAAAATGGTTTCAGTCTACTAAAATCCTCAGCTTCTCAGATAACCTAATCAAATAATCTGCTTTCAACAACTGAAGTCGTATAGGCATTGAATCCGCAAAGGGCATCTCCACTGATTCGATGGTCGACCGAGACCTCTTATTTGGGAGTCACTCCCTGTAAGATTACCCGTCTAGTGCCATCATTTATCTTAGGTATATACTCAATCTTTCCAGATGCGGCATCACACGCATTCCCATTAGCAGAAAAATAAACACGGATATCAATTAGGAAAAGCAGTATATATATTTGTCCTAACATCCTAGACCTCTATAATCCTATGATCCTATACAGACAATGACTCCCGAGCAGAGTCGCCATTTCTGTGGTACTTTGTGAACTTAAGGCTTTCCACCTAAGACTGTGAGAGAGAAATGCCTCCCACTGTAAGACTGCAAGAGACAAATATCTCCCACTGTGGTCGCCATTTTTCTGTAGCGCGGTTTTTGTGGTTTCGAATCACTATAGCTTTGGTACTACAGTTCGATTCATTTTTTTATCCTGTGAAACTGATTAAGGAAGGGAAATAGATGTCTCCAATTAACCCTGCTTGTATACTGAGCTTGAACAGATGTTTGTTGGTTTACAGATGCTATCAAAATAGGGGGTCTGTCTTAGGTTATTTTGCTTAAGAATACAGTGTCTGGACTATTTGTGAGGCTTTTGGTAAGGTGTTAGATCTGATGCTTTTTTGATTGATGTATGGAGGTACTGGACTTTGAGTTTTTGATTAGTATGCTCGCTAAGATTTTACAATCTTATGCCTACGTATTCCCGTTTAACGAAACAGGGAAATCAGAGCGATCGTAGTTCCCTCCTATTCTAAGGGAGGAAAAGATGTTTTGGTGTCTTGTTCAAAGCCCAATATTGAACCTAAAAGTGATTTGTATCTTATTCAAAGCCCAAGATATGAAGCTAAAGGGTTTTTTGTGTCTTGTTCAAAGCCCAAGATTGAAGCTAAAAGGTTTGACTGAGAGAGAACTTGTCATCTCTAAAGAGGAACTGTTGATGTTCAAATGCCTTGATCAAAGCACAAGTTTAATCCTAAAAGGTTGATTGACTGAACCATGGATTTCTCTATACAAAGCCTAAGAGGAGGCTATTGCCCCAACAAGAGGGTGTTTATTATTTGTCTCGTTCAAAGCCCGAGATAGAGGCTAAAAGGGTTAACTTAACAAGAGAGTACTAACAAATGACTGACTAAACAAGAGAGTGCTTTTATATGCCTTGTACGAAGCCCAAGACGGAGGCTAAAAGGTTTGACTCAACAAGAGAGTATTTTATTTGTCTTGTACGAAGCCCAAGACAGAGGATAAAAAGGTTGACCCAACAAGAGAGTCTGAAAAGTTGATTGACTCAACAAGAGAGTCTTTTATACTCAACAAGAGAGTGATTTGCTGTCTCGTATGAAGCCCAAGATTGAGGCTAAAAGGAAAGTGACTCAACAAGAGAGTCTTGAAAAGTGATAGACTCAATAAGAAAGTCTAAAAAGGTTAAAGCCGCTAGGGGGTAATCATTGTACAAAGCCCAAGAGGAGGCTGACTTCGCTGAGGAAGGATCATTATACAAAGCCTAAGAGGAGGCTATCCTTCTGCCAGGGATTCTTGAGATCCCGAGGCCGGTCCAAAAAGGGAATCAATCCTTACAGGGGAATGCAAAAGGAATTGATAGATCAGAAACCTTGAGGCTCTGGATTGAGACAGTGTTATCTGACCCGGGTTGGGGAATTTTGGGAGAAGGACGGGGTTTTAGAACCCACAAGTTTTGGCTCGACTGGAGATTAATCCAGAATCCGAGGTTTCTCCTATGTTTGAAAGGTGCTTGTGAATGTCTTTGAGACTCAAGGGAATTAGACTCTCCAAGTCTACTGGTAGAGTTTTATCTTTTGTATGATGCCCAAGAGGAGGCCGACTCGTTTAATGGATGAGTATCAACCCTAAAATTGGTCTGAAGGTTTTGACTTCTTTTAGAAAGACAGCTCTAACGAAGGATGATTAAGTTCTGTCCTATACCTTTAAGAGGTCGTGAAAGTCCTTGTACGAAGCCCAAGAGAAGGCATGAGAACTTTTAAGAAGCCGAAGGGTCCTTGTACAACGCCTAAGAGGAGGCGGGGAGGCTTTTAGGAAGCCTGTGGGTCCCCAAACCAAGAGAAGTTCAAGAAATGCAATTCACAGAGAAGAGATCATTCCAGGAAAGTTCGAGAATTTGGAAGAAACTCAAGAGATGTTATTCACGGAGAATAGATCAACTTTGGGGAGTAGAGTTTCTTTGACAATTTCTAAGGGTGGCAGTCTGAGAAAAGGTTCACCGAGAATACTGCCTTTCTCTTTGTTCCATATTGTTTAACCCCAAGAGAAGGGAAGACTGTATCTGGAATCCTATGGGGGATCTAGTTTTGTTTGTATTCGAGAGTGACCAACAGGCTTTACCTAGTTCTAGACGTAGTTGCCGGGGAAAACTCTAAATAACTATACTAGTATTACACAGTTGATATATGACAAGTATATAAAATGATGTGAATGAAGACTTACAGTGACACAGCCCCACAATACAGTTATATATATTTATATATATATATATATATATATATATATATATATATATATATATATATATATATATATATATATATATATATATATATGAAAGCGGATAAACACTTACCCGTTGTAGAGCTTCCATGTTATTTTGTTAGTTGTTCAACAAAGAAATTAAAGAAAGTTTTGATAACAACATATATTTGAATTCAAAATCAAAGGAGAAAGTGCTTTGAAAAGATTGTTGGGGCTTACAGCTCAAGGAGAGGCCCAAGTTTTAACGATGATCATACCGTTGTTTTGAAAACCGTACAGAGGGACTTATACAATATGTGAGGCCCAAAAAAGTTTTTATGTACAAGGGGATGGGTCTTACACTCTATTAGAGGCCCAAAGATTTATTTTTGTACAAGATATGGGACTTACAACTCAAGGAGAGGTCCAAGGTTATTTGTTTGAAAACGGCGATCGCGCCGAGGTTTTTGAGAACACAGTGGGTCTTATACAACATCTAAGGCCCAAATCTTTTTGGTTTCAAAAAGGGGTTGGGTCTTACACTCTATTAGAGGCCCAAAAGTGTTTTTAAGAAAAGAAATGGGTCTTATAGCTCAAGGAGAGGCCCAAGTTATTTGATTTTGAACTGGCGATTGCGCCGAGATTTTTGAAAATATGTTGGGACTTATATAATGTCTAAGGCCCAAAAAGTTTTTGGTTAAAAAGGTATTGGTTCTTGCACTCTATTAGAGGCCCAAAGAGTTTAAAAATGAATAAAGATGGGTCTTATAGCTCAAGTAGAAGCCCGTGTGATTTTGTTAAAAAAGCGACGATCGCGTCGAACGTTTGAAAATATATATAGGGACTTATACAATGTGTGAGGCCCAAAAGGGTTTATTTACAAAGGGGTTGGGTCTTACACTCTATTAGAGGCCCATGAGTGTTTGAAAATGATTGATGAGGGTTGAATTAATCAAAACCCTAATTTTGTTTAAAAAGGAATTAATTTTGTTAAAAAAATTAATAAAAAGTATTGAAAACATGTGAAAAATGAGTGGTGATCTTGGATCAATGTTTCAAAAATCATGTTTATATCCACAAAATGATTGGAAACCAATTAAATTTGGAAAACCAAGGAGGAAAGAATATTTTAAATGTTAAAAAACAAATAAAAGATTAATTCTTTGCAAAAATACCAAGTATATGAAATAAATAATATTTTTGGGAATTTTTGGCAAAATAAAATATTTTAACATTTTTGTGAAAATTATTAAAAAAAAAGAATCAACTCAAAATCATTAAAACTCAGAGAGAAATTAATTTTTGAATCAATTAAATAAAATCACAAAATTCAATTATTCAAATTTATGAAAAAGGCGCCAAGAACACGCGCGAAGGGAGTTTTGCTGAGATTTTCATTTTCTATCCAATCTCATTGAATACTTGATGAAATCACACAATCCACATATCAATCTACTCGTTTTCACCTCACGATCATGTCTATGGTCTTTAATTTCATTTATTTTAAGCATGGAATAAGAAATCAAGACAAAACCTCAAGAACCCTAAAATTTGCATGAAGGCTGAGAATTCTGATACACGATTCAAACAAAGCAACTAATTGAGAGGAAATATTCTATGCATGATTATGAACATTTGGCAAACATATTGTGCGAGGAAATATCCATAGATTAAGAGATGACCAAGTTTAGGCTTACTTGAAGGCCGTGACAGCAAGAGCAATGTGATTTTTGAGTTGGAAGTGTTACAGATGAGTTGTGATGATCTGAACAGCTTCCCTACACCATATGGAGTGTGTTTGAATGCTTGGACTTGATTGGAAATGGCTGGATCACTTCATGGCATCTCAACTGCAACTTGGTTGAAAACTTGAGCAACTGGCTGGTGATTCTGAGAAATCAGTGTTACAGTTATGTGTTTAGTGTTTGATCAGCTCACAAATGATGTTTATGAGGTGTTAGAGCAATTGGTTTGAGTGGAATTGCTCTCTACTGAAAAATTTGATAGTAACTTGCTAAGAAAGGCATTTTTGAGAGTGAGAAGATGATTTTGAGAAAGGCAAATGTTGTAGGCCTTTGGTGTACTTAAACTGAGCACAAATGAGCTCTATTTATAGTAGAGCAAGTTTGTTTTACAAGCAATAGTGAATGGCAACTACAGCAGCTCATTGTCCAATTGCATCACTTTGGAATCTTAAGTCTCCTCTAGCCATTGACTAGAGGTTAGAGCACAGGCCTTTGGTTCCCTAGTCCAGAGATCATCCTTGACTCATTCAGTTGGAAAAGGCTCAGATCATGCAACATGGTGCATCCATTGAATGCTCCAAAACAAAATTGGAGTCTTGTCCCCTTTTTAGGCATTTTTAGGTTTGGCATGCTACTTTTAGTTCCAAAGACATGTGAGGCTTATGGCTCAGTGTTTGTTCCCCCTTGGTCTCCCCCTGAGGTGTTCAGATGGATAAACTTGTTTGTCATTTGCACAATTTGATCAAATCGAGCAAAATGCACAAATCTGCCTTGCCATGACAGTTGCAGCACGGCATATTGCCACTGTCATAACTCTTAGCTCAAATGGAATTTGATGGAGTTCTTGGCCATTTTGGAAAGCTCTCATATGATAAAACATATGTGTGATCATAGTTTGTCTTGACACTTTTTGGATCCAAGTGAAAAATGCCCCTACATTTTGAAAAAAGTGAAACAGATTCTGACTTAGTGAAAATTTCACTAAGTGTTGGAAAAAGTGGCATTTTCATGTTTTTGTCATTTTGGTCACTCCATAACTAAAAATCCATGAAGACTTGGAATGAGGTGTAGTTGACACTTTTAAAGTATGCCATGAGAGCTAAAAATCCATCTTTGGATCAGCCAAAATGGTTGCTTGGATCACAAGTTATGATCCTTGGAAGTTGGTACCCTATCCACTTTGTTCCATAACTTAGAAAATTTCTAAGTTTTTTATGGTTACCCCTTTTACAAGTTATCCCACTTTTCTTGATTTTTCTTGATGAATGATGATTCCAATCACACATTAACATCATTTTAGGGTTAGGGAACCATAATTGATCAAAAAATAAAAAAGTCAAACTTTGACTTTTGGGCACAGTTGACTTTTTATCAGATGAATTCCAAATTGTGCGATCCTTTATGAAATCAACTCCTTGAACTAAATCAAACTTGATGGATTGATTTCATAGGTGTTATAGGGTGTATTGAGTCATGTCCCAAGGTTTGGGAGCATGTCCTGGTTAAAAGTCAAAGGCACAGTTGACTTTTTCTTCAAAAACCCTAACTGTGGTTCAGATGAAATTGAAACTTGTGCATCAAGCTTCTTGGATCAATCCATTGTTGCAAATGGATCAATGTGGTTTATTAGAGACCCTTAAACTATGTCTTGAGGTTTTGGCTCATGCTTTGTCCCAAAAGTCAACTTATGGGTGAATTAGGTCAAGAAACCCTAATTCCTGATCTTTGGTGAATGCATCCCCTGAGGCTAAATTGACTTGATGATTGGGTCCATGAGGTCCCTTGGAGTATTTTGGGTTATGATTTGAAGCATTGGCTCATGCCCAGAGGAAAATTTCCATCTGGAGGCCCTGGTCGACCAAAACCCTAATTTGGTGACACTGGCGATCATGAGGCTTAATCCACTTGGAGTGTTGCAGCCTTGTGCTTGATCCTTCATGTGGGAGTCCTATTGATCCATTTTGGATGTTTGAGAGATTTAGACAAGTTGAAGATCATGTCATTCCTTGATTGATCCTTTGTCTAAGAGCTCTGAGAGGGCTTGAAACCCTAATTCTTAGTTGTAGGGAATGCTCAATAATTTTTGAGGAGATTGATGAGGCATAAATGTGTATCCATATTGTGATGATAATTTGCACAATGATGGGAGATCTTAGTGGTCAAAATTTGGGGTATGACACCTATACCCTTTGATCGATAATAACAAGCGTGGATCCCATCAAGTACGATGGACGCGAGGGAGTGCTAATACCTTCCTCTCGCGTAACCGACTCCCAAACCCAGGCTATGGTTACGATGACCATTCCTTTCCCTTTGTTAGGGTTTTCTTCGATCGTTTCTTTTCCCTGCGTTGGGATAAATAGCGTTCGGTGCCGACTCTTCTGTTCTTTTCTGCTGGTTGATTTTCGCAGATGCGACATTAACAAGTTTGATTCTAAAGAACATAAGTGCATTATGTTAGGATACTTTAAACGATCTAAGGGCTATAAAGTATACAATACAGAAACACGAATTATTGAGGAATCAATGATAAACTTGACTCTAAAAAAGTCAAAACTAGTTTATAAGTTTGCAGATCTGGAGATCCCCTGTAGCGGCAAAATCGTGAGTGTAAGCTATTGATTAACTTAACTCGAAAAGCAAGAGTCGCCACCGCACTTTTATTTTATCCAAAAAGGAAAGGAAAAAGAGCGAACAAAACCTACACAAGCTCTACAACAAGAACAAGTGCACAGAGACTGGATAAGGGGGGTTGGTTATGCAATGGGAAGGTGTTAGCACCCAAAACGTCTATAGTACTCTATAGGAACCCTTTGAAATATTTACGTTTTTGGTTTGAAAATGTTTGTTTTAAAAGAGATTGGGGAGATGAGAAGAGAAATTGTTTTTTTTAAGATTTTTGTATTTGGAGAGACTTGTCGCCTCATGCCTACGTACCCACGAAGTGCAATGTAGGATCAAAACCTCGTAGTTAGTGGTACAAAGAATGAAATTTTGTTTGTTTTGGTTGATTTTGAATGTAAAGACAAGTCGTCATTTCCAATCGAATAATTCCGCTTAAAGAAATGAATCATGTCTAAACTTATGAAAAAGTTTTAAAGGAAAAGTGCATAAGGCACAAAAAGAGTTTTGATGAGTTTGGTGTTTTTTAAAGTCTTTTGAAAAAAGGTGTCAATATGCTTATGTAGTTTAGCATTTGTTAAGAAATGAAAATAAAAGAGTAAAATCACTTGACAAAGTCAAGGTTTGCTTATGAAAGAGGTGATAGTTTGAAATCAAGAAAGTTTTGAAAAAGGGAGAGAGTTTTGAAAATTGAAGAATGGGTGGAGAAGAAGTGACTATCCTAAAGCATAAAGTAAAAGATAAGGATGAGAAAGATCTAACCACAAATGTAGCTATCTTCACCATAAACCAAGAAAAAGCACAAGTCCTCAAAGTCTTCAAACCATAATTCCAAAGCAAAGGGAGAAGGTCCTAGTTCTAAGTCCAAGGATCCAAGAATAGCATTGAAGTCCAAGGTCTAGGTGCAAAACTCCATGTCCATTGCATAGGATAGTAACCATAGTCCAAGATTAGAAGCACAAGTTTTTTTAGAGGTTTTAGCCTTTATTAATGTTTTTGGTCCAAGTGGACAAAGAGAAAAAGGCATAAGCATAAACATGTGTCCAACGTACAAAGGAAAAACTGCGGAAGCATTAACATGTGTCCAACGGACAAAGGAAAAATTGTGGAAGCATAAACATGTGTCCAACGGGCAAAGCAAAAATATACGGAAGCATAAACATGTGTCCAACGGACAAAGGAAAAATATGCAGAAGCATAAACATGTGTCCAACGGACAAAGGAAAAAATTGCATAAAAGTAAAAGAGAGATAGGGAGCGAGAAGGAATTGTAAAAAAGTTAGAAGTTAGTGATTAGTTGTTAGAGTAAGTGATCAATAATGATTGAATAATTACACTTAGGTCAAGGTTAATGAGAACTTATTAGAGGATTTATAAGACCAAAGCCTCTTAACAACAAGTCTCATAAGTGACAGCAAAAATTCAGCAAAATTCAGCATGATCATGATCTAAAATTTTCTTCAAACACCTCATGATCATGGAATCAAAAGTGCATGAAAATTCAAAGCAAATAACAACAAATACCAGTAATTAAACACAAATTGAAAGATCCAAAGATCAAGCAAACAAGATCAACAAAGGATCTACATCATGGAAGATGAAATTGAAGCTTCAACAATGGTGGGAGATGGATTACCACTCCAAAATCTGAAAATTGCTTCAAATTACTCCAAGATCCAAACTCCAAAGCCTTGATCTATAAGAATTGATGAAGAAAACAAGTTTGGATGAAGGTTTAACTCAAAGTTAAACAAGATTCAATGTGAATTCTTGTTAACTTTCAACAACACATACTCAGAATTGAAGATTAAAAGATAAGATTAAAAGGTTTTACGTGAGAAAAATAGTATATAGTACAAGATCATATATTCCTTCCACTACGCTGATTTCGTGGAGCAAGGATTGTACTATTTGTACCATTTTGTCTCCCACCTTAGGAGACCGTTATGAAAGTCAACAATTCATTTATGAAGATGTTCATTCTATCTTCCAACGGATCTTTTCATGCCTATATAAAGAAGAATTGGAAGAATGAATGAAGCTGCTAATTGACGTTGTTATTTTCCGCTACTTTATTCACGCTACAACGCTTTTGCTGAACATTTTGTGAATATAGATAAAAACACACATAGAGCTTTTGTTCGTTATTGTGTGTATATTTTTTTGTACTTAAACTTTTTGTAATCTACTTTTTAAAGCATTCTTGTAAACACTAACTTTTGTATCTCATTGTATTTAGTTTGTTTCCTTGAGTAACTAGGGTTTAGTCTGGATACTCGAGAAGACAAAGGCGGGTAGTCTTTGTGTGTCTATAATCTGGTGATTATAATTGATTAAGTCCTTATTGAGAAGGAAAAATCACCTTGGCGGGTAGACTGAATTAGCTTCGTTAACAGTGAACCAGTATAAAAATAATTGTGTTCATTTATATTTGCTCCTGGTTCTATTTTGGGTGTTTGTGTGTAAAAAAATTTTAATCTTGGAAACCCAATTCAAACCCCTCATTTTCTTGTGTTTCTTCCCACCTTCAGGGATAACTTTTAGAAAACCATATAGGACAAATGCCTATGTTGTTAGAAAGAATTGAAATAATAATTCTCCTAAAGTGATTTGTCACTATTATAGTGAAAAAAAGACATATTGGCCACAAAATGTAAAAGTTCCTAGCGGTCACATGACATGGATACCTAAAATTCCTAGTACTAACCCCCAATGATCCAACACAAGTTGTGTACCTATATTACATTGTTGATATTCATCCAAAAATTTCTTACAGTTACAAATTGAATTTTGTTCCTGGATAGTGGTTGTTTATGAATATGATGGGAGATACATTTATGTTTATTGACTGCATCAAGAAAGAGTGCGACTACATCACATATGGAGACAATAATCGAGGTAAGATTTTAGGTGAAAGTATTGTGGTAAATCCTTCCATAATTAGCATAGATGGTGTGCTTACCGTTAAAGAGCTTAACACAACCTCCATAACTTCTCATGTTCGTGCAATACAAAATAAAATGGTGTTGTAAAGTGTAAAAATCATGTTTTCGAAGAATGAGCACGAACTATGATCAATGAGATTAGTTTGCCTAAGTACTTTTAGGAGGATGTAGTTAACATCACATACCACGTCTTAAACAAAGTGATCATTAGACCTATCATAGAGAAAACGCCATATAAATTAAAGATAGAAAGCCAAATATTATTTCATGCTTACGAGCTTTTGGCTACAAATGTTTTTTTTTGGTATTCTTCATATAGAATTTTTTTAGCAAAGTTACAAATGGTTCTTAGGCTTTTAGGTAGTGATTTCTATTGAAGAAAATTTTTTTATCCAAAGAGGATATGGAGTTTCTAACATCTGTCATCAGGTCAAAGACTCGAATAAGGTAATTTTGGTGAAATCGAGTGATGATTGCGGCAAAACGGGAGTTTGAAATACTTCTGACATGTGATAGTGATTCGACTAATGGTCGTGGATCTAGGAGACTTTAGAAACCTTTTGAGGTTTGTGCAGTTGAAAAAGAATAAAAAATTTGTCTCTATAACCTAGTGGTTAAATCTAAGTGTTTTAGTATTTTGTTTTGATTATCATTTATACAAAAAGACACTATAAATTTCATAGTGAAGATTGCAAGCAAATTTCTTAGGGTTTACCAGTATATACTAGATTAGGTATCATTCGAGGGCAAAGACATTGAACGAGTAAATTGGCGTACTATCTCTCTAACATTTTCTCTTTATTTTGGCGTACTATCTCTCTAACCTTTTCTCTTTATTTTCTGCTTAGATCTTGCATGCAATAGTTTTATTGATTTCGGTTTTCAAATTTCTTTTTCCACTCTACTCAAAAAGGAAACATCTATTCAAAACCCTTGTAGACTTTTCTACCGCCATATTCACCAACAATTACCTACATTCTTATTTGCTTTTTTTTTTTAGTGCTCTTTGATACTTATGGGGTGAAGGTTGAGTCAGTTTGTGTGTATACCCTCCTCCTCGAAACCACTGTCTTCAATATTTCTTCATGTGGTGGTTTAAGTGGACACCGAGTATCATGAACCACCTCCTGACCTCCATGATTTCATTTTTCTGTTTGAGCTTCTGCATGCTGTAGCCAAATATTTTCCAGTGATTGTTATGCTAATAATGAATGTGCTTGTGTGTTGAGTGTAGTTTTTAATTGTTTAGCCAAGCCTGCTTGTTGGTGATTTGCTGAAAATTTGTTGAATTGCCTTGAATTGTTGTGATGGTGGTATTTTTAAATTATGTTGAGATGCCATGTCATTTTGTTTTTTTAGCTAGTTGTTGATAATCATCATTCATCATATGCACCGTAATCTATATATTGCAGTTACATTAAATGAAAGTTCTTGTGGCTGGGTATAAATCACACTAGAATTTAAACAATGATTCAACATATCATAAAAATATCGTACTATCTGGATGAATTAAAAATAACTTAGGACTATTTATTACATTCTTATTCCTATAATTCAAAAACTAAAGTGTAGTGTGATAATTTAAATATCAAATGATGGCTTATTATTTATATGTATTCATTTGTGTTGATACGATTTTCAATCTTTACCGGGAAACCACCTGTCATTACCGAGGTAATGTACGCAGTGTATTCCGGCTCAACTCTTTCTTCAATAGTAGGGACCACCCTAAATTCCCTCATAATCCCGGCAACCACCCTTTTCATTTGCAAGAACGCCATTTCCTTCCCTAAACACACCCTTGGCCCAGCCTGAAAAACCGGATAACTATAATGATCCATCCCAACAAAGCTCCACTTCCCATCCACATCCCGACGCAACCACCTCTCGGGTCGAAACTCGGCCCAATCAGGTCCCCATATTTTCTCAGACCTTCCCATAGCATATACATGATATGTCACTCTCCACCTTTTCTTTATTTCAGTCCCATCCGGCAAAACGTCGTCGTAAGCAGCTTCCTTAGTATCCACCGGAAGTGGTGGATACAGCCTCATACTCTCGCATAGCGCCGCGTGAGTATAAACCATATCCTTCACCTCATCGTAACTAACAGTTTCCGATTTTTCATCAACCTCTTTAAGAATCTCATTCTCCACGTGACTATGTTTAGAGAGTAACCAAAAGAACCATGTGAGTGCCGCCGAAGTTGTATCTCTCCCAGCGATGATAAAGCTTATTACAATATCAATAACAAAAGATTCATCTGAATGACCAGAACTTAAGAAACGCGATAAAAGATCTACCGATTCCAACAATACTGCTTTTTCTTCAAGCTCTTTTTTCTTAGCCCTAACGATTTTCCTGGCTAGTCCTCTTACTTCTGCAACTGCTTCTTTCAGCCGTCGCTCCGTTCCAATGTTAAGGATTTTCTTCACTTTCCATATCAATGGAGTCACCGCGGTTAACCTCTGGCTGCTGAGCCGTGTGCCTTCGTCGAAAGCTGTTGCAAACGGTGTTTCGGGAAAAGAAGGTAGGAGATACTCTGGATCGTATCCAAACGCTATCATGCAAATATTGTCGAACGTGAAACGTTGGAGGATGTCTTGGAAATCAAGAGTGGTTTGGTTTATAGAAGCTTCAGAGAGAATAGGGAGGAGGCGATTGGAGAGTTCGACGTCAACTACGGTTTCAACGAATTTTCGTAGGGATTTTGTGTTGAATTCGTGGCTGGCGATTTGTCTTTGGGACTTCCAAGCCTCACCGTCGACGGTGAAGATTCCGTCGCCGAGCAAATCATTGATGGATTGGTAAAACATGATACCTTTACCATAGCAAGGAAAATTGGTTTTGAGAATGTGATGCACTACAGCAGGGTCAGCCGTGAAGACTTGACGGGAGCCGAAAGAGCGATGGAAGACGAAGGTGGAGGAAGGGATGGTTTGGAGGATGTCGGAGATCCATTGCACTCGTCTGTTGAAGTTAGCTGACAAAGCAAAAGCAGAACCGAAGACCGGGTAAGATTTGGGAATGGCGGTGGAAGAGGAGGGTGTTTTTGGGGATTTTAGTAGTGTTTTTGTAGTTAAGAAGAAGAACCAAACGAGAGTTGCAGCAAAAAGTAACCATGGAAGCAATGTTTGAAGTTCCATTTGGCTTATATCTTCATCGCTGAGAAAAAAGCATGCTTTTATAAGGAAAATGCTTGGCGTAACCTTCTAGTAATGGATAGTTGAATAAACAAATGATAGGTAAGTCAAATCTTTTTTGCCAACTTCAATCCACTTGTCATATTATGAAAAGGTGATATAGTTTACTTTTTATTTTTATTATTATTTTGAATAGACAAAATACATTAAAATTAATGAGTTGTGCTATTCTTACACTGCCTTATTTATACACAGTAGATTTTAACAAAGGAAAGTGTTGGTTGCAAATAAATTAATAAAATAATAAAAGTAGTATATATTATGTGGTTATTATAATAAGAAACAAAAATTTTTTTTAGGTTTATTGAATATTTGATGTATCTGATATATAATAATGTTCAAATACGTCATTTATTCAATGAATCTAAAAAAAATTTTATTTATAATAGTGATCGGAAGATGTATACTAATAGGTGTATGGTGTATATGTTAAATTAGTGTAAGCATAGCTTTTCTGAAAATTAATTGCACCTGAAGGTGTGTAACGGTATCCTGAAGAAAATGTCAAAGTAGAGTTGTACTATTACATCATCCATGAAAACCCACCAATGCTAAGAAATGGCATCCGAGACGGGAACAAGGCAAAAGTCAATTAAAACTTTTAAAGCCAAAGTCAAATGCATGTAATTACAAAAAGTTCCATTGCTGTGATTATTGAAAAAGGAAGGAATAAGTCAGTCTCCAACATATTCATGCATTATGCATCTCTTATGTGCGATACTAGATAAATGTTTGTTTAATAAGGGTATTTGCCGAGTAAAAATCTCCCAATAAATATAAAAGTTGTTTGGAGTTTATCTTCTTGCAATGCATAAAATAAAAAACAAAATTGTGTGGGAAACCCTCACAAATTTTAAAAATAAGATTTTAAATTTTAAAATTAAGCATTTGTAAGAGGCTACCCCAAGTTAATATTTTATGTAGCTTTTGCAAGACGCACCTGATATACTGGATTTTTCGACCTAATTATGAATGACAAGTATTCATGAGACAAGCCATAAATGTGTCACGTGGACGACAAAAATAGAGTCAACGTGATTAATATGACTCAAGATCGGGGGTCACCTATAGTGATACTAGTCGAAAGTGGTGTTGTCGAAAAGCCTAATGAAAAGCATAAGGACTTAGTGAATTAAGTATCATGCTACGGTAGCACTTAGTGAAATGGAATACCAGGTCATATTGGCTAAGTGTAGAGTTCACGATGATGGTGGGCAACGCGTCAAAGCATGTTACTTTAATATATTCGTTGACAGAGGTTTTGACAAGGATCATTAGTTTTTGGCGCCAAAAAAGCTGTTGAAAGATTCAAAAGAAGGAGCGAGGCGGGAACTAATGCATATGTGTCGACGGTTACTCAGAATGTGGACACGTCAAGGGAAAAACCCGCTACATGATTTGAAGACGTGTCATCACGAGGATAGTTTTTAGTCTTGTACAACTATTTTAGACTTGTATATATAGCAACTTAGGTCTATTTTGTAAAGGGTCCGTAAATTGTACATACTTCTGCTACACTCAAAGTACATGCGCTGTGAGAAACGAATGAGAAAAATGTACGTATGCGTTCCACCAATTTAATACATTCCAACATTTTTATCTTAAAACGTCTTATTTTTATGCTTTTCAACTTTTTTTGCTTTCGAGTGCCTTTACGTTTCCCGCATTCTATTTTCGACTACCTTTATCTTTTCAGAAAACTTTACTTTGTTGCACTTTAGTTTAAAAGTCTTTTAACTTACAACCCTTTATCTTACTGCACTTTATCTTTCTAGGCAAGCATTTTACTTCGTTTTACCTTGCATTTCGTTCGCATTTCTTTATCACGATGTCGTTACAGAAGTTTGTGTTAACTTCGACGAACACCCGTGTTTTCGATCAAAAACGACAAACAAATATGTCTAGGAGATTTTCGAGTTTGATCCCTTAAGTATTAATATAAACTCGCATTTGTTCTGCGAATTTTCACCGCAAACAAATTGGCACACCTGGTGGGACCGTTTTGTGTGTCTGTCTTTTATTGTGTCATTTTGTCAAGAAATATCTAGTGTTTTCTACGTGTGTTTCATCAACTTTTCCTATTTGTGTGCGACAGTGCATGAGATTGAGGTATGGTAAAATAACCAAGAGAGAAGTGAAGAAATCAGTTGTTAGACGATACGTTTGAAGAATGGTAAATCCTAGAAATAATCAGCCTTCAAACAGAACTGGAACGGGAACGAGAACAATTTCTGCGACAATAATTGAACCTAATCCTTCAACTACTAGTACCACGGTGATGTCGTCGACCACGGCGACATCAACGACTTTTCCTGAGGGAACAATTGTTACACTAATACCCCAGAGTCACCCAGTGACTCCCAGACCCTCCATGGCGACAGACTTTAGGCCTTTCACCACAAATTTCACGATGTTTATGCCAGGGCGTGAACAACCGTTTGGGATGCTGACGACGTTTATGGAAAAGTTACAGAATAACCCCTTCGACGTTTGGGGATAATACCTCAAGTATGTTTTCGCCCATTATGGGGTCTGGCTCAGCCATTCATGGCCGAAATGTGCCACCCCACATGGGGACAGGTTTTGGTTCCCAAGTCATGTTGGCTTTGACAACAAGTTCTGTCATGGCAATGAGGCAGCAGAAGGACGAGAGTGACCATGACATGATAAATACTTTAACACACCATATGGGTACAATATTTAACCTGTTGATTCACAATACGAATCAGAGTTACCAAGAATTAAAGATTCATATGACACGAATATCTGATTTCTTCGGCTCTCCCCCAGTTCAGTTTCGACCAGGTACACAGCCACAGGTTGATAGACAGACTCAACATGAAGGAGTAGTCTTAGAGGAGGCCGTGAACCAGGGACAACAAGTAATTCCCCAACACATCGAGCAAGAAGTACCTAGCGAAGACGGTAATCCACCCGTCATGATGGTTAATTAACACCAGGATGCCGACAAGGTTGTCCATCAAGTTCGACAGGGAAATTTGTTAAGAGAAGATATCCTGACAACCATTGTCGAAAGGATAATGGCACATAATGGGGTTAACATGGGCCTACAAAGGCCAAATTATACATCCCTTTTGTCATAATATGTGTCGCAGACAGAATTGCCAAGGGGATGGAAAGTCCCCAAATTTACAAAATTCGTTGGCGACACCAATGAATCAACTGCTGAACACATAGCTCGTTACCTAACTGAAGCATGGGACATTTTGAATAATGAGAAGTTGAGAATGAGATATTTTCCTAGTTCCATGATGAAGAATGCATTCACATGGTTCACTACCCTATCTCCTCATTCGATCCATAATTGGACGTACTTAGAGAGATTGTTCCATGGACAATTTTATATGGGTAAATCCAAGATTAGTATGGAGGAGTTGCCGAGTGTCAAGCGAAAATTTGCTGAATCAATTGATGATTACTTGAACAGATCCATGATATTAAAAACAAGGTGCTTTACCCAGGTGCCTGAACACGAGCTTATCGAAATGGCTGCTGGTGAGCTAGAGTATTCTATTAGGAAGAAGCTAGATACTCAATACCTGAGATATACGGCCTAATTAGCAAATAGAGTTAGGCAAGTCGAGAGATTGAAGACCGAGAAGGCCAAGACCAGTAAGGGTAAGAAAGAGCGTGTGGCTTATGTCGACCTGCAAGAGCACGACACAGCGTCTGAGGTCGAATATGAACATGTTAAGGAGTATGAGGTTGATGTGGCTGAGCTAAAGCTAGGCCCCCCATATGTGTGTAAGTTACTCACGCCTGCAAATGGGAGGTATCCTCCAAAACCTAACGAAAACGATAGGTTTCCTAAGAAAATGTATACTTTCGACGTAACCAAATGCGATGAGATTTTTGACTTTTTGGTTATAGATGGTCAAGTACTCGTGCCCCCTGGCGTAAAAGTACCACCATTGGAACAAAGAAAAAAAACGAGGGTTTTGTAAGTATCACAACTTCTTAGGACACAAAACCTCACAATGTTTTCTTTTCATGGATCTTGTGCAGAATGCTCTGAATGAAGGCAGACTTAAGTGTGCTAAAGGAAAGGCCCCAATAAAAATTGATATGGATCCCTTACATATGGGAGATGCCAACTACGTGGAGCCTGTTGTGGTCAATATGGTCGAAATCTCTGAGGATTTTGACATGAAAGAATTTGAAACTGAAAACCAGATTGAAGTTGTGTTCCCAAAAGCCGATGAAAATCTTATTAAATTTCTTTACAGGTGTCAAGTTGATGACTCCAAAGTGTTGTTGTGCCCTATATGCAGTGCTTTATTCAGAAAAAAAGCTGCCAAGCAAGTCGAAGATGCTCAAAAGGCCAAAGACAATGAGAGGGTCCAACCTCAGTATCACTTTAGCAGGGGAGGCACACCCCAAGGGAAGAATTAGGCGACTGGATCACATAAGGCGAAGCCAAACACCTACAAGCCTTCAGTCGACTCCCCCCCTAGGGAGAAGTGGTCGAAGCCTGCGGAAAGAGAACGCAACATAAACCCAAAGTGGAGAAACTTTGAAATGGGTCAAGGGTCCTCCATGACATACAAGGAAAACTTCCAGATGTCCGAAACACGTTCCTATGGGCCTATCGCAAACTACAAGGGGAAGAATCCTATGACTAGGACCCAATGGTGTGCACTTTAGAGAAAAAAGAAGGTAGAAAGGGATGTTGCTAGGTCGAGCAATACCAGACCACAACAAAAGCCTGAGGACGGTCAGGAAACGAACCCAGTTGGAAGGAAATTGCTTCCCTCCAGAAAGATCAGCAATAAAGAGCAAGCCAAAGAAGACGAGCTGGTAACAGATAATTTTGATTTCGGGTCAGAAGGCGACTTTGATGTCCTATGTAATGTGGTCTCTGCACTGCCTTATGAGTACGACCGCGTGACCGAGTGTCATACCCCAAATTTTGACCACTAAGATTTCCCATCATTGTGCAAATCATCATCACCACATGGATGAACCATTAGTCTCCCCAAAGATGGGTGAGCACCCACTACAATCAGGCTTAGGGTTTCAAGCCCTCTTAGAGCTCTTAGACAAAGGATCAATCAAGAATTGACATGATCTTCAACTTGTCTAATCTCTCAAACATCCACAATGGATCAAGAGGACTCCCACATCAAGGATTAAGCACAAGGCTGCAACCTTCTAAGTGGATCAAGCCTTAAGATCGCCAGTGTCACCAAATTAGGGTTTGGTCGACCAGGGCCTCAAGATGGAAATTTTCGTCTGGGCATGAGCCAATGCTTCAAAGAATAACTTGAATTATTCCATGAGACTTCATGGACCTAATCATCAAGTCAATTTAGCCTCAGGTGATGCATTCATAAAAAAAATCAGGAATTAGGGTTTCTTGACCTAATTCACCCCTAAGTTAACTTTTGGGACAAAACCTGAGTCAAGACCTCAAGACATGATTTGAGGGTCTCTAACACACCATATTGATCCATTTACAACAATGAATTGATTCAAAAATCTTGATCAACAAGTTTCAATTTCATCAGGATCACAATTAGGGTTTTGAGGGAAAAGTCAACTGTACCTTTGACTTTTAACCCAGGCATGCTCCCAAACCTTGGGACATGATTCAATACACCCTATAACACCTATGGGACATGTCCATCAAGTTTGATTTAGGTCAAGGACTTGATTTCATAGAGGATCACACAGTTTGGAATTCATCTGACAAAAAGTCAGCTGTCCATCAAGTTTTATAGCTCTCATGGCATACTTTAAAAGTGTCAACTACACCTCATTCCAATTCATCATGGATTTTGAGTTATGGAATGATCAAAATCAAAAAAATTGAAAATGTCACTTTTTTCCAACACTTAGTGAAATTTTCACTAAGTCAGAATCTGCCTTCACTTTTTTCCAAATGTAGGGGCATTTTTCACTTGGATCCAAAAAGTATCAAAACCAATTATGATCAAACAGTTATTGTATCATATGATGGGTTTCCAAAATGGCCAAGAACTCCATCAAATTCCACTTGAGCCATGAGATATGACAATGGCAATATGCCTTGTTGAAAGCTGCCAAGGCTAGGCAGAATTTTGCACTTTTGCTCGATTTGGCAAAATTAGATAATTCCAAGCCTTGTCATCACTTTGGACACATCTGAGGATCAAATCTAAAGGGAACAAACACTGATCCAAGCCTCCAAAAGAAGTAGCATGCCAAACCTAGAAATCCCTAAAAGAGGGACAAGACTCCAATTTTGGATTGGAGCATTTAATGGATACACCAAGGTGGCATGGACTAACACATTTGCAACTGAATTCAGTCAAGAATGATCCAATAACTAGGGAACCACAACTCTGTGCCCTAACCTTTAGTCAATGGCTAGAGGAGACTTGGATTCCCATTGATCAACATTGGCCAAACCTCTGCTGCAGTTGCCATTCACTATTGATCCCAAAACAAACTTGCTCTACTATAAATAGAGCTCATTTGTGCTCAGTTTAAGTACACCATGATTTCCTCAAAATCACGCTCTCATTTCCAAAATTTCCTTCCAAAGCAAGCCACTATCGGGTTTTGAGTTTGAGAGCAATTCCAACCAAACCAATCACACACACACCTCATAAACATCATATAGAAGTGATCCAAACACTCACATATCATCGGGAACACCAAAATCACAAAATCACTAGCCAATTGCTCAAGCCTTTGACAGATTTGCAGTTGGGGTACCATCTCAAGTTCCAAATCATTTCAATCCATTCCAAGCATCCAGACACACTCCATGGCACCTAGGAAAGCTATCCAGATCATTGGAACCTAGCTGTAACACCTCTAACCCAAAACACGATCACCAGCTGCAAGAGGTGAGCATGAGCTCTTCTTACTCTATGATCCATGCATTTTTTACTGCACAATAATTTGGCCATATGTTCATAATCATGCATAGAGTGTTTACCCTCAATCAATTGCTTTGTATGAATCGTGTATGGAATTTCTGAACCTTCATGCAGAATTTAGGGTTCTTGAGGTTTCTCTTTGATTTCTTATTCCATGCTTAAAATAAATGAAATTAAAGACCATAGACATGATCGTGAGGTTGAAACGAGTAGATTGATATGTAGATTGCTTGATATAATCAAGTATTCAGTGAGATTGGATAGAAAACGCAAATATGCAGAAACAGAGGAAGGGCGCGTGTTCTTGCCATGTTCTTGGCGCCCTTTTTCAAATATTTGAATATTTGAATTTTGTGATTTTATTTAATTGATTCAAAAATTAATTTCTCTCTGAGTTTTAATGATTTTGAGTTGATTCATTTTTTAATAATTCACAAAAATGTTAAAATATTTTATTTTACGAAAAAATCCCAAAAATATTATTTATTTCATATAATTGATATTTTTGCCAAGAATTAATATTTTAATTGTTTTTGACATTTAAAATATTTTTTCCTTCTTGATTTTGTAAATTTTAATGATTTCTAATCATTTTGTAGGTCAAAACATAATTTTTGAAACATTAATCCAAGATTACAATTTGTTTTCCACATGTTAAACAATTTTGATCATTTTAATTGAATTTTTTATTCAATTAAAATACATTTTGGAAACAAATTAGGGTTTTGATTAATTCAACCCTCATCAAACCTTTTAAAAACATTTTGGGCCTCTAATAGAGTGTAAGACCCAACCCCTTTTGAAAACCAAAATGATTTGGGCTCCAGTCATTGTATAAGACCCACTGTGTTTTCAAAAACCTCGGCGCGATCGCCGTTTTCAAAATAAATAACCTTGGGCCTCTCCTTGAGTTGTAAGCCCCATCTTTTCTTTTAAAATCATTTATGGGCCTCTAATAGAGTGTAAGACCCAATCCTTTGTAAATACAAACCTATTTTGGGCCTCAAACGTTGTATAAGTCCCTTGTATTTCAAAAGTTCAGTGCGATCATCGCTTGTTTAAAACAAACCATCTGGGCCTCTCCTCGAGCTATAAGACCCATTCAAAACCATTTTAGGCCTCTAATAGAGTGTAAGACCCAATCCCCTTTTGAAACCAAAAACTTTTGGGCCTCAGTCGTTGTATAAGACCCACAGTGTTTTCAAAACCTCGGCGCGATCGTCGCCCTTTTCAAAATAAACCATTGGGCTTCTCCTTGAGCTATAAGACCCATCTTTGTTCACATTCAATCATTTTGGGCCTCTTGAGAGAGTGTAAGACCCATCCCATTGTACAGAAAACCTCTCTTGGGCCTCAGTCACTTGTATAAGTCCCTGTACAAAACGACAGTGCGATCACTAATAAAACCCTGAGCCTCTCCTTGAGCTGTAAACCCCAATTTTCCTTTCAAAAGCACTTTCTCCTTTGATTTTATAACATACTATTATTTTCAATTTCTTTGTTGAACAACTAACCAAACAGCATGGAAGCTCTACAACCGAGTAAGGGTTTGCCCATTTTCATTTACCGCTTTCATATGTATATAACTGTATTGTGGGGCTGTTTCACTGTAAGTCTTCTTTCATAAACTCATATCGACTGTGTAATACTAGTATAGATATTTAGAGTTTCCCCGGAAACTACGTCTAGAACTAGACAAAACCTCGTCTCCTTACCTCCAACGTTCTCCCGGATATTTCAACATAACCTAAACCATGAGAATTTTCTTTTACAATAATTTTAGATAACTAGATCTAAGAAATCTCCCCCTCGAACAGTTCATATACAGAAGGCCAATGTTCCAAGTGAAACCCCTTCTGGAACTGTTCATCAGCCTCCTCTTGGGCTTAGTACAAGGACCCACAGGCTTCCTAAAAGCATCCCGCCTCCTCTTGGGCGTTGTACAAGGACCCGTGGCTTCTTAGAAGTTTTCACAACCTCCTCTTAGGCTTCGTATAATGATTCTTCCTCCGGGAAGATAGCCTCCTCTTGGGCTTCGTACAAATTGTCCCTTCGGCTTCTTAAAAGTTTTTTCTCGCCTCCTCTTGGGCTTCGTACAAATTGTCCCGACGACCTCTTAAAGGTATAGGAACAGAAATTAGTCATCTTAATAGAACAGTCTTTCAAAGAGTCTAGATCTTTCTACCGTGAACGTACTCTCTCTTAATCTCTCTTAAGCATAGTACAAAAGATAAAACTCTAGACTTGGACAGTCTAATCTCCTTGAGTCTCGAAGACATTCTCAAGTTCCTTTTAAAAATTGGAAAAAACACTCGTAGACTTGGGCAGTCTCAATACCCTTCGGATTCCCCGTTTCCTTAAAGAACAGTAAATAATCCCGGTCCTCAGATCAAATCCATTAGTACAACCTTACCCATATAAGAATTGATGTTCTCTTTTAACCAACATACTGGACCTAAACAGTAACCCTAGCCTCCTCTTGGGCTTTGTACAATGATTCTCCTCAGCAGAGTTAACCTTTGCAGCCTCTATCTCGGGCCTCGTACGAGATACAAAAACACTCTCTTGTTGAGTATAAAAGACTCTCGTGTTGAGTCAAACCTTTTCAGCCTCCATCTCGGGCTTCGTACGAGATACAAAATCACTCTCTTGTTGAGTATAAAAGACTCTCTTGTTGAGTCAAACATTTTTAGCCTTCATCTCGGGCTTTGTACGAGATACAAAACACTCTCTTGTTAAGTATAAAAAGACTCTCTTGTTGAGTCGATCACCTTTAGCCTCTATCTCGGGCTTCGTACGGGATACAAATCACTCTCTTGGTGAGTATAATAGACTCTCTTGTTGAGTCAAACC
Source organism: Lathyrus tuberosus (assembly GCA_022829125.1). NCBI lineage: Eukaryota > Viridiplantae > Streptophyta > Magnoliopsida > Fabales > Fabaceae > Lathyrus > Lathyrus tuberosus. The sequence goes on along the minus strand of JALAZF010000132.1, from coordinate 6,161,298 downwards.
CTTTTAGCCTCCGTCTTGGGCTTCGTACAAGACACATATAAAAACACTCTCTTGTTGAGTCAACCCTTTTAGCCTCTATCTCGGGCTTCGTACGAGACACAAAAGCATCCTCTTATTGGGTCAATAGCCTCCTCTTAGGCTTTGTATAAAGAAATCCCCGTTTGATTCAAATCAACCTTTTAGCATCAAAACATGCTTTGGTCACAACATACAAACATCAACAACTCCTTTTCCCTCGTCTAAATTGCTGTAAGCGGCAAGCCTCTGGATTATTTACATCCACGCCACTGTCCCTCTTTTAGCATGAGAAATTCCTAAGGAAAGATGGCATTGCTCTAAACTGAGTTAAAGTCTTCTCCTCCAGGTTGAAAATCCCCTATAAAGGAAATTATGGCATTGCTGGATTCACATATCCCAGTTAAAGTAATTCTCCTTTATAACCAGTCACACAACAGTTGTGACAAACAGACCAAATATTCCCCTTTAGAGATGACAAATTCTCTCTAAAGTCAACACCCTTTTAGCTTCACATCTTAGGCTTTGAACAAGATACACATAGACCCTTCAGCTTCACATCTTGGGCTTTGACCAAGATACAAACCACCTTTAGCTTCATGTTTTGGGCTTTGAACAAGACACCAAAACACCATTTCCTCCCATAAAATAGGAGGAACCACGATCTCTCTGATTTCCCTATCCCGAGAATACGTAGGCATAAGATTGAAAAAGAATCTTAGCGAGCACACTAATAAAAAAACCCCAAAGTCCCCTACCTCTATCCAATCTGGCGCAGGATCCCAACAAATTCCCCATGAACAATCCCGGTATTTTCGTTCTGAACAAAATAAGCAGAGAGAGGCCCACGAACTAAAGTCGCATCTGTAAACAAACAATTTTGACTGTTTAACCTCAGTTTGCAAGCAGGGTTAGTTGGAGACATCTATTTCCCTTCCTTCATCAGCTTTAATAGGATAAAAAATGAATCGAACTGTAGTACCAAAGTGATAGTGATTTGAAAACACAAAAACCGCGCTACAAAAAAATGGCGACCACAGTGGGAGCAAAAGGAAGATCTAGTTATCGTCGTCCCCATTTTACACAGAAAAATGGCGACCACAGTGGGAGCTACTTGTTCTTCTCCCGTCTCTTAGGAGGAAACCTTAAGTTCAGACAATTTCACAGGAAAAATAGCGCCCACCGTGGGGCCAAACAAGGGAATCTTGTCTCTCTTATCTCTCTGGTTGAAACCTTCTCTTAGGACGAGTCCTTGGGTTCACAAGGTATCACCGAATGACGCTTCCATCGGGGAATGTCATTATTGCTAGGATCGGCCCTCACTAGGATCTTAGGTCAAATACCTTTAAGTTGGGAAGGTACCACAGAATGGCGACTCCGCCGGGGAGCCATTTTCTGTTAGGATCATAGGATTCATAGCTCTTAAAAAGTCTAGGACATTAGGACAAATATATATACTGCTTTTCCTAATTGATATCTGTGTTTATTTTTCTGCTAATGGGAATGCGTGTGATGCCGCATGTGGAAAGATTAAGTATACACCTAGGAAAAACCTCTTTCAGTAGTGCGGAAGCTATCAGAAATAGTTGTCACGCGATACTACCCTCTTCTGAGATTCTTCGAAATACATCACCTAGCACGGTTCCCGGCCCGCTAATGTTATCTCGACAAGAATCAATGATTTTGAGAGACGGGTACAAAAATCACTAGTATAAACCTTTGGGATGGGTAGAGCCTTGACTTCATGACACCGACCCTTTGACCCCATGTTTTTTCTATGTTTTTATGTGCTACATTCATGCATTTATTTAAAAAAAACATTACGCAAAGAAAATTTCTCTTCTAGTCTCTCTTTTTCAAATTAAACTAAGACAATGATTGCAAATGTCAAAGAGAAAAGAGTTGCGCTCATGGATTTCGGTAGACGAAAAACTCATAAGTACACCTTCAAGGTTCCAAAACTAGAGGATTTGAGAGGATTAGCAAGGATGATCACTAACCCTGACGCTTTCAGAGCCAAGTACGGAGGTCTGCTACCTCTGTTAAGGGTCCATGTAATTGACGGAATCCTGGAGGCACTCATTCAATTTTACGATCTGGTCTATCACTGTTTCACATTCCCGGATTACCAGCTCGCACCCACGCTGGAGGATTATTCTCATTTGATTGATCTACCCATTACTGATCAAGCTCCCTTTTCTAGACTGGAAGAAATTCCAAAGGATCAGACCATTGCAAAAGCAATTTATTTGGAGGAATCAGAAGTCAGGACTCACCTGACCACCAAGGGAGGAATCCCAGGTTTACCAGCCAAGTTTCTGGTAAAGAAGGCTCTGTACTTTGCTAGTATAGGGAACGTGACTGCTTTCGAGAGCATCTTTTTTTGCTCACCTACGGGTTATTTTTGTTTCCCAACATTGATAACTTCGTCGATATCAACACCATTAAGGTTTTTTCTCATTGGAAACGCCGTACCAACCTTGCTCACAGATCCGTATCATTCTGTACACTTAAGGAATTTATACAGCGGAGGGGTGGTCACGTGTCGTGTACCCCTGCTATATAAATGGTTTATCTCCCATTTGCCTAAGTCTGCCGCTTTTTGGGATCATAAGAGTGCCTTACGTTGGTCGCAGAAAATCATGTCTCTTACCAACTCTGACATCGATTGGTACAATCGAATCTATGAAGGGATCAAGATCATTGACCATTGTGGAAATTTCCCCAACATACCCCTAATAGGAACTAAGGGAGGAATCAATTACCATCTAGTTTTAGTTCATCGTCAATTTGGATACCCGATGAGGCATGTCCCGCGTCATGCTCATCTGGAAGGTCTTTTCTTCAAGGAAGGAGAAAATGACAGGGCACTAAAATGGAAATAGTGCACGCTTGGAAACATGTTCATAAGAAAGGACGGGAGTCTCTAGGAAAATCGGATTGTGTCTCGGTGGAGCCTTATCTCCACTGGGTACAAACTAGAGCTCTCAAGCTAAAGATGCCTTATCCTCGTCACGGAGTTCTTCCGCCAAGGGGGTTTGTCATGTACTTCATGACTGAAACAGAAATACTTCAGGTTACTCTCAACAAAGTTCAACAGGAGAGGAGGTTTTGGAAGAACAAGTACCGCATTCTTAATGTGAAGTGTACCAAAATACAGCAACTGCTGAAAGATAAGCATGCTCTAATTGTGATTTTGGAGCAACATGCTGTAGAAAATCAGAATGACCAAAGGAATTTGCTCGCTCCTTTCACTTGGCAAAGGAATGACAACTCGACAATGGCCCAAGAGCCCCGGTCCAAGAAAAGGAAAGTACCAGAATCAGCACCCGAGTTCTCCTCAGAGAGGACTCGAGACCCATTAGCTTAGGTTTCTGTTTCCGCACCTTGTAAGTTACTGTATTTCCATTTCCGCAATCCTTTGAATTCAATAAAACGGGCGTGTCCCCACTGTTTGATATTTGCAATCTAATTGTCGAAGTTTATTTTGATTAAACCAAAAAAACAATTAATATAATCATTGCATTCATCATTCTCACATCACGTATTCTTCTTACCTACGAATCTCACATTTGTGTCTCGGTTCTAGAGTCAAACTGTCTCATTCGTACAATACTCAAGCCAATCTTCAGAAAAAGATGGATGATCTCGAGGAAGAGAACAAAGAGTTGAAAGAAGAGATCGACGCTCTGAGAGAGGATATGAGAAAGTTTCGTAACGACATGCAATCCATGGCAGAAGCTCAACTACAAAGAACTATGATCTCAAAGATCACCTCAACGCCCATAGTAGAGAAGTATGATCCTAGGTATCAAATGCCGAAAGATCGTCCCTGGGGCATGCCTGTTAACTATATCCCATAAGGATATGTTCCGCCGATCACTGAAGATCAGGGAATCATAGCAGAAGCCGCTGGGCCTGAAGGTTACAAACTTCGGGAAAGCGAGGATGCCAGAGGCATAATGAGGACTCCTGAAGGTTACAAACTTCGGGAAACGCCAAGATTCACTGCCGTAGTAACGGTACCACCCCCTGTGGTGCACACTGTCCCGGAAGGGCAGATTCCACAGATACCTTCTGGTAGAAAGGAAAGTATGTTCGATAGAATCGATGAATTCCAGGAGCAGTTCCTGGAAATGCAGAAAGAACTGCAGGCCCTTCGCAGTCAGGATCTATTTGGAAAGGACGCCGCAGACCTTTGCTTGGTCCCCAATGTGAAAGTCCCGCACAAGTTCCAAGTACCCGATTTTGAAAAGTACAAGGGTAACTCTTGCCCTCAAAGCCATTTGGTGATGTACGCTCGGCGAATGTCAGCTCAGACAGAGAACTAGGATCTACTGATTCACTACTTTTAGGATAGTTTAACCGATGCCGCATTAAAATGGTACATGGGTTTAAACCGCGCTACGATTAGCACTTTCAGAGATCTTGGCACTTCGTCCAACAATATAAATACAATTTGGACATGGCACCAGACAGAGATCAACTCAGATCAATGTCACAAAAGGACAAGGAAACCTTTAAGGAATACGCTCAGAGATGGCGTGAAATTGCCGCTCAAATTTGTCCACCTCTTGAGGAAAAAGAGATGACAAAGATTTTCTTAAAGAACTTGAGCTCATTTTACTACGACAGAATGGTTACCAGTGCGCCCAGCGACTTCACCGAAATGGTCGGTATGGGAGTGCGTCTCGAGGAAGCCGTTCGAGAAGGCCGTATAGTCAAAGACACTGGGTCGACAAGCGGTACTAAAAAATACAGTAGTGCTCTCCCTAAGAAAAAAGAGCAAGATATTGGGAATATCTCTCTCGGAAAGCAAAGTCGACGGTACCAACCAGTAGCAACTGTAACTCCTGCTATCAACCCCGCGCCTATTTCTACGTATCAACCTCAGGTTGCTCAAAGCCAACCGCAGTCGCAGCAATTTCAGCAAAGGACACAACAGCCTCTTCAACAGGCTCGTCCTCAATACAACAACAATCATACAATGCGGCCACCAGGATTTAATCCTATACCCGTATCGTACGCAGAACTATTTCCATTACTGTTAGCCAAGGGGCACGTCCAAACCAGGTCTCCTCTTACAGTACCAGAAAATCTGCCTTTTTGGTTTAAGGTGGATCAGACTTGCCCTTACCATCAAGGAGGACCAGGGCATAACATTGAAAATTGTCTCAGTTTCAAATCCGACGTGCAAAAGCTTGCTAGGAGCGGGGTCTTATCTTTCAAAGATACGAATCTGAATGTTCTCACGAACCCTCTGCCTCAACACGAGAAGGCTACAGTCAATTTGATAGAGGGAGAGTCTAACAACACCTATCAAATTCACGATGTACTCTTATTGAGGGCCAACTTGGTCAAGATGCATTGTAGACAGAGTGGATATGGCCATGTGCCACCTCATAATTATCACCAGTGTGATATCTACTCTAAAAGCAATCAAGGATGTTCTGTGGTGCAATCAGCTCTACAGGAAGATGGATCTCGGATGGATCCAAGAGCACCAAGTTCGTGGAGTTAACATGGTTTATACGAATGCCAACATCATTCAAAACCACGATATTCGTGCAATGAATGTCAACCTCATGGAAATGCACTCAAGGCAATGCTAGTATCATAATCTGCCACGGCACGATTACAATTCTTGTCTGACTTGCTCGGTAAACAAACAGGGATGCTCTTTCATACAGGAGGCCCTCCAGCGTCAGATGGATCTTGGATGGATTCAAGACTACCATGATAGGAATCATTATCAAATCAACATGATTCAAATCTTCGATATTCGCTTGATGAATACCAGCCTGGTGGAGTTACATGCTAAACAGGTCTGGCTCGGGTTCCTGGTATCACATGATTATTAGAGATGTAAAGCGGGTTGCGAAGACGATCAGGGTTGTGCCCTTGTCCAGGAAACACTTCAGCACTTGTTGAACCACTGGTGGCTTCCAATCTATATGGATGAAGACACACAGCAAATTAGTATCACTAACGGGAATCCTACTAGATATCAAAGTCAGGATGTTCAGTCGATGGAAACAGATCTAGTAAGGTTACACTGTATTCAAAGCGGACGTGGCCAGGTGCCACTACACAACTATGAGTAGTGTGGAGTTTCCTCAGTGGATAATCAAGGATGCTACCTCGTGCGAGCAGCCCTTCAAAGTCAGTTGGACCGCAAAGAGATTCAACCATGGTCAAGTTCTAGATCAGTCAACTACTTTGCTGATTAAATCAAGGACGTTGTCGTAATCTCTGATCATCAGAGGGCTAGGGATGTTTGTACCATTATCCCTCTACTTAACGAATCGAGAGTTCCTAACCGGGAACGGATCGAAATTACTTACGATGGTCGGCGTTATTTCTTTGATTATGTGGTTGGCATTTATTTTGCTAAAACTATTCTAGCAGCAAGATGTTGAAACAAGATGTTCTAATTTTCTGCATTCAACATGTCGGATAAAGATGTCCCATCCTAGATCATAGGACATCGCGTCTGATTTTGGTTTAAAAGGAAGATTCTGTTAGTTGTTATTTGTTACTGAATATTCTGTGAATATTTAGTTATCCTATGTGGCATCCAAAGTAAATTGAGTTGAGTTTTTGTGTTGGTTTTCGGATTTTCACTACTTTCTAAATATGGAGGCATATTAGGAAACTTTAGATTGAAGACCTATTTTCTTGGAGTTTATTTTGCAGAATTATGTGCAGTCTCTCTGCTGCGTTTTGAAGCCCAATCCAGTCCAGTTTTAATGCTATATATTGACTGGTGTAAACCTAGTTTAGGTGTGGAACTTACGTGTGTTTTTGTTAGGGTTTTTGATTGTTAATTGTGAGCCTAACTGGTATCATTCTGATAACAGTATAAGGACTGGTTTTGTGTTGTAAGTTCTGTCAGTTACTCATAAGCTTTTAAGCATTGAGTTTCTTGTGTGTCAGTTCTCATAAGCTTTGAAGTATTGAGAACTGTGTGTTTTAAAAGTGTGTCTTTCGTTTTGTTACTTGTGTTGAAAGGAACTCGTCACAGTTTATGATTGAAGAGGGATTTGAGGAGGGCCTCATACCTAGGTGAGTCTTAGGTAGAAGTCATAAGAAGGGTAGTGATTAAGTGACGGATTGTAACCGGGTATGGTTGTTGTATGATCTGTGAATTGATACTATCATATATTGATTTCGTCCCTGGCTTGGTAGCCCCTAGAGTAGGATTGTTGATCCAAACTGGGTAAACATATATCTGTGTTCTTTACTTTCTGCACTGTTATTTTTATTGTTATCTTGTTCATTGTGTTGGATATCCGTGTCTCAACATCTGTGTAGGACATATGATATCTGTGCCAGAATTTCAATTGGCATCAAGAGCTTGCACCTTAGTTTGGTTCTGGGTGAGATTCAGGGAAGGTACTTTCTGGTGCAATGGACAAGGATGGAGGATTTTTGAACAAACCATCTCTGCTTGATGGTTCCAACTATGACTATTGGAAACCAAGGATGATAGCATTCATCAAATCCATGGATGATCAAGCATGGAAAGCTGTTATCAAAGGATGGGAACCCCGAAAGGTTAGAGATGGAGAAGGTAATCCTACTGATGTGGTGAAGGAAGAGGAAGACTGGGATGATGCAGACTACAAAGGGTCTTTGGGAAATTCCAAAGCCATGAATGCCTTGTTTAATGGTGTTAACAAACATATTTTCAGGTTGATTGAACATTGCACCATTACCAAAGAGGCTTGGCAGGTCTTTGAGGTTGCTCATGAAGGAATTTCAAAGGTGAAGATTGAAATTCTGGCACAGATATCATATGTCCTACACAGATGTTGAGACACTGATATCTAACACAATGAACAAGATAACAATAAAAATAACAGTGCAGAAGGTAAATAACACAGTAATATGTTTACCCAGTTCGGATCAACAATCCTACTCTGGGGGCTACCAAGCCAGGGAAGAAACCAATATACAATAGTATCAATTCACAGATCATACAAACACCGAATAATCTGCTCACTTAATCACTACCCTTCCTATGACTTCTACCTAAGACTCACCTAGGTATGAGGCCCTCCTCAAAGCCCTCTACAACCACAACCCGTGATTGGTACCTTTCCACACAAGAAACAAACTGAAAGTCACACTTTCAAAACACACAATCCTCAATACTTCACAGCTTATGAGAATTGACACACAAGAAACTCAATGCTTAAAAGCTTATGAGTAACTTGACAGAACTTACAACACAAAAATCAGTCATTATACTGTTATCAGAATGATACCAGTTAGGCTCACAAAATACACTCCAAAACCCTAACAAAACACAAGTAAGTTCCACACCTAAAACTAGGTTTACATCAGTCAATATATAGCAATTAATCTGGACTGAATTGGGCTTCAAAAACGCAGCAAATAGACTGCTCACAAATCTGCAAAATTTGCTCCAACAAAATAGGTCTTCAATCCAAAGTTTCCTATTATGTCTCCAATAATTAGAAACAGCAGCAAATCTGAAAAACCAACAAATAACCACAATCCAAAAATGCTTTGGATGCCACCTAGGATAATCAAATATTCACAGAATATTCAGTAACAATTCATAGTAACAGAATCTGCATTAAAACTGAATCCACAACGCGATGTCCTATGAGCTGGTATGGGACATCTTCATTCGACATGTTGAAAGCAGCCACTTAGAACATTAAGATTCAACATCTTTCTGCTATAATAGTTTTAGCAAAATAAATGCCAACCACAAAAGCACAGAAATAACAATCTCCCCCTTTGGCTTATTTTGGCTAAAACTACACACACACCAAAAAAACTTGTAAAGAAGCACAAACAGCAAAAAAATATCCATATATCAGACAGCAGCGAAAACACCAGCAGCACACAGCAAAAAATATCCATATATCAGACAGCAGCGAAAACACCAGCAACACACATCAAAAAATATCCAGCATAGCAGCACTCCCCTTCAGCTGCAAACAACAGATCATAGCATCCTAGCAAAACTCCCCCTCAATAGCAGCAACATTCCACATTCTCCCCCTCAACTACTGCAGCAACACAAGCACACAAGCACTCCCCACACAAACATCCACACAAACATACTACTCCCCCTTTTTAGCCATAAATATGACAAAGGCAAGTAGAACAAGTCAAAGAAAAAATAAACTAGAGTAAAGAGAGTAGATGCACACCACATCACATGCCCAAATGTCATGCACATACTTCAGTATTTTCCCTTCATTCACACACTGCACTACCAGAACCTTTAGTCTTGTCAATCTGGCAGCCAGAAGGACCATTGATTGCTATAGTTCTTCATGAATGCACACCCCAAGTCTGCTCCTCAGGTTTTCAAACTGAACTGCATCCAGAGCCTTGGTAAATATGTCAGCAAGCTGATTTTCTGTGCTCACATGCTCAAGAGTTATGACTTTGTCCTCCACAAGTTCTCTGATGAAGTGATGCCTGATATCAATGTGCTTAGTCCTGCTATGTTGAATAGGATTTTTTGGAAATATTAATAGCGCTCAAGTTGTCACAAAACAATGTCATGACATCTTGTGTGACATTATACTCAGATAACATCTGCTTCATCCATACCAGTTGAGCACAACTACTTCCAGCTGCTATGTACTCAGCTTTAGCAGTAGAAAGGGATACTGAATTTTGCTTCTTGCTAAACCATGAAATAAGATTATTTCCCAAAAAGAAACAACCTCCAGAGGTACTCTTCCTATCGTCAGCACTTCCAGCCCAATCAGCATCACAATAACCTAATAAAATGGGACTTGAGTCATAGGAGTAAAGCAACCCATAATCACATGTACCACTCACATACTTTAGAATTCTCTTCACTTGATTGATGTGACTGACCTTGGGTTCTGCTTGATATCTTGCACACACACCAACAGCAAAAGTGATGTCTGGCCTACTTGCTGTAAGATACAGCAGACTGCCAATCATACTTCTATACAAACTTTGTTCAACATTCACTCCCTTTTCATCTTTGGATAGCTTTAAGTGAGTAGGAGCAGGAGTCCTCTTATGCTTGGCATTATCCACTCCAAACTTCTTCACAATGTTCCTCGCATATTTACTCTGACAAATAAAAATGGAGTCTTCCATCTGCTTGACTTGTAATCCAAGGAAGTAGGTTAATTCACCCACCAAGCTCATCTCAAATTCAGATTGTATTTGGTTGACAAAATGTTGGACCATTTCATCCGACATCCCACCAAACACAATATCATCTACATAAATCTGAGCAATCATTAGTTTCCCATCCTTCTCCTTGACAAAAAGTGTTTTATCAATACCACCCTTCCTGTACCCATTGTTGACTAAAAACTCAGTCGGTCTTTCATACCAAGCTCGTGGAGCTTGTTTCAGCCCATACAAAGCCTTCTTCAGCTTGTAAACATGATCAGGAAAATTTGGATCCACAAACCCTTTAGGCTGCTCAACATAGACTTCCTCATTAAGATAGCAATTCAGAAAGGCACTCTTGACATCCATTTGAAACAATCTGAATTTCAACAAACATGCCACTCCTAGCAATAATCTGATGGATTCCAATCGAGCCACATGCGCAAATGTTTCATTGAAGTCTACTCCTTCAATCTGTGTGTATCCTTGAGCAACTAATCTGGCTTTGTTCCTGGTAACAACTCCTTGCTCATCAGACTTATTCTTATAAACCCATTTTGTTCCAATCACATTTGTTCCTGCTGGTCGTGGTACCAGTTCCCAGACTTCATTCCTCTTGAACTGACAAAGTTCATCTTGCATAGCACTTATCCAGAACTCATCTGTCAATGCTTCTTTGATATTCTTTGGTTCAATATTTGACACAAAGCAAGCATTTGACACAGTCTCCCTTGTTCTGGTTCTTACACCTTCATTCAGATCTCCAATAATTAATTCCTTAGGGTGATCCTTCTGAATCCTTATAGAGGGTCCCCTGTTAGCATCCTCTACCTCTTCATTCTCAGGTATAGTGTTGGTTTCTTGAGCACTATCTTCTACAGACTCAATGTCTTGGGAGATTTCATTGTTCATGGGCAGACATGCTCCAACATCATCTGGGACATCTTCGTCTTTGCCAGAGTCATCAACCACCACATTTATGGATTCCATCATCACCTTAGTTCTGGAATTAAATACCCTTGTTTGCTTCCCAACTTGACATTCACCACATATTTTATCCTCGTCAATCTTCAGCTTGGGAATACCTCTAACAGCTTCACTTGACAGAACTTTTTTCATCCCTTTCAGGTGTAAGTGACCCAATTTCTGATGCCACAGTTTGGTTTCATCTTCCTTTGACATCAAACAAGTAGACAGACTTTCAGGTTCTTGAGGATTCCACAGATAGCAGTTATCCTTAGACCTGGTTCCCTTCATAACTACTTCATCTTTCTCATTGGTTACTAGACATTCAGATTTGATGAAATTTACTTTGAGGCCTACATCACACAGTTGGCTTATACTGATTAAATTTACGGTCAACCCTTTGACAAATAGAACACAATCCAGATTTGGTTGTCCTGTGTAGTCCAGCTTTCCAACCCCTTTTATTTCACCCTTTGATCCATCCCCAAAGGTGACATAATTGGTGGAGTGAGGCCTGATATCTGACAAGAACTTCTTCACACCAGTCATGTGTCTTGAACAACCACTGTCAAAGTACCAATATTCTCTTGCAGATGCTCTAAGAGAGGTATGTGCTATGAGACCAGCCATCATTTGTCTAGGAATCCATCTTCTCGTCACTTTACCCCAACTCTGTCCTTTATTTTGTTGCTGAGCAGTTTTGGGATAGCCGTTCAGCTTGTAGCAAAAGGACTTTAAGTGACCAATCTTTCCACAGTAATGGCATCTCCATGGTTTATACTTTGATCTACAAACTCTTTTCTGATGCTTCATTTGATGTTGAAACATGTGATTTGACATCCCCATTTCTTGCTTTATTTTCTGAGGAACAAACTTCAATACAGGCTTCTTGGAAGTCTCTGCTTGATTGTTAAAACCAAGGCCTTGCACATTTCCAGCTTCTTTCCCATTCTGAAGGATCTCATCCAGCTGCGTGGTACCATTGTTCAGTATTCTTATAGATTTGGTCATATTGTCAAGTTTGACTTTTGCCATTCAACCTCCTTTTTCAGATCAGCAATGGTTGATAAGTGTTCTTCCTTCTCAGCTTCTAGTTGAGCTATCAGAATCTTCTGTTCCAATATTATCTGGCACCTTTCTTCATTCTTGATACACAATTCTGAAAATCCTGTGAAGACTTCTTCCTTAGTGAGTTCTCCAACATAGGATTCTTTGTCAGAGTCAGACTCACAAGTAGTTTCTCCATCACCCTTATAGATCCCAGTCAAAGCTGTCACCAATTTTGCTGATTCTTCTTCAAGATCACTTTCAGACTCTCCTTCTGACCAAGACACTGATAGACCCTTCTTCTGCCTTTTGAGATACGTGGGACACTCAGTTTTTATGTGCCCATATCCCTCACATTCAAAGCACTGGACTCTCTTCCCTTGATTGGAGTCTTCTTCAGTTCTGGATCTTCTGCCTCCATCCTGGTTCTTACTGATGTCGAGTGACTTGTTCTGAGCATTTGCTCTCGACTTCCAGTCAATCCTTTTCGACACTTTGTTAAATTTTTTTCCAAGCAATACCAGATCTTTAGACACCCCTTCATCTCTGACCAGGTCACCTTCATCTTCTGAGTCACCAGCATTTGACACAAAAGCTTTGCTCTTCTTCTTTTCAGACTTTTCACTGATCCCTAATTCAAATGTTTGAAGAGATCCCACCAGTTCATCCACTTTCATCTTGTCTATATCCTGAGCTTCCTCTATAGCAGTCACTTTCATGTCAAATCTCTTAGGTAGAGATCTGAGGATCTTTCTGACCAGTTTGCTGTCAGATGTCTTTTCACCTAGGGCACTAGAGGCATTAGCTATCTCAATAATGTTCATATGAAAATCATGAATGCTCTCATCCTCTTTCATCTTCAAACTCTCAAACTTGCTAGTGAGAAGCTGAAGTCTTGACATCTTCACCTTTGAAGTCCCTTCATGAGCAACCTTCAAGACCTCCCACGCCTCTTTAGCAATGGTGCAGTGTTCAATCAACCTAAAGATATTCTTGTTAACACAATTGAACAATGCATTCATGGCTTTGGAATTTCCTACGGACCCTTTGTAATTTGCATCATCCCAGTCTTCCTCTTCCTTCACCACATCAGTAGGGGTGCCGTTTTCATCTTTAACCTTAAGGGGCTCCCATCCTTTTATAACAACTTTCCATGCTTGATCATCCATGGATTTGATGAATGCTATCATCCTTGGTTTCCAATAGTCATAGTTGGAACCATCAAGCAGAGGTGGTTTGTTCAGAAATCCTCCATCCTTGTCCATTGTACCAGAAAGTACCTTCCCTGAATCTCACACAGAACCAAATAAGGGTGCAAGCTCTTGATGCCAATTGAAATTCTGGCACAGATATCAGATGTCCTACACAGATGTTGAGACACTGATATCCAACACAATGAACAAGATAACAATAAAAATAACAGTGCAGAAGATAAATAACACAGTGATATGTTTACCCAGTTCGGATCAACAATCCTACTCTGGGGGCTACCAAGCCAGGGACGAAACCAATATACAATAGTATCAATTCACAGATCATACAAACACCGAATAATCTGCTCACTTAATCACTACCCTTCCTATGACTTCTACCTAAGACTCACCTAGGTATGAGGCCCTCCTCAAATTCCTCTACAACCACAACCCGTGATTGGTACCTTTCCACACAAGAAACAAACCGAAAGTCACACTTTCAAAACACACAATCCTCAATACTTCACAGCTTATGAGAATTGACACACAAGAAACTCAATGCTTAAAAGCTTATGAGTAACTTGACAGAACTTACAACACAAAAATCAGTCCCTATACTGTTATCAGAATGATACCAGTTAGGCTCACAAAATACACTCCAAAACCCTAACAAAATACAAGTAAGTTCCACACCTAAAACTAGGTTTACATCAGTCAATATATAGCAATTAATCTGGACTGAATTGGGCTTTAAAAACGCAGCAAATAGACTGCTCACAAATCTGCAAAATTTACTCCAACAAAATAGGTCTTCAATCCAAAGTTTCCTATTATGTCTCCAATAATTAGAAATAGCAGCAAATCCGAAAAACCAACAAATAACCACAATCCAAAAATGCTTTGGATGCCACCTAGGATAATCAAATATTCACAGAATATTCAGTAACAATTCATAGTAACAGAATCTGCATTAAAACTGAATCCACAACGCGATGTCCTATGAGCTGGTATGGGACATCTTCATTCGACATGTTGAAAGCAGCCACTTAGAACATTAAGATTCAACATCTTGCTGCTATAATAGTTTTAGCAAAATAAATGCCAACCACAAAAGCACAAAAATAACAAAGATGTCAAAAGGTCAGCTTCTCACTACCAAGTTTGAAAATTTGAAGATGAAGGAAGATGAGAGCATTCATGATTTTCACATGAACATTATTGAGATAGCTAATGCCTCAAGTGCCCTAGGTGAAAAGATGTCTGATAGCAAACTGGTCAGAAAAATCCTCAGATCTCTACCTAAGAGATTTGACATGAAAGTGACTACTATAGAGGAAGCTCAGGACATAGATAAGATGAAAGTGGATGAACTTGTGGGATCACTTCAAACATTTGAATTGGGGATTAGTGAAAAGTCTGAAAAGAAGAAGAGTATAGCTTTTGTGTCAAATGCTGGTGATTCAGAAGATGAAGGTAACCTGGTCAGAGATGAAGGGGTGTCTAAAGATCTGGTATTGCTTGGAAAACAATTTAACAAAGTGTTGAAAAGGATGGACTGGAAGTCAAGAGCTAATGTTCAGAACAAGTCACTCGACATCAGTAAAAACCAGGATGGGGGCAGAAGGTCCAGAACTGAAGAAGACTCCAATCAAGGGAAGAGAGTTCAGTGTTTTGAACGTGAGGGATTTGGGCACATAAAAACTGAGTGTCCCACGTATCTCAAAAGGCAGAAGAAGGGCTTATCTGCATCTTGGTCAGAAGAAGAGTCTGAGAGTGATCTTGAAGAAGAATCAGCAAAATTGGTGACAGCCTTGACTGGAATCTGTAAATCTGATGAAGGAACAAGTTGTGATTCTGACAAAGAATCTTACATTGGAGAACTTACTAAACAGGAAGTTATCACTGGGTTCTCAGAGTTGTGTATCAAGAATAAAGAGAGGTGCCAGATAATATTAGAACAGAAGGTTCTGATAGCTCAACTAGAAGCTGAGAAGGAAGAACATCTATCGATCATTGCTGATCTTAAAGAGGAGGTTGTATTACAAAAGTCAAAACTTGACAATATGACCAAATCTATAAGAATGTTGAACAATGGTTCCACAGTGTTAGATGAGATTCTTCAGACTATGAGAAATACTGGGAATGTACAAGGTCTTGGTTTTAATAATCAAGCGGAGAACTACAAGCAGTCTGTAGTAAAGGTTGTTCCTCAGAAAATAAAGCAAGAGGAGAAGATCTCAAATCACATGTTTCAACATCAGCTGAAACATCAGAAAATAGTGTATAGCTCAAAGTATAAACCATGGAGATGTCATTATTGTGGAAAGTTTGGTCACTTAAAATCCTTTTGCTACAATTTGCATGGTTATCCCAAAACTGTTCATCAACCAAATAAAGAACAGAAAAGATGGACTCCAAGAAATATGGTGGCTGGTTTCATAGCGCATACCTCTCTCAGAGCATCTGCAAGGGAAGATTGGTACTTTGACAGTGGTTGTTCAAGACACATGACTGGTGTGAAGAAATTTTTGTCAGATATCAAGCCTCACTCTACCAATTATGTCACTTTTAGGGATGGATCAAAAGGTGAAATAAAAGGTGTTGAAAGCTGGACTACACAGGACAACCAAATCTGGATCGTGTTCTACTTGTCAAAGGGATGGCTGCAAATTTGATTAGTATAAGCCAATTGTGTGATCTAGGGCTCAAAGTAAATTTCACTAAATTTGAATGCTTAGTAACCAATGAAGAAAATGAAGTTGTTATGAAGGGAACCAGGTCTAAGGATAACTGCTATCTGTGGAATCCTCAAGAATTAGAAAGTTTGTCTACCTGTTTGATGTCAAAGGAAGATGAAACCAAACAGTGGCATCAGAAATTGGGTCACTTACATCTGAAAGGGATGAAGAAAGTTCTGTCAAGTGAGGCTGTTAGAGGTATTCCCAAGCTGAAGATTGATGAGAATAGAATATGTGGTGAATGTCAAGTTGGGAAGCAAACAAGGATGTCACACAAAAAGCTTCAACGTCTTACCACAACTTCTAGAGTTCTAGAGCTGCTTGACATGGACTTAATGGGACCTATATAGGTTGAAAGTCTTGGAGGGAAGAAGTATGCCTATGTTGTCGTTGATGATTACTCCAGATTCACCTGGATAAGCTTTATCAGAGAAAAGTCTGAAGCATTTGCAGCTTTTAAAGAATTGTGTCAAAGGATTCAACGAGAAAAGGATTGTGGTGTTGTTCGAATCAGAAGTGACCATGGGAAAGAATTTGAAAATAGGAGGTTTCAAGAGTTTTGTTTATCTGAAGGAACACTCAAGAATTCTCATCACCAATCACTCCTCAGTAGAATGGGGTGGTGGAACGCAAGAATAGGACTATTCAAGAGTGTACAAGGGTCATGATTCATGCCAAAAAGCTTCCATATCATTTTTGGGCTGAAGCCATGAATACTGCTTGCTATATACACAATAGGGTGACTATCAGATCAGGTACTTCTGTTACTCTTTATGAGCTATGGAAAGGAAGAAAGCCAAATGTGAAATATTTCCATGTTTTTGGGAGTAAGTGCTATATCTTGGCGGATCGTGAGCAGAGGCGAAAGATGGATCCTAAGAGTGTGGAAGGGTTATTTTTGGGATACTCTACAAACAGAAAAGCATATAGGGTATTTAATTCCAGAACTAAGGTGATGACGAAATCCATAAATGTGGTTGTTGATGACTCTGGCAGAGACGAAGATGTCCCAGATGATGTTGGAACATCCTTTCCCATGAACAATGAAATCTCACAAGACACTGAGCCCGTAGAATATAATGTTTAAGAGACTAGTACTAGACCTGAGAATGAAGAGGTAGAGGATGCTAACAGGGGACCCTCTATAAGGATTCAGAAGGATCACCCTAAGGAGTTGATTATTGGGAATCTGAATGAAGGTGTAATAACCAGATCGAGGGAGGCTGTGTCAAATGCATGCTTTGTTTCAAAGCTTGAACCAAAAAATGTTAAAGAGGCCTTAACAGATGAGTTCTGGATAAGTGATATGCAGGTTGAGCTTTGTCAATTCAAGAGAAATGAAGTCTGGGAACTGGTACCACGACCAGTAGGAACAAATGTGATTGGAACAAAGTGGGTATATAAGAATAAGTCTGATGAACAAGGAGTTGTTACCAGAGACAAATGTGATGCTGATTGGGCTGGAAGTGCTGATGATAGGAAGAGTACCTCTGGAGGTTGTTTCTTTTTGGGAAATAATCTTATTTCATGGTTTAGTAAGAAGCAAATGTTATCTGAGTATAATGTCACACAAGATGTCATGACATTATTTTGTGACAACCTGAGTGCTATTAATATTTCTAAAAATCCTATTCAACATAGCAGGACAAAGCACATTGATATCAGGCATCATTTCATCAAAGAACTTGTGGAGGACAAAGTCATAACTCTTGAGCATGTTAGCACAGAAAATCAGCTTGCTGACATATTTACCAAGGCTCTGGATGCAGTTCAGTTTGAAAACCTGAGGAGAAGACTTGGGCTGGTGCAGGTGTTTATGAAGGGAAAGATGCTGAAGTTTGTGCATGACATTTGGTCATGTGATTGTGTGTGCATCTACTTTCTGATGCTGTTTATTCTGCCTTTGTCATATTTATGGCTAAAAAGGGGGAGTAGTGTGCTTGTGGTGTGCTTGTGCTGGTGCTGCAGTTGAGGGGGAGTTTTTTTTGTGTTGATTGTGTTTCTGCAGTTGAGGGGGAGTTTTTTTGCTGCTATGCTGTGTTTTTCGCTGCTGTCTCTGATATTGTTGTTTCGCTTGTTTTATCTTTGCAAGATTGTTTGTTGTGTAGTTTTAGCCAAAATAAGCCAAAGGGGGAGATTGTTATTTCTTTGATTATGTGGTTGGCATTTATTTTGCTAAAACTATTCAAGCAGTAAGATGTTGAAACAAGATGTTCTAATTTTCTGCATTCAACATGTCGGATAAAGATGTCCTATCCTGGATCATAAGACATCGCGTCTGATTTTGGTTTAAAATGAAGATTCTGTTAGTTGTTATTTGTTACTGAATATTCTGTGAATATTTAGTTATCCTATGTGGCATCCAAAGTAAATTGAGTTAAGTTTTTGTGTTGGTTTTCAGATTTTCACTACTTTCTAAATATGGAGACATATTAGGAAACTTTAGATTGAAGACCTATTTTCTTGGAATTTATTTTGCAGAATTATGTGTAGTCTCTCTGCTACGTTTTGAAGCCCAACCCAGTCCAGTTTTAATGCTATATATTGACTGGTGTAAACCTAGTTTAGGTGTGGAACTTACATGTGTTTTTGTTAGGGTTTTTGATTGTTAATTGTGAGCCTAACTGGTATCATTCTGATAACAGTATAAGGACTGGTTTTGTGTTGTAAGTTCTGTCAGTTACTCATAAGCTTTTAAGCATTGAGTTTCTTGTGTGTCAGTTCTCATAAGCTTTGAAGTATTGAGAACTGTGTGTTTTGAAAGTGTGTCATTCGTTTTGTTACTTGTGTTGAAAGGAACCAGTCACGGTTTGTGATTGAAGAGGGATTTGAGGAGGGCCTCATACCTAGGTGAGTCTTAGGTAGAAGTCATATGAAGGGTAGTGATTAAGTGAGCGGATTGTAACCGGGTGTGGTTGCTGTATGATCTGTGAATTGATACTATCATATACTGATTTCTTCCCTGGCTTGGTAGCCCCTAGAGTAGGATTGTTGATCCGAACTGGGTAAACATATCACCATGTTCTTTACTTTCTGCACTGTTATTTTTATTGTTATCTTGTTCGTTGTGTTGGATATCCGTGTCTCAACATCTGTGTAGGACATCTGATATCTGTGCCAGAATTTCAATTGGCATAAAGAGCTTGCACCCTAGTTTGGTTCTGGGTGAGATTCAGTGAAGGTACTTTCTGGTGCAATGGACAAGGATGGAGGATTTTTGAACAAACCACCTCTGCTTGATGGTTCCAACTATGACTATTGGAAACCAAGGATGATAGCATTCATCAAATCCATGGATGATCAAGCGTGGAAAGCTGTTATCAAAGGATGGGAACCCCCAAAGGTTAGAGATGGAGAAGGTAATCCTACTGATGTGGTTAAGGAAGAGGAAGACTGGGATGATGCAGACTACAAAGGGTCTTTGGGAAATTCCAAAGCCATGAATGCCTTGTTTAATGGTGTTAACAAACATATTTTTAGGTTGATTGAACATTGCACCATTGCCAAAGAGGCTTGGCTGGTCTTGAAGGTTGCTCATGAAGGAACTTCAAAGGTGAAGATGTCACAAATTCAGCTTCTCACTACCAAGTTTGAAAATTTGAAGATGAAGAAAGATGAGAGTATTCATGATTTTCACATGAACATTATTCAGATAGCTAATGCCTCAAGTGCCCTAGGTGAAAAGATGTCTGATAGCAAACTGGTCAGAAAAATCCTCAGATCTCTATCTAAGAGATTTGACATGAAAGTGACTGCTATAGAGGAAGCTCAGGACATAGATAAGATGAAAGTGGATGAACTTGTGGGATCACTTCAAACATTTGAATTGGGGATTAGTGAAAAGTCTGAAAAGAAGAAGAGTATAGCTTTTGTGTCAAATGCTGGTGATTCAGAAGATGAAGGTAACCTGGCCAGAGATGAAGGGGTGTCTAAAGATCTGGTATTGCTTGGAAAAAAATTTAACAAAGTGTTGAAAAGGATGGTCTTGAAGTCAAGAGCTATTGTTCAGAACAAGTCACTCGACATCAGTAAAAACCAGGATGGGGGCAGAAGGTCCAGAACTGAAGAAGACTTCAATCAAGGGAAGAGAGTTCAATGTTTCGAATGTGAGGGATTTGGGCACATAAAAACTGAGTGTCCCACGTATCTCAAAAGGCAGAAGAAGGGCTTATCTGCGTCTTGGTCAGATGGAGAGTCTGAGAGTGATCTTGAAGAAGAATCAGCAAAATTGGTGACAGCCTTGACTGGAATCTGTAAATCTGATGAAGGAACAAGTTGTGATTCTGACAAAGAATCTTACATTGGAGAACTTACTAAACAGGAAGTTATCACTGGGTTCTCAGAGTTGTGTATCAAGAATGAAGAGAGGTGCCAAATAATATTAGAACAGAAGGTTCTGATAGCTCAACTAGAAGCTGAGAAGGAAGAACATCTATCAATCATTCCTGATCTTAAAGAGGAGGTTGTATTACAAAAGTCAAAACTTGACAATATGACCAAACCTATAAGAATGTTGAACAATGGTTCCACAGTGTTAGATGAGATTCTTCAAACTAGGAGAAATACTGGGAATGTATAAGGTCTTGGTTTTAACAATCAAGCGGAGAACTACAAGAAGTCTATAGTACAGTTTGTTCCTCATATAATAAAGCATGAGGAGAAGATCTCAAATCACATGTTTCAACATCAGCTGAAACATCAGAAAATAGTGTATAGTTCAAAGTATAAACCATGGAGATGTCATTATTGTGGAAAGTTTGGTCACTTAAAGTCCTTTTGCTACAATTTACATGGTTATCCCAAAACTGTTCATCAACCAAATAAAGAACAGAAAAGATGGACTCCTAGAAATATGGTGGCTGGTTTCATAGCGCATACCTCTCTCAGAGCTTCTACAAGGGAAGATTGGTACTTTGACAGTGGTTGTTCAAGACACATGACTGGTGTGAAGAAATTTTTGTCAGATATCAAGCCTCACTCTACCAATTATGTCACTTTTAGGGATGGATCAAAAGGTGAAATAAAAGGTGTTGGAAAGCTGGACTACACAGGGCAACCAAATCTGGATCGTGTTCTATTTGTCAAAGGGATGACTGCAAATTTGATTAGTATAAGCCAACTGTGTGATCTAGGGCTCAAAGTAAATTTCACTAAATCTGAATGCTTAGTAACCAATGAAGAAAATGAAGTTGTTATGAAGGGAATCAGGT
This sequence comes from Lathyrus tuberosus, assembly GCA_022829125.1. Taxonomy (NCBI): domain Eukaryota; kingdom Viridiplantae; phylum Streptophyta; class Magnoliopsida; order Fabales; family Fabaceae; genus Lathyrus; species Lathyrus tuberosus. The sequence continues at coordinate 6,139,983 of JALAZF010000132.1, read as the reverse complement.
CTAAGGATAACTGCTATCTGTGGAATCCTCAAGAATTAGAAAGTTTGTCTACCTGTTTGATGTCAAAGGAAGATGAAACTAAACTGTGGCATCAGAAATTGGGTCACTTACATCTGAAAGGGATGAAGAAAGTTCTGTCAAGTGAGGCTGTTAGAGGTATTCCCAAGCTGAAGATTGACGAGAATAGAATATGTGGTGAATGTCAAGTTGGGAAGCAAACAAGGATGTCACACAAAAAGCTTCAACATCTTACCACAACTTCTAGAGTTCTGGAGCTGCTTCACATGGACTTAATGGGACCTATGCAGGTTAAAAGTCTTGGAGGGAAGAAGTATGCCTATGTTGTCATTGATGATTACTCCAGATTCACCTGGATAAGCTTTATCAGAGAAAAGTCTGAAGCATTTGCAGCTTTTAAAGAATTGTGTCAAAGGATTCAACGAGAAAAGGATTGTGGTGTTGTTCGAATCAGAAGTGACCATGGGAAAGAATTTGAAAATAGCAGGTTTCAAGAGTTTTGTTTATCTGAAGGAATCACTCATGAATTCTCATCACCAATCACTCCTCAGCAGAATGGGGTGGTGGAACGCAAGAATAGGACTATTCAAGAGTGTGCAAGGGTCATGATTCATGCCAAAAAGCTTCCATATCATTTTTGGGCTGAAGCCATGAATATTGCTTGCTATATACACAATAGGGTGACTATCAGATCAGGTACTTCTGTTACTCTTTATGAGCTATGGAAAGTAAGAAAGCCAAATGTGAAATATTTCCATGTTTTTGGGACTAAGTGCTATATCTTGGCGGATCGTGAGCAGAGGCGAAAGATGGATCCTAAGAGTGTGGAAGGGTTATTTTTGGGATACTCTACAAACAGAAAAGCATATAGGGTATTTAATTCCAGAACTAAGGTGATGATGGAATCCATAAATGTGGTGGTTGATGACTCTGGAAGAGACGAAGATGTCCCAGATGATGTTGGAACATCCTTTCCCATGAACAATGAAATCTCACAAGACACTGAGTCCGTAGAAGATAATGCTCAAGAGACTAGTACTAGACCTGAGAATGAAGAGGTAGAGGATGCTAACAGGGGACCCTCTATAAGGATTCAGAAGGATCACCCTAAGGAGTTGATTATTAGGAATCTGAATGAAGGTGTAAGAACCAGATCGAGGGAGGCTGTGTCAAATGCATGTTTTGTTTCAAAGCTTGAACCAAAAAATGTTAAAGAGGCCTTAATAGATGAGTTCTGGATAAGTGCTATGCAGGATGAGCTTTGTCAATTCAAGAGAAATGACGTCTGGGAACTGGTACCACAACCAGTAGGAACAAATGTGATTGGAACAAAGTGAGTATATAAGAATAAATCTGATGAACAAGGAGTTGTTACCAGAGACAAATGTGATGTTGATTGGGCTGGAAGTGCTGATGATAGGAAGAGTACCTCTGGAGGTTGTTTCTTTTTGGGAAATAATCTTATTTCATGGTTTAGTAAGAAGCAAATGTTATCTGAGTATAATGTCACACAAGATGTCATGACATTATTTTGTGACAACCTGAGTGCTATTAATATTTCTAAAAGTACTATTCAACATAGCAGGACTAAGCACATTGATATCAGGCATCATTTCATCAGAGAACTTGTGGAGGACAAAGTCTTAACTCTTGAGCATGTTAGCACATAAAATCAGCTTGCTGACATATTTACCAAGGCTCTGGATGCAGTTCAGTTTGAAAACCTGAGGAGAAGACTTGGGCTGGTGCAGGTGTTTATGAAGGGAAAGATGCTGAAGCTTGTGCATGACATTTGGTCATGTGATTGTGTGTGCATCTACTTTCTGATGCTGTTTATTCTGCCTTTGTCATATTTATGGCTAAAAAGGGGGAGTAGTGTGCTTGTGGTGTGCTTGTGCTGGTGCTGCAGTTGAGGGGGAGTTACATGCTAAACAGGTCTGGCTCGGGTTCCTGGTATCACATAATTATCAGAGATGTAAAGCGGGTTGCGAAGACGATCAGGGTTGTGCCCTTGTCCAGGAAACACTTCAGCACTTATTGAACCACTGGTGGCTTCCAATCTATATGGATGAAGACACACAGCAAATTAGTATCACTAACGGGAATCCTACTAGATATCAAAGTCAGGATGTTCAGTCGATGGAAACAGATCTAATAAGGTTACATTGTATTCAAAGCGGACGTGGCCAGGTGCCACTACACAACTATGAGTGGTGCGGAGTTTCCTCAGTGGATAATCAAGGATGCTACCTCGTGCGAGCAGCCCTTCAAAGTCAGTTGGACCGCAAAGAGATTCAACCATGCTCAAGTTCTGGATCAGTCAACTACTTTGCTGATCAAATCGAGGACGTTGTCGTAATCTCTGATCATCAGAGGGCTAGGGATGTTTGTACCATTATCCCTCTACTTGACGAATCCAGAGTTCCCTACCGGGAACAGATCGAAATTACTTACGATGGTCGGTGTTATTTCTTTGATTATGTGGTTGGCATTTATTTTGCTAAAACTATTCTAGCAGCAAGATGTTGAAACAAGATGTTCTAATTTTCTGCATTCAACATGTCAGATAAAGATATCCCATCCTGGATCATAGGACATCGAGTCTGATTTTGGTTTAAAAGGAAGATTCTGTTAGTTGTTATTTGTTACTAAATATTCTGTGAATATTTAGTTATCCTATGTGGCATCCAAAGTAAATTGAGTTGAGTTTTTGTGTTGGTTTTCGGATTTTCACTACTTTCTAAATATGGAGACATATTAGGAAACTTTAGATTGAAGACCTATTTTCTTGGAGTTTATTTTGAAGAATTATGTGTAGTCTCTCTGCTGCATTTTGAAGCCCAACCCAGTCCAGTTTTAATGCTATATATTGACTGGTGTAAACCTAGTTTAGGTGTGGAACTTACGTGTGTTTTTGTTAGAGTTTTTGATTGTTAATTTTGAGCCTAACTGGTATCATTCTGATAACAGTATAAGGACTGGTTTTGTGTTGTAAGTTCTGTCAGTTACTCATAAGATTTTAAGCATTGAGTTTCTTGTGTGTCAGTTCTCATAAGCTTTGAAGTATTGAGAACTGTGTGTTTTGAAAGTGTGTCTTTCGTTTTGTTACTTGTGTTGAAAGGAACCAGTCACGATTTGTGATTGAAGAGGGATTTGAGGAGGGCCTCATACCTAGGTGAGTCTTAGGTAGAAGTCATAGGAAGGGTAGTGATTAAGTGAGCAGATTGTAACTGGGTGTGGTTGTTGTATGATCTGTGAATTGATACTATCATATATTGATTTCGTCCCTGGCTTGGTAGCCCCCAGAGTAGGATTGTTGATCCGAACTGGGTAAACATATCACTATGTTCTTTACTTTCTGCACCGTTGTTTTTATTGTTATCTTGTTCATTGTGTTGGATATCCGTGTCTCAACATCTGTGTAGGACATCTGATATCTGTGCCAGAATTTCAGTCGGAAAAATCAGAAAGGTCCCATAGTTATCTATCTATCGAGACCGCTAGCGTATGAATCAACTAAGGTTATCCCTTACAAATTCGGTGCGACAACAATTGAGAATGGAAAGGAAACTCCATTACCCTCCGTCGTGAATATTGCAGACATCAGTCGAGTAACACGGAGTGGTAGAATCTTCAACAGAGGAGTTGGAGAACCTAACAAGGAAAAGGAACCTTAGACAGAGGTTCCCAGTCCACCAGTCAGTCAATCCAGTAATCTCGACCTTCCAAAAAATGATGATGAGATGCTGAAGCTCATCCAAAGGAGTGAATACAACATTGTTGATCAACTGTTACAAACTCCTTCAAAGATCTCTGTGTTATCACTTTTACTTAGTTCCGAAGCGCACAGGGAGGCTCTACAGAAAGTCTTGGAGCAAGTCTTTGTAGAACAGGATGTAACAATCAGACAGTTCGATATCATTGTCTCTAACATCAATTTCTGCAATAACTTGGGATTTAATGATAAGGAATTACCTGAAGAAGGTCGCCGTCATAACATGGCGCTCAACATTACAGTCAACTGCCAGGACGATGCTTTAGCCAACGTACTGGTAGACACAGGGTCAGCCCTGAATGTTATGCCGAAGTCCACTTTGATGCAATTATCATTCAAAGGACCTCCGATGAGAACCAACGAGGTCGTCGTCAAAGCATTTGACGGATCCAGGAAAATGGTTATCGGCGAAGTCGACCTTCCCATAACTATTGGTCCTCACACTTTCCAAGTCACTTTCCAGGTCATGGACATCCGGGCAACATACAGTTGTTTATTAGGAAGACCTTGGATACATCAGGCTGGGGCGGTCACTTCGACCCTCCACCAAAAGCTAAAGTTCATCCAGAACGGCCAACTTGTCACGGTTTGTGGAGAACAAGCCTTGCTCGTGAGCAACCTGTCATTATCTACTTGTGTAGAACCCGAGGAGGTTGTTGGAACTCAGTTCCCAGCACTTTCGGTGAGCAATGAGAATTAATCAGAGAAAGGAACCTCAATTTCCTCATACAGAGATGCTCTCGAAGTGATCGAAAATAACAATACAAAAGGATGGGGACAACTTGTCATTCCCACTGATAACAAAACAAAGAAGGGTCTTGGTTTTTCTGCAACCTGCACCCAGACAGCTGCTAACGATGAAAGTCTTCATCCCATTCAGAACTTCTTCCACAGTGGAGGCTTCCTTCAACCAGTGACTCAAGACGTGCATACCATCAATAAAGATGATTCCGCTGATACGGAGGAAGAGTGGAAGTCATATCTTAACGAGGACGGTTATACGTCTCAGGGCAAAACGCAAACTCCCTTTTGTTATTCCGCACAGAGTCTGAGATTTATACCCAGGTCAGATGTCGAAATGATATATGGAGATTGTGATTTGGAAGGATATCGTGCTCCACCAAACTCATTAGAGGAAGACACTCTGATGAGGGACAACTTTGACCACGACTATTATGGCCCAATGGATTGTTTGCCTATCTGGCAACTGTATCTCGGAGACTTGGGGCAAGAAAATCAGCCGAACAATGAAAATCAGCTGAGCATCATTGAACAGAATACCTGCGTCCCCACCATGTCATGGGATCAACACCTATGTTATCCTGAAAATACCCAGCACGACGATGAATTCGCAATGTTTGTAGGACTATAATCCATCAACTATTCTTTTCCCGAGGTTAACGTCATCGAGAGGGATGACTCCTCCAATTCCAAAGAAGTGTGGGACACCCTGGGACAACCGAGTGGAAAATTTGACTTCAAGGTCAAGTACACCGCTCCTGAAAGCTCTCGTATCAGGCTCGAAGACATCTAGCCAACTGGATGGGGAGATACAGCTGAGAGTACAAATACTACGCAAAATACAACTGAGGAATTCTCCTACAACAGCTCTGCCTGCGAGACAGATTCCAATGATCTAGCTCCACCAGAAATCAGCGTTATTTATGAAGACAAATCAAGGAAGGTACCGGACTTTGTGATTCACCAAGGAGTTCGCCGCCAATGGGTTGCTGTCGATGTTCCAAAGATTGTTCATAAGTCTAAGTAATCGCCATCTTTGTTTTAACCTTTCACCCTGCCCAGGTGAAACTGATGTTTTGATAGGGCTCACTTTCTGTAAATATCCTTCTTCGCTTTGTCCAAAGCGACAGAGTTTTGTTTTATAGGGCTGTAGTTTCAAGAATCGAATTGTTCATAAATAAAATAACGTCGTTCTGTAATTTCCGTATTAATTGCTGTTTTCTGTTTTCGCTTTTTCAGAAAATGGTAATCCTAAAAAACAACTCAATAATAAAAACAAGCAGTAAAAGAAATACACTGCACACACTCTTGCATTCTCTCTATCTCTTCTAAACACAAATCATCACGTCATGCAGATTGCTTGTTTTAAACCCCATTGAAACATACGATCCGATGCCTTCTCCCAACTTTGAGTTCCTGGTATTTGGGGCTGAAGAAGAAGTTGACGACGAAATTCCAGAAGAGATCTCCCGACTACTTAGACAAGAGGAAATGTCCATTTAGCCTCATAAAGAGTTGTTGGAAATAGTAAATTTAGGATCGGAAGAAGAGAGAAAAGAAGTCAAGATTGGAGCACTGCTCAGTCCAACTACCAAAGAGAGTTTGACAAAGCTTCTCAAAGAATTCCCCGATGTATTCGCTTGGTCCTACCAGGACATGCCAGGGTTAGATATCAGCATCGTGGAACATCATTTACCATTGAAATCGGAATGTCCGCCAGAAAAACAGAGGTTGAGACGGACTCACCCGGACATGGCCATCAAAATCAAAGAGGAGGTACAGAAACAGATTGACGCGGGTTTCCTCGCTACGTCAGAATATCCTCAATGGTTAGCCAACATCGTACCAGTTCCGAAAAAGGACGGAAAGGTCGGAATGTGTGTGGATTACAGAGATCTAAACAAGGCTAGTCCAAAGGACGACTTTCCCTTACCACACATTGACATGCTGGTAGACAGTACAGCAAAGTTCAAAGTTTTCTCCTTCATGGATGGATTCTCGGGCTATAACCAGATCAAAATGGCAACGAAAGACATGGAAAAAACTTTGTTCATTACCCCCTGGGGTACCTTCTGTTACAAGGTAATGCCGTTCGGTTTGAAGAACGTCGGGGCACCCTATCAGAGGGCCATGACTACTCTGTTTCATGACATGATACATGATGAAATCGAAGTGTATGTCGATGATATGATTGCAAAATCTAAAACAGAGGAGGAGCATGTGACACACCTGTCAAAACTATTCGAGCGTTTGCGAAAGTACAAACTCTGCTTGAATCCCAATAAGTGCACCTTCGGTGTCCGTTCAGGGAAACTCTTAGGGTTCATCGTCAGCCAGAAAGGAGTTGAGGTTGATCCTGACAAGGTCAAGGCCATTCAAGAAATGCCTTCTCCAAAGACTGAAAAACAAGTCAGGGGATTCCTGGGACGTTTGAATTATATTTCCAAATTCATATTCCTCATGACCGCGACATGTGCGCCAATTTTCAAATTACTCAAAAAGAATCAGGACTGCATTTAGACAGAAGATTGCCAAACCGCCTTCGACAATATCAAGGAATACCTGTCGAACCCCCCGATTCTATCACCTCTAGTGGAAGGAAGACCACTAATCATATATTTAATAGTCTTGGAAGACTCAATGGGTTGTGTACTTGGCCAACAAGACGAAACAAAAAGAAAAGAGTCTGCCATCTACTATTTGAGCAAGAAATTCACCGACTGCGAGACTCGGTACACTATGCTCGAGAAAACTTGTTGCGCTGTGGCTTGGGCAGCCAAACGTCTTCGCCAGTACATGATTCGTCACACCACTTGGTTAATCTCTAAAATGGATTCAATCAAGTATGTCTTTGAAAAGCCAGCTCTCACGGGAAGGATTGCCCGTTGGCAGATGTTGTTATCAGAATATGACATAGATTACCACGCTCAGAAAGCTGTTAAAGGAAGTGTTTTAGCCGATCATTTGGCTCATCAACCGATTGACGATCAAGAATCAGTCGGATTTGACTTCCCAGACGAAGATGTCATGTATCTAAAAAAGAAAGACTGCGATGAACCGCTACCCAGTGAAGGGCCAGAACCAGATTCCCAATGGGGACTTATTTTTGACGGAGCTGTCAATCATTACGGAAACAGAATTGGGGCAATTATCATAACACCTCAGGGTACCCACATTTCTTTCACTGCCAGACTTACATTCAAGTGTACAAACAATGAGACCGAATATGAAGCTTGTATTATGGGCCTCGAATAAGCGATTGATTTGAGGATCAAGAACTTGGATGTATATGGCGACTCAGCTTTGATCGTCAATAAGATCAAAGGAGATTGGAATGCATACCAATCCGGATTGATTCCGTATAAAGATTATGCAAGAAGGTTGTTACCCTTCTTCAACAAAATCGAGTTTCGTCACATCCCTCGTGAGGAGAATCACATGGCTGATGCATTAGCCACTCTCTCTTCCATGATTAGTGTAGGTCAATGGAATGACATACCTAAGATTGACATAATGCGCCTTGAACGGCCCGCTTACATCTTCACGATTGAAACAGTCATAGATGGCAAACCTTTGTATCACGATATCAAATGCTTCCTTTAGAAACAAGAGTACCCACTTGGGGCACTAAGGAAAGACAGAAAAACCCTCAGAAGGATGGCAGGCAGTTTCTTCCTGAGCAGTGATATACTCTATAAGAGTAACTTTGACATGGTCTTTCTTCGATGCGTCGACAGACCAGAAGCAGACATGCTAATAAAAGAAATTCACGAAGGGTCCTTTGGCACTCATGCCAACGGACATACAATGGCGAGAAAAATTCTAAGAGCAGGGTACTATTGGTTGACAATGGAATTTGATTGCTACAAGTACATGAGGAGATGTCACAAGTGTCAGATATACTCAGACAAAATCCATGTACCGCATACACATCTCAAAGTTCTTTCTTCCCCATGGTCTTTTTCCATATGGGGAATCGACATGATTGGCATGATTGAGCCCAAGGCTTCAAACGGACATCGGTTCATCCTGGTAGCCATTGATTACTTCACCAAGTGGGTCGAAGCAGCGTCATTCGTTAATGTAACCCGACAAGTGGTGGTCCAATTTATCAAAAACAATATCATCTTCCGTTATGATGTTCCAAGCCAGATCATTACCGATAATGGATCTAACTTGAACAACAAGATGATGAAAGAGTTATGCACAGAGTTCAAGATCGAACACTATAACTCATCTCCCTACCGACCCAAGATGAACAGAGCGGTAGAAGCGGCTAACAAGAACATCAAGAGGATTATTCAGAAGATGGTTGTAACCTACAAAGACTGGCACGAGATGCTACCCTTTGGTCTTCATGGTTATCGCACATTTGTCCGCACTTCAACAGGGGCAACCCCTTTCCCTCTAGTATATGGCATGGAAGCAGTGCTCCCCATCGAAGTAGAGATCCCATCAATCCGAGTATTGATGGAAGCTAAGCTAACAGAAGCTGAATGGTGTCAAAGTCGACACGACGAACTGAATTTGGTTGAAGAAAAGCGAATCACGGGAATATGCCATGGTCAGTTGTATCAGCAAAGAATGAAGAAGGCGTTCGACAAAAAGGCTCGGCCTCACGTCTTCAGGAAAGGAGACCTCGTGCTCAAGAAGATACAATCATTTTTCACTGATTCTCGGGGCAAGTGGACTCCGAATTATGACGGCCCCTATGTGGTCTGTCATACCCCAAATTTTGACCACTAAGATTTCCCATCATTGTGAAAATCATCATCACAATATGGATGGGCCATCATACTTCATCAGTCTCCCCAAAGATGGGTGAGCATCCACTACAATCAAGAATTAGGGTTTCAAGCCCTCTCAGAGTTCTTAGACAAAGGATCAATCAAGGAATGACATGATATTCAACTTGTCTAATCTCTCAAACACCTACAATGGATCAAAAGGACTCCCACTTCAAGGATCAAGCACAAGGCTGCTCCCTTCTAGGTGGATCAAGTCTCAAGATCGACAGTGTCACCAAATTAGGGTTTTGGTCGACCAGGGCCTCCACATGGAAATTTTTCATCTGGGCACAAGCCAATGATCCAAAACATAACCTAATATACTTCATGGGACCTCATGGACCCAATCATCAAGTCAATTTTGCCTCAGGGGATGCATTCATAAAAAATCAGGAATTAGGGTTTCTTGACCTAATTCACCCGTAAGTTGACTTTTAGGGCAAATCATGAGCCAAGACCTCAAGAGAGGGTTTGAGGCTCTCTAATGAACTATGTTGATCCATTTGCAACAATGGATTAATCCAAGAGGCTTGAGCAACAAGTTTCAATTTCATCTGCACCACAGTTAGGGTTTTAAGGAAAAAGTCAACTGTAACTTTGACTTTTGACCAGGACATGCTCCCAAGCCCTATGACATGATTCAATATACTCTATACCACCCATGGAACATGTCCATCAAGTTTCATTTAGGTCAAGGACATGATTTCATGAAGAATTGCACAGTTTGGAATTCATCTGATAAAAAGTCAACTGTGCACAAAAGTCAACTTTAACTTTTTGAGATTTTACACCAAAATGGACTTTTAACCCTAAAATGATGTTAATGTATGATTTGAATCATCATTCATCAATAAAAATCAAGAAAAGTTGGATAACTTGTAAAAGGGGTAACCATAAAAAACTTAGAAAATTTTCTAAGTTAAAAATAAAGTGGCTAGGGTACCAACTTTGGAGGACCATAACTCCTAAACCACAAAGCCATTTTCTCCCATCCATGGCTTGATTTGTAGATCTCATTACCCTCTACAAAAACTTCAACTAGACCTAATGCCAACTCCTCATGGATTTTGAGTTATGGAGTGATCAAAATCAAGAAAAGTCACTTTGTTCCAACACTTAGTGAAAATTTCACTAAGTCAGATTTTACCCTACTTTTTGCCAAATGTAGGGGAATTTTTCACTTGGATTCAAAAGAGATCAAAACCAAACATGTTCAAACAGTTGTTGTATCATGTAAGGGCTTTCCAAAATGACCAAGAACATTACCAAATTCAATTTGAGTCATGAGATATGACATTGGAAAATTGTCTTGCTGAAATCTGCCAAGGCAAGGCAGAATTTGCATTTTTGCTCGATTTGCCAAAATCAGCCAAATCCAAATGCTCCTATCCACTTGGACACCTCAGAGGATTGAATCTAAAGGGGAGAATCACTGAGCCAAGCCTCCAAAGTCTTTGGAACAAGAAATAGCATGTTGAACCTAGAATGGCCAAAATAGGGACAAGACTCCAATTTTGGATTGGAGCATTCAATGGAAGCATCAAGGTGGCATGGACTGAGCCATTCTCAACTGAATTCAGTCAAGACTTATCCAAGACCAAGGGAACCACAACCCTGTGCCCTAACCTCTAGTCAATGGCTAGAGGAGACTTGGATTTCCATTGGCCAACATTGAACAAACACCTGCTGCAGTTGCCATTAACTATTCCTTGCAAAACAAACTTGCTCTACTATAAATAGAGCTCAATTGTGATCAGTTTGAGTACACCAAAGCCATCAAATAGATGCTTTCCTCAAAATCTCTTCTTTCACTCCAATTTCGCCTTCTAAGGCAAGTCACTATCGGGTTTTGAGTTTGAGAGCTTTTCCAATCAAACCAATCACTCACACACCTCACATACATCATATAGAAGTGATCCAAACACTCACATAACATCTGGAACACAAATTTCACAAAATCATCAGTCAATTGCTCAAGGTTTTAACCAAAGTGCAGTTGAGATGCCATGAAGTGATCCAGCCATTCTCAGTCAAGTCCAAGCATTCAAACACACTCCATAGGGTGTAGGGAAGCTGTTCAGATCATCACAACTCATCTGTAACACCTCCTACTCAGAAATCAATTTGCTCTTGCTGTCACGACCTAGAGGTAAGCTTAAACTTGGTCATCTCTTAATCTATCCATATTTCCTCGCACAATACTTTTGCCAAATGTTCATAATCATGCATGGAATTTTTCCCCTCAAGTAATTGCTTTGTTTGAATCGTGTATCAAAAATCCTAGCCTTCATGCAGAAATTAGGGTTCTTGAGGATTTTTCATGATTTCTTGTTATATGTTTAATTTAAATGAAATTAAATACCATAGACATGATCGTGAGGTTGAAACGAGTTGATTGGTATGTGGATTACATGATATGATTAAGTATTCAGTGAGATTGGAGAGAAAATGCAAATCTGGGCCAAGCTGAAACACGCGCGTGTTCTTCAGCTGTTCTTGGCGCCATTTTTCATAAATTCAAATATTTGAATTTTGTGATTTTATTTAATTGATTCAAAAATTAATTTCTCTTTGAGTTTTAATGATTTTGAGTTGATTCTTTTTTTAATAATTCACAAAAATGTTAAAATATTTTATTTTCCCAAAAAATCCCAAAAATATTATTTATTTTATATAATTGATATTTTTGCAAAGAATTAATGTTTTAATTGTTTTTGACATTTAAAATATTTTTTCCACCTTGATTTTGCAACTTTTAATGCTTTCTAATTATTTTGTAGGTCAATACTTAATTTTTGAAGCATTAATCCAAGATCACAATTTGTTTTTCCTATGTTAAACAATTTTGATCATTTTAATTGAATTTTTATTCAATTAAAACACATTTTTGAAAACAAATTAGGGTTTTTGGATTAATTCAACCCTCATAAATCATTTTCAAAACTTTTGGGCCTCTAATAGAGTGTAAGACCCAATCCTTTTTTTGACCAAATCATTTTTGGGCCTCAGTGCAATGTATAAGTCCTGATACCGTCAAAAACAAACGGCGCGATCGTCCCTTTTGGAAAATAACCATGGGTCTCTCCTCGAGCTATAAGACACATTCAAAACACTTTGGGCCTCTAATAGAGTGTAAGACCCAACCCCCTTTTAACCAAAACATTTTGGGCCTCACTTATTGTATAAGTCCCTCTGTGTTAAAAGAAAACCTCGGCGCGATCGCCATTTCAAACGGAAAAATCAACTGGGCCTACCCTCGTGTTATAAGCCCCACTCTTTTTCTAAAAACTTTTTGGGCCTCTTGAGAGAGTGTAAGACCCATCCCTTTGTACAGAAAACAATTTTTGGGCCACAGTCACTTGTATAAGTCCCTCTGTACAAATTCAAACAGTGCGCTCACTGATAAAACCCTGGGCCTCTCCTTGAGCTGTAAGCCCCAAATTTTTCTTTTTCAAAACACTTTCTCCTTTGATTTTGAATATACTGTTGTTTTCAATCTTTCTTTGTTGAACAACTAACCAAACAGCATGGAAGCTCTACAACCGAGTAAGTGTTTATACGCTTTCATTTACCGCTTTCATATACATATAACTGTATTGTGGGGCTGTTTCACTGTAAGTCTTCTTTCATAAACTCATATCAACTGTGTAATAATAGTATAGATATTTAGAGTTTTCCCGGCCACTACGTCTAGAACTAGGTGACGCCGTTTCGTTTATTCGTAGAAATAGACAACTAGATCCCCAATAGGATCACCAGATACAGTCTTCTCTTCGGCTGTCCCCATTAGGAATTGTCAAGAAACTCTATTCCCATAGATGAATGTATTCTCCGTGAATGGCATCTTTGAGTTTCTTCCAAATTCTTGAACTTTCCTGACTTGATCTATTCCTTGTGAATAGCTTGCCTTGAATTTCTCGGGGTTTGGGGACCCACGGGCTTCTTAAAAGCGTCGGGCTCCTCTTGGGCATCGTACAAGGACCCACAGGCTTCCTAAAAGCAACCGTGCCTCCTCTTGGGCTTAGTACAAGGACCCATCGGCTTCTTAGAAGTATTCACAACCTCCTCTTAGGCTTCGTATAATGATCTCTTCCTCCGGGAATGATAGCCTCCTCTTGGGCATCGTACAAGGACCCGTCGGCTTCTTAAAAGTTTCCAGCCTCCTCTTGGGCTTCATACAAATTGTCCCGACGACCTCCTAGAGGTATAGGAACAGAACTTAGTCATCTGTATAGAACAGTCCTTTCAAAGAGTTTACTACTGTTTCTCAAAGCACAGTACAAAAGATGACACTCTAGACTTGGACAGTCTAATCTCCTTGAGTCTCAAAGACATTCTCAAGTGACCCCTTCGTTAAATAGGAAGGAAACTCGTAGACTCGGACAGTCTCAATACCCTTCGGATTTCCCAATTCCTTAAAGAACAGGAATAGCCCGGATCCTCGAATCAATCCTCGAGTACAGCATTACTCATATAAGAACTGATTTTCTCTTTCAAAATCAGTATACTGGACCTGTCACTTAACTGAACAGTCATCATAGCCTCCTCTTAGGCTTTGTATAATGATTCTTCTCCAGTGAAGTTAGCCTCTCTTGGGCTTTATACAATGATTCTCCCAGCGGAATTAACAACGTTTAGCCTCTTTCTCAGGATTTGTACGAGACACATAAGAGACTCCCTCGTTGAGTCGATCACTCTTTCGCCTCCATCTCGGGCTTCGTACGAGATACAAAAAACTCTCTTGTTGAGTCAAATAGCCTCCATCTCGGGCTTTATACGAGATACCAAAAGATTCCCTCGTTGAGTCAAAACCTTTTAGCCTCTCTCTCGGGCTTTGTACGAGACACATAATAGCCTTCTCTTAGGCTTTGTATAAGAAAACCACTGGTTGATCCAATTAACCTTTTAGCATCAAAGTTGTGCCTCGTTCACAGTACACAAACATCAACAACTCCTTCCCCTCCATCTAATTGCTGTAAACGCCAAGCCTATGGATCATCTACATCCATGCCACTGTCCCTCTTTTAGTATGAGAAATTCCTAAGGAAAGATGGCATTACTCTACACTGAGTTAAAGTCTTCTCCTTCAGGTTGAAATCCCCTATAAAGGAAATTATGGCATTGTCGGATTCACAAATCCCGGTTAAAGTAATTCTCCTTTATAAACAGTCGTAACAGACAAACCCCTCTTTAGAGATGACAAATTCTCTCTAAGGTCAACACTTTTAGCTTCACATCTTGTGCTTCGAACAAGTTACAAATAAACCCTTCAGATTCACATCTTGGGCTTTGAACAAGATACAAACCACCTTTCGCTTCACGTCTTGGGCTTTGAACAAGACACCAAAACACCCATTTCCTCCCATAGAATAGGAGGAACTACGAACGCCCTGATTTCCCTGTTTCGGTAAACGGGAATACGTAGGCATAAGATTGAAAGAAAAATCTTAGCGAGCACACTAAACAAAAAAACCAAAATCCCATACTTTCATATATATATATATATATATATATATATATATATATATATATATATATATATATATATATATTCATCCTAACATCTCAACCAATATCCTAAAGCACCCCTAGTCAACAAAATAAACCTAGGAAAAACCCCGAATCTTTGTAGCATCTGTAAACCAACAGTTTTGACTGTTTAATCTCATTATGCAAGCAGGGTTAGTTGGAGACATCTATTTCCCTTCCTTCATCAGCTTTAATAGGATAAAAAATGAATCGAACTGTAGTACTAGAGCGATCGTGCTTCACAACCACATCCAAAAATCACTCGCTACATGGTCAAGAAAGCTTTCTTAGGCGGCGCCTTGAGACTCGCAACCATGGACGGAGAGGAATTTTCCTACCCCACAAATGTTGACGTAGTCAAGAAATACTTCGCCTAAACTAAAAAAAACGTCTCGGTGGATTGAAAACCCGAAAGGGCTGTCCAGGCAAAAATTAGAGACATGATAAAAAATCATCCCGGTGGATTGGAAACCTCAAAGTACAATTCAGGCAAAAATTAGGGATAATGGCAAGTAACTACGTTCGACAAGGGGCAAGTCCCTCGGCAACAGTTACATCATCCGTCAGGAAAACTCCAGTCAAGGTCATCTTCGACAGAAGCTCAGGATGCCCAGAATTCAAGATGGTAGAAGGATAACGATCGTTATGTTTCAATGTAGCCCTTTTCCCTTAAATTACCATTTTCTAAACTTTGTAAATACTCTATGGAATCACGCGTTTGGCTGATTTCCATCCTATCAATAAAATTTGAGCCCTTGTGCTTTTGTTTGCAATTCTTATTTGTTTTAGCTTTATAGAACGACATTTTAACATGATCAATGATTCTTGAAACGAAACAAAATTAATTTACTTGTAAAATTTTTCTGCTTAAAATAAAGATGGCAATTTCTTTTGACTATTGAACATCGAAAGAACATCGATCGCTTCTCCAGAAGTAAGTGAGCTTCAAAGTGCAGAATCAAAGTACTTCTTCTAAGCCAGTGCGCTTGAATGAAGGATCAGCTGTATCAGATGCGACTTTCCCATCTGATACCCCCGACAGAGTTCTTATCTCCTAAGCCCGACCAACATAGCTCCCGACAGGGAATATCTCTCTTAAGCAAGGCAGAATTACTATCGTGAACCAGTGATAATTTTCATCCCCCACTGTGGCCGAGTATCCAATCGTGTTCATCTACTAGTCTGTATGTCGCGTCAGTTTTGTCAGCATATACATACATATATATGCATTATTGATTTACATTCATTCATATTGCATCACTATCACTCTAGTCGGTCTTGTTCCCTAGTGATAAGAGTCCCCTCAATCGAGTCGTCAGTTCTTTCCTCGTCAGGAAATGAATCATCTAAGCGATCTCTCCTCTAGTTTATTTCTGGATTGAAGGTGGTTCTTTGACCACTTTGATAACTTGAACCTCTAAAGAGCCAGAGAGCTTCCGAAAAACAACACTCTTCGCTATTGAAGATGATATCTTCACTTTCCCGGATTAAGGAAAATCCCTAGAGAAAGCCTCTTAATCAGAGATTCGGCAGTACAGCAGTTTTTCTCTGAAAAATTCCCTGACGAAAAGGTCATCGGCACCTCAAAATTGGATCACATCATATGGCATTTCTCCGAGAAGATCCCGAGAAAAGTATGATGTGGTAACCCCAAGCGAAAGCAATCTCTCAAGAGACTCGTTTTCCCCACCACTTTTTCCATCAAATGGCATCTCCCCAGGAAAATTCGGCGAGAAGTTTGAGGAAAACCGCTACACATAGTGTCCCTTGTCAATAAAGTTTATTGACAAAAGAAACTTAGACCAGTTCCTTGGTAGGAAACCAGGATCGAGGGGAAGTTTACATTAGAAATTGAGACCAGATCCTTGGTAGGAAACCACGATTGAGGGGAGGTTTACATCAGAAATTAAGACCAGATCCTTGGTAGGAAACCAGGATCGAGGGGAGGTTTATATCGGAAATTGAGACCAGATCCTTGGTAGGAAACCAAGATCGAGGGGAGGTTTATATCGGAAATTGAGACCAGATCCTTGGTAGGAAACCAGGATCGAGGGGAGGTTTAGTCTAGAAATTGAGACCAGTTCCTTGGTGGGAAACCAGGATCGAGGGGAAGTTTAAATCAGAAATTGAGACCAGTTCCTTGGTAGGAAATCAGGATCGAGGGGAAGTTTACCTTTTCTAAGCATCATTGCTTAGCAAAAGAGGAAGGATGCGTGAACTGCCATTCATAACCACCATCAAAATATCGGGTATTCCAATATTTAATCCTCTTGCACCTCGAATTCCCGAATACCTTCGCCATTCACACCTTCGGGTCCAAGAAGATTAAATAGGGGCATCTGTCATACCCCAAATTTTGACCACTAAGATTTCCCATCATTGTGCAAATCATCATCACCACATGGATGAAGCATTAGTCTCCCCAAAGATGGGTGAGCATCCACTACAATCAGGCTTAGGGTTTCAAGCCCTCTTAGAGCTCTTAGACAAAGGATTAATCAAGAATTGACATGATCTTCAACTTGTCTAACCTCTCAAACATCCACAATGGATCAAGAGGACTCCCACATCAAGGATTAAGCACAAGGCTGCAACCTTCTAAGTGGATCAAGCCTCAAGATCGCCAGTGTCACCAAATTAGGGTTTGGTCGACCAGGGCCTCCAGATGGAAATTTTACTCTGGGCATGAGCCAATGCTTCAAAGCATAACTTGAATTACTCCATGAGACTTCATGGACCCAATCATCAAGTCAATTTAGCCTCAGGGGATGCATTCATTAAAAAAAATCAGGAATTAGGGTTTCTTGACCAAATTCACCCCTAAGTTGACTTTTGAGACAAAACCTGAGCCAAGACCTCAAGACATGATTTGAGGGTCTCTAACACACCATATTGATCCATTTGCAACAATGAATTGATTCAAAAAGCTTGATCAACAAGTTTCAATTTCATCAGGATCACAATTAGGGTTTTGAGGGAAAAGTCAACTGTACCTTTGACTTTTAACCCAGGCATGCTCCCAAACCTTGGGACATGATTCAATACACCCTATAACACCTATGGAACATGTCCATCAAGTTTGATTTAGGTCAAGGACTTGATTTCATAGAGGATCTCACAGTTTGGAATTCATCTGACAAAAAGTCAACTATGCACAAAAGTCAAACTTTGACTTTTTGAGATTTTTCACAATTACGGTTCTTTGACCCTAAAATGATGTTAATGTGTGATTTGAATCATCATTCATCAAGAAAGATCAAAGAAAGTGAGATAACTTGCAAAAGGGGTAACCATAAAAACTTAGAATTTTTCTAAGTTATGGAACAAAGTGGCTAGGGTACCAACTTCCAAGGATCATAACTTGAGATCCAAGCAACCATTTAGGATGATCCAAAGATGGATTTATAGCTCTCATGGCATACTTTAAAAGTCTCAACTACACCTCATTCCAATTCATCATGGATTTTGAGTTATGGAATGATCAAAATCACAAAAAGTGAAAATGTCACTTTTTTCCAACACTTAGTGAAATTTTCACTAAGTCAGAATCTGCCTTCACTTTTTACCAAATGTAGGGGTATTTTTCACTTGGATCCAAAAAGTATCAAAACCAATTATGATCAAAAAGTTATTGTATCATATGTGAGCTTTCCAAAATGGCCAAGAACTCATTCAAATTCCACTTGAGCCATGAGATATGACAATGGTAATATGCCTTGCTGAAAACTGCCAAGGCTAGGCAGAATTTTGCACTTTTGCTCGATTTGGCAAAATCAGATAATTCCAAGCCTTGTCATCACTTTGGACACATCTGAGGATCAAATCTAAAGGGAACAAACACTGATCCATGCCTCCAAATTCTTTGGAACAAGAAGTAGCATGCCAAACCTAGAAATCCCTAAAAGAGGGACAAGACTCCAATTTTGCATTTGAGCATTTAATGGATACACCAAGGTGGCATGGACTGACACATTTGCAACTGAATTCAGTCAAGAATGATCCAACAACTAGGGAACCACAACTTTGTGCCCTAACCTCTAGTCAATGGCTAGAGGAGACTTGGATTCCCATTGATCAAATTTGCCAAACCTCTGCTGCAGTTATGATTCACTATTGATCCCAAAACAAACTTGCTCTACTATAAATAAAGCTCATTTGTTCTCATTGGAACCTAGCTGTAACACCTCTAACCCAAAACACGATCACCAGCTGCAAGAGGTGAGCATGAGCTTTTCTAACTCTATGATCCATGCATTTTTTGCTGCACAATAATTTGGCCATATGTTCATAATCATGCATAGAGTGTTTACCCTCAATCAATTGCTTTGTATGAATCGTGTATGGAATTTCTGAACCTTCATGCAGAATTTAGGGTTCTTGAGGTTTCTCTTTGATTTCTTATTCCATGCTTAAAATAAATGAAATTAAAGACCATAGACATGATCGTTAGGTTGAAACGAGTAGATTGATATGTAGATTGCATGATATAATCAAGTATTCAGTGAGATTGGATAGAAAACGCAAATATGCATAAATAGAGGAAGAGCGCGTGTTCTTTCCATGTTCTTGGCGCCCTTTTTCAAATATTTGAATATTTCAATTTTGTGATTTTATTTAATTGATTCAAAAATTAATTTCTCTCTGAGTTTTAATGATTTTGAGTTGATTCATTTTTTAATAATTCCTAAAAATGTTAAAATATTTTATTTTACCAAAAAATCCCAAAAATATTATTTATTTCATATAATTTATATTTTTTCCAAGAATTAATATTTTAATTGTTTTTGACATTTAAAATATTTTTTCCTTCTTGATTTTGCAAATTTTAATGATTTTTAATCATTTTGTAGGTCAAAACATGATTTTTGAAACATTAATCCAAGATCACAATTTGTTTTCCACATGTTAAACAATTTTGATAATTTTAATTGAATTTTTTATTCAATTAAAATACATTTTGGAAACAAATTAGGGTTTTGATTAATTCAACCCTCATCAAACCTTTTAAAAACATTTTGGGCCTCTAATAGAGTGTAAGACCCAACCCCTTTTGAAAACCAAAATGATTTGGGCCTCAGTCATTGTATAAGACCCACTGTATTTTCAAAAACCTCGGCGCGATCGCCGTTTTCAAAATAAATAACCTTGGGCCTCTCCTTGAGTTGTAAGCCCCATCTTTTCTTTTAAAATCATTTATGGGCCTCTAATAGAGTGTAAGACCCAATCCTTTGTAAATAAAAACCTATTTTGGGCCTCAAATGCTGTATAAGTCCCGTTGTATTTCAAAAGTTCGGCGCGATCATCACCCGTTTAAAACAAACCATCTGGGCCTCTCCTCGAGCTATAAGACCAATTCAAAACCATTTTGGGCCTCTAATAGAATGTAAGACCCAATCCCCTTTTGAAACCAAAAACTTTTAGGCCTCAGTCGTTGTATAAGACCCACGGTGTTTTATAACCTCGGCGCGATCGTCGCCCTTTTCAAAATAAACCATTGGGCTTCTCCTTGAGCTATAAGACCCATCTTTGTTCACTTTCAATCATTTTGGGCCTCTTGAGAGAGTGTAAGACCCATCCCCTTGTACAGAAAGCATCTCTTGGGCCTCAGTCACTTGTATAAGTCCATGTACAAAACGACAGTGCGATCACTGATAAAACCCTGGGCCTCTCCTTGAGCTGTAAGCCCCAATTTTCCTTTCAAAAGCACTTTCTCCTTTGATTTTATAACATACTGTTATTTTCAATTTCTTTGTTGAACAACTAACCAAACAGCATGGAAGCTCTACAACCGAGTAAGTGTTTACCCGCTTTCATTTACCGATTTCATATGTATATAATTATATTGTGGGGCTATTTCACTGTAAGTCTTCTTTCATAAACTCATATCGACTGTGTAATACTAGTATAGATATTTAGAGTTTCCCTGGCAACTACGTCTAGAACTAGACAAAACCTCGTCTCCTTACCTCCGACGTTCTCCCGGATATTTCAACATAACCTAAACCATGAGAATTTTCTTTTACAACAATTTTAGATAACTAGATCTAAGAAATCTCCCCCTTGAACAGTTCATATACAGAAGGCCAATGTTCCAAGTGAAACCCCTTCTGGAACTATTCATCAGCCTCCTCTTGGGCTTAGTGCAAGGACTCACAAGCTTCCTAAAAGCATCCCCGCCTCCTCTTGGGCATTGTACAAGGACCCGTCGGCTTCTTAGAATTTTTCACAGTCTCCTCTTAGGCTTCGTATAATGAATCTTCTTCCGGGAAGATAGCCTCCTCTTGGGCTTCGTACAAATTGTCCCTTCGACTTCTTAAAAGTTTTTTCTCGCCTCCTCTTGGGCTTCGTACAAATTGTCCCGACGACCTCTTAAAGGTATAGGAACATAAATTAGTCATCTTAATAGAACAGTCTTTCAAAGAGTCTAGATCTTTCTACCGCGAACATACTGTCTCTTAATCTCTCTTAAGCATAGTACAAAAGATAAAACTCTAGACTTGGACAGTCTAATCTCCTTGAGTCTCAAAGACATTCTCAAGTTCCTTTCAAAAATAGGAAAAAACACCCGTAGACTTGGGCAGTCTCAATACCCTTCGGATTCCCCGTTTCCTTAAAGAATAGTAAATAATCCCGGTCCTCAGATCAAATCCATGAGTACAACCTTACCCATATAAGAACTGATGTTCTCTTTTAACCAACATACTAGACCTAAACAGTAACCCTAGCCTCCTCTTGGGCTTTGTACAATGATTCTCCCCAGCCGAGTTAACATTTGCAGCCTCTATCTCGGGCCTTGTATGAGATACAAAAACACTCTCTTGTTGAGTATAAAAGACTCTCTTGTTGAGTCAAACCTTTTCAGCCTCCATCTCAGGCTTCGTACGAAATACAAAATCACTCTCTTGTTGAGTATAAAAGACTCTCTTGTTGAGTCAAACATTTTTAGGCTTCATCTCGGGCTTTGTACGAGATACAAAACACTCTCTTGTTGAGTATAAAAAGACTCTCTTGTTGAGTCGATCACCTTTAGTCTCTATCTCGGGCTTCGTACGAGATACAAATCACTCTCTTGGTGAGTATAAAAGACTCTCTTGTTGAGTCAACCCTTTTAACCTTTATCTCGGGCTTCGTACGAGACACAAAAGCATCCTCTTGTTGGGTCAATAGCCTCCTCTTAGGCTTTGTATAAAGAAATCCCCGTTTGATTCAAATCAACCTTTTAGCATCAAAACATGGTTTGGTCACAGCATACAAACATCAACAACTCCTTTTTCCTCGTCTAAATTGCTGTAAGCGGCAAGCCTCTGGATTATTTACATCCACGCCACTGTCCCTCTTTTAGCATGAGAAATTCCTAAGGAAAGATGGCATTGCTCTAAACTGAGTTAAAGTCTTCTCCTCCAGGTTGAAAATCCCCTATAAAGGAAATTATGACATTGTTGGATTCACATATCCCAGATAAAGTAATTCTCCTTTATAACCAGTCACGCAACAGTTGTGACAAACAGACCAAATATTCCCCTTTAGAGATGACAAATTCTCTCTAAAGCCAACACCCTTTTAGCTTCACATCTTGGGCTTCGAACAAGATACAAATAGACCCTTCAGCTTCACATCTTGGGCTTTGAACAAGATACAAACCACCTTTAGCTTCATGTCTTGGGCTTTGAACAAGACACAAAAACACCATTTCCCCCATAGAATAGGAGGAACTACGATCACTTTGATTTCCCTATCCCGGGAATACATAGGCATAAGATTGAAAAAGAATCTTAGCGAGCACACTAATAAAAAAACCCCAAAGTCCCCTACCTCCATCCAATCTGGCGCAGGATCCCAACAAATTCCCCATGAACAATCTCAATATTTTTGTTCTGAACAAAATAAGCAGAGAGAGGCCCACGAACTAAAACCGCATCTGTAAATCAACAGTTTTGACTGTTTAACCTCAGTTTGCAAGCAGGGTTAGTTGGAGACATCTATTTCCCTTCCTTCATCAGCTTCAATAGGATAAAAAATGAATCGAACTGTAGTACCAAAGCGATAGTGATTCGAAACCACAAAAACTGCGCTACACCGAGGTCACTGAAGAGGAAGACTATGAGGAGGAAGAACTAGCAAAACACAAGCCAGTCTGCTACTTCGTTATGAATAACGGGTGCGTCGAAGAGCAAAATGCTTTATTTGAGCGACCCCACGAAGGGATGAAGAGCCACTTGAAGCCTTTTTTCATAAGAGCTATAGTCGAAGACACTACCGTTAACAAGATACTAGTCAATGTGGAACTGCTATGAACCTAATGCCACACTTCATGTTGGCTAAGTTAGGTATGTACGACACCGACCTTAGGCCCCACAATATGGTCCTTTCAAATTATGAAGGAAAGACTGGCCAAACCGTGGGGGTTTTTTAGGTGAATTTGACAGTTGGGTCTATTACTCGACCTACCGTGTTCATGCTGATAGCCACAAGGGCCAGTTATAACTTGCTGATGGGAAGAGAATGGATGCATGGCATAGGGGCAGTCCCTTCGTCCCTACACTAGAGGATAACTATCTGGCGCGAAGATGGGATTGTCAAAAACATCGAAGCAGGCCAAGGCTACTACATGGGTGAAGTTAAACATTTGGACAAAAGGAATTTTGACAAAAATTTGGCGAAGATAGCACCATGCATACCAGCTGAAACTGGCTATGAGCCTCTGAAGGAGGAATTTTTATCCTTGAACCTTCACCCCACCTACAGGTTCACCTGGGGACAAGAGGTCATAGGGGAGAAAGTTTAGTATGCAAAGGGAGTCTGACCAACGGACTAGGGAGACAAATTCGGTGATGATGACTGAGTTCGAAGCGTTGGCTCAAATCACGACCTATGTGGACGAGAACAAACTACAAGCGGCTTTGGATGCCGAGGTACTATACATGGCTATTGAAGCCAACAAGATAGACGTGTTAGACGTGGGCGATAGAATCAATGTTAAACCATAGTCGGTCGAAGAATTGCAGCCAGCAGGACTGGAGAAGGATGATCTGAAAGATCAGAAGCTTGATTATATCTATGATGATGAGCCTTTAGGTTTCGAGAAGGACCCAATGGCATTCATCACCAAGATGCAGCCACAAGATCTGCTAGAAGAAATAGACTTAGGAGATGGATCGATCAAAAGGCCAACTTATATAAGCACCAACATCGATCAAATCCTGAGGGAAAAGGTAATAGAATTACTTAAAGAGTTCAAAGATTGTTTTGCTTGGGATAATAATGAAATGACAGGTTTAAGCAAGGAATTGGTGGAGCGGAACCTTCCAATAAAGGCAGGCAAGAAGCCAGTCAAGCAGACCCCGAGGCGATTTGCTCCAAAGATGATGTCCAAAATTAAGGAGGAAATAGAAAGACTCCTACAAAGAAGGTTCATAGAACCACCAGGTATTTCGAATGGCTCGCTAACATCGTTCTTGTTATAAAGAAAAACAGAACGTTGAGGTTCTGCATTGATTTTAGGGATCTAAATGCTGCGACCCCTAAGGACGAATACCCAATTCATGTCACCGAGATGTTTGTCGACTCAGCATCGGGTTTTGAATACCTTAGTATGTTGGGTGGTTATTCTGGATATAACCAAATTTTTATTGCAGATGAGGATGTGCCGAAAATGGTATTTCGATGCCCTGGAGCTTTAGGCACCTACGAGTGGGTAGTAATTCCATTTGGCTTGAAGAATGCTGGGGCAACTTACCAAAGGGTGATAAACTTTATCTTTCATGATTATATCGAAATGTTCATGCAGATATACATTGATGATATTGTAATTAAATATGTGTCGCGCTATGGTCATCTTGACCTTCTTAGACAATCGCTCGAAAGAATGAAAAAATATGGTCTGAAAATGAACCTCCTTAAATGTGCTTTTTGTATGCATGCAGGGGACTTCCTTGGCTTTGTGGTCCACAAGAAGGGGATTGAGATAAACTAAAACAAAACCAAGGCCATCAAAGAGACGAACCCACCATCAATAAAGAAGGAGTTACAAGCTCTTCTGGGAAAGATCAACTTTCTAAGAAGGTTCATATCAAACCTCAGTGGCAAAGTTTTGACGTTTTCACCGCTGCTCCGCCTGAAAAAGGAAGAGTTCGTGTGGAGACTTGAGCATCAGAAGGTGTTTGACGAGATTAAAAGATATCTAGAAAATCCTCATATCTTGTCTCCGCCTGTTAGGAATAAATGCATGAGGTTGTACATTTTTGCCTCAGACTTGACTATACGGACCATGTCAGCATATTCCCAGGCTTGTAAACCACGAAGCAAATAAATTAACATAGATTGCTTCAGCGTATAAGGTGCCAAAAGATAAGTTGGAGAACTTGATCGAAGTGAGAGGAAGAGTACAAGCAACAAGGTTTTCCCTATCAGATCTAGCATTGACGAAGTTAGGATCGGTGGATGCAGAAAACTTTGAAATCTGCACTTTCGAAGAGTTGCTTAGCCATGACTGAAGGAAACCTATAGTTGATTACTTGAAGAACCCAGTCAGGTCAACAGATTGAAGGATCAAGTACAGAGCGTTGAGTTACGTAATCAGCAACAATGAGTTGTTCAAGAAGACTGTTGAAGGAGTTTTGCTCAAATACCTTGGTAAAGAATAGGCATATTTGGCGGTGTCGAACACTCATAGTGGAGCTTATGGTGCGCACCAAGTGGGGCATAAGATGAAATGGCTTCTATGTCGCCAGGGTGTTTATTGGCCTACCATGCTTAAGGATTGTATCGATTTTGCAAAGGGGTGCCAAGAATGCCAAGTTCACTCAGGCATACAACAACAGGTACCAGCAAGTGAGTTTCATGCAATAGTGAAACCTTGGCCATTCAGAGGATGGGCTTTGGACCTAATTGTCAAAATTTGACCTGTATGCTCTAAAAGTATGAAATATATCCTGGCCGGTATTGATTACTTTACGAAGTGGATCGAAGCAGTCCCTTTAGTAAAAGTTGATCAAGAGGCCATAATTGAATCTATTGAGAGGAATATCATCTACAGATTTGGAGTTCCCGAAACTATCACGAATGATCAAGGATCAGTGTTTATGGGTTGAAAGATGCAGGAATTTGTGTCAGAAATGGGAATTAGGTTATTAACTTCAACACCCTATTATGCTCATTCAAATGGGTAGGTCAAAACTGCTAACAAGACCATTATTAGTTTGATCAAGAAACACGTGGGGAAGAAGCCGAAGAATTGGCATCAAATGTTAGATCAAATCCTATGGGCTTATCTAACGTCTCCAGAGGAGGCAACCGCAACAACACCATTTTGATTGGTCTACGGCCATGAAGCTATGTTGCATGTAGAAATTTATTTGCAATCAGTTTGAATCCATTTTCAGCATGAAATTCCATCAGACCAATATTGGAGTTTGATGTTAGATGAAATGAGTGATTTGGATGAAGAAAGGCTTACAACATTAGATACATTAATACGACAAAAAGAGTGAATTGCTAAATCCTACGATAAAATGGTTAAGTCCAAACAATTCTCAAGCGGGGATTACATTTGGAAAGTGATTTTGCCTGTGGATCAAAAGGATCGAACGCTAGGCAAGTGGTCCCTAATTTGGGAAGGACTGTTTCGAATTTTGCAAGTGCTCTCAAACAAATCTTATGAAACCGAAGAACTGTCTGCGGACAAACGAATTCTTAGAGTAAATGGTAAGTACCTAAAACGATATAAACCTATGCTACAAGAAATTCAAATTAAACAAGAGTAATGTACTAAACAGAGAGAAAGTTGCCACCATGGTATTTGAAATGTGCCAAAATGGCAAAGTCATTACAAATAATAAAATTTTCCAAAGATGGCGAAGTCATTACTTAAAGTGGTCACAGCCACTGCAAAACGAAAGGGTTAACAAACATGTCGGTCAAGCGGGAAACCGTGACTTGAATTTTTCCAACTTGGTCCAGGAGAGGTCGAGCTTGGTACGAAGACACTTGTCGAGGTATTCCAAAGGAGTCAACTCAATTCCTAAGTTAAGGGCGTCCTTAGCAAGTTCGACTCCTTTGATGGCTTCAACATCAATAATCTCCTTTGTCAGGAACGATTGTCCCGAGGCCAAACCAACTTTCTCTTTCTCCAAGCCATCGATCTCCTGAGTTAGTTCAAGAATCTTTGCACGATGTTTGGAATTTTGTTCATTGATTGAAGTTGTCTTGGCTTTGTGTTCTTGGAGTTGAGTCTTGAGTCGATCGACCTTTTGATCAGTCACCTAACTAGCCTCCCAAGCTGCTGCGATGACACCCTTCACCCTTTGAAGTTTGGGGGTGTTTGAGCGTTTTAGATCAATATAATGGCAGACCTAATCAAAGAAGGATTCAAACTCATATAGAAACTTGAGCAAGACATCGAATGCCCGCTGTTTGTTAAGTTTATCTAGCAGTTTCC
The DNA here is from genome assembly GCA_022829125.1 of Lathyrus tuberosus. Classification (NCBI taxonomy): domain Eukaryota; kingdom Viridiplantae; phylum Streptophyta; class Magnoliopsida; order Fabales; family Fabaceae; genus Lathyrus; species Lathyrus tuberosus. Next base: position 6,112,697 of record JALAZF010000132.1, on the reverse strand, counting down.
TGATATAGGTTCCAAAGTTAGCATCTTCTTCCATCGCAACAAGGAGGTTGATATTGAAAACGTTAGCTTTCAAATGTTGAACTAGAAGGTTGATAGCGACATCACTAGTGTTAACAAATGGCATGTTAGAGGCTTGGGCCGGTGCAGATTTCATTGAGATCTTACGTAATTTCTACAACCTCTTGAGAGCTTTAGCTGGATTTCTTTTCTTGAGCGCTAGGATCTCGGCCTGCCTAAGAGAAAAATTTGATGCATAGTCATGTACGTCGACTTGGTTTAGCTCTGGGTAACTCGGTTGAATGTTCTCTATGAAGGGAGTACTTTTGATATGAGGTGGAGTGTGTTCTTCATTATCTTCAACAAGTTTTTTAGTCAGAGAGTCATTAGGGGTAGTGCGATCGCGAGCAGACTCATTGTTGTCAACATCTTCCATGGCGTCAGTGGGGCAGGATTCAACGTCTATCATCACCTTTGTTGTGGTTGTTCTCACCGCGTTCATTGGTTGGGAGACTGTTTCAATAGTCGAAATACTATTGTCAAGGAAATTCGACCAATGTATGGGCGAAAGCTGAGGAGATGTGGATCGAGGGATACCTGCGGGAGTCGATTCGTGAACTTGGGTCGTGCCTTGGTCATCAGCCAGACCCGAGTTTTTTTGAGAAAAAAGAAGTTACCAGGGGTTTGGAAGAGAAACACTAGAAGAAGTACAAAAGAGACTACACATACCTCAGGGGTACCAGTCACATCGGCAGGATCATTGTAGAGTGGTGCAGTGTTGTCATAAATGGGGGACGTCAGAGTCTGGGTAGATTCTGGGTTGTTTCTTTTGTCCTTGTTCTTCTTCTTGGGGGTTCCTTTCTATGGTTGACTGGAGCCAGGCTTCGAGGAAGCTTTCGACCTTGATCGTGAAAAGATCAGAGTCAGAGGGTGCTCAGACTCCCCGAACTTTCTTCATGAATTTGAATGGGAATAAGTTACGGGATACCCTAAAGTGGTCAAATGAGCAAAATTTCTAAAGAAGGAAAATGATGAGAATAGGATTTGACCATTATACCTGACTAGGGGCAGTAGGAGTCGTTGAAACAGGAGTAATCCTTGAAGTAGGGATAGTAACCAGGGCAGTAGATGCCTTGGTGGCGGTAGAGGTATTTACTTTCTTCTTCAAAGGCAGGGAGTGGGAGATTTGGGATCTCTTTGTCGAACCTAAAAGATGTAGGACTATAAGAAAATGCCTTAAAAGGAAATATAATTTCGGAGGGAGAGTGGAAAAATAACATTTTTCCTGGGTTCTTCCGACCGTTTTGTCTCCCTCGTCTCAGAAATCCTTTTGACAGTAACGTCAGCTGGAGGTTCAGTCTCATCTGATTGTCGAAGAGTCAAGTAAAAAGTCAAAAGAAGAAAAAAAAGAGGTGTTCATAGAAGCATACCTGGTTCTATGGGCATATCAGAAAGTGTGTCAAAGGCCCTCCTGGTCAAGAAGCTGCCCTCGAAGAAATGTTCAGCCAAATAATCCCACCACCAGTTATGAAATTCGCCAGTCACGTTGAACGATGGATGAAATTCAAAGATAGGGGGGTTCTATGACTTGGCCGCAAGCATACTAAAGGCAATCGATGAATTCATCATGATCAAACTTGTGTTTCAACCAACAGATATCGCCTTCACAGACGTAGAGAGAACAAGATCGAAATTGGCTAAGGCCAAACTGTCTGGCCACAAAGTTCGGTTGATAACCAATAATTCCATAACCAGTTGAGCCAGTCTCAATCCTTGTCGACAGGATGTTGGGAGTAAGAAATGCATCCCATATCGAGTTTGACATAGCTGCGGTCGAAGGGGAAGTACTGGGGAACTTGTTCTTTAGCCAGTCTAGACCAACGAGACGGGCCACAAAAGGAGCCATAGTTGCGTCAAAAACCTTGGTTTCTAGAAAGAGGTTGATGTACTTACTGAGGATGTCAGAGGCGAGAGTCTCGTCATGGGTAAGTAAGGCCAACCTGGTGCCTTCAATGGTCCTGCCTACGACCGCCCTCATTAGCTCTAGAGAAAGGGAGACTCCAAGTTTTGGTTCTAAAGTGGCATTTAGCCACAGTTGCAGGAGCCAAAAAGGACCGGAAAGTGGGGAAGACTTACTTTTAGCATTCCCGGGCAGGTGCTTGAGCTTGTTGGAGCCTCACCAAGGGATTGGTAGAGATTGGCGAAGAGCAGATTGCTAAGAGAAAGTTGGTGTCCCTCATGAAGTTGTATAGCCAAAGGTACGAATTTCCTGGCCACCTACAAAGAACTGGATCAAAATACATAGTAGGAGAGCCAAAGCGTCAAGAAAGTGATATGCTCTTGTTCGAAGACCTCTGAGCTGGCAGCGTTGTAGTTGTCGGAGATGAAATTCTTGTAAACTAGACGCAGAATGGTAAACTGATTATAAGTTCGTAGTGTCGTACAAAAAATGGCACCAACAAGACTCAGACCTATAATAGAAGCAACGTCGAAGAGAGTTGGCATCAGCATACCGCAAGGCAGCTGGAAAGTGTTTGTCGAGCCTTCCCAGAAGAAAAGCAAGGCCAACAGCATACAGGGGTTGTACTTGGGGCCAGTTCTAGATAGGTTGATCATGTCGTAGATACCCATAGTCTTCCAGTGCTTCCCTTTCTTGGCCTGGACTTTGTCAAGCCGCGCCAGATATTTTGTTGTGGGAGCCGGAGGAGCCGATTGAAAGACGCGGTTAGGTTTGACCATGAAAGATAGGTCAATAGCATTTAGCTTAACACAGAACGCGTCGTGAGCAAGTAGCCTGGAAAGAGGTAAGTGACCTTTTGAGCTTGGGAGCGTTTTGAAGGACAAGGTCCAGCAAATGCATAGAGTTGATTATCTATGGAGTAAGGAATCAACATCTATTTTTGCCATATGGAAATCTTGTTGTTGTCAAAAGAAGGTTCATGAATGAAGTCCTTAACCTCGTCATCTTCAGAAAGAAGAATATCAAAGGCTAACAGATTATTATCGGTGGCAGGTTTGAAATAAATCTTACCTTTGGTCATGGTTAAGAAAGGGTCCGTGAAACAAAAATGGAGGAAGTAGAGTTTAGCGTTTTTGCGAAGAAGAAGGGAAAAGTACGCCTGAAAATAAAGTGAAAGAAAAGAAAGCGAAGAGCTGAGGAAGGATATTTATAGGCTCAAATGCATTCGTGAAATCTGACACTTGGCGCCGGCGTGGGAGAAACTGAAGGGTTTGCGTGGCGTTTCGATGCAAGTATTAATGGTGAGTGGGAGCATTTACTGGAAAAACGTGAAAACCCACGTCTTCCTAGGAAGTATGAGCGATGATGAGATGCTAGGTGAATCTCTTGGAAGTGACAATGCGCCGTAAAAAGGGTAATGATGATGATGACATCAGCAACAGTGGAAACGGCGTCGAAAAATTATGATAAAAAAGGCAAGGTCTCTTTTGTTTGATACAAATTGAAACATGGCCTTTTGGGGGGCAATTTGTTACACTGGATTTTTCGACCTAACTATGAATGACAAGTATTCATGAGGCTATCCATAAATGTGCCACGTGGAAGACAAAAATAGAGTCAATGTGATTAATATGACTCAATATCGGATGTCACATGTAGTAATGTTAGTCGAAAGTGGTATTGTTGAAAAACCTAATGAAAAGCATAGGGACTTAGTGAATTAAGTACCATGCTTCGGTAGCACTTAGTGAAATGGAATACCAGGTTATATTGGCTAAGTGTAGAGTTCACTACAATGGTGGGCAACGCGTCAAAGCATGTTACTTTAATATACTCGACGACAGAGGTTTTGATGAGGACCATTAGTTCTTGGCACCAACAAAGCAGTTGAAAGATTCAAAATAAGGAGCGAGGCGGGAACTATTGCATATGTGTCGACGATTACTCAGAACGTGGGCATGTCAAAGGAAAAAACTGCTACATGATCTGAAGACATGTCATCACGGGGATAGTTTTTAGTCTTGTACAATTATTTTAGACTCGTATATATAACAACTTAGGTTTATTTGTAAAGGGTCCGCAAATTGTACGTGTTTCTGCTACACTCAAAGTATCTGCGCTGTGAGAAACGAGTGAGAAAAATGTACGTATGTGTTCCACCAATTTAATACATTCCAACATTTTTATCTTAAAACGTCTTGTTTTTATGCATTTCAACCTTTTTTTACTTTCGACAGCCTTTACGTTTCCCGCACTCTATTTTCGACTACCTTTATAATCTTTTTAGCAAACTTTACTTTTCTGCACTTTACTTTAAAAGTCTTTTAACTTTCATCCCTTTATCTTAATGCACTTTATCTTTCTACGCAAGCACTTTACTTCGTTTTACCTTGCATTTCGTTCACATTTCTTTATCATGCCGTCGTTCCAGAATTTGAGTTAACTTCGGTGAATACCCCTATTTTGGATCAAAAATGACACACAAATATGTTCGAGAGATTCCCTTAAGTATTAATATAAACTCGCATTTGTTATGCGAATTTTCACCGCAAACATCACCCCACGTACGTTTTAAGATTGTTAGGCTCCTTGTCCCATCGCCACTAACGTGTGTCAGTGGCTTTAATGATGACATTTACATTTGCGAGGGGCACCCCTAGCCACTTATTACTGTCGCATTTGCGAGGGGTAACCCCTTAAAACTTTTGTGATTTTTTTGCACATTATCATATCACCCGCGTGTCAGCTTCCTTATTATGCAATTACAATTTGCGAGAGGCTACCCCCAAGCTAATTATGATCTTTAGCATGCGTGGGAAGCCCACTCGCAAATTGCTTCATACATTTCCAATTCCAATTTCACTTTCCCATTCCACTGCTTCTGCTTCAGCTTTCTTTTTCTTTGCTCTCTCTTTTTTTCCCAACCAGTTTTCTCCCATTTTTACTTCCTCTACCTCAATCTTTCACCATCTAATCAGTTTTTTCATCAACAAATCTTCAACAACACATCTAATTTAAGGTAATTTTTTAAATTTTCCATTTGTTTTCTGTTTTTCAATTTACATTAAATCCCTAATCTTAACTTTTTTTGTTCATTTTCCATTTGTTTCTATAAAGATTTAAAATTCCGCAAGGAAATTCAAATCAAAGATTTGCACTCGTTTGATTTGTTCATCCAAGACACTTTTCTTCTCAATTTTTTTTTATAATTTGGATGTATTTATATTTGTTGATGTTGGTGTATTGTTAAGTGTTATGTGATATATTATGTATTATTAATAGTATTTTCGAAATTATTTTAGAAATAATACTTAAAAATAATACTATCTTAAAAATATATTATGTTGGTGAGTTGTTGATGTATATTAAAAATAATAATGTTTTCGAAATTATGTTGGTGTGCTGTTAATAATATTTTATATATTATTTTAGAAATAATATTGTTTTAGTGTGTATATATATATATAGTTGATATTAAGTATTATTTTAAGTATTATTTTAGTGAGCATAACATTTAGAAATTCTTTTAGAAATTATGTATTACTTTATTTCTAGAAATTATTATTTAGTTGATATTAAGTATTATTTTAGTGAGCATAACATTTAGAAATTATTTTAGAAATATTAACTATTATGTAATATTTAATATTATAATAAAATATTGTTTTATTTTAGTATTATATACTGTTTTTGTAAAATATCTGAATTATTTTTTAAATAACCTAGTAATTCAAATATAATATCAAATTAATTGAGTTTTCCAACAAATTACCAAACTAACTTACTTTCAACATGCATGCATCATATGATATGGCGACAGCATTCAAATTCAAAAAAGCATTGAACTGATGCGCTATACCATATGGCGACACCACTAAAGTTGCCCTAATATTTCGTGAGGTGGCGCCATATCACGGTGTTTGATGTTGGTCATGTGTTTGTTCCTGTGTGTGAGGAAGAAGCACGTTGGCGCGGATCAATCAAATATGTCGGCTCAGACACAAATTGTTGTGTTGTTGTAACCGACCTAAACCAAATCATATATTGATGAATTGGTCTAGCCCCTTCCACATAAGGGTCGGCTAAGATGTGTCGATGTCGATTCTTCCAATGTAGACACACCTCTTTTGCAAAATATTTCCAATGATCTACACCCCATTGTGTATCCACCCTAAGTTGATGCCAGTCTCCCAAAGACGTCGGAGCGACTGGAATATCCTGATGCATGCCGAATTGGAGTTGCACCTGATCACTTTGGTGCATCTTCACTGTAGTGAACCGGATGATCGGTGTTTTAGCTATCCACACCGCAACATCATTGGCGTTGGGTTGATGGTCGAGACCCTCATACGGCCTCCAGACAAACTACATGAACAAAAGATTTAATGAGAAAAACTACGGTGTGGTAATTTAATAGACAAATTTATGGTAGTGTAAAAATAAATTACCTCGTCCGGCCCAATGTGTTCTAAAAGGTTGTGGTAGACGATTATTGAGTTCCTGGGACATCTTTGGTAATTCATTTCCGGAACTGGCCACCTTAAAAAAAGTTAGACAAATAAATTAGTTACAAAGAAACATTTCATCATAGTATACATGTTTGATTTTTAAAAATAAACTTACTTGTTCGCGAAGGGGAATGTGAATGGATTCCGGTTGATAGGAGCTAGTGTTGGCATTCTAGGCCAACCCCACGCTTGAAGTAGATAGGCGCAGCCATAAAAAGTACAAGTATTTTTTTTTTAAATTTTACACAGTGAACTATATAGATGGGCCAGGACAGCTGAACCCCAACTATAGGTGCACACTTTATTAATGTTGTGTAACAATGGTAAATACATAATATTTACAGTATTTACAGTACTTTCTGAAAATAAAAAATGTCCAAATAAGATCATAATGTAGCACCGAGTTTTAACTATCTTGTCATACTCAGTGGATTTCTCGTCTAATATGATAGTTTTATAACGGTTTCTTAGGTATTTTAAATTAATACCTTGGCCACTTGGCCGACCTTCACGTTGTGGCTGAGGTGTTTCGACACAAAGAGGGGTGCCCAACAAATCTTCGCAAATTTGGTTATTAACACCAAATTTGCCGTTGACGGCCTTACCATCGATGCGTAGGCCAAGTAACATATAGACATCTTGTAGTGTGACAGTGCATTCACCGAAAGGAAGGTGAAATGTGTGGGTCTCTGGTCTCCAACGTTCTAGAAAAGCTAGAATAAATTTGGGATCTAGTGAGTACAATTTGATTTTTATCAAATCACCAAAGCTACATCCATTTAGGTATCCTTTTATGAATGGGTCATGTGGTATGTAGTCATGCCCACGACAACGAAACCTTGTTACATCCTGACAAAGAATATAAATAACCTTAGTTTTAAGAAAAATACAACTAAGTAAGTGAAGACAAATAAAGCAAAACACTTACAAACTCTGCAATATTCTCAATTGTTCCTCTGTGATCGTTGCCCATCGTGAGTAAAGACATTTTTTAGTAATTGGTATGAAGAAGAGTTTGTGATGGATGAGAAGATTTTGTAATGTGATGAGAAGAGTTTGTAAAGGATAAGAAGAGTTTGTGATGGATGAGAAGAGTTTGTAATGTGATGAGAAGAGTTTGTAATGTGGTGAACATTTATTTATAATGGTGAAATGTGATGAGAGGAGTCACATGAAAATGCATGGTGAAATGTGATGAACTTTGTGTAAGGAATCGTGTAAGTGTTCTCTTACAAGATTCTTGGTCATTGTCATGAAGAGAATCTTGCAGGCATTTCATGCGAAGCCATTTAATGTCTTGTAAGTGTAGTTGGTAAGACTTTAGTGTAGTCTTGGAATATAGTCTTGCAAGATTATTAGTGTAGGCATGTGAATAAATATTTCGTTTATAGCATACAAGAGGAAGTATAGTCATGCAGAGAATCTTGCGGGCATTGCATGTGAAGCCATTAAATCGTGTAAGTGTAGTCTTGTCATGTAGGAATCACATGACATCTAAGAAGTGAATAAATATTCCGTATAGTGTGCTAAAGAAATAGTTTGTAGGCATGATAGTTTGTAGGCATGATAACAAATGTGATTGCATGTGATAATGAACAGTGTGCTAGAGAAGCTAAACTTCGTTTACACCATGTGATAGAAGGTAGGCATGCAAGACATCTAAGAAGTGTGATAAAGAATAGTGTATTTTTGTACCCCTTGTGAGATTCTTGTAGGCATGCAAGGTTTTTTCTCTACCATATTTCGTATAAAGCATACAAGACATGTGATAGTATTTAATTATAATAATAATAAGTATTTACAAAAAGTATTCATAATAGTAATAAAGTCTTTGTAGTAACTTGTAAAGTATTGTAAAGCATTAAATCATGGAACTGTAGTCTTGTCATGCAGAGAATCACATGAGGCATGCATTAAATCAATGGTTTTGTTTTTTACTACTTTAATGTCTTGTAAGTGTAGTTGGTAAGACTTTAGTGTAGTTTTAGAAGTGTAGTCTTGCAAGACTATTAGTGTAGGCATGTGAGAATCTTTTAGGCATGCAAGACTATATGGTAGTTTGTAGGCACGATAAGAAGTGTGCATAAATTACAAGACATGTGAATAAATATTTTGTATAAAGCATACAAGGTTTTATATATTATTGATGAGAAAAAATTTATAGTAATAATAATAATAATAAGTATTACTTTAAGACATTAGTTCTTTTTTTTTATCACTTGAAGACTTTATGTGTTTTGGAAGATATAAATGAGACAAGACAATTGCATGGAATGTGATAAGAAGATATAAATGAGACAAGACAATTGCATGGAATGTGATAAGAAGATATACAAAAAATAAATGAGACAAAACAGTTGCATGGAAGAAGTAGTACAATGATAATTGAGACAAAACAATAATATATTCCAACTATATGCCTATTAATACACTAGAGATATACATTTTATTATCATATCATTTAGTAACATATTCTTCCAAACACTAAAAATTGTAAAACAATTCTTCCTAACACGAGTTAGTAACATATTTTTTATGGCTCAAACACCACAATACATGATCAGTGCACATCTCAATGGTTGTACGGGATGGTTATACGGGAAATATAAGGGCACGCTACTCATCGTCGTGGCATAGGATGGCAACAACAACATTTTTTCAATCGTCTTCGCTCTAGTTGAAGGGGAGACTGCTGGAGGTTGGAGTTTTTTTCCTACAAAATCTCCGACTATACGTGTCTCCCCAACCTAACTTATGTTTGATCTCTGATAGACACCCATCAATCGAGAGTGCATACAAGAATCTTGATAAGGGTTGGTAGGATCCTCCCTCAAGCCATGTGTATTACATAAGACACGTTGCTCAAAATTTCATGCGGGAGATCAAGGACAAAACGCTAAGGAAGAAGGTTGAGAATGTAACACCCCATTTCTACCCATCGAATAATATAAAAATCAAAGTTTCAAAATTCCAACATACACATGGGATGCTACACATACAACTCATAACAAAGGCTTATAATCACATATAACCTGAATACGTAACACATAATTTTTAGTCTTTGAAACAAAACAACTTTTATAATTAAGCAGCGGATTCACAAACTTCAACTTAAATGACATAACAACTTTATCCAACTTAAAACAACTTCAAATCAATAAATATTTAAAGAAAACAACTTAAAACTCAGCAACAATACTAAAATCAGCAATAAAGAAACAAGCGTTCATCCCCCCGAGTGTTACGTATCAGAGCGACGACACCGACTCGAACTAATGAAGGTAGACAGCCTTCACTCCGGATTACCTGCAGGATGGCGTATAAACCATCACCATACACAGAAGGGGTGAGATATCAAACAATATAATCGGATATATGGTAAATAATATATTAATTCGGATTATATAAAAATCACCACTTCACAACATTATAAACAACATCAATCAACGTAAGATACAACAGGACGACATAAATATGCAACTTCGAAAGCGACTCATAATATGCATGTGGTACCATTGGAGCAAAACTCCAAACTTAGAAACTTGTCAATTAATATTGACGTCAACAAAGCATAAGCCTTCAACTTAAATTTGTCAATCCAGGCCAACTTACCGAGCATCACCTCCAACTTGATATGCTATGCAATGCGACTCGACTCAATGGTCAAATTCATCAACGATAATCATTAAAATTCGCACCACAACAATTCAACGTTGGCCATAAGCCTACAACTTATTCTTGCCAATAATTTAGAGGCACTTCGACAAGACACAACATCACCTGCAACTCGCAATTCTCAATCAAAGGCACAACACAACGAGGCAACCAAAATATACTACAATTCAACACAAAATCATTCGCCAGTCTTTGATTGAAACGGTTAATTAATCTTCTGCTATATTACTAACTGCTTTAATCTACTAATTCACTGCTACTGTTATATTATTACCCTACTGGTTTGTCACTACTACTGTCATAATGTCATTCCTGCTATGTTTACTCACTACCTGCCAGATTATTTTTCTACTGATTAACACTGTTACTGCTACTAGAGAACCTGCTAATTCATACCCTTGCTGTTATTATTTTTTCTGCTAACTAAAACTAACAATGGTTACATTAATTTCCTGCTAATTTCTGTTTTCTAGTATCACTTATTTATTTTACTGTTATCGACATACTAATTTTCTGCTAAACCTACTAATCCTGTTACTAACATTATTATCCTCTTTTTTTTCTGCTAACAATGCCTACAAGTGGCTTGCGACACTGAAATCACAAGGAAACAGGTGGCTTGCGCCACCATAATTCCCTCAACCAAAAGGTGGCTTGCGCCACCATTCTTCATGCAAGTAAGGTGGCTTGCGCCACCATTAAGTAAGGACAAGGTGGCTTGCGCCACCATTCTACAAGGTACAAGGGTGGCTTGCGCCACCCTTTCTCTCTTTTTTTTTTAAACAACATTACATTACTTTATTTCTAATTCTCATCATACTTCGTTCCAGTTCTCTCCACTTCACAACCCTCTCCAAGAACAATTCCAAATTCAATTCTCACAGTACACAGAAACGCAATAAAGTTTCATCTTAAAGCAACATATACCAATTTTTCTACAACCAATTCATCAATAGCAATCGTATTTCAATATCCACGACAACCATTACAACACAGGCATGGGTAATTCTACAAACCCAACCCTACATATCATTCATCATATACCCTATTATAGAGTCAGAACCCCACCCTTACCTTGGATTGAAGGTTGCTCTACTCTCCGATTGGGTTGAGTTCTCCCGCTTGCCGCCTCTACGTATGGTTTCCAAACCCTTGCTCCTCTTCTTCTTCTCCGTAACTACTACTACTAATTTTCTTTTTATTTTTAACACCTAATATAATAACTCTAATAATCTAATTGTCTTATTGGGCCACATTCTACACCCCCACTATTACTACTTCTAATTACAGCCCAAATAATATAATCTATTATTATTTCTAATTACTATATCTACTACTAAATCGACTTAATTAATCACATAACCACAATACAACTTAATTTATCTTAATTAAATTAATTCAATTAAAGCCAACACAACTTAAATTAATTAATTTAACTAAAACCGGCCTAGCCACTCAACACAACATTTTCGACAACCAACACAAAATCACACAAGTAATACGAAGATATTTAATTAAATAATTAATTAAATAACCGGGCGTTACAACTCTCCCCCACTTAGAATATTTTCGTCCTCGAAAATTTACCTTGTTCAAACAGCTCGGGATAGGATTCCCGCATCTTGCTTTCCAACTCCCACGTCATACTTTCTCCGGCAGCTCCTAACCATACTACTTTTACCAACGCAATCTCCTTGCCTCTTAGAGTCTTCATTTCCAGATCCGCAATCCATACATGCATCGTTTCCATAGTAAGATTATCCCGTACTTGCACATCATCCATATGGATTACATGAGATGGATCTGGAACATACTTCCGGAGTTGTGACACATGAAACACATCATGTAAATTTGACAGATTAGGTGGTAAAGCCACTCTATAAGCAACATTTCCAACTCTGTCTGAAATCTAATACGGACCAATAAAACGAGGAGTGAGCTTCTTAGACTTCAATGCACGCCCAACACCTGTCACAGGTGTAACTCTTAAAAAAACATGGTCACCTGCTTGGAATTCTAAATCTTTCATTCACTTGTCATGGTAACTCTTCTGCCTACTTTGGGAAGATTTCATCTTTTCTCGGATCAACTTCACCTTCTCAGTAGTCTCTCGAACGATTTCAGGTCCAAGCACTCACTTTCTCCAGATTCATGCCAACATAAAGGAGTCCTACATCTCCGACCATATAACGCTTCAAAAGGTGTCATTCCAATACTGGAATGGTAACTGTTATTATAAGTGAACTCGATCAATGGAAGATAAGTATCCCATGAACCTCCCTGCTCAAGAACACAAGCTCTCAACAAATCCTCCAACGACTGAATAGTCCTCTCAGTTTGACCTTCCGTCTGAGGGTGGTACGCCGAACTCAACCTCAACTTAGAACCCAACGCCTCTTGCAAACTCTTCCTAAAATCAGAAGTAAACCTCGGATCCCTATCAGACACAATACACAGAGGAACACCATGCAACTTTACAATTACGCTAGTATAAATCTCCGCCAACTTCGATACTGAAAAACTGATGTTAATAGGAATAAAATGAGCCGACTTCGTAAGCCTATCAACAATCACCCAAATCGAATCGTGTTCTCTTGAAGTATTAGGTAACCCCGTCACAAAGTCCATTGAAATGCTATCCCATTTCCATTCTGGAACTTCTAACGGTTGCATTAACCCCACAGGCTTTTGATGTTTAACTTTCGACTTTTGATAAGTTAAACACGCGTACACAAAACGAGCTACATCACGCTTCATTCCAGGCCACCAAAACAATTTCTTCAAGTCTTGATACATTTTTGTAGCTCCCGGATGAATACTCAAATTGCTCCTATGACTTTCCTCGAGAATTACTTTCTTCATCTCTGCATCACCAAGAATACAAATTCGATTTCGGAATTTCAACACACCTTGCGCATCTAACTTGAAATCATCATTCTCAGATTGATCGATTCCAACCATCGAATATACTAGTTTCACGTCTAACTTCTGAGCTTCCTTGATACTATCCAGAAAATCATTATTAATCTTTAGCATCCCCAACATCACACTCTGCGGTGTCACTTCGCAAACTAAGCTCAAATCTTTGAATTGTTCAATTAATTCTAATTCTTTAACCATCATCGCCGACATATGCAAAGTTTTCCGACTTATGGCATCAGCCACAACATTAGCTTTACCTGGATGATAGTTCAAACCGAAATCATAATCTTTTAATAATTCCAACCATCTTCGTTGTCTCATATTCAATTCCTTCTGATCAAATAAATACTTTAAGCTCTTATGGTCACTAAACACTTCAAATCTAGAACCATAAATATAATGCCTCCAAATCTTCAGCACAAAAACAACTGCAGCAAGTTCTAAATCATGCGTAGGATAGTTCTTTTCATGAGTTCTCAACTGTCTCGACGCATAAGCAACTACCTTATCATTCTGCATAAGTACACCTCATAAACCCATCTTAGAAGCATCACAATATACCACAAAAGGTTTTCCTGGATTAGGTAATGTCAAAACCGGAGCCGACGTCAATCTCTTCTTCAATTCCATAAAACTTTCTTCACATTGAATGTCCCACACAAAAGCTCTATTTTTACAAGTCAACTTAGTCAACGGAAGTGCTAACTTAGAAAATCCTTCGATAATAACCGGCTAGTCCCAAAAAGCTTCTAATCTCAGTAGCCGACTTTGGAGTTTCCCATTGCAACACAACATCTACTTTAGATGGATCCACAGCAATGCCACTACCTGAAATGACATGACCAAGAAAACTAACCTCCTTTAACCAAAATCCACATTTAGACAACTTTGCATATAACTTCTTCTCTTTCGGTTCTTGCAACACGGTGCTTAAATGCTCAGCATGCTCTTCTTCAGATTTAGAGTCTATCAAAAGACCGTCAATAAAACCCACTACAAACTTATCCAAATACTCAAGAAAATCCGATTCATATACTCCCTGAATACCATGTGCATTAGACACACCAAACGACATCACAATATACTCATTATTACCATCCCTCGTCCTGACTGTCTTCGGAATATCATCCGGCTTAACACAAATCTGATGATAATCCAGACCTTAAATCAATCTCGTTAAGCACACAGGCATCTATTAACTGATCCAGCAAATTCTCAATCCTTGGAATCAGACACTTATTCCAGATCGTCACTTTATTCAACTGCCAATAGTCAACACACAACCTCATACTTCTATCTTTCTTCCTCACTAACAGTACATGAGCACCCCACGGAGAAACATTTGATCAAACAACCTCTTCTCAAACAACTCTTCTGACTGTTTCTCCAACTCACTCATTCAAAAACATACATTCTGTATGCAACCATCGACATCAAGCTTGCATCGAGTACCAGTCGATAACAAGTTACCCTCCACACTACAGTGGTACATCACTGATATCTCATGGAAGCACCTCCAAATAATCACTCACCAAAGGTAGCTCACATGCCACCGCCTCCTCTTAGGCTTCAAGGAATCCAACATCATAGACACCTTTGCACCATCTTCCACATATTCATTCACTTGCTTAATAGAACAAACAACTCTTCACCCTCGTCGAAATTAGATTCAGGTGAACATCAGGAATTACACGCCACTGGCATATCACTAGCCATCACACTGTTCTCTATCCTTCAAAAGCAGACATCAACAATACCTGATCGTTCTCCTTGGGATATTCCAACTTGACCGACAGGCAAGAAACTCTAATTCGTCTCATATTCAAATCTAATAGTCTGCATCGACTCATCAAAATAATCCACAATCACTCGTCTTAACCTCGACAATTCACTGCGCACACTACTCAAGCTCGCAAGACACGTCTATCCCATCCAACATGATCCCGTCCATTATCAATAAGAGATTAAGGGTGATCAGTTCCTCAATTTGTCAATAACAGCCGATATCATGAGGCGGTACAAACTATCTTCACCAACTATCACAATGTCTAACACTACCTTAGCCAACGCTCCACACTCGAAGCATCTTGGAGAAGCACCACCTTCTACCCCACTTGTTTCATTCCCAACCTGCAAATGGAAAACAAAACAAGCATCGACAGTGTTTTTACACACATGTCGCACACTAGGGAAACAAACAACATTAGACAACCTGGCCGGACGGACCGACCTGCTCTGATACCACTAATGTAACACCCCATTTCTACCCATCGAATAATATAAAAATCAGAGTTTCAAAATTCCAACATACACATGAGATGCTACACATACAACTCATAACAACGGCTTATAGTCACATATAACCTGAATACGTAACACATAATTTTTAGTCTTTGAAACAAAACAACTTTTATAATTAAGCAGCGGATTCACAAACTTCAACTTAAATGACATAGCAACTTTATCCAACTTAAAACAACTTCAAATCAACAAATCTTTAAAGAAAACAACTTAAAACTCAGCAACAATACTAAAATCAGCAATAAAGAAACAAGCGTTCATCCCCCCGAGTGTTACGTATCAGAGCGACGACACCGACTCGAACTAATGAAGGTAGACAGCCTTCACTCCAGATTACCTGCAGGATGGCGTATAAACCATCACCATACACAGAAGGGGTGAGATATCAATCAATATAATCGGATATATAATAAATAATATATTAATTCGGATTATATAAAAATCACCACTTCACAACATTATAAACAACATCAATCAACGTAAGATACAACAGGACGACATAAATATGCAACTTCGAATGCGACTCATAATATGCATGTGGTACCATTGGAGTAAAACTCCCAACTTAGAAACTTGTCAATTAATATTGACGTCAACAAGGCATAAGCCTTCAACTTAAATTTTCCAATCCAGGCCAACTTACCGAGCATCAGCTCCAACTTGATATGCTATGCAATGCGACTCGACTCAATGGTCAAATTCATCAACGATAATCATTAAAATCAACACCACAACAATTCAACGTTGGCCATAGGCCTACAACTTATTCTTGCCAATAATTTAGAGGCACTTCGACAACACACAACACCACCTGCAACTCGCAATTCTCAACCAAAGGCACAACACAACGAGGCAACCAAAATATACTACAATTCAACACAAAATTATTCGACAGTCTTTGATTGAAACGGTTAATTAATCTTCTGCTATATTACTAACTGCTTTAATCTACTAATTCACTGCTACTGCTATATTATTACTCTATTGGTTTGTCACTACTACTGTCATAATGACATTCCTGCTATGTTTACTCACTACCTGCCAGATTATTTTTCTACTGATTAACACTGTTACTGCTACTAGAGAACCTGCTAATTCATACCCTTGCTATTATTATTATTTTCTGCTAACTGAAATTAACAATGGTTACATTAATTTCCTGCTAATTTCTGTTTTCTAGTATCACTTATTTATTTTACTGTTATCGACATACTAATTTTCTGCTAAACCTACTAATCCTGTTACTAACATTATTATCCTCTTTTTTTTTCTGCTAAGAATGCCTATAAGTGGCTTGCGCCACTGAAATCACAAGGAAACAGGTGGCTTGCGCCACCATAATTCCCTCAACCAAAAGGTGGCTTGCGCCACCATTTTCATGCAGGTAAGGTGGCTTGCGCCACCATTAAGTAAGGACAAGGTGGCTTGCGCCACCATTCTACAAGGTACAGGGGTGGCTTGCGCCATCCTTTCTCTTTTTTTTTTTTTTTAAAACAACATTACATTACTTAATTTCTAATTCTCAGCATACTTTGTTCCAGTTCTCTCCACTTCACAACCCTCTCCAAGAACAGTTCCAAATTCAATTCTCACAGTACACAGAAACGCAATAAAGTTTCATCTTAAAGCAACATAGACCAATTTTTCTACAACCAATTCATCAATAGCAATCTTATTTCAATATCCACGACAACCATTACAACACAGGCAAGCGTAATTCTACAAACCCAGCCCTACATATCATTCATCATATACCCTATTATAGAGTCAGAACCCCACCCTTACCTTGGATTGAAGGTTGCTCTACTCTTCGATTGGGTTCTCCCGCTTGCCGCCTCTACGTATGGTTTCCAAACCCTTGTTCCTCTTCTTCTTCTCCGTAACTGCTACTACTAATTTTCTTTTTATTTTTAACACCTAATATAATAACTCTAATAATCTAATTGTCTTATTGGGCCACATTCTACACCCCCACTATTACTACTTCTAATTACAGCCCAAATAATATAATCTCTTATTATTTCTAATTACTATATCTACTACTTAATCGACTTAATTAATCACATAACCACAATACAACTTAATTTATCTTAATTAAATTAATTCAATTAAAGCCAACACAACTTAAATTAATTAATTTAACTAAAACCGGCCTAGCAACTCAACACAACATTTTCGACAATCAACACAAAATCACACAAGTAATACGAAGATATTTAATTAAATAATTAATTAAATAACCGGGCGTTACAGTGAACGCAGGGTATGCACTAACAGAGCCTACTTTCAAACACTACCTTGACGAGATCAGACTGACAAACGCAAATGCATTGAGATGGATTGATAATATTCAACTAGAGAAATGGACAAGGGCATACGACAATGGCCAGTGATGGGGCCATATGACAACAAACCTCGTTGAATCAATGAACTCAGTATTCAAGGGCATTCGAAACCTACCGATAATCGCTTTGGTAAGGTCAACATATTTTAGGCTCGGTACACTTTTTGATACCAGACGTACAAAGTGGGGTTCTGTCTTACAATCTGGGCAGTTGTTCAGTAATAGTTCAATAACATTCATGAAGGACGAAGCTGCCAAAGCCAACACACATGTGGCCACAGTCTTTGACCGTAATAAAGGTTGGTTCAATGTTGCAGAGTCTATTGATCACAATGAAGGGAGGCCTATGGGATGTTACCAAGTGGAACTGGATAGGAGTTGGTGTGACTGTGGAAAGTTTCAGGCATTTCGTATGCCTTGCTCCCATGTTATAGCAACATGTTCGAAGGCTCGCTAGGACCCAACCAACTATCTTTCTGTTCTTCACCAAGTCATTACTCTATGCAATGTCTACAGCATTACCTTTCAGGTGGTAGCAAAGGAGGACTATTGGCCTCCATACGAAGGCGAAATTGTCTGGGATAATGATTTGATGCGAAGAAAGAAAAAGGGTCTCCCTAATAGCACGCGTATTCGAACGAAGATGGATACAGCAAACAAAATGGTCAGATTATGTAGTTTGTGCCGTCAGTCGGGACACAATCGTAGAAAATGACCCAATGTAGGATCAAGCACAAGATCATAGTTTCAAATGTAGCATTGTCTCTTGATATCAACAAAAAATTTCATTCAATTGAAAACATACCTAAGTGATTACAATTAACGGCGACATAACTAAAACATACATAACTTAATATCTCAACAGCAACAATTAACAACGACATAACCTAATACCAAATCAGAAAATAACAACAACATACCCAAATAAAACAACTCAATGCATCAACTTATCTAGGATATTACAACCATCAAAATAATTTTCTTTGGTGTTAACATCATCATAAGGACACCAGCATCATTTTTCACTTTTCTCCAAGCACGAGTAACTCCATTTGGACTTGACTCCTCAACTAGCCTCTCAATTTTCCTGATCTTTTCACCTGCAACAATTTCTCCTTCTAGCCAGCGATTCAATTCCCAATGCAAATGCTCCAAGGTCTACGTGTTCCAGAGTAGGACCTTCACCAGAGGCTTTGTTGCTGAAAAATAAACTAGGGCATTTCTTTTCATAAGTGGAAATGTTGGAAGTGGTTCCTCCGGTGATGATGATGATGATGATGAACGCCGATTTAAGAACTCAGACATACTTGTTGTGGAGAGTTGAGGTTATTGGTGAAAATTGTTGTGGAGTAAAAAATGAGGGTGCAGTCTTATTTATAAAAAAATAGAATATTGTATCTACCATTTAAAAAGAACTGCTTTAATTAAAAATAAAAAACATCAAATATGATTTTAAAAAAAAAAAAGGTTTGAACTGAGGTGCCATATTATATGGCACCTCTTCTGGAACTAGGGCAGCCACTTTAATGATGTCGTTATATGGTATAGCGCATCAATGTAATGTTTTTTTAATTTGAATGTTGTCGCCATATCATATGGCGCATACATGGGAAAACTATGTCACTTTGAGAATTTATTTGAAAAACACAGTTATTTAGGTACTTTATTTGAATTACTAGGTTATTTAAAAAAAAAATTCAAAATATCTTTTTCAAACTTTAATCCACTTGTCATATTATGAAAAGGTGATATAGTTTACATTTTATTTTTATTATTATTTTGAATAAGCAAAATAAATTAAAACTAATTGCACCTGAAGATGTGTAACGGTATCCAGAAGAAAATGTCAAAGTCGTATTGTATTACATCATCCATGAAAACCCACCAATACTAAGTAATGGCATACGAGACTGGAACAAGGCAAAGCTAATAAAATTGTTAAAGCTAAAAGTCAATGCTATGATTATTGAAAAAGGAAGGAATAAATCGGCCTCCAACATTGCATTATGCATCTCTTAGTTTCGACTTAGACTTTTCTAGTAAATGGGAGATAATGAGATAGCTGAAACACTAAAAAAATGTTTGTTTAACTAATGGTATATGTCAGATGAAATTCCTCTCATTAAATTTATGTGTTGTTTGGGTTTATTTCCTCGCAAAATATAAAATAAATAAACAAAACTAATAAACAAAATTGTGTGGGGGAAATTCCTTGCAAATTTTAAGGTAGAAGTTTTTAAATTTTAAAATTGAGCATTTGTGAGGGGTTATTCCTAACCAATATTTTTCGTAGTTTTTGCGAGGGACACCCCACACACGTTTTGAGATTATTCTGCTCCTTGTCCCATCATCGCTTGTGCGTGTCGTGGCTTTAATAATGACATTTACATTTGCGAGGGGCACCCCCTAGCCACCTATTGTCGTTGCATTTGTGAGAGGTAACACCATGAAAGTTTTGTGATTCTTCTATACGTTCTCACATCACCTTGAGCGTGTGTCAACTACTTTATAATGGCATTACAATTTGTGAATGACTACCCCAAAGCTAATTATAATCGTTTAGCATGCGTGGGAGCCCCATCGCAGATTGTTACTGACCGTACCGGACCAGAAAGTGATCAGCAGGCAGCAACACGTCGTGAGCACCTAGTTCACCGGTGGTGGAGAAGAGGAGGGTGTACCTGCAAGACACTCTGATGCCAAAGTAAGTTCCAGCGAGAGAGAAAAGGCAAGTACAGAGAAGCGTTAGAAGTTATAATACCTAACCCTCTAGTGAAAGAGCGTATTTATAATGTGCCCCCGACGCTGGGCCAACGATTACTTTGCATTGGGTTGGATCGCTAGGCCCAATACGAATAACTTCCAGGGTGTACGTGGCGTAAGGAAGACCATCACGTGGTCTTCGACCTAGATCAACTGTCCCATGAACTTTGGAAGGGAGAGGACCGGTTCTTTCACTCGTGGGTAGTTGGTTGATGACGTGTCCCCACGTGATGGGCACGAGGAGATCGTAAGGAAGACGCGTGAGCGCTCCCCGTGTGATTTAGTGAATTAGGCCTTTGGTGGACCCTACCCGATGGGGAGCTAGGTTAGGCCGTGCCCGACAGTGAGGCAGCCTCTGGCCCAATTCGGAACAGGAGCACCACAAGTCGTTGCTCATAAGCAGAGGAGTAATGACTTAAGAGTCAATCCTAGTATCAAGAAGGGGCGTAGGAATTTTCCTGGAGGATCATCGCTCGTGCTCGAGGCGCTGAGCTTGCCGGGCTATATGTGTGACTAGACGTAGGAGCCATTAGTCGCGCTCAACGGTGGGGTTTATCTATGGTCGACGACAGGGTCGACCAGGCGTTCGTCCCGGGGACAATCTGTCACGGGGAGGCCCGCCCGTCACACGCAGTCATGGCTCTTTTTCAGCTTCTCCCAGGGAAACGTCCCCGGCAGTGCAAGGGTTGGTCATTATGCTTGACGATGCAATGCGAACGGAGGGGAGCGGGCACGTTATTTCCTCGAGCATGTGAGGGATTTGAAGGGACGTGCGTGGTGTCTTCTAGGGCCACGTGTCAGGAGCAATAAATGCCTATAACGGCTATGAGTAGGGGTGCTTGAGTGCCTATGTAGTGCCCCGCTTCCCATGTTAGGGCTTATAAATAGGAGGGAAGTATACTTCATTTGCACGCTCCCCTCATTCTAACTTGAGAAATTCCCCAAGTCTCTCAAAGCTCTCTCTGCTCCCCCAAACTCCGCCCGCCGCCGCAGCCATCAGCTTTTTGCTCCGCCATCTAGCTCCAGAATCCTTGCACAAGTAAGTCTTCTGTCATTCCCAGAATTTATGTCTTTTCCAGCAGGTTATTCATTTTCCACTGACTTTCCTGGTGATTTTATGAGGTTTCCGGCGAACTCATGAAATTTTTGGCGAACTCATGAAGTTTCTGGCGGAACTATGAAGTTTCCGATGAAGACGCTGTTGAGTTCGTGAGGACTCCGGGGAACTTTATTGAGTCTCCGATGAAGGCCTCGGGCACCTACGATGAAAGGTCTCGGGGACCTCTGAGGATTTTAGAGCCCTCGGCAGGTTCGACGTCGGGGAGCTTTTCTCCTCGCGGATGTGTGAACATCGCAATGAAGTCTCTAGTCGGGGAGGCTTTCCATATTTGACTGGAGGAAATTTAAGCGCTGAGGAGCCTTTTTCCCGAGGAGGGAGGTTTAATGATATGTGTCGAGGAGAATCTCCTCGCGGGTATGAGTTTTTCGGCGAGGGTTTTGGTTGGGGAAGTTCGTCGATCGACTCATCGCCCCTCTCTTTGCCACTTCACTTGATTTGCGGTGGAAGGGTGAATTTGATCTTAGATGTCGAATTCACCGTTTTCCTATGCTTTTCAGGTAAAATGGCCGCAAATCCCGAGGGTGTCATCATGATCGATTAGGAAGTCGAACCCGATTTGGCCGTCGAGCAAGTCGCGGTCGTGCAAACTAGCACGTCGTTCGATTGGGTCGGGTAGGAACCTATCAGCACCGCCTTGCGCTTTGTTCTCAATGACTCAGACGCTTTCGCGACCGTCGAGAATCTCATCGAGGGGGCTTCCCCAAATTGGATGGTCTACAAACCCATAGAGACGCACCGAATATGCTTGTCATTCATGAAATGTCTCACAAATAGGAAGTGCAATACACCTATCAAAGAATTCAGCCTATCATGAGCGAACCAAGCACATCGATGTGAGGTTACATTTTGTCAGAGGGGTAATCTAGCATGGAAAAGTCCAAGTGCTGAAGGTTTCGACAGATCATAATGCTGCTAATATGATCACCAATACATTACCCAGTTGCAAGTTTTTCCACTGTATGCAGTTGATAAAGCTGCATGAAGAAAGCTAGTTTGTTTCTTGAGGTTATAGAGTTTGTTCCAAGGTGGAGATTTGTGAGATATTGGATCGAACTCTAGTATTGTCGACAGAGGTTTAGCATGTCGTCGAAGTCTGCTCATGTTGTTGTCGAAGACCTTCATGCTGTAGTCGAATTGTGTTCTAGTATGTAGTTGTCGAAATGGGCCTTGTGTTAAGGATCCAATTGTTTAAGTTAGCTTCTACCCTAAGTTAGGTTGTAATGGGTAATTTTTTAAAATCCCGTTAGTTTAGTATGTTAGGTTTATTACAAATAGCATACTAGTCTCTCATCTTAAGTGTGGCAAATCCTAATTAGGATGAGAGGGTTATTTGTTATTCTTGAGTACTTGTAATTTGTTTTATAGAGAAAGTAAAGAATAGCAATCATAACCAATTTTCTTCTTGTTCTTCTTTTTTTCTGTTAACCCTAACCTTTGTGTGTTTCTTGTCAATAAAGAAATTGGTTTATACTTTGTTTCAAGACATCTTTTTTCACAACAAATTGGTGCGGTGAGCATGGAGGAAGATGCCTTCAACAAAGTATGAGATTGAAAAGTTCACCGGAGTGAACAATTTTGGTCTATGGCACTTGAAGATGAAAGCCCTACTGGTTTAGCAGGGTTGTTTGGAAGCGTTTAAGGGAGATGCAGTCATGGACGTTGCGTTAACGGAAAAAGAAAAGATGGCCATGATAGAGAAAACCCACAGCGCAATATTGTCGAGCCTTGGTGATAAGGTTTTCCGACAGGTATCAAAGGAGACTACGACATCGGGGCTATGGTTGTAACTTGAAAGTTTGTACATGACCAAATCCCTGGTTAATCGACTCTACCTGAAGCAAACTTTGTATTCATTCAAGACGAGTGAAGACAAAGTGTTGGCTGAGTAGTTGGATATGTTCAACAAGATGATTCTTGATCTTGAAAATATTGATGTGAAGATCGATGATGGAGATCAAGCACTGTTGTTGTTGTGTGCTTTTCCCAGAACACATGTTAACTTCAAAGAAACTCTCATGTATGGAAGAGAGTCCCTGAGCTTTGAAGAAGTTCAACCAGCCTTGTATTCTAAGGACTTGAACGAATGAAAGGAGCATAAACCTTCAACGGTTAGTGGAGGTTTGGTCGTTAAGGGAAAATTCTTGCAAAAAGATGGTAAGTTCCATAAGAAGAAAGGTAAAAGTCAACTGAAGTCTTATAGTGGTGAGGCATCTGGTATTCGATGATATCACTGTAAAAAGGAGGGTCACACAAGAAAGGTGTTCCTTGAACACCTGAAAGATCATGGAGGTAAGGATAATGGCAACACATCCATTGTTCAAGATGACTTTGACTCATCTGATGTTCTTGTGGTTTCAAGCAGTGACTCAAGAAAGGAGTGGATTATGGATTTAGGTTGCACTTGGCACATGACTCCAAACAAAGACGTGTTTGAGGAATTGTGTGATCAAGATGGTGGATCAGTGCCGTTGGGAAACAACAAAGCTTACAAAATTATAGGTATTGGATCTATGAGATTCAGACTCCATGATGAGTCATTAAAGTTATTGACTGAAATCAGGTATGTACCTGATTTGAAGAGAATTTTGATTTCTCTTGGTGAATTCGACAAGAAGGGGTATGATTTTCAAGGAGAGAAAAGTATCCTAAGAGTCATGAAAGGGTCAACGAAAGTCTTGAGAGGCGTGAAGAAACAAGGGTTGTATACCCTTGAGGCTGAAGTTGTAAGTGGTTTGAAAAATATTGCATCCACGAAACCTTTATCGAAGACAAAAATTTGGCACATGAGATTGGGCCATGTTTGTGAAAGGGGTCTGGTCAAATTGGGGAAACAAAATCTGCTTGGTGGAGACAAAGTCGAAAAGCTGAAATTTTGTGAACCCTGTGTACTTGGAAAAACTTGCAGAGTGAAGTTTAACAAAGGTAAACAAAGAACTCATGGATCCCTTGATTACATCCATCCTGATCTTTGGGGGCCTGCAAGGTGTCCATCAAATTCAGGAGCATGGTATTTTCTATCCATAGTCGATGATTATTCCATAAAGTTATGGGTATTCATCCAGAAGACTAAGGATGAAAATTTTGAGAATTTCAAATGTTGGAAGACTATGGTCGAAAATCAGACTGACAGAAAAGATCAAGAGGTTGAGAACTAACCATGGCCTTGAATTTTGCAATGAGGCGTTCGATAGCTTTTGTGCTGCCTCAGGTATTGCAAGGCACAAAACTACTGCATGTACTCCACAACAAAATGGTTTGGCATAAAGGTTTAATCGAACTTTTTGGAAAGAGTTAGATGCATGTTGACTAGTGTTGGATTAAAGAAGGTGTTTTGGGTTGAGGCTATTTCGAAAGCAACATATCTGATAAGCAGATGTCCTTCGACTGCGTTAGATATGAAGACACCTGAAGAAGTTTGGCTGGGACATCCACCTAGTCTCGACAGACTGAGAGTATTTGGTTGCGTGGCCTAACACATTAGGCAAGACAAGGTCGAACCTAGAGCTCTGAAATGCATGTTCATGGGATACCCTGAAGGAGTCAAAGCTTATAGGCTATGGTGCCTAGATCCAGGTCACAGGAGGTGTATCACCAGTCGAGATGTAGTTTTTAATGAAGCTGAGACTGCCTTTAAGAAAACTGATGATGCTGATGAAGAGTTAGAATAGGGAGATATTCATGTTGAGGTGGAGCATGTTGATGCTGAATTGCGTATCCCAGATGAAGTCGAAGAAGAAGCAGAAGTTGTTGTCGAAGATGAGGAGACTGATAATGACTACTTTCTAGAAAGAAACGGGCCGAGGAGAGTCATCAAGCCACCTCAGAGATTTGGGTATACAGATCTTATAGCTTATGCCTTAATCTCTGCAAGTGAGGTTCTCGATGAAGAACCTAGAGAATATAAGGAAGTTAGGAGGAGTCGAAATAAGACTGAATGGCTGAGGTCATGGATGATGAGATGAAATCTCTTCATGATAACAACACATGGGAATTGATCAAGAAACCTGCTGGAGCCAAGTTAGTCAGTTATAAATGGATTTTCAAAGTTAAGAAAGGAATCAAAGGAGTGGAGTCGAAGAGATACAAGGCAAGATTGGTCGCTAGGAGTTTCACTCAGAAAGAAGGTTTCAAATTCAATGATGTGTTCTCTCCTGTTATGAAGCACGGGTCCATTCGAATGTTGCTTGCCATGGTGGCATAGTTCGACCTTGAACTAGAACAGATGGATGTCAAGACTGCATTCTTGTATGGTGATTTAGATGAAATAATCCTTATGATGCAACCTGAAGGGTATGTCGAAAGGGAGAAGGAAGATTATGTGTGCAAATTGAAGAGATCTTTATATGGACTGAAACAATCTCCTCGATAGTGGAATTAGAGATTCGACAAGTTCATGGCACGCATAAGTTTCATTAGAAGTCAGTTCGACCACTGTGTTTACTTCAGATTTCGATCTGGTAATGCATTTGTTATTTTGTTGCTTTATGTGGATGATATTCTAATAGCAAGCAAAAATGTCGAAGAAGTAACGGGGTGAAGGCTGAACTCAATAAGGAGTTCGACATGAAGGTTCTGAGAGCTACGTCCAAGATTCTTGGGATTGACATCTGAAGGGATAGAAAGCAGTTGAAATTATGCTTATCTCAAGAGGCATACCTACGGAAGATTCTCGAAAAGTTTGGTATGTCGAATTCAAAGCCTGTTGTGACTCCGACAAACCCTCAATTCAAGCTAAGTATAGACCAGTGTCCTAGTACTGATGTTGAAAGAGCTTATATGAATAGCATTCCATATGCTAAAATAATGGGTTCTTTGATGTATGTTATGGCATGTACTATACCTGACATAACATATGCAGTAAGTCTTGTAAGCAGGTTCATGGCGAATCCTGGAAAGGCTCACGGGAAAGCATTAAAGTGGATTCTAAGGTACATAAATGGGTCTTTGAACAGAGTCCTAATTTATGGTGGAGTCTTGGGTGAAGATAGTAAAGGAGCAATAGAAGGATATGTCGACTCTGATTATGCAGGTTGTATGGATTCCAGAAAATCTATTTCTGGATATGTGTTCACTATGTTTGGCACAACAATCAGTTGGAAAGCAACACTTCAGAAAGTTGTTGCCTTATCAACCACTGAAGCAGAATATATTGCCTTAACTGAAGTTGTGAAGGAAGCATTGTGGCTTGAAGGTTTTGCAAAGGATCTGAAACTTCAAGGTCGAGTTATCACTGTTAAATGTGATAGTCAAAGTGTAATACACCTGTCAAAGAATTCAGCCTATCATGAGCGAACCAAGCACATCGATGTAAGGTTTCATTTCGTCAGAACGGTAATCGAGCATGGAAAAGTCCAAGTGCTGAAGGTTTCGACAGATCATAATGCTGCTGATATGATCACCAAGACATTGCCTAGTTGCAAGTTTTTCCACTATATGCAGTTGATAAAGCTGCATGAAGAAAGCTAGTTTTTTTCTTGAGGTTATAGAGTTTGTTTCAAGGTGGAGATTTGTGAGATATTGAATCAAACACTAGTATTGTCGATAGAGGTTTAGCATGTCGTCGAAGTCAGTTCACATGCTATTGTCGAAGACCTACATGCTGTAGTCGAATTGTGTTCTAGTATGTTTGTAGCTACTCGAAAAATAAACGACATGAGGCGAAAGGAAACAGAGTCGCCATCAAACTTTATTTATCCCAAAAGGGGAAAGGAAAACATCGAGAAAACCCAAAGAAAAAAGGATAAGATGGTATCGCAACCAAATTATGGGTTCGGAAGCCGGTTATACGAAGGGAAGGTATTAGCACCCCTCACACCCATAGTACTCGATGGGAACCATTCGCTCGTCTTATGTGTAAGAATTTTTGCTAAGAATATTGCTTTCTAAGAGTGTTCTAAGAGGGAGAGAGAAGGGTAAGAAACAAAGAATGTGGAAGAAGAAGGGAAAAAAGGAAAAAGAAAATGGTGGAAACAAAAAGGAGACTCGATAAGACTTCGCAGTCCTATGCCTATGTATTCCCTCGTGCAATTGGAAAGTCAGAGTCAACGTAGTTCGGAGGACTACGGGTGAAGAAAATTGAAGGGTGCTCGCCAAGGATTGGGGCCCTTGGGCCTACATATTTTCACTTAAAAGAAGTGAAGAATCAGAGCGTCCGTAGTTCATAGGACTACAGTTTGTTGGTGTTTTTTATGGACGATGCTAACGTTTGTGTTCTAACACTTAGGTGTATTGTCTCTCGCTCGTGGAGTCTTATGTGTTACCTCTTTGCGGTAGAACAGACGCAACATGCCTTTTTCTGAAAAGGTTAATTTTTGCCATCAAGGAAAGATATCACATTTGATTTGTTGAAGGTTGATTTTAGGGGTGAAATAAGTCCTCGGATAGGAACCCCTGCGGGTAGTACCAAATTCTTTATCTCAAAATATTTATTATAAAAAATGTGTGGTGAATATAGTCACGTCTTCGTATTGAAAGACGAGTATCGAGACCACACACTCTAAAGTAAGCATCCTAATACTGGGAGAGGAAGAAGTCTTCACTCAATCCTCTCTCTTTAATTCAATACAAAGAGAACCTTATTCTCTTATTTAAGGTGTTTTAATTTTAGATGGTAAGTGTTTTATGACAGAGAATCCTAAAGGTAATGTCAAGCACTCGGGATAGGACAAGGCCTTCGCCTAACCACTCCACGATCATCTAAGTTTATTGACAAAAAGTTTTTGAAAAAGGAACTTGGCACGAGACCAAGATTTTTAGACTCAAGGAGACAAAAGAAAGAGATAAAAGGCTTTGAAAATAAGGGGTGGTGAATAGAGCAAGGTAGGTTGATGGCGATGCGCAAGGCGATTGATTTATAAAGGTGAAATACATACAAGGTTAGTGTGGGGTTTGAATGAAGAGATAAGAGATGTGATAATGAGGAGAGAGGAGAAACCCTAAGGTGTAAACAAAATCAATGAGTTTTTAAAAATGACTTGATGTTGGATCAAGCTTTATTTGCCCTTTATTTTGAAAAGGTGTTCTAACCTAGTTCTTTTTATCTTTCTTAGCAAGCAAGCATAAAAAGAAACTAGGCTATTACATTGTAATGGGGGCGAGGGATACATAATGCCCCTCAAGGGGGGAAATGAGGTGTAAAGTATGCAGGAAGTAGAGAAACGCATCAAGTGTAAAAGAAATAAGTCATCAAGAATCCATCTTAAGCAACCAAAACAAGAAGACTCAATCAAACTAAGCAAGAAGACTCAAACAAGTATGCAAGATAAATCAAGTTTCCAACTTAAATCAAGGCAACAAAGAGGCATACAAGTGAACACTCATACACATTTCAATCATCTAAACATGCTCAAAGAGGTCACACAACACGACTCAAACATTTAGGCAAAGTCAAATGATTAATGCACAAACATACATGTCTTGAAGAGTTAATCACATATCAATAATGAACAAACCAAGACAATGTGAATCAAGAAAGGTGACTAACAAGAGAGGTCAGAACCTATATCATATCATGGTTAACACATTTTGAAGATGAAGAAAGGTGCACAAGAGCATTCATCATGAGTCAAAACAAAGGCTAGGCATATGCAAGCAATTATCTCAGGAAAACAAAGCAACAATGGTAAAGCATATGTAATTAGGGCATGTGAACATGGAAGGGCAGAAGCAACCACATGATTAAAAATCCAAAATCAAACTCATGATATCAAATAAGAAGCATCAATCATCATATTCAAAGCATGTATCAAAGCTTAGCATGCAAGAGCTAAGGTCATCCACAAAGGAAGTAAACATCTAATGGAACCAAAAGAGGAAAATAATCAAGCAACAAGCTTTGAAACATGATAGGTCAGAGGCTTAGACATGGCATTCAACTCATGTAAAGATCATAAACTCAAAAGATCCACACCCACATAAACTCAAGAGCTAGGTCAAAGCATACAAGCATTATGATCAAAACATTCATCAACTTGAAGCATCATTCAAAAATATTTAGAAGATGCAATAAATTCAACTTTGAAGTTAAAACACATGTTAAAACACTCAAGGATAAGTGAGGAAGAGATCCTCAAAAGAAAAGCATGGATGCATCCTCAAATCAAATCAATTAGGCAAGCAAGTTCACTAGTCGAGCAAGAATCGAGGGTCACATTAAACCAAATAAAAAACAATCCAAAATGCATCATTCAAGCATCAAACCAACACCCAAACAGTACTCATCTATGTGTCAAAATATGGTGAAAAGCAAGGCTCAAGAAAGCACACAAAAGTCATCAACAACACAAACCCTAGTTCAATGGTATACAAGCAAAACACCCTTTAAAAATAATTAAAAATAAAATAGGAATAACAATAAAAATAAAAATAAAAAATATCACAAATATCCTAAGACCTCAAGGTATTTAAAAATATTTTTTAATGATTTTTAAGATAGAAGGAACAATTAAAAATAAATCAAAATGTAAAAGATAAGAAAATAAAAATAAATAAAATGACATGAGAAAATGGGGTGTAGCAGCAAAAAGAGAAAGAACATGATTCAAGTTGTAGCGCTAATGGGCTTAAAAACATGGGGGTGTCAGTAGGAAAATGTTGGGCCCAAACCAAATTAAAACACATTTCAGAAACAAAAAGAAAAAAAGCATGGCATGCTTCATTAAACACAGTCAGCTCTACGTGAGCACCACATCACGCCTACATCAGCAGGTCTCATGGTTAACCCAGAAACACAGTCAGACGTCGGAGCCCTAGCTCCGGTCGCCTTCTCCGGCGAGCCTCGCCGGAGACGACTGTAAATCTCACCAAATCGCCCAAACCAAGGCACTATTCCACTTGTTTTTCCACATAGAATCCAAATATGGGACGTGTTTCCAATAAATCTTACTATAACATCATGAAAATAAGCCACAGAAAAAATGGACACCAACTGAAACCTCATGAAACGAGAACAACACTACCACAAACATGATTTACACTATTTCAGAAACTCAAATATGAAAAAAAAAACAAGTTCAACACATGTGTAATATGAGAGAACCAAGGTGAAGAAAGATTACCAAAATAGAGAGCTTAGGTACTTTTTGAATCTGCTCAAAACTTCCACAATCTTCTTCCTCTAGCTCCAAGAAACTTTAGAGGTGAAGATAGAAGCCGGAAAATGGGGATACAAGCCTTGTGTAGTGAGGTTCGAAGAGAAGAAAGTTTTGAGAGTGAGAGAATGTTCTTTGATATAATTCTGAGCAAAATGAATGTGTCCTTCAATCCTCTAGGGTTTTTGCTTTATATATGAGGGTTTGGTGAGGTTAAAAGTGACTTTATTATGGTTAAAAGTTGGTTATGATCTTTGTGAAAAAATTGAAAATGGGAGTGAGAATGAGGAGTGGCATTGTTGTGGTCGTTCTTGTGAGTGGTTGGAGAGATGGTGGAGCATCAGAATGATAGTGAGTGACTTAACATCCTTGGTGAGTAAGTTTCTTTCCATTTTGTCATTTTCTTCCTTTTGGCAAAACCTCCCAAATTTGTGCATAAATAATGTGGGTGTGTGTGGTTATTTGAGGCAATGTTTTGGTGAGGAAAAATAAGGTACCATACTTGTGAATTTGATGTATCATAATCATATTGCATGAAAAGTTCATTACTTGGTCAAAACAAGAAAATGACATGCCTAGAAAACAAAGCCATGAAGCCATCTTTAAGCCATTGTAAGTTGGTGAAATTTGATCTAAATGGTGAATTCTTGTGCTCCAAAGAAAGCTTGAAGTGTAAGGAACAAGTTCCATGCTCAAAATAAATTGAAACAAGGCTTGGATCAATGAGATAGATTGAGTTGAAGTTGTGTCCAAAATTTGTCCCAAGTAAACTTAGAAATTTTTCTAAGTTATGAACTTTTGACATCTTTGAAACACCATCTTTGCAAGACCATAACTTGAAATTTATTGATCCAATGAAGGAGTTCTTGGTATGGATGGAAATCTTGAAACAAGAGGAACAAACTTCATGTTGAAAGGAAATTGATTTGAGACTTGGAAGCCCATGTAAAATGCACTTGAAGTTGACCTCAAAAAGTTAAACATCTTGATCATCCTAACTTTAAAACCACATATCTTGAGTTGTGTTGATCCAATGGGAGAGTTCTTGATATCAATGAAAACCTTAGAGGATGCTCAACAACGTTCATGTTGCAAGAAATTAGAATTGGAGCCTAGAACCTGAAGTGCAAAATGTACCTAATTTTGTATATAAGTTTTGTTGCACTTATCATTACTTTGTGTTAAAATTGGTTGAATAAACCCCGCTTTGTTCGTAATTACGTTTACTTTACGTTTTCGGTGTATAATGCGTTACCGTGTAAATATCATTGAGTTTAATTGATTTTCATTTATTTTTACAGGTGTTCCAGCAATGGGATTTTTCCATATTCATAAATAGCATTGAATAAGCTTTCCAACGCTTCCGACCGTGCGTCAATCGGAGTTACGGTTCATGAGTTATGATCAAAACAAGTTGCTGGTGTACTGTCATGTTCGTAATGCGAACGCCCGTGGCGAGCACTCGCTGGCGCACTCGCACTGCGAACCCGGGGGCGAATGAATAGTGCCAGAATTGTGAAAAACACTGTTTTTGACGCCCAAAAGGCGGTTTACGTTCGCAGTGCGAACGGGCACTCGCAGTGCGAACCTGGGCAGTAACTTTTGCCTATTTTAGCCATTTTTCATCATTTTTTAGGGGATGGTTTTGGGGGTTTTTGCTCCAACTCCATCAAACTTCATTTCTTCATAGGATTAGCTTAGAAAACAACTATGGAGCATGCATACGGATGATCCGGAGTGGATTGATCGTCGACCGGCTCTGACAATCCGCGAGATGTTTGGTTCATTTCTCTTCTTCTTTGTGTTTTTCTTTATGGTTGGGTTGTGTATATGTATTTGCTGCAAACTCATGTATATTTGTCGCCCATGGCATTGTATAAAACTTGCTTTACAAATCTTTATTGGTGATTGTCTCTGATTTTTGCTTTATGCGCGGGGTTTGGGTTGCGTTAGACATAACTGTCGCAAACTTCGATTAGGGACGATTGTCGGTTAGTTTCTGGACTCTAGAGATAGATTTAGAGCTAACAATCCATTTGGGTGTCAGAACTTCATGTTTCCGTGTTTCGAGGCTTCGCTCGCGAGAGTGACGAAGAGAGTGACACGGTTGCTTGCTCAACTTTGCGTTAGACATAACCTGTGTTGTGAGCGATGCTGGGTGATTTTGAGGAGTACTGTAGGTGGAGTATAACTGGTCGGTAAGTTTAAGTTTGTTAGGAGTCGATTATATGCATTGCCGGACGAGTTTTTCTTGTTGAAGAATGAAGTTCTTTTTGTTTTAATGTTTACTTTTCTGTTTTCATGTTTTAAACCATTTTAAACCAAACTCATAAACGCGAGAGACTGTCGAACGACATTCTTTCCCTCGAACCGATCTCTGTGGACACGACATAAATCCCGGAGGGAATTTTTCCGAAAATAAATATTTTTGCTGCTTGCCCTATTCTGCATTCAACAAAATGGCGCCGTTGCCGGGGATTAGTTTTGATATTGAATCGCATTGCGATAGTTTCTTTGTTTTTGAGTTTGTATATATCGTATATATTGTCTGTTTCCATTATTTTTGGGTTGTTCCCATTGGAATATATGTGTGGAGCTTGTAATTTGTGTGTTAATGTGCAGGTATAGGCATGAATGGAGCAAAAGTGTGAACACATGGAACCAATGCAAGTTTCCACTGAGTTTTTTTTGCTACAACTGGGTGTTCGCAGTGCGAACAGTCTGGCGAAGTCCCAGCGAAGGTTCGCACTGCGAAGGACCAGCGAAGGCGCCAGTGAATGGAGGCAGAGAGTTCCAGTTTTGCAATTTCCGTGTGTTCGCACTGCGAACTCCTGGCGAGGGTCCAGCGAAGGCTCGCTGATTGGTTCGCAGTGCGAATGAAGCTTGCGAATGCAGGGTTCCATTGGTAGTGTGTTTGTGTATATTAATAGTTTTCGCGTTTGTCTATGAGCTTGTTTTGAGTAGCTTGAGGATGTTTTTGTGATTTTCCATGTTGGTTCGTTTCAACTTGCGAATGCGTGGTAATGATCTTGTTAAGTTTTGTACACGTCCGAGGTATGTATTTATCGCTTTCTATACTTTAGCATATTCATGATACTTAGGCTTTTTACAAACTTTCATGCCATTCATTCTTTTGTATACTTGTTCTATTGTGAATCACTTTAGTTCCCAACCTTTTTGTGAGGAAGCCTTCCATTGTTCATATATGCTCGGAGTTCCAACATTCTTGTTCTAACTGGATTTTATTATGTTGAATCTGTTGTTTGTGTTGTTTATATGAATGCATGAAAGTGATCAAGGCAATTGTTTCATTTTGAGCACAACCACCTTAGCCAAATAGTCAATTCACCTTGTGAGTGTGTGAGAATTTGTAACCCCTTTGAGCCTTTGGTCATTATCCATGTTGTTTGAGTTTGATGTTTGTCTATGAGTGTCAAATTTACTTTTTGTATGGATTTTGATTGATTATTTTTTCTTGAACCCTCAACTTTGTGTTGTTGTGTGAATTTTTGCCTTGCCGTAGAAAGTAGGGAGTATTCACATGATGGTGCGGTTGAATTCAAGTTGGGGAGAGGATGATTGTATACTCATTGGTTGGATTCTATGAGGATTGAAAAAGAAAAGAAAAAAGAGAAAAATATGACAAAGAAAAGAAAATAAAAAAGTGAAAATGGAGAAAAAGAAAATCCTTGAGAAAGGAAACAAAAAGAGTTTCAATAATTATGCTAAATAAGTATTGTGTGTTGTGTAGCACTTGGGATTTTGGAAGAAGTTGGTTGAAATTTTGTGTGTGAATCTTTGTGAGTTGATCACTCTCTTAGGTTTAGGCAAGTTTTTGTTTCAGTTACCTTTAGAAATTGCCCTTTGTTTGTTTACCCGACCACGCTACAACCTTGAAAAGCCCTTGTGATTCTTGCCTTTGTATTTTCAATGTGAATTTGTGGATGTATGCATAATTTAGTATTTCGTTTGCATGAGTGTTGTGTGAGTCTAAAGTACCTTATTATGTGTTTTTCATCTACCGATGATTGTTTTTACTAGGTGTGATTCACTTTGGAACTTGTGTTGTTTTAGAATGTTTGGCATGACTTTTGTATTTTGCTTTTGTTTCGTGACTATGTTATCGTTGTAGTTTAGTGGTAAGTATTTACTTTTTGTGTGTACCGTTTTCATTTGAACCATTCATTCGTTTCCGTTTTTCAAAACCGGTTGACTCGTCATTCTTTGGATTTTGCTTGTGCATGTTCAAGTTTGTTTGATTCTTGTTTGTGGACAAACAATTATGTAAGTTGGGGAGAGTTTGATAAGTGAAAAATGTACCTATTTTTGTATATAAGTTTTGTTGCACTTATCATTACTTTGTGTTAAAATTGGTTGAATAAACCCCGCTTTGTTCGTAATTACGTTTACTTTACGTTTTCGGTGTATAGTGCGTTACTGTGTAAATATCATTGAGTTTAATTGATTTTCATTTATTTTTACACGTGTTCCAGCAATGGGATTTTTCCATATTCATAAAGAGCATTGAATAAGCTTTCCAACGCTTCCGACCGTGCGTCAATCGGAGTTACGGTTCATGAGTTATGATCAAAACAAGTTGCTGGTGTACTGTCATGTTCGCAATGCGAACGCCCGTGGCGAGCACTCGCTGGCGCACTCGCACTGCGAACCCGGGGGCGAATGAATAGTGCCAGAATTGTGAAAAACACTGTTTTTGACGCCCAAAAGGCGGTTTACGTTCGCAGTGCGAACGGGCACTCGCAGTGCGAACCTGGGCAGTAACTTTTGCCTATTTTAGCCATTTTTCATCATTTTTTAGGGGATGGTTTTGGGGGTTTTTGCTCCAACTCCATCAAACTTCATTTCTTCATAGGATTAGCTTAGAAAACAACTATGGAGCATGCATACGGATGATCCGTAGTGGATTGATCGTCGACCGGCTCTGACAATCCGCGAGATGTTTGGTTCATTTCTCTTCTTCTTTGTGTTTTTCTTTATGGTTGGGTTGTGTATATGTATTTGCTGCAAACTCATGTATATTTGTCGCCCATGGCGTTGTATAAAACTTGCTTTACAAATATTTATTGGTGATTGTCTCTGATTTTTGCTTTATGCGCGGGGTTTGGGTTGCGTTAGACATAACCGTCGCAAACTTCGATTAGGGACGATTGTCGGTTAGTTTTTGGACTCTAGAGATAGATTTAGAGCTAACAATCCGTTTGGGTGTCGGAACTTCATGTTTCCGTGTTTCGAGGCTTCGCTCGCGAGAGTGACGAAGAGAGTGACACGGTTGCTTGCTCAACTTTGCGTTAGACATAACCTGTGTTGTGAGCGATGCTGGGTGATTTTGAGGAGTACTGTAGGTGGAGTATAACTGGTCGGTAAGTTTAAGTTTGTGAGGAGTCGATTATATGCATTGCCGGATGAGTTTTTCTTGTTGAAGAATGAAGTTCTTTTTGTTTTAATGTTTACTTTTCTGTTTTCATGTTTTAAACCATTTTAAACCAATCTCATAAACGCGAGAGACTGTCGAACGACATTCTTTCCCTCGAACCGATCTCTGTGGACACGACATAAATCCCGGAGGGAATTTTTTCGAAAATAAATATTTTTGCTGCTTGCCCTATTCTGCATTCAACAGAACCATGAGAAAGAAAGCTTTGAAAACTCGTCCTCCAAGTTGAAATTCTATACTTAGAAAAAATTCTAAGTATAAAGTTCCAAAACCTTGTTTTCCACAACTTTATGCCATCCTAACTTGAAATCCATGCACTTTTTGGGAATCCACCCATATTGACAAAGTTGTAGTATGGGAAATGCTCTTCAAATTGATCTTTGGATCAAGGAAAATGGATGTCTAAATTGTGAGTTATGCCCTTGGCAAGTCAGCACCAAATTAGGTTTTCTTCACGACTTAGAAAAAAATTCAAGCCTTCATCTTGGTAATTTCTCCTGATTGAATGATTTCACTCACTTTCTCTTGATCAAACTTCATGAGGTCATAGATGATGACTTGAGAAGCTCGTGTTTAACTTAAAATCCCAAGAGTTGACCTCTATGAAGGTGGCAATTGACTTTTGGCCAGATGAATCCAAAACTTCATCTATGCACTTGAGAGTCTCTTGACATGACTTGTGATGAACCAAGGTGTTTGTATGGATGTCTTGATGTGTACTTTGAATCATGAAGACATGTCTTGCCCAAGAATTCCACCATGGTTTGCTTTGCCAACAAACTCTAGTCCAGAGCCACAAGAAATGAGCATTGACCAACCTCCAATCCCTTGAAGCCCTTGTTGCTAGGTGAATATGTAACCTTGTTGAAACATTTTGAGGTGTGTGAGGACCTTGTAGCTTAAGAGAGCCATTGTATTGAGAATATCTTTTTGTCTATTTCTTTGAAAGATTAACTCCTCTTTCTGGATTGATGAGACCCAAGATGCCTTGATCCCAAGCTTCTAGAACCAAAGCAAAGCATGAATGATTATGACATAGAGGGATGCCTATACGATGACAATGCTATGATAGACAAGGTTAGGATTAGGGTGAAAGTAAGGGTGTGACAATCTAGTTATCGAATTGGGCCTTGTGTTAAGGATCAAATTGTATAAGTTAGCTTGTACCCTAAGTTAGCTTGTAATGGGTAATTATTAAAAAGGACATTAGTTTAGTATGTTAGGTTTATTATAAATAGCATATTAGTCTCTCATTTTAAGTGTGGAAAATCCTAATTAGGGTGAGAAGGTTATTTGTTATTCTTGAGTATGTAAGTAAGGAATACACCTAAGAGGGGGGTGAATTAGGTACTTAGAAATTTATCCGGATTTTTGACGGTTTTATGTTTTACTTTCCTAAGTGATTACTATGTGATAAAAGCGGTAAATGCGGAAAGTAAAGAACACGAGAATATATCATGGATCCCCTCACAGTCTGAGTGTACTCCAGTCCCCTTTCAACATGAAAGAGATTTTTAATATTGTTAGGACTTAGACAAGACTCTATCTAGCCTTTCTATATAGACACTAACAAACCACACCAAGAACAACCTCTTGGATTTTACAACTAAGTCCAATTGAGAGCAATCCTCTCACAATGGACCTCTTGTTTCTAACAATCTTACACAACAAGGATTACAACTTCACAATCTTAATTTCAACAATCCTGAAAAATAAGATGTGAAAATACAAAGTATATTCTGAATTTTGTAAGTATTTGAAATTAATCTTCAATTATCAATCTAAGGAATGATCTTCTTCTTGAACAAACAACTCTTAATGATTATACAAGTGTTATTGATGAAGGAATGAAACTAGAATGAAGTATATGAAGGTTTAATGCACAAGTTTCACTCTTTGAAAAAATTTGATTTGAACACTTGAAAATTTGAAAGTTTAAAGATGAAAAGAATATTTGAAATTGTTTGCAAGAAGGTGTGTTTCAAAATCTGAGATTATGAGGTTTATATAGCCTCTAAACACCTCTTCAAATGAGTGCCAATGACCAAAGGGTGCCATGCTTCAAAAAGATTTATTTAAAAAAAACTCTGTGAAGAGATGCAAATATTTGGGCTTCTGGAACAGTGGTAATCGATTACTACAAAATGTGTAATCGGTTACTTGCCTTCAACGTACAAAAAATTTGAAATTTGATTAGTCCAACCCTTTGAGGCTGGCATCAATTTTGGTAAAACTAACTTAGAAGAAAGATGTTGGACAAGATGTCCTGACATGATGAACTAACTGCAGGTTAAGGTGTTAGACAAGATGTCCTATCATGTTGATTCGGCATCTTTGTCTGTTACAGTTTGGAATAACTGTGTTTGTTTTCCAGGTATGATTGGAATATGATTTGGTCCTAGGTGGCGTCTGAGATTGAGGAATCAGAGATTCTGATTCTAAAAGGAATATGTTGTTTCCGAGTATGGGGACATTTTTGGAAACTTAGGATTGAAGAAACTATTCTAGAGGAGAATAGGTCGCATATTCTGTGGAGGTGAATTGTTGTGATTCTGAAGCCCAAATCTAGTTCTGTTTAGTAATATAAATAGAATGGATTTAACCTAAAATAGTCACTGAAGATATACAATTGTTATTGAGTACTAGGGTTTGTACTTTTGTGAGCCTCTCTTGTATTGTGTGAATACCTGAGTTGGATTGTTTATTGAGTTGTAATTTTTCAGTCACTGCTGTGATTGAAAGGGAATTGAGAAGGGTCTCATACCTAGGAGAGTCTTAGGTAGAAATCTAGTACGGGTAGTTTTCTAGGTGTCAAGTTGTAAATGGTGGAGTTTAGCTTAGAACCATTTCTACTTAGTGGATTTCATTTCTGGCTTGGTGGGCCCCAGACGTAGGTGTTGTTGATCACCGAACTGGGTTAACAATTCTGGTGTGTTGTTTTCTTTTTTATGTTTGTATTCAGTTCTTCATTATCCTTGTGTGAGAAGCAGAGATCAAGTGTCACGATATTCTGTCTGACATCTTAGTGATCTGCTTAACCAGAATTTCAATTGGTATCAGAGCAGGCATCCTGCTCTGTATCTGGGTGAGATTTAGGGACGATACTTTCTGGTTCGATGGATAAAGAAGGAGGAATTTTAAATAGACCTCCCATACTTGATGGTTCCAATTATGAATATTGGAAAGTGCGCATGGTGGCGTTCATCAAGTCCATGGATGGTAAAGCTTGGAAGTCAGTGGTTAAAGGGTGGGATCCACCAAAGACCAAAGACAAAGATGGTAAGGCTACTGATGAGCTGAAACCTAAAGAAGATTGGGATGATGAAGATGATAAGCTTGCTCAAGGTAACTCTAAAGCCTTGAATGCCTTGTTCAATGGTGTGGACAAGAACATCTTCAGGCTCATCAAGAACTGCACTGTTGCAAAGGATGCCTGGGAAATCCTGAAGACTGCTCATGAAGGAACTTCTCATGTTAAATCCTCCAGACTTCAACTTCTCACCTCCAAGTTTGAGAACTTGAGAATAAAGAAGGATGAGAGTATTCATGAATTTCATATGAATATTGTGGACATTGCCAATACTTCAAGTGGCATGGGAGAGAAAATTCCTGAAGCCAAGTTGGTTCAGAAAATACGAAGGTATCTCCCCAAGAGATTTGATATGAAAGTAACAGCCATTGAGGAAGCTCAGGATATAAATACTATGAAAGTAGATGAGCTCATGGGATCACTCCAAACTTTTGAGATGGCTATCAGCGAAAAGGATGAACAGAAGAAAAGTCTAGCCTTGGTGACCAACCAAGAAGAGGGTGACTCCAATGAGGACCTGTCCAAAGCTGTAGGGTTTCTTGAAAAACAGTATCACCAACAGGTGAAGAAACTGGATGAGAAGTCTAAGACTAATGTCAAGGCTCAGACTTCCGACATCTATAGATCGAGAAACTTTGGAAGAAGAACTAGCTATGATAAGAAACCCAACCGTGGAAAGGGAATTCAATGCTTTAAGTGTGGGGGTTTTGGACACTCAAGAGGTGAATGTCCCACCTTCCACAAGAAGGAGAAAAAAGGTCTATCCACATCGTGGTCTGAGGATGACTCCTCGAGCGATGAAGAGTCTGCTAAAAAGGTGTCTGCACTCACTAGAGTTTATGATTTTGACAAGGAATCAGATATTGGATATCTCAACCCTGGTGATCTTGCTGCCTCATATAAGGAGGTATGCACTCGAAGCGTTGAACTGTATCAATTAGGACAAGATCAGCAGAATCTTATTTCCCAACTTTGTGATGAAAGACTAAATCATTTGGAAACGATCTCTGATCTGGAGGATGAAGTAGTGTTGTTAAACTCCAAACTTAACAACATGACTAAGTACATAAGGATGTTGAACAATAACTCAGACGTGCTAGATGAAATGCTTATGTCAGGAAGAAATACTGGAAATGGAAGAGGTCTTGACTATAATGATCAAGTTGAGATCAAAGGACAGAGGACTGGAGGGAACTCAACCCAAGTGATGTCAAGAAGAATGTCTCAACATCATCAAAGGCCTCAGAACATCTCTCCAGGAAGAAAAAAATAGGACAAGCAGTGTTATTACTGTGGGAAGTTCGGTTACATAAAGGGTCACTGATACAAGTTGAATGATTATCCTAAATCATCAACACACTCCAGAAGAAGAAAGAAGGTTCCTAAAGGGAAGAAGAAGTGGATCCCCAAGGATCAAATTCTCGCCTTCATAGCTCATACCTCCTTGAGAGCCTCTGCTAAAGAAGACTGGTATTTTCACAGTGGCTGTTCTAGACACATGACAGGTGTCAAGAAGTTCTTGGGTGACATCAAACCTCATTCTACTGGCCATGTCACCTTTGGAAATGGTTCAAAAGGAGAGATAAGAGGTGTTGGTAAGTTAAAGTATGATGGTCAGCCCAGTCTTGATAGGGTCTTGTATGTCAAAGGATTGACAAGAAATTTAATAAGCATTAGCCAATTGTGTGACCAAGGGTTTAAGGTTAACTTTTCTGAATCTGAGTGTCTGGTAACAAACGATAAAGAGGAACATATCATGAAAGGTATCAGATCTAAGGATAACTGTTACTTATGGGCTCCTCATGAAACTAAGTGTCCTTACACCTGCCTGGTGTCAAGGGAATATAAAGTGAAGATATGGCATCAGAAACTTGGTGATTGGTACTTGAAAGGAATGAAAGAAGTCATATCTAAGGAGGTTGTCAGAGGTATTCCTAATCTGAAGATAAATGAAGGCAAGATATGTGGGGAATTCCAAATTGGCAAACAAACTAGAATGTCACATAAAAGGTTCAACATCAGACCACCTCAAAAAACTTAGAGCTTCTCCATATGGATTTAATGGGACATATACAGGTTGAAAGTCTTGGTGGGAAAAGGTATGCATACGTTGTTGTAGATGATTTCTCTAGGTACATTTGGGTGCATTTTATCAAAGAGAAGTAAGAGGTATTTGAAGTTTTCAAAGGATTGTGTCAGAAACTTCAAAGAGAGAAGGATTGTGGGATTGTCAGAATCAGAAGCAATCATGGGAAGGAGTTTGAGAACAGTAAGTTTAATGAGTTATGCTCCTCAGAAGGAATAAATCATGAGTTCTCTTCACCCATCACTCCTCAACAAAATGGTGTGGTTGAGAGAAAGAATTTAACTATCCAAGAATGTGCAAGGGTCATGCTTCATGCCAAAAAACTTCCTTATCACTTTTGGGCTGAAGCAATGAACACAGCTTGCTACA
The DNA here is from genome assembly GCA_022829125.1 of Lathyrus tuberosus. NCBI lineage: Eukaryota > Viridiplantae > Streptophyta > Magnoliopsida > Fabales > Fabaceae > Lathyrus > Lathyrus tuberosus. The sequence goes on along the minus strand of JALAZF010000132.1, from coordinate 6,070,798 downwards.
TCTTAAACAAGGTAACCATCAGGTATAGAACATCTGCCACATTGTATGAATTATGAAAAGGTAGAAAGCCAACTGTGAAGTGATAACACGAAAATGTATCGTATTTTGGCCTTGATTTACATTCAATTATTATATCGTTTTCGTCTAATATCTGATTTTCTCGAGAATATTTAAGTGTTTTTGCAGGTATTTCTATTTCCAAGTTAAAAGTATGCAAAGTGGAGAAAAGAAGCAAAACAAGGAAGAAAAGATGCAGAAAAGAGCAGAAAACAACAAAATCCAAATTCTGCTGGTGTGACGACCGTGGCAGGTCCACCACGACCGTGGCAGTTGCGAAATCCACCACGACCGTCACAATCCATTACGATCGTCATGCGTCCAAATTGTGTTTAATCCGTTAACAGAAACGTGGTTACGGGCTTTCAGAACTTCAGTTATTGCACGTTCAACATTTTCTCCAACATTCTCTCCACTAATTCTCCAACTTCCCACTACTCCCACTTTCTCCACCACTCATTTATGCTCCATGGAAGTTGGAAAACGAAAATCCCCTCTATATATAGGATTTCCCTTGGCATTTTGGATCATCCAAGTTTCTGGGCACGAAAGCGTTGTTCATAGTTTTAGGCAGTAAATTACCATTGTAAAAGTGGTAGTTATCTCACATTGAGGAACTACCACACCATTAGTATTTAGGCCTTTAATTTGTAACGCTTGGATCAAAGCTTGTCGTCATTATTAAAGTTAATTCCAGTTCTTTATTTCCGCATTCTACTTCAAGTCTTTACAGGTTCTTTATCGCATTTCTTATTATTATTATTATTATTTATCGCTTTCATAAATTAATTGTCGTGATGCTTTCAAATTCAATTACCATTTCTGTGTTGTTTTCATTTAATTCCATGTCCGGCTAAATGTTTAGAGTCCGGTGTATGAGGACCGTCGTTACCGACGGGACTTGGTAGAAAATAATAGGTGCGAACTTATGATTAAAAATCCTGTTTTGGTTTTAATTTCCAAGTATAATTTAAATAACTTTGTCACGAGAGTGAGAGGTTATTTAACACGATTTTGTCACGAGAGTGAGAAATTAATTAAGGTTAGAGCCGACACTGCGAGAGCGTGGGGATCGAACCGGATAGTGGAAATTAGGCACCATATCTAAATATAGCGGGAGCGCTTTAGATGTTGGTTAGGATATTATTGGCTTTCAAAACGTATTTCTTAGTTACCGGGCGAGCGGGAGCAAAATCTTGGGATTAGGAAGTATGGCTTTAGTTAATACCGCGAGAGCGTGAGGCAGAGTCTTTAAGTTGATATATTCTACGGAACTAAGTTATAGTCGTAATTAGTACCCGAATTCTACAAAGTCCTTTAGGAATGCGGAATCCATATTCCGGCCTCTCTTTATTATCATATTCTCTTAGTTTTATTTTAGTTCTAGTATTAGTTTCCCTTCCATCAATTATCATTAGCCTTAGCTTTACATAGTAACGATAGATTACGGTAGGTTGACATTGGTCTCTATGGGTTCGACAATCTTTTATATTACTTCGATAAATCCGTGCGCTTGCGGAGCATCAAGTTTTTGGCGCCGTTGCCGGGGACCAACAGTCAATATTGTGATTACGTTGTTGAACCGTATAGACTAAGGCACTCCTATAAAAAAAATATAAAAAAAAAATTAAAAACTATGTATCACCCAAATTTTCTCAATGATAACCACTCACAATATCCTGAGGAGCCGCACCCAAATTTTTTCTGCAATTACCAACCGCAATACTCCCAATATTTTGAGGAACCGCAACCAAATTTTTCCTATGATTACCATTCCCAAAATTTTGAGGAACCCCAAGAATCGTACAATTCCAACCTCGAAATACTAATGGAAGATTTCCACGCGACGCTATCTCATTTCTGCCCAAATTACCACTCCCAATATTTTCAAGAACCGCAAGAATTCGTTCAGTCCAACCTCGAAACATTGATGGAGGATTTCATTGAAACATCAACCAATGCTAGACTAGAATCTATGATGGAGCACTTTGTGGACGCACAAACTATCCATAATGAAGAGCTTAAAAGACAACATCTCGATAATCATGAGACCCTTAGGCGGCTGAACACCGTGGTCGAGTCCCTTGTGACTCACACTGAGGCATTGGAGACCCAAACCTTACTGCTTGCACTGACACCTATAGGTGCCTCCCCTGAGGAGAATGCGTAAGTTATAACAACCAGTAGTGAAGGATAACTCGAAAATCCTGAGGAGAGTGATAATGAGGTTGATGAGAGTTATGGTGAGAAAAGAGTTGAGATTGAGACAAATTCACCAACACCATCCACAAACGAGGTTATCGAAGAGGTAGAGAATGAAGCACGAATTGTTGATCACCCTCCATATACCCCACCATATCCTTTCCCGTATAAGTTTGCAGACTCCAAAACGTATGTGCATGTATGGAAAATTATCCACGCACCCTTGTCTGAGGTCTTGTATAAAAAGAGAAAATTTGAAGACCAAACTAAGAAAATCATTAGTGTTAAGAGGGTAAGGTTAGACTTTAAGGTGATGGATGAAATGACTAAGCCCAAACTTGAAAAGCTAATACTTAGCATAAATTCAGAACCACCACCACAAGTTCAAAAGAATGAACTACCCCATAGAAGGAAGAAAAGAAAAGGTGAGGGATATGTGAGATGGCTTGATAAATGGCCTTGGAAACCGAAAATCAACACTTCCATCCGTCGAGCTATCGACGTTAAACAAAGCTCTGCGTGGGAGGAAACCCACAAGTTTTTAATTTGAATGTTTTCCTTTCATTATTTGTGTTTGCAGAAAATAAAGAATTGTATCGCTTGTCACGTCTCAGCTACATTTAGGCAAAAGATCTTTAGATGACAATCCCTTGAGATGACCTGGTGCCCACGGACATTCCTACGAATGTCTCTGCTGGTGGTGACACCAATGATGAGTATGATAGGAGAGAACATGTCTCTCCCGTTCGTAACTTACATCCTCCTTGTTCTTTGCATGGTCAGGTTCCACCTGCGCACACCGCACCGTATTTTTCAAACAATTTTTTGCAGGTACTTCCTTCAGAAATAGGCAATATGATGAGCGGCTTCAAGAAAGTGAAGTTTCAGCAAATTCAGATATCTCGTAGTACAAGACGCCGGAGTAGAAGTGGTCAGCAAAGACAAGGACAGCAAGGGAAGAATCAGAGTGAATTTGGCTATGGTAGCACGCATTGGCAGTCATACAGGTTCTATCTTTCCTTTACCACCTTTTATCAAAACATTGAGGACAATGTTTGGTTTAAGTGTGGGGGAGGAACTCTACCGCTTTCACTTTAACGCATTTTAGTTAGATTTATTGCTTTCTAGCATGATTTTAAAATTTTTTTCTATTTTCGTTGCGTCTTTGCATGTGCTGTCAAGTCTTTATATGCGATTTTGTGTTTATCGATTTCCCACTCCCTTGAGCCACACCAAATATTTTGAAAATTTTTGCGTTAAAAATAGGGTTTCTTTTGAAAATCTTAGGTTACAGACGAAATTAAGGTTAGATTGTGAGTCGTGGGAAAAATTCCACAAAATCGATATCGTCTTAACACCGTGAGCCTCCCTATTATGGAAATCGATTTGAGTACTTGTTATACCATAGCCTTAAGTTCTCACCCCTTTAGTAGTCCCTAATTAGTTTATTTAGCAGTCAGCACCATCCTAAGCACGCACTAAGTAGGAAGCCGATGCAAATAAGTGTATGATCTCATGTTTAAATGGTAAATTGAAAAGAAAAAAAAATGAATGAAAAGAAATGCTCCTTCTAAGTTAGGTGATCCTCACCCGATCATTTATCCCAACGGTGCAAACTTCTTTATTTTATTGATATTTAAGCCAGTGGGCAAAAGAAAAAAAAATTTGATAATAATAATGAGATCATAGTCACTAACAGGTTATCCTACCATGAGTGTGAAAGGATAACGAGCTTAATGTGATTGCGCCAGAATGAAAAGGGATGAAAGAAGGATGAGTTAGTTAGGTTTAGGTATAATGACATGATTCGGATTGGTTTGTATAGGATGGAGGTTGATGACCGCAAAAGCAGAATTGTGTTGTTACGATATCCTTAGTGTGTAAGCTAGTACCTATGACACAAACTCAACCGAAGTAGAGTTGGTAGCCTAGGATGAGTATCCGTATGCACTATTTTTCTTATGAGTCATGGTTTGCTTGAGGACAAGCAAAGGTTTAAGTGTGGGGGTGTTTGATAACACGAAAATGTATTGTATTTTGGCCTTGATTTACATTCAATTATTATATCGTTTTCGTCTAATATCCGATTTTCTCGAGAATATTTAAGTGTTTTTGCAGGTATTTCTATTTCCAAGTTAAAAGTATGCAAAGTGGAGAAAAGAAGCAAAACAAGGAAAAAAAGATGCAGAAAAGAGCAGAAAACAACATAATCCAAATTCTGCTGGTGTGACGACCGTGGCAGGTCCACCACGACCGTGGCAATTGCGAAATCCACCACGACCGTCACAATCCATTACGATCGTCATGCGTCCAAAATGTGTTTAATCCGTTAACAGAAACGTGGTTACGAGCTTTCAGAACTTCAGTTATTGCACGTTCAACATTTTCTCCTACATTCTCTCCACTAATTCTCCAACTTCCCACTACTCCCACTTTCTCCACCACTCATTTATGCTCCATGGAAGTTGGAAAACGAAAATCCCCTCTATATATAGGATTTCCCTTGTCATTTTGGATCATCCAAGTTTCTGGGCGCGAAAGCGCTGTTCATAGTTTTAGGCAGTAAATTACCATTGTAAAAGTGGTAGTTATCTCACATTGAGGAACTACCACACCATTAGTATTTAGGCCTTTAATTTGTAACGCTTGGATCAAAGCTTGTCGTCATTATTAAAGTTAATTCTAGTTCTTTATTTCCGCATTCTACTTCAAGTCTTTACAGGTTCTTTATCGCATTGCTTATTATTATTATTATTTATCGCTTTCATAAATTAATTGTCGTGATGCTTTCAAATTCAATTACCATTTCTGTGTTGTTTTCATTTAATTCCATGTCCGGCTAAATGTTTAGAGTCCGGTGTATGAGGACCGTCGTTACCGACGGGACTTGGTAGAAAATAATAGGTGCGAACTTATGATTAAAAATCCTGTTTTGGTTTTAATTTCCAAGTATAATTTAAATAACTTTGTCACGAGAGTGGGAGGTTATTTAACACGATTTTTTCACGAGAGTGAGAAATTAATTAAGGTTAGAGCCGACACTGCGAGAGCGTGGGGATCGAACCGGATAGTGGAAATTAGGCACCATATCTAAATATAGCGGGAGCGCTTTAGATGTTGGTTAGGATATTATTGGCTTTCAAAACGTATTTCTTAGTTACCGGGCGAGCGGGAGCAAAATCTTGGGATTAGGAAGTATGGCTTTAGTTAATACCACGAGAGCGTGAGGCAGAGTCTTTAAGTTGATATATTCTACGGAACTAGGTTATAGTCGTAATTAGTACCCGAATTCTACAAAGTCCTTTAGGAACGCGGAATCCATATTCCGGCCCCTCTTTATTATCATATTCTCTTAGTTTTATTTTAGTTCTAGTCTTAGTTTCCCTTCCATCAATTATCATTAGCCTTAGCTTTACATAGTAACGATAGATTACGGTAGGTTGACATTGGTCTCTGTGGGTTCGACAATCTTTTATATTACTTCGATAAATCCGTGCGCTTGCGGAGCATCATGAAGTACTTTCATATCTTCGGAAGCAAATGCTACATCCTTGTTGAAATTCTGGTATCAGATGTGTGATGTTAATTGTGATGTCACAACAACACAATCTGCTATATGAACAAGGTAATAACAACAGTAAATGAACACAATGAATTGTTCACCCAGTTCGGTCTAACTACCTACGTCTGGGGGCTACCAAGCCAGGGAGGAAATTCACTATTATTAGTATTAAATTACAGACTCAACAATCCCAGTTGACATCTACTAATCTTAATCACTACCCAATGACACTTCTACCTAAGAGACCACTTAGATATGAGAAACCACTCATTCCCTAAATCACCTCAGTGATACAATCCACTGATTACACTTTAAAACCCACCTTGATTCTGCTTAACAGCTTTGATCAAGAACAACACACTCTTGCTTAAAAGCTCTAGAGTGAATACACTTACAACTCAAAATAGTAACACCAATTCAAACATGAATGGTTTACAAAAACACACGAAAACTCAAATTGACTCTCAGTCTATGCTCTCTGTCTTTGTTTTTCTGCAACAAAGGTTGAGGCTGCTCTTTATAGAATTCTGACTTGGGCTTGGACCTCTTCCAAAAATATCTGATTTGATTTGTTTTAAAACCATAATTTAAACCAGATTTGATCTTCAAATCTTTTTAAATCTCTTCAAATCAGCCCTAATGTTAGTTACATGATCTGCTCCATGATCTGCAAATTATCTGATTGTCAATATCTTCTCCAAGAAATTCGCATCCAATCTCTCTAACAGATCTCCTCAAAACAAACTAACACGCGCAGCCCTAAAACATCACAACCTGATGTTCTAATGTTCTAATAACTGATGTCAAGACATCAAGTTTAACATTAGCATATAAAACTTCAAACCTGCAACAACTAATGTTAGGAACCAATGTTATGACATCAGACATATGACATCAACATTGTTCAACTTTGTTTTACCAAAGTTCTAGCCAATACAAGAACTAACAATCTCCCCCTTTGGCTAATTTTTGCTAAAACAATCTCTGCCAACATCAGAGGTACCTGCAGCAGAAAAACTTCAAACCAATAGCAAACACAATTAACCTACACAAATCTAAGCTCCCCCTCAAAACAAGAACCATCATACCAGTTGTTCAAACAGGCACACTCCCCCCTCAAGCCTAGAAATCAGCAACAACCAGAAAACATCCACTACATCCAATCTTGAACAAACACATTGTTTTACCAAAATTACTGCCAATAACAGAACTAACAAACTTTCCCCTTTGGATAATTTTGGCTAAAACAATATCAACACTAATAAAGCCAAAAATCAAACTACTCACTTCTCCCCCTTTTTGGCCACAATTAGACAAACCTTACTTCTTTCAGCTAGGTTCAGCACAAATTCTCCCAGACTATATCCATCCTAAGAAGTATGAAAAAAACCTAGTTCAAACATCAGCCTCACAAAGCTAGAACATCCAGAACCATAACCATACTTCCAAACCCACAAAGTCAAGACATCTTGTCTGACATCACAACCTCCCCAGAGGTACAAGAACACAAGCTGCCTAAGAATCAAGCCAGCCTTGTACAGGCTGCACCAATGCAGCAACACCCCAAACAAGTACACAACTCCTTCTGTCACACATAATCAAAACTCCCCATACACTCACTACAGAGAGACACAACTAGATTCTCTCAGACACAAACAACCTTGTTCCTTGAGGATAACTCCAAGAAACCCTGAACTGTTTCAACTCTCACATCAGAGGCATAGGCACAGGGAAAGACACACATTCCATTTTACACATCCTCCTGACAGCACCATCCACAATACTTCCTTGTATGGCTCAAGGAGAACACATCTTCAACCTTCTAGTCAGGAATGCTTCCACTAAACACTAAGTAAACTCATTTTACTTAGAATTAATAACACACACCAAGACAAGTGTGACATCTCCCATCAACAAAGACCCTCACAGAGTTCTTCCAAAAACTGCAGAGGCAACCAATCTCCATAAGCTTGATCAGCATGCAAGCTTCACAATATATGCACCTTTGTAGCAAAATCCATAGACAAGTACTCCCCCTGTCATGGATAACCAATGCTCTTGATGGAGATGAACATTTGAGCACCAGATCTTTACACACTTGCTGAGCACATGCGCATTCTGTACTATCACTCCTCGAAAACACCTCCAAGTACCCTGACTGGTGTGACACTGCTCACAAACTCCATGAATTCTCAGCTTACTTCAAGACTTTACTGAGATCCAATCCCTTCAAGAGATACTTGCAGCAGAAGAAAGAACAGCTCTTCAAAAAAAACGTTCTGAACAGATCACATCATCAAACACAATACCTCTACCATTACATCCACTAGTAGTTGTTGATACTAGTGAAGTCTTCAAAATTAGTAGTCATGCTTTGGAAGAACATACTACTAAAAACAAGATCAGAATATCCACATTTTAATCCACATATTCAGAAACACCTCTTATAATAATGCTTGAGCATCCAACACCACATGCACAATCTCAATCATCTTCCAAAGATAACCATCAACGATCATGATGTTACAACCTCACTTGAGACACCAGCTTTCCATCACCATACAAAGGACTCATTGTGCATAGAAGTCCTTCAAGAGGCTCCCAATAAAACACATCCAGAGCAGTTTATTCAGGTTACCATAAACACCTGAATACCATAGAGAGAAATAACCTTGCACACATAATACATCTGCAGATTCTCCTTCAAGACAAATCATCATAATCCTGTACTTTAGTGCAGCATTCCATAAATTCATTAATTGCTACAAATCCTTATATATGCAAATATCTAGTTTTCCCCTTAAATTTTCAAACTGATTTGCATCTAAAGCCTTAGTAAAAATGTCAGCCAGTTGTCTTTCAGTGGCAATATGTTCCAAGGCAACCACTTTGCCTTCCACTAGGTCTCTGATGAAGTGATGACGTATAGGATTCTTGGATATATTGATAGCACTCAGGTTGTCACAGTATAATGTCATGACATCCTGCTTGACATTGTACTTAGTCAGCTTACTTTGAGCTAGGAGTTTATAAATGTCCATCTTATCACCAAGGCACGTCTTAGATTCTGATTGCTTTTGCTGAATACCCTGTTTGGTCATGACAACACCTTTGGATTTCATTAGGTCCAGGTGAGGTGAATCCAGCCTTGTTGTCGTAGTGAGATGTTGAAACTTCTGGTGTAACATCTTACTCTTAGTTTCCTTCCCACTTTGGCAGTCTTCATAACTTCTTCCTTCCTCTAGATGTTCCACCTTCTGATCCCATACTCTGTCTTCATCTTCTTCAGCATCACCACATGTGTAAGAGCCTGAGTCTAGGGATACCCACAGATAGCAAATGTCTTTGGACTTCACACCCTTCATGACAACTTCACCTTTCTCATTAGTGACAATACATTCAACTTTAGTAAAGTGAACTTTAAGTCCTTGCTCACATAGTTGACTAATACTGATCAAGTTGGCTTTCAGTCCTTTGACCAGTAACACATCATCCAGTCTAGGAGCACCAGCACAATTCAGCTTTCCCATCCCCTTAATTTCTCCTTTGACACCATCACCAAATGTTACATGACCTGAAGACTGAAGCTTAACATCTACCAACAAATTCTTAACTCCTGTCATGTGTCTTGAACACCCACTATCAAAGTACCAGTCTTCTTTGGTAGAAACCCTAAGAGAAGTGTGAGTGATTAAGCTGGTAATTTTACCTTTTGGAACCTATTGCTTCTTAGACTTGGTGACCTGACTACCTCTGTGAAAGTTCTGTCTGGGAAGAAACTGATGTGCCTTCCGAGGATACCCATGTAGCTTATAACAGTAGGCCTTTATGTGTCCAAACCGCCCACAGTGATGACATCTCCAGCGCCTGAATTTCTTCCTAGACGGAATCCTGTCAGGATGTTTAAACATCTATTTTAACATCACTGGTTTGGAACTGGTAATAACATCATTAGAATCTGCAACATTGTTGAATCCCAAACCACTTTTGTCTCCAGCAATTTTCCTAATACTAAGACTGTTGTCTAGAGCATCAGTACCATTGTTCAACATTCTGACAAATTTGGTCATAGAATCCAGTTTAGAGTTAAGCATACTGACTTCATTTTCAAGTTCAGTCTTTTCAGCTTCTAACTGCACTATGGTCTTCTTCAGCTTCTCTCCTTCAAGACACACTTGTTCACTTCTCATGCACAGTTCTTTATAAGAAGCAGCAAGCTCTTCATAGGTAACCTCATCATCACAAGAATCATCATCTGACTCACAAACCCCAATCATAGCTCTAACAAGCTTAGCTGATTCTTCTTCAGATTCACTCTCACTATCAGACCAGGAAGCAGATAACCCCTTTTTCTGCTTTTTGAGATAAGTAGGACATTCCTTCTTGACATGACCATACCCTTCACACTCATAGGATTGGACTCCTTTGTCATTATTGGACTTTTCTTCATCTCTAGTTTTCTTCCCCTGATCTCCTGATCTGTTGGTGTCAGATGTGATGTTCTTGACATTAGGATTATAACTCCTATTTATCCTCCTCATAACCTTATTAAATTGTCTTCCCAGCAAAACAATGGCATGGGACAGCTCCTCCTGAGACTAAGCACCATTCTCTTTCTTAGAATCTTTAGAACTAGATACCAAAGCTATACTTTTGGTTTTCTTTTTAGGTACCTCTTCCATTCCTAATTCAAAGGTTTGAAGAGAACCTATCAGCTCATCAACCCTCATCTTGCTGATGTCTTGGGCTTCTTCTATAGCTGTCACCTTCATTTTATATTTCTTGGGAAGAGATCTAAGAATTTTCCTCACCAGCTTCTCTTCAGTCATCCTCTCTCCCAGGGCACTAGAGGCATTTGACAGCTCAAGGATGTTCATGTGGAAATCATGGATGGTCTCATCATCCTTCATCTTCAGATTTTCAAACTTTGTTGTCAAAAGTTGAAGTCTTGACAACTTAACTTTGGAGGTTCCTTCATGAGTATTCTTCAAGATATCCCATGCTTCCTTAGCTACTTCACAAGTGTTGACCAACCTGAAGATGTTCTTATCAACACCATTGAATATGGAATTCAAGGCTTTAGAATTCCCAAGGGCAAGCTCATCTTCTTCCTTGGTCCATTCTTCTTCAGGTTTTAGTTTTGAGCTACCCTCTACTTCCTTTCCATTCTCATCCTTTTCCACGATAACAGGATGTTTCCATTCTTTCAAAATAGCCTTCCGGGCTCTACTCTCTAATGACTTCAAGAATGTAACCATACGAGGTTTCCAATAGTCATAATTTGAGCCATCTAGAATAGGGGGCCTATTCACAAATCCACCAGTCTCCTTGTCCATTGAACCAGAAAGTATCAGCCCTAGATCTCACCCAGATGCAGAGCAGGATGCCTGCTCTGATACCAATTTAAATTCAGGTATAAGATGTGTGATGTTAAGTGTGATGTCACAACAACACAATCTGCTATATGAACAAGGCAATAACAACAGTAAATGAACACAATGAATTGTTCACCCAGTTCGGCCTAACTACCTATGTCTGGGGGCTACTAAGCCAGGGAGGAAATTCACTATTAGTAGTATTAAATTACAGACTCAACAATCTCAGTTGACATCTACTAATCTTAATCACTACCCAATGACACTTCTACCTAAGAGACCACTTAGATATGAGAAACCACTCATTCCCTAAATCACCTCAGTGATACAATCCACTGATTACACTTTAAAACCCACCTTGATTCTGCTTAACAGCTTTGATCAAGAACAACACACTCTTGCTTAAAAGCTCTAGAGTGAATACACTTACAACTCAAAATAGTAACACCAATTCAAACATGAATGGTTTACAAAAACACACGAAAACTCAAATTGACTCTCAGTCTATGCTCTCTGTCTTTGTTTTTCTGCAACAAAGGTTGAGGCTGCTCTTTATAGAATTCTGACTTGGGCTTGGACCTCTTCCAAAAATATCTGATTTGATTTGTTTTAAAACCATAATTTAAAACAGATTTGATCTTCAAATCTTTTTAAATCTCTTCAAATCAGCCCTAATGTTAGTTACATGATCTGCTCCATGATCTGCAAATTATCTGATTGTCAATATCTTCTCCAAGAAATTCGCATCCAATCTCTCTAACAGATCTCCTCAAAATAAACAAACACGCGCAGCCCTAAAACATCACAACCTGATGTTCTAATGTTCTAATAACTGATGTCAAGACATCAAGTTTAACATTAGCATATAAAACTTCAAACCTGCAACAACTAATGTTAGGAACCAATGTTATGACATCAGACATATGACATCAACATTGTTCAACTTTGTTTTACCAAAATTCTAGCCAATACAAGAACTAACAATCTCCCCCTTTGGCTAATTTTGGCTAAAACAATCTCTGCCAACATCGGAGGTACCTGCAGCGGAAAAACTTCAAACCAGCAGCAAACACAATCAACCTACACAAAGCTAAGCTCCCCCTCAAAACAAGAACCAGCATACCCGTTGTTCAAACAGGCACACTCCCCCCTCAAGCCTAGAAACCAGCAACAACCAGAAAACATCCACTACATCCAATCTTGAACAAACACATTGTTTTACCAAAATTACTGCCAATAACAGAACTAACAAACTTTCCCCTTTGGATAATTTTGGCTAAAACAATATAAACACTAATAAAGCCAAAAATCAAACTACTCACTTCTCCCACTTTTTGGCCACAATTAGACAAACCTTACTTCTTTCAGCTAGGTTCAGCACAAATTCTCCCAGACTATATCCATCCTAAGAAGTATGAAAAAAGCCTAGTTCAAACATCAGCCTCACAAAGCTAGAACATCCAGAACCATAACCATACTTCCAAACCCACAAAGTCAAGACATCTTGTCTGACATCACAACCTCCCCAGAGGTACAAGAACACAAGCTGCCTAAGAATCAAGCCAGCCTTGTACAGGCTGCACCAATGCAGCAACACCCCAAACAAGTACACAACTCCTTCTGTCACACATAATCAAAACTCCCCATACACTCACTACAGAGAGACACAACTAGATTCTCTCAGACACAAACAACCTTGTTCCTTGAGGATAACTCCAAGCAACCCTGAACTGTTTCAACTCTCACATCAGAGGCATAGGCACAGGGAAAGACACACATTCCATTTTACACATCCTCTTGACAGCACCATCCACAATACTTCCTTGTATGGCTCAAGGAGAACACATCTTCAACCTTCTAGTCAGGAATGCTTCCACTAAACACTAAGTAAACTCCTTTTACTTAGAATTAATAACACACACCAAGACAAGTGTGACATCTCCCATCAACAAAGACCCTCACAGAGTTCTTCCAAAAATTGCATAGGTAACCAATCTCCATAAGCTTGATCAGCATGCAAGCTTCACAATATATGCACCTTTGTAGCAAAATCCATAGACAAGTACTCCCCCTGTCATGGATAACCAATGCTCTTGATGGAGATGAACATTTGAGCACCAGATCTTTACACACTTGCTGAGCACATGCGCATTCTGTACTATCACTCCTCGAAAACACCTCCAAGTACCCTGACTGGTGTGACACTGCTCACAAACTCCATGAATTCTCAGCTTACTTCAAGACTTTACTGAGATCCAATCCCTTCAAGAGATACTTGCAGCAGAAGAAAGAACAGCTCTTCAAAAAAAACGTTCTGAACAGATCACATCATCAAACACAATACCTCTACCATTACATCCACTAGTAGTTGTTGATACTAGTGAAGTCTTCAAAATTAGTAGTCATGCTTTGGAAGAACATACTACTAAAAACAAGATCAGAATATCCACATTTTAATCCACATATTCAGAAACACCTCTTATAATAATGCTTGAGCATCCAACACCACATGCACAATCTCAATCATCTTCCAAAGATAACCATCAACGATCATGATGTTACAACCTCACTTGAGACACCAGCTTTCCATCACCATACAAAGGACTCATTGTGCATAGAAGTCCTTCAAGAGGCTCCCAATAAAACACATCCAGAGCAGTTTATTCAGGTTACCATAAACACCTGAATACCATAGAGAGAAATAACCTTGCACACATAATACATCTGCAGATTCTCCTTCAAGACAAATCATCATAATCCTGTACTTTAGTGCAGCATTCCATAAATTCATTAATTGCTACAAATCCTTATATATGCAAATACCTAGTTTTCCCCTTAAATTTTCAAACTGATTTGCATCTAAAGCCTTAGTAAAAATGTCAGCCAATTATCTTTCAGTGGCAACATGTTCCAAGGCAACCACTTTGCCTTCCACTAGGTCTCTGATGAAGTGATGACGTATAGGATTCTTGGATATATTGATAGCACTCAGGTTGTCACAGTATAATGTCATGACATCCTGCTTGACATTGTACTTAGTCAGCTTACTTTGAGCTAGGAGTTTATAAATGTCCATCTTATCACCAAGGCACGTCTTAGATTCTGATTGCTTTTGCTGAATACCCTGTTTGGTCATGACAACACCTTTGGATTTCATTAGGTCCAGGTGAGGTGAATCCAGCCTTGTTGTCGTAGTGAGATGTTGAAACTTCTGGTGTAACATCTTACTCTTAGTTTCCTTCCCACTTTGGCAGTCTTCATAACTTCTTCCTTCCTCTAGATGTTCCACCTTCTGATCCCATACTCTGTCTTCATCTTCTTCAGCATCACCACATGTGTAAGAGCCTGAGTCTAGGGATACCCACAGATAGCAGTTGTCTTTATACTTCACACCCTTCATGACAACTTCACCTTTCTCATTAGTGACAATACATTCAGCTTTAGTAAAGTGAACTTTAAGTCCTTGCTCACATAGTTGACTAATACTGATCAAGTTGGCTTTCAGTCCTTTGACCAGTAACACATCATCCAGTCTAGGAGCACCAGCACAATTCAGCTTTCCCATCCCCTTGATTTCTCCTTTGACACCATCACCAAATGTTACATGACCTGAAGACTGAAGCTTAACATCTACCAACAAATTCTTAACTCCTGTCATGTGTCTTGAACACCCACTATCAAAGTACCAGTCTTCTTTGGTAGAAACCCTAAGAGAAGTGTGAGTGATTAAGCTGGTAATTTTACCTTTTGAAACTTATTGCTTCTTAGACTTGGTGACCTGACTACCTCTGTGAAAGTTCTGTCTGGGAAGAAACTGATGTGCCTTCCGAGGATACCCATGTAGCTTATAACAGTAGGCCTTTATGTGTCCAAACCGCCCACAGTGATGACATCTCCAGCGCCTGAATTTCTTCCTAGACGGAATCCTGTCAGGATGTTTAAACATCTATTTTAACATCACTGGTTTGGAACTGGTAATAACATCATTAGAATCTGCAACATTGTTGAATCCCAAACCATTTTTGTCTCCAGCAATTTTCCTAATACTAAGACTGTTGTCTAGAGCATCAGTACCATTGTTCAACATTCTGACAGTTTTGGTCATAGAATCCAGTTTAGAGTTAAGCATACTGACTTCATTTTCAAGTTCAGTCTTTTCAGCTTCTAACTGCACTATGGTCTTCTTCAGCTTCTCTCCTTCAAGACACACTTGTTCACTTCTCATGCACAGTTCTTTATAAGAAGCAGCAAGTTCTTCATAGGTAACCTCATCATCACAAGAATCATCATCTGACTCACAAACCCCAATCATAGCTCTAACAAGCTTAGCTGATTCTTCTTCAGATTCACTCTCACTATCAGACCAGGAAGCAGATAACCCCTTTTTCTGCTTTTTGAGATAAGTAGGACATTCCTTCTTGACATGACCATACCCTTCACACTCATAGGATTGGACTCCTTTGTCATTATTGGACTTTTCTTCATCTCTAGTTTTCTTCCCCTGATCTCCTGATCTGTTGGTGTCAGATGTGATGTTCTTGACATTAGGATTATAACTCCTATTTATCCTCCTCATAACCTTATTAAACTGTCTTCCCAGCAAAACAATGGCATGAGACAGCTCCTCCTGAGACTAAGCACCATTCTCTTTCTTAGAATCTTTAGAACTAGATACCGAAGCTATACTTTTGGTTTTCTTTTCAGGTACCTCTTCCATTCCTAATTAAAAGGTTTGAAGAGAACCTATCAGCTCATCAACCCTCATCTTGCTGATGTCTTGGGCTTCTTCTATAGCTGTCACCTTCATTTTATATTTCTTGGGAAGAGATCTAAGAATTTTCCTCACCAGCTTCTCTTCAGTCATCCTCTCTCCCAGGGCACTAGATGCATTTGACAGCTCAAGGATGTTCATGTGGAAATCATGGATGGTCTCATCATCCTTCATCTTCAGATTTTCAAACTTTGTTGTCAAAAGTTGAAGTCTTGACATCTTAACTTGGGAGGTTCCTTCATGAGTATTCTTCAAGATATCCCATGCTTCCTTAGCTACTTCACAAGTGTTGACCAACCTGAAGATGTTCTTATTAACACCATTGAATATGGAATTCAAGGCTTTAGAATTCCCAAGGGCAAGCTCATCTTCTTCCTTGGTCCATTCTTCTTCAGGTTTTAGTTTTGAGCTACCCTCTACTTCCTTTCCATTCTCATCCTTTTCCACGATAACAGGATGTTTCCATTCTTTCAAAATAGCCTTCCAGGCTCTACTGTCTAATGACTTCAAGAATGTAACCATACGAGGTTTCCAATAGTCATAATTTGAGCCATCTAGAATAGGGGGTCTATTCACAAATCCACCAGTCTCCTTGTCCATTGAACCAGAAAGTATCAGCCCTAGATCTCACCCAGATACAGAGCAGGATGCCTGCTCTGATACCAATTTAAATTCTGGTATAAGATGTGTGATGTTAAGTGTGATGTCACAACAACACAATCTGCTATATGAACAAGGCAATAACAACAGTAAATGAACACAATGAATTGTTCACCCAGTTCGGTCTAACTACCTACGTCTGGGGGCTACCAAGCCAGGGAGGAAATTCACTATTAGTAGTATTAAATTACAGACTCAACAATCCCAGTTGACATCTACTAATCTTAATCACTACCCAATGACACTTCTACCTAAGAGACCACTTAGATATGAGAAACCACTCACTCCCTAAATCACCTCAGTGATACAATCCACTGATTACACTTTAAAGCCCACCTTGATTCTGCTTAACAGCTTTGATCAAGAACAACACACTCTTGCTTAAAAGCTCTAGAGTGAATACACTTACAACTCAAAATAGTAACACCAATTCAAACATGAATGGTTTACAAAAACACACGAAAACTCAAATTGACTCTCAGTCTATGCTCTATGTCTTTGTTTTTCTGCAACAAAGGTTGAGGCTGCTCTTTATAGAATTCTGACTTGGGCTTGGACCTCTTCCAAAAATATCTGATTTGATTTGTTTTAAAACCAGAATTTAAAACATATTTGATTTTCAAATCTTTTTAAATCTCTTCAAATCAGCCCTAATGTTAGTTACATAATCTGCTCCATGATCTGCAAATTATCTAATTGCCAATATCTTCTCCAAGAAATTCACATCCAATCTCTCTAACAGATCTCCTCAAAACAAACTAACACGCGTAGCCCTAAAACATCACAACCTGATGTTCTGATGTTCTGATAACTGATGTCAAGACATCAAGTTTAACATCAGCATATAAAACTTCAAACCTACAACAACTAATGTTAGGAACCAATGTTATGACATCAGACATATGACATCAACATTGTTCAACTTTGTTTTACCAAAATTCCAGCTAATACAAGAACTAACACTTGCAGACCGTGAGCAGAGAAGGAAGATGGATCTAAAGAGTGAAGAAGGAATCTTTCTAGGATACTCTACAAATAGCAGAGCATACAGAGTCTACATTTCAAGAACTCAAGTGGTACTGGAGTCCATAAATGTTGTGTTTAATGACTCTCCTATAGAAGTCGAAGCTAAAAATGATATTGGAGCATTCTTTCCCATGGGGGAGGAAGATGTCACAGAGGATGTTGAAACACCCCATGATAACTCTGAAGGTGCTGCAGTATCCAAAGATGACAATCATGAACCTACTGTGACTGAGCAAGTTGACAAGGGACCCTCCATCAGAATTTAGAAAGATCACCCCAAGGAACTCATAATAGGGGACCCAAATGGAGGAAGGATGACCAGATCACGAGATGTTGTTGCAAGTGCCTGTTTTGTGTCAAAGATGGAACCCAAGAATGTCAAGGAGGCCTTGACAGATGAATTCTGGATTAATACGATGCAAGAAGAGCTATGGCAGTTCAAGAGGCATGAGGTCTGGGACCTTGTACCCATACCAGAAGGATCAAATGTGATTGGAACAAAGTGGGTGTTTAAGAACAAGTCTGATGAACGCGGTGTAGTCACAAGAAACAAGGTCAGACTTGTTGCGCAAGGGTACACTCAGATAGAGGGAGTGGATTTTCATGAAACTTTTGCTCCTATAGCTATACTGGAATCTGTGAGACTGCTACTTGGAATAGTCTATCTGCTGAAATTCAAGCTTTCTCAAATGGATGTCAAGAGTGCATTTCTGAATGGATACTTGCATGAAGAAGTCTATGTGGAACAACCCAAAGGCTTTGTTGATCCTACATTTCCAGATCATGTATACAAGCTGAAGAAAGCCTTATATGGGTTGAAACAAGCTCCAAGGGCCTGGTATGAAAGACTAACTGACTTCCTTATCACAAATGGCTACAGAAAGGGAGGAATTGATAAAACCCTCTTTGTCAGAAAAAGGGAAGGCAAACGCATGATAGCACAAATTTATGTCGATGATATTGTCTTTAGGGGAATGTCAAAAGAGATGGTTCAACATTTTGTTGAGCAAATGCAATCTGAGTTTGAAATGAGTCTAGTTGGAGAATTAACCTACTTTCTTGGTCTCCAAGTCAAACAAATGGAAGATTCTATATTTCTATGTCAAGGGAAATATGCCAAGAATATTGTTAAAAAGTTTGGTTTGGAGAATGCAAAACACAAGAGGACTCCTGCTCCTACTCACCTGAAATTGTCTAAAGACGAGAAAGGAGTAAGTGTTGATCAGAGTCTCTATAGAAGCATGATTGGAAGTCTTTTATACCTTACAGCTAGCAAACCTGATATAACATTTATAGTAGGAGTCTATGCAAGGTATTAGGCTGAACCCAAAGTTAGCCATATTAATCACGTCAAAAGAATTATGAAGTATGTAAATGGTACATGTGACTAACGACTACTCTATACACACACAACTCTGACTCTGTTTTAATAGGATATTGTGATGCTGATTGGGCTGGAAATGCAGGCGATAGAAAAAGCACCTCTGGTGGATGCTTTTTCCTATGGAACAATTTAATCTCCTGGTTCAGTAAAAAGCAAAACTATGTCTCCTTGTCTACTGCTGAAGCTGAATACATTGCAGCAGGGAGTAGCTGTTCTCAAATGACGTGGATGAAGCAAATACTGACTGAATATAATGTCACGCAAGATGTTATGACACTCTTCTGTGATAACTTGAGTGCAATAAATATTTCAAAGAATCCCATTCAGTACATCCAAACTAAACACATTGACATCAGGCACCACTTCATTCGAGACCTTGTGGAGAACAAAATCATAACCTT
Source organism: Lathyrus tuberosus (assembly GCA_022829125.1). Lineage (NCBI taxonomy): Eukaryota > Viridiplantae > Streptophyta > Magnoliopsida > Fabales > Fabaceae > Lathyrus > Lathyrus tuberosus. Next base: position 6,051,360 of record JALAZF010000132.1, on the reverse strand, counting down.
GGAGCATGTTGCCACAGAAAATCAACTAGCTGACATTTTTACTAAAGCTTTGGACGCGAATCAATTTGAAGTCTTGAGAGTCAAGCTTGGAGTTTGCCTATATGAAGAGGCATAACATTCCATTGGATTTGGGAATGCTATTCAAATATCTGAATATGTATTCCCATCAGAGTTGAGAGAGCTGTAGAGCATTCTCTCAAGTTCAAGTTTTTCCTTGTTTTATGTTTTTGTTTTTGGTTTTGTAAAGGCTTAATACCCAGGATAATTTACTTTTTTTTGGGTGTGTACTTTATTTACTATATACTGGTTAATTGGTTCTTGAATTAGTCTTTCTGCCTTTGTCATATTATGGCTAAAAAGGGGGAGTAATACTAACATCACTAACCACTACTGATTGCTACTAACCATTGAGGGGGAGTGGTGCTGGTGCTGCTTACCGAAGAAGGTATTGGTTGAGGGGGAGATAAAAGTTTTGTATTCCGTTGTTATTCTAATGATGGTCTCCCTATTCTGATGATTTTTGTCTGCATGTTAATTGAAGTTAGTTTTAGCCAAAATCTTCCTAAGGGGGAGATTGATGAGTCCAAGCCTTTGAGGTTGGCATAAATTTTGGTAAAACTAACTTAGCAGAAATATGTTGGACAAGATGTCCTGACATGATGAACTAACTTCAGGTTAAAGTGTTAGACAAGATGTCCTATCATGTTGATTCGACATCTTTGTCTGTTACAGTTTGGAATAACTGCGTCTGTTTTCCAGGTGTGATTGGAATATGATTTGGTCCTAGGTGGCGTCTGAGATTGAAGAATCAGAGATTCTAATTCTAAAAGGAATATGCTGTTTCCGAGTATGGAGACATTTTTGGAAACTTAGGATTGAAGAAACTATTCTAGAAGAGAATAGGTCGCAGATTCTGTGGAGGTGAATTGCTGTGATTCTGAAGCCCAAATCCAGTTCTGTTTAGTAATATAAATAGAATGGATTTAACTTATAATAGTCACTGAAGATATACATATGTTATTTAGTGCTAGGGTTTGTACTTTTGTGAGCCTCTCTTTTATTGTGTGAATACCTGAGTTGGACAGTTTATTGAGTTGTAATTTTTCAGTCACTGCTGTGATTGAAAGGGAATTGAGAAGGGTCTCATACCTAGGAGAGTCTTAGGTAGAAATCTAGTACGGGTAGTTTTCTAGGTGTCAAGTTGTAAATGGTGGAGTTTAGCTTAGAACCAATTCTACTTAGTGGATTTCATTCCTGGCTTGGTAGCCCCTAGACGTAGGTGTTGTTGACCACCGAACTGGGTTAACAATTCTGGTGTATTGTTTGTTTTCTGTTGTTTACATTTAGTTCTTCATTATCCTTGTGTGAGAAGCAGAGATCAAGTGTCACGACATTCTGTTCGACATCTTAGTGATTTGCTTAACCAGAATTTCAAAACTTTTAACAGAGTAATCGATTACCCCATATAGGTTAATCGATTACTTCAGCCCAAAATTGCAAAAATGCTTTAAAAACTGAAGTGAAATGTTTTTTATGATGCATACCAGTTCTTATAATGGTTATGGCATGAATGAGGGATGGTTTGAACACTTGCAGAATCATATAGATGTTGAGTGTTATACCTTTTCCTTTGTGCTTGCTAATCTTCATAAGATCTTCAAGACTTGATCAAAATTAAAACTTGTTCTTGCTATCTATGTCTTTTATCCATTTCCTTTTGTTAATACCATCTTGCATGTATAGTGTTGTCTTCATCAAAACCTTTGAGAAACCATGTCTTCACATTCTCCCCCTTTTTTATGATGACAACCTGATCTTTGAAAATTTGTTCCAACTTTTTTTCTCTAACACAATGCTCCCCCTTGATTAGTGCTCCCCCTTAATCCATGATTTTTATAGAGTGTTGAAAGCTGTATTTTTTTGTTAGAAGAAAAAAGAAAACATACAACAACATACAAATTCTTCTCCCCCTTTGTCATTAACAAAAAGGAAGGGAAAAGATATAAAATTTAAAGGTTTAAGTTGTATGATGATAAGAATATGTAAAATATTGGAAACATACACTTTAACAAATATATGCACAACATACAAGATATAAAACATATAACATGAAATTTATAATACGATAGAACGAAACAACATTATACGGAACAGTACGAAATACATAGCATAAAGTATTTGGAACATAGCTAATAAAACATAAGCTTCAACAACTTAAAACATAAACTAGTGCAAGACATAATAAAACAAAAGATAGTACAACTTAAAACATAAACTAGTCACTTTCCGACATGTTGTCTCCGTCTTCTTCTTCACCTTCTTCATCTTCACCTTCATCCTCACTCTCTTCAATAGGCTCACGGGATCGGTTCATGGACATGAAAAGTTTCCTAAGAGAGTTTAGGGATTAAAAAGAGTGAAAATGTGAGTGTGTAATACCCCAAAATTTGCCCTCTCATTTTTCATATCATTTAGCATGTACTTTCATTGCATTGCATTACATTCAAGTCATAGAAAAATAGAGCATTCAGCATTGGTTCATGCATAGGGCATGTGATCAGTTGATTTCCAAGATATTGAGTATCCAGAGCAAGAGAGCTAGAGCCAAGGGTCTCCCAACAAGCCTCAAGGGTCTCTTACATCATATATCATCTCATTTGATCCCACAAGTCATTGGAAGATGGGAATTCATCAAGAAGTGGGACAATTCATCATATCCTAGCAAAAGTAGTCCAAATTAGGGTTTGTGAGTTCAAGCAGTCTCCTGATGAAATTTTGGTTCAAACTTGATCTTAATGTTTTCTATATGATGTCAAGTATCTAAGGATGGAAGATTGCCCATTGGCTCATTTCAAAAGAGGTTCAATTGATCAGTTGCTTGAGAATCAAGAAATTGGGGAAAAAGTCAACTATGCAAAGGAAAAAGTCAACTCCTGACTTTTTAAGGTCAAATTCATGAAATTCAAGTCACATGTGTTCATTGGGCAAGATTTTATCAAGAAATGATGGAGGAATCATCAAAAATCAAGAATTGTACAAAACTGCCCAAAATAGAAACTTTAAGGTTTCTAAAAATGGAAAGTTTGGACCATTTTGCACTCATCTTCAAGGCATTTATTCTTCAAGATAAAAGCCTCAAACATCAAGCCCAAGTTGAGCCAATTAAAGATCACATTCCAAGCTTCAAATCCATACCAAGACCATCTCCATTGGATCAAAATTGAAGGAGTTATGATCAATCAAAGTTTGACAAAATCAAGGCAAATTCCAAGTCATGACCAAGCAAGACTGGGCTGGCACGCAGTCATTTTATCAAACAGGTGGTATGCCAAATGTCAAGCCAATTCTCTCACTCAAGAAGGTTTCAAATGGAAAAATGTTGAACACCAATCTTGTTCATCTCCATGCCCTCTACAACTTTCATGTTTATCAATTTTTCATCTGATCAACATATGAGGAGTTATGAGTGCTTCAAGTCAAGGTTTCAAACTGATTACTCCATAGGCCCATGGCCATGCATACCATACAACTTGACACGCCTGTGTATTCAGTCACCATTACTTGATTTCACTATCATTTTCAAGTGTGTTAGAGGTCTTCTTTCATATTGATTCAAACATCAAACATGTTCTATCTTGTGTCCTCTTTCCATAACATCCAAACCTTCCCATTTCATGCACCATGCTTAGAGAATTTCATCTAAAAACTTCCACATTTCCATTGTTTTGTGCTGCCAAGAATGAGATGTTTTGCATTGTTGTTGTTTGGTTTACATCAGTTCACACGCATTCCTTCAAACACCAGCCATCCTTTGCCTCATTTGGACACACACTATCTTACACATTATGCCATACATGTTGATCCACACACCAAAGAGGAAAATAAAAAGCTCGTCCAACAAGTCTTGTTGCAAGATCAGAACAATATCACCACCTCTCATTTCATGATCCTCACCATAAGTAACATGATCACTCCACACTTTAACCCAAACTTCCCAACTCGTGCCAATAACTACCTAACTCAGTTAGTTAACTCAAAACTCAGTTAACTCAAGTCATTTAACCACATTTCCAACTGTTAACTCTTGTAGTTAACATCTTAACCAGCCATATAAGAAAGAAATCTCCAACAGAATTGAGAAGACTTCATTCTCTCACATTTCACAAGCATTTCACTCTCAAAGTTTCTCTGAATTCTCTCTTGCTCGAAGCTTCTCCCACAGTTTTCATCACATTTTCTTCAATCTTTAACATCAAGCAACAATGGAGTATTGAAGCATAGTGTGATTCAAGTGCATCATCAAAGTTCAGATTCTCTGTTTGAAGTTTTCAAAGCAATTCACAAAGTTCCAAGCCTTTATTTGGCTCTCTGTGAAGCTCAAGAACTCAAGCATCATCTCTGGTTTTCTTGCAACCTAAGCTTTCTTCAGTTACAGGTTCTTATTCTTCAAACTTACTCTTAAGTTTATCATGCGATTTACATTTGTTTCTAATTGATTTGAAGCTTACTAGAAGCTATTGGTTATCCGGCTAGTTGATAGGCTTATTAAAAGCATAGATTCATTTTTAGGGCAAAACTTCTTGCATTCGATTCTCTTTGCATGAATGTGATTTGTGAATTTTAAGGCCAGATCCTTGTTGTGCGTGAGCTTAGCTTTCGATTGATGCATGATTTTTGAATTTCTGGAAGCATGTGACACTTGCAGTCGCTGGAGGTGGCCGGAGAAGATGACCGGAGGTCCTTCTCCGGCCAATGAGGGTTTCAGCTAGGATTATGCAACTTTAAAACACAGTCGTTCGATTGATTTTGATCCAACGTTCCAAGTGATGCCAGCGCATTAATGAGAGTGTGGTGGGGCACGTGCTTATTTTGGATGTTAAATTTGAATTGTGTGATCTTGTATGCGTGTTCCAATATACCTTGCCATGTGTATGCATTCTGATCCATTGGATTGAATTACTTCTATGATTATATGATTTTGATTTAATCGTGTGGCTCTGATGAGTCAACCTTTTGACTGGATTCCACCTTAATTATCATACACACACGCGCCTATGGACTGGATTTCAAATTACTTTTCACACACATCTTTTGTAATCCCAAACCATTTTGAACGTGGCTTTTGCTATCTCTGCACCCCCTGCACTATTTCATTTGCTTTTTTAATTTTTTTTATATTATTTTGATTTTCTTTTATTAAAAATACTAAATGCATTCTAAAAATTCCAAATAAATTCATTTAGCATCAAGACACATAAAAATAATTTTCAATTATTTTTAATTCTGATTTTATGGATTTTAGCTTATATTTTCATAATTTCTTTTTATTTCCCTTTTGAATGACTTTCTTCATGATACTTGAATTTCATCCATTTATTTTGCATAGTTCAAAAATAATTTTGCATTCAATATTTTTTCCATGTTTAGACAACATCTTAAGGCATCTAAAAATATTTTTCTCATATTTTTAAAGTCCTTTTTACATAGCTTTTGAACCATATCTTTGTACATTATTCATTGTTGACCTAATGTGACTTTGATGACTTGTTTAACCTAGTTTCTTTGTGAATTTTTCCATGACCTTTTGATACTTGATTGGCTTCTGACTTAAGTGTTTTTTGATTTAATTTCATAATTTTCCTAAGATTCTTTATATTTTTACTTTGTTTGATTGTTATAGGTCATAATTGTATGTTCTCTTAACTTGTCAATCTTAATTGTTTTGGAGGCACTTGTGTCATTGCATTAGGACTTATGTGATCATTTTATAGGTCATTTCATAAACATTACAGGTCATCCATGTTATATTATAGGTCACTTGTCATTTTATTTTGGTTCATAAATGTTTGGTGCTTATGTGAACTAAGTTTGACCTAATTGTGTGCATCTTCTTCTATGTGCCTTAACATGTTTTGTGTGTATCTTTGTGACACCATTATTGCATTATAATATGATCAAGCATATCATACAGTACTGACTTGCATCCATTATTATTCATGTTCATGTTTCATCCTTCATTCATAACTTGCATTACAAGTATGCCATCTTTTGAACTTGAACATTGTTTGAACTTCTTTTCATCTTGTCTCCTCTTTTTGAATCATTGCACTCATGTCTTGTATGATACTTCCATGACCTTCATATGCATCCTTTAATGACTCTTAATTCTGACCTTGAGCTATGTTCTTGAATTTGTACATGTTTACATTTCTTACGCACCTAGTTTACATTAGTAGCACATTACTTACATTTATGCAATTGTTTGGCACATAGTTAGCTTTTATTTGATTTCATAAGACATGTATCCATTGGTATGATTCCTTATGGTGTACATACTGACCTTGAGTACTTCTCAACCCTTAGAACCTTTCTTCTTTAGTTCTTAACTTGTTTGATCTTTACTTGTTATTCTTTCCTTATTTCTTTACTTGTAATTTGTTCTTCCTAACATTTTCAGGGGCTAATGGTAAGTCAAGTGTGTGGGTGTGCACCCACATACAACCTTTTCTTTTATCTCTTTTAAGCTTTCAAAGTGTGATTTTGATAAGCATATTATGCTTTCTTTGACACTTCACTTCTTTCATCCCTTTGAGTTCTTAACTTAACTTCAATCTTTGAAGTAAGTTAGAACTTGTTTTTCTTCTCTCTTCTTTTAGACTTAGGCTTCTAAACCACACTAAACCCTTAGGAACATCCAAGCATGATAACATTAGGATGAGTCTTAGTCCCCTTTAGTCTTTACCTTTGTTTCTTTTGAGTCTCTCTTCTCTCATCTCAAAACAACTTCAAAACATCTAATAAAGGTTGAAACATCTTCATGTGTCATGAGCCTTATTCCATGGGGTGGCTTACATACATTCCATCTTGGAATGTGTTGTAGGTTTTCTAGCATGATGTACAAGTCTTTAACATGAAGTGATTTCATAAACAAAATCAAAAACACTTCTTCATTTAAAAACAACAAAAACATTTAATAAAGGGAATAGGCTAGTGTACTTAAGCCTTTAACTTTGGGAAGTAAGTTTGAGGATCTTCCTCATACTTAGTGTACTTCATCATCATTTCATTTTGGAATGACGCATGAGATGCACATTCCATTGAAAAAGACTTAGGTACACTTACCTATGCAAAACACTTCAAATAAAAAGCTTCTAAAACACTTCAAACAAACAAAAAACGTCTTTCCTTCGGGAATTCTTTTCTCACCTCACTCACTCTCAACGTGTGAACGCGCTTCTCCTCGTTCTCTTGCAATATGGTAACGCACTCGATTCAGCGAGCCTGCAACACCTGAGCTAGAACATTAGTCGTTCCCTAAAAAACAAACAGTTTTCCCTTAGTCAGGGGAACTACGTCGCTCTGATTCTCATGTTCCCAATGAGATACGTAGGCAGTGGGGTAGGGCCCATTCGAGCGCTTATTTTATTTTCCCTACATTTGTTTCTCGTTCTCTATCAGTTCCTTTTCGTTTATCACCCTTTGAGCAGTACTTCAAGCATGGATCCCGTCGAGTACGACGGACGTGAAGGGGTGCGATAACCTTCCCTTCACGTAACCGACTCCCTTACCCGTTCTCTTTAGTTCGCGAGACCTTGTTCTTTCCTTTCTCCTGGGTTTGTGCAGCATTACCCTTCCCTTTCTTGGGGATAAAAATGTGTGGCTGGCGACTCTCTTCCTTTCTTCCGCACCACTTTCGCGTTTGTACCTGGATGAAAATCTCGGGAGTGACAGCTGGCGACTCTGCTGGGGACAGTTGACCTCTTGCTGGTCCCTCCCCGATGCGAGTCTCTCCTAGCGTTTGTTTGTTTACTGCTTATTGTATGTTTGCTTTGTTTTGCTTTAGTATAGCTTTACTGCTTTTATTTACAGCTTTATCGCTTTACTTTACCGCCTTTATTGCATTTTTTTATATCATGCATTATATATTCTGGACTGGCTGGTTTCCTTTGGCGGGATGGGATTGTTACTGTGAGATGAGCCCATTACCCAGGCTCGAGTATACTTTAGGACTTAGAGTGGACAGTCACAGGGCTCTCATGGTATTTAGCCACGGGAGTAGTTGTGAGTTCCACAACCAGAGTGCGACTTTCTTAGGATTATCTTTCTTTGAGGGTTTTCCTCATTCAAGGTATGACTTTGAGAGTTATGTGCATCTGGTGACCGATCATTGAGGACCTTAGTGGAAACATCCCTCTTTAGTGGTGACAGTGGCAGACCACATTCTGTGGCAAACCCATTCGCACCCGAGGGCCCACTTTGGAACTTGCATAGGATGGCCTTTATTTTGTGGTGAATCAGATGACGATTTATTTATTTGGCGATAGCATTGTATCCTACGGGATGAATGTGCTATTGCTTCTTATTCCGGGATCCGAATCTGAGGATCATACCTTTTAGAACCTACATGTGAGATGGGGGGTTGTTTACAGGTTTGCAGGTAACCTTGACCTTCTACCCACCCTAAGTATGTTTCTCCTATGATCAGTGATAATGGTACTTTGTTCTGGTATTCTGAATTTGGTTCTATACCGGCACTCGGTTTGGTATGCCTTATATGATTCTATTCAGACACTTGGCTCATGGTTCTACACTGACAGGGCAGATACATGTAAAGTTTGACCATCAACCTACAGGGGTTTTTCTGGTTTTCTGATTTTCTTGTGGGACCTTTGATCCTGCATACTTGACCAGTTATTGTTCAGCCAGATCGGTTCAGCACAGCTTATTCAAGATACTTATGGAAACTCTGATCACATGTCTGTACATATGTAACATCATAGCATTTCAGCACACATGTTCTGTTATTTCCAAGGATCTTATATCTAAATTTTGCTATTGAGCGGTTTCCCTTTTTTTTGTGGGTTATTCTGTACAAAATTTGAATCAAAGCAGATAGATTCCTTTGAAATAACCGAACATGGCATTTGCATACATTCATGCATTCCTGCATTCATAACAGGTACCCGAATCTGAGGGTGTGGATTATCATTCTGACTGGGTATTCTCTGCAGAGCGGCCAACATGACTTTTTCCAACTACTCGATTCACCACAGTCAAGGTTCAGATATGGAACAACTCCGAGCGGAGGTGACTGAGATGAAGGCCCAACTGGGGCATTTTATGGTGGACATTCAAGCATTGTCCCGAGGTCAGGAACTGCTGAAAGAAGAAGTCAACCGGATAAAGACTCAGATGGGCCGGGTTATGGAAATTCTGAATGAAGTGTTAAGAAAGGAAAACAATCAGGTGTCCGCTTCCGCAGCAGAGGTTCTCACTCCTCCTACCTCTTTGGGGTCTCCTCTAGACCATGGTTTGCCTCGTGAATCCTCTCCACCGTCAGACCTTTTTCATCACTAAATGTTTCTTGAGGGTCTTAAGCCAGAGAAGACTGAGAAGAAGTTTGATCTGATCCTGATGACATACGCTCAGTTACTTCAGCACTTGCTCAAGTTTCAGCTAACTGAATTGATTGCTGCGGGACCTCCACATACCAAGTTTCGTATGGGTTCCAATGTCCATGATAGGTGTGAATTCCATTCAGGGGTACCTGGTCATAATGTTGAAGATTGTAAGATGCTCAAGTATAAGGTCCAAGAGCTTATTCATTCAGGGGCAATCGAGTTTGCACCCATCAGCACTGTCAAGCGAAGAGATGTTCCTCCAACTGCTGCTAAAGAGATGGATTTTCCTCCCTCCTTTCAGGGACCTTCCTCAATCCAGAAGCCTTGGGTTCCGAAACTACCGCATCAGCAAATCACAGCTGGGACTCTCCCGGTTGCATCCTTTCATCATCAACAGAAGCAAGAAAGGGTTTTTGATCCTCTACCGACGTGTCATACCGAATTACTTCAGCAACTGCTTCAGTTAAGATTGATTGAGCTCCGGAAGTTGACTCCTCCTGCAAAGCTTCCAAAAGGATGGGATGCCAAGGCTTATTGTGATTTTCACTCAGGGGCACCAGGCCATGATATTGAGGGGTGTAGAGCATTCCAACATCTAGTACAAGACTTAATTGACTCTAAAGCAATCTAGTTTGGACCAGTTGGCTTGAAGGTATCAGGTGATCTTACGCCAGTAGCTGCAAAGGAAGTGAGTATTCCTTCCCCTTCTCTAGGGTCTACCTCAGGTCACGGGTGTATTCCTCAGTTTCAGGTTTCAAAGTCATCACGTCAGCAACCTTTTTTTGTTCCTCGGCCAAATGTGGAAAGAAGAGTACAGGGGCAGACTAGGCACCATAATCAACATTGGCAGCAAAACCGTCAGCAACAGAGGCAACGAGGACTTAGGAGGTCTGAGAGAGTGTCTGCTCCAGTTCCTATTTCTCAAAGCTAGCTTCTTGTTCGCCTTCTCCAAAGTTATTTGATTCAGCTGGGCAAGGTAGCGCCAGTGCCGTTTCCTTTTCCTCCGGATTATGACATGAATGCCAGGTGCGAGTTTCACTCGGGAACGTTGGACATACAATTGACAATTGCAGAGTGTTCAAACATAAGGTGCAAGACTTGATTGACTCAAAGGTTATCACACCAGATAGGTGGCCCATAAATTGAACTTTCTTCATCAGATTGAGCACCCAGTTTGCAAAGAGGTCTTCAGAATCAATAAGTCTAGACGGAGTCAAGCCTCCTCAACAAGGACAATCATTTAGCTTCTTTACTGCATTCTCATGTGTAGCTTTTTATGTTTGACAAAACATTTATATACATGCATGAAATCTATTTTTCTTTTTATCTTAATCCTAATAAAGCGCGCATGTTTTCCTGAAGTAATCCATTCGTATTCACTCATAAGTTTGTATATGTGCATTGCAATTCCAACGGTCGTGCTTAAACTCTTGAAGGAGGATGATGAGTTGAAAACGCAAAAATCTCTAATTGTGTGCTTTTGGATAAAACCCTGTTGACGATGTGTAAAGGCATTGTTTCAAATTCCAAACACTGAAGATATAAGGTGATAGACCCTCGCCCAAATAGGAGCCCGAAAGTAGGAGTTTCTTTTAGTAAAAAAAAAACTTAACATTTAACCCCGGGGCAGGGTAGGTGTCAGTTAGTTTGACCAAGCGTTCAAACCTCAAAAGGAGTGTGCATATGAGGATCCATTACTTTTCACTCTACCGCATCAAGAGGTCCAAAGAGCGGAAACCACAATGGTTATCCCTCATCAACTGAGAAGTGAAACAGTCACAACCCTTCCAAAGAAATCAAGACAGCTGGTGTCACACGACGTGTTAAAAAAAAGAGAATAAAAAAAAAAGAAATGAAAAAGCCCGCTAAGTTGAAACTTGAAAACAAGCAACTTAGGCAAAAGTTAGGGCATCTCGCTAGACTCCAAAATCAAAGATTCAAAAGAATCTGTCCAGGCAAAAGTTAGGGATAAGCAAAAAAAAATGTGAAAGCGAACTGCGAACAGGATTACCCAAGAAAGATCCTCAAGCGAAAGAACAAATTTGTGTGACACAGACATAAAGACGAAAAGGGATGACTGTTACTCCAATAAACTGATTGGTGCTTAAACTGTTAAAAGTCAATGGTTCCTCAACCGTCACAAAGGTTTCTTTTGAGAGGTGAACGCTAGTGATGAACTAACTGAACGTAGGACTGGAGGACATCACGAAGAGTGGGTGGGCACTAATAAATTTTGAGCCTTACTTGTTTCAATAACCGTGAACCAGGCCCCGTTACAAAACCGAAAGTCCTCAATTGAAACAGGGTTAGTTCGAAAGCATACTACCAAGAGATAGCGTTCCTGACTCCTGTGAGTTGTGCTAAAAGATTTGTTGGTGTTGTATGTGCATTGCATTCTTTCGTTCAAAGATTAATGGTGTATTCTAATCCGTGATCCGCTCACAAAGGGTTTGCGACATCTTTTCAGTAAAACTTCAAGATTAACATGTGTGTCGCATTAGAATTTTCATTCTCAGAATAAAACATTTTATGCTTGCATACATTTGTTTGACATCAAAAGAAGTTTACATATGGAAATTCAGTCCAGAAGCTTAATCTTGCCGAGTTGAGAATCCTGAAACTCCCGAAGGACAGCCACATCCAGTGGTACTTCCTCAGGAAACTTTGTTGAGTAGGAGCTTTCCCAACAAGTTGTGTTAAGACGTAGCCGATCTGGGGTAATCACGTCGAATCTTCTCTTTAAGGTGTAGCCAACCTAAGCCAATCACGTCGAGCAATATCTTCAGAGTTCAGTTAAACTGGTGCAATCACTTCGAGATTCAAATCTCTCCAAAGGCAGGTATTCTGGGTCTTTCTTCGGAGATCAGTAGTCAGGGAAAAACCACTTCAAGGTTCATACTGGGGCAGGCCATCCCAAGAGCATGAGAAGTTAGTCCATCTAGACGACTGATCCGCCTATCCAGGATTCAGAATACTAAGGCAGAATATCCCACGGTGATATGAGATTGTTCATGAATCTTCTCAAGGAGAATTCCTCTGTAGACCATACAGTCTGAGGCAGTTACTTCGAGATCCGACGAATCCCTCCAAGAGTTTGAGGACATTGAGGCATTTTGGATGTCAAGTCTTCTGTAAACTCCTCTTGAGACAATTTCTTTTGGTGGACCATGTTGGTCTGGGGCAAGTGAAGAAAAAAAACTGTTGTTCACACATATGCAGTCAATCAGCCAAAAGGCTTGAAACAAAGGGGCATTCCAACCCCAGGCATTTGTGGTCCCCTATTTTCAGCAGACTTCGTTAATCATGTTCCCAGCAAGAGATGCATCAAAACCTTTCTCCCCAACAAGTGGTGGTTCAGAGTTGGATTTTCTCAGGTGTAGAAGTCATATCCGGCACGGGGCATATAGGCATATCCTTTTGCTTGCAGGTAACAGGTACAAGTGATTTCAAAGGTGAGAGCCATTTTCTTCCAGACAAGTGATCACTTATCCCTAGGCATGATACAGGGGCAATTATATTCAGGAAAGGGTTCCCATGTCACCCTTTTGTTGCAACTTTTACTGATTGAGTTCACCGTGTGAGCGACGGCTGCCTACAGCAAGATGAGATCAATGAGGCAAAGCTAATAAGGGATCATTGGATCTTATTAAGTCGATTCTCCCATTCGGAATGTCCAACAAGTACAAGCTTTTCTGTGTCGATAACGGTTGCAAATTCCCCAGTAGAGTTACTTCGCAGACCTCGCAGTTAATGTTCAAGATTCAGCGAATGTCCAGGAGTTTGAAGATGCCAAATCTTCTGTCAAATCCTCTTGGGACGATTTCTTCAAATCAGCCTTGTAATCTGGGGAAAAAGTGAGTTGGTGACCCTCCCAAGCATGGAGCATCTTGAAATCCCTCCGGTAGGATGTGTTCCAGATCTATTATCTCCAGTAGAGTGACTTCCCAGTTGATACTACTAGCTCAAGTCTCGACATTTGTTTAACAGTTTGAGGATGCTTGGTCTTCTGTAAAATCCTCTTAAGGGGCATCTCCAGCACGAGACGCTTTGAAGCGGTTTTCCCCAGCAGAGTTTGTTGTAAACTCATTATTCCCAGTGGAGTCGTCAAGCGGAAAGTTTGCCTAGCATGGGACATTGTGGTACTTATCCTAAGCTTGACAGCTTTGTTCCTCAACAGATTATCGTGCATTTTCTTTGTGTTTTCCCAGCAGATCTCTAGGGACTCTTTCATAGCATGTTGCAACAGAATGTCTTCTAACCAGGATTTGTGTATCCCTGACGGAGTAGTTCTGATCCTCAGCAAGATCGTATTTCTGACAGTTGTGTCCCCACAGAGTTCAGCATTGAATCTTGTCAGTAATACTCTCTAGCTGAGTTGTTTTTTCTCCCCGCAGAGGTTTATCAGATCAACAGAATCTCTTCCTCAGCAGAGTGTTAGTACATTCTTTCCCCAGCCAAGTAGGAAAGTTGTCATTCCTCCAGCGGAGTTGCTATGATCAGAATTCATCCCCAGACAGATGAAATAATTCCTGGCAGAGTCATCACTTCCCCATATCTCAAAGTCCAATTTATTTTTGGCAAGCATGATAATTTGGAGCAGATGGATTGTTCAGTCATTCTCCGGCAGAGATATTAACCTTTCAAGAGCTTCTGAGGTCAAATCATTGATCATTGTTCCCCAACAGAGTCAGCAGGGATGTCTGATATGTATGCAGAGCGTAATCCAGTGTGAATTTTTACAAAAGCCCACCCGCAGTATGGCCAATCAGTAGTCAACTGACTTCATCCAAAATGCATCTTTCAAAAGTTCACCCGCAACGTGGCCCGTCGGCATTTGTCCGGTTTTATTCGAAAGACAAAGCAAAGTCCAACCGCAGATTGGCAAAAGTCCATCTTAGGGTGGCAAATCAGCAAAGTCCAACCGCAGATTGGCAAAAGTCCATCTTAGGGTGGTAAAGCAGGGTAAAGTCCAACCGTAGATTGGCGAAAGTCCACCCGCAGTGTGGCAAGTCAGTAGTCGTCTGACTCTATTTAAAAGACAGTTTAAAGACCAACCGCAGATTGGCGAAAGTCCACCTGCAGTGTGGCAAGCCAGTAGTCGTTTGGCGTCATTTAAAAGACATTCCTAAGGTCCACCCGCAGTGTGGCAAGCTAGTAGTCGTCTGGTGTCGTACAAAAGACATTCTTAAAGTCCACCCGCGGTGTGGCAAGCCAGTAGTTGTCTGGCGTTGTACAAAAGACATTGTTAAAGTCCACCCGCAGTGTGGCAAGCCAGTAGTCATCTGGCGTCATTTAAAAGACATTCTTAAAGTCCACCCGCAGCGTGGCAAGCCAGTAGTCATCTGGCGTCATTCCAAAAGACGTTGTTAAAGTCCACCCGCAATGTGGCAAGCCAGTAGTCGTCTGGCATCATACAAAAGACATTGTTAAAGTCCACCCGCAGTGTGGCAAGCCAGTAGTCGTCTGGCGTCGTTTAAAAGATGTTTTTAAACTCCACCCACTGTGTGGCAAGCCAGTAGTCGTCTGGCGTCGTACAAAAGACATTGTTAAAGTCCACCCGCAGTGTGCCAAGCCAGTAGTCGTCTGGCGTCGTATAAAAGACGTTTTCCAAGTCCATCCGCAGTATGGCAAGCCAGTAGTCGTCTGGCGTCGTTCAAAGGACATCTCTCCAATGTTATTCTTCCCATCAGAGTTTTATCCAAGCAGAGTTCATTTGGTTGGGTTTATATCCCTTTTCTTCTTCTCCACAGAGTGCAAATTTTCTGGTTATTCTTCAGTATTCAATCCCTCCATACCGTGAAAGTCTGAAAGCAATCGCTATCATCCATTCAGGTCTACAGTGATTGAATAGGGGCAGCAGTAATACCCCAAAATTTGCCCTCTCATTTTTCATATCATTTAGCATGTACTTTCATTGCATTGCATTACATTCAAGTCATAGAAAAATAGAGCATTCGGCATTGGTTCATGCATAGGGCATGTGATCAGTTGATTTCCAAGATATTGAGTATCCAGAGCAAGAGAGCTAGAGCCAAAGGTCTCCCAACAAGCCTCAAGGGTCTCTTACATCATATATCATCCCATTTGATCCCACAAGTCATTGGAAGATGAGAATTCATCAAGAAGTGGGACAATTCATCATATCCTAGCAAAAGTAGTCCAAATTAGGGTTTGTGAGTTCAAGTAGTCTCCTGATGAAATTTTGGTTCAAACTTGATCTCAATGTTTTCTACATGATGTCAAGTACCTAAGGATGAAAGATTGCCCATTGGCTCATCTCAAAAGAGGTTCAATTGATCAGTTGCTTGAGAATCAAGAAATTGGGGGAAAAGTCAACTGTGCAAAGGAAAAAGTCAACTCCTGACTTTTTAAGGTCAAATTCATGAAATTCAAGTCACATATGTTCATTGGGCAAGATTTGATCAAGAAATGATGGAGGAATCATCAAAAATCAAGAATTGTACAAAACTGCCCAAAATAGAAACTTTAAGGTTTCTAAAAATGGAAAGTTTGGACCATTTTCACTCATCTTCAAGGCAATCTTTCTTCAAGATAAAAGCTTCAAACTTCAGACCCAAGTTGATCCAATTAAAGATCACATTCCAAGCTTCAAATCCATACCAAGACCATCTCCATTGGATCAAAATTGAAGGAGTTATGATCAATCAAAGTTTGATAAAATCAAGGCAAATTCCAAGTCATGACCAAGCAAGATTGGGCTGGCACGCAGTCATTTTATCAAACAGGTGGTGTGCCAAATGTCAAGCCAATTCTCTCACTCAAGAAGGCTTCAAATGGAAAAATGTTGAACACCAATCTTGTTCATCTCCATGCCCTCTACAACTTTCATGTTTATCAATTTTTCATCTGATCAACATATGAGGAGTTATGAGTGCTTCAAGTCAAGGTTTCAAACTGATTACTCCATAGGCCCATGGCCATGCATACCATGAAACTTGACACGCCTGTGTATTCAGTCACCATTACTTGATTTCACTATCATTTTCAAGTGTGTTAGAGGTCTTCTTTCATATTGATTCAAACATCATACATGTTCTATCTTGTGTCCTCTTTCCATAACATCCAAAACCTTCCCATTTCATGCACCATGCTTAGAGAATTTCATCTAGAAACTTCCACAATTCCATCGTTTTGTGCTGCCAAGAATGAGATGTTTTGCATTGTTGTTGTTTGGTTTACATCAGTTCACATGCATGTCTTCAAACACCAGTCATCCTTTGCCTCATTTGAACACACACTATCTTACACATTATGCCATACATGCTGCTCCACACACCAAAGAGGAAAATAAAAAGCTCGTCCAACAAGTCTTGCTGCAAGATCAGAACAACATCACCACCTCTCATTTCATGATCCTCACCATAAGTAACATAATCACTCTACACTTTAACCCAAACTTCCTAACCCGTGCCAATAACTACCTAACTCAGTTTATTTAACTCAAAACTCAGTTAACTCAACTCATTTAACCACATTTCCAACTGTTAACTCTTGTAGTTAACATCTTAACCAGCCATATAAGAAAGCAATCTCCAACAGAATTGAGAAGACTTCATTCTCTCACATTTCACAAGCATTTCACTCTCAAAGTTTCTCTGAATTCTCTCTTGCTTGAAGCTTCTCCCACAGTTTTCATCACATTTTCTTCAATCTTTAACATCAAGCAACAATGGAGTATTGAAGCATAGTGTGATTCAAGTGCATCATCAAAGTTCAGATTCTCTGTTTGAAGTTTTCAAAGCAATTCACAAAGTTCCAAGCCTTTATTAGGCTCTCTGTGAAGCTCAAGAACTCAAGCATCATCTCTGGTTTTCTTGCAACCTAAGCTTTCTTCAGTTACAGGTTCTTATTCTTCAAACTTACTCTTGAGTTTTTCATGCGATTTACATTTGTTTCTGATTGATTTGAAGCTTACTAGAAGCTATTGGTTATCCGGCTAGTTAATAGGCTTATTAAAAGCATAGATTCATTTTTAGGGCAAAACTTCTTGCATTCGATTCTCTTTGCATGAATGTGATTTGTGAATTTTAAGGCCAGATCCTTGTTGTGCGTGAGCTTAGATTTCGATTGATGCATGATTTTTGAATTTCTGGAAGCATGTGACACTTGCAGTCACCGGAGGTGGCCGGAGAAGATGAACGGAGGTCCTTCTCCGGCCGGTGAGGGTTTCAGCTAGGGTTTTGCAACTTTAAAACACAGTCGTTTGATTGATTTTGATCCAACATTCCAAGTGATTCCAGCGCATTAATGAGAGTGTGGCAAGGCACGTGCTTGTTTTGGCTGGTAAATTTGAATTGTTTGATCTTGTATGCATGTTCCACTATACCTTGCCATGTGTATGCATTCTGATCCATTGGATTGAATTACTTTTATGATGATATGAATCTGATTTAATCGTGTGGCTCTGATGAGTCAACCTTTTGACTGGATTCCACCTTAATTGTCATACACACACGCGCCTATGGACTGGATTTCAAATTACTTTTCACACACCTCTTTTGTAAGCCCAAACCATTTTGAACGTGGCTTTTGCTATCTCTGCACCCCCTGCACTATTTCATTTGTTTTTTTTTTATATTGTTTTGATTTTCTTTTATTAAAAATACTAAATGCATTCTAAAAATTCCAAATAAATTCATTTAGTATCAAGACACATAAAAATAATTTTCTATTATTTTTAATTCTGATTTTATGGAATTTATCTTATATTTTCATAATTTCTTTTTATTTCCCTTTTGAATGACTTTCTTCATGATACTTGAATTTCATCCATTTATTTTGCATAGTTCAAAAATCATTTTGCATTCAATCTTTTTTTCATGTTTAGAAAACATCTTAAGGCATCTAAAAACATTTTTCTCATATTTTTAAAGTCCTTTTTGTATAGCTTTTGAACTATATCTTTGTGCATAATTCATTATTGACCTAATATGACTTTGATGACTTGTTTAACCTAGTTTCTTTGTGAATTTTTCTATGATATTTTGATGCTTGATTGCCTTCTGACTTAATTGCTTTGTGATTTAATTTCATAATTTTCCTAAGATTCTTTCTTTTTTTACTTTGTTTGATTGTTATAGGTCATAATTGTTTGTTCTCTTAACTTGTCAATCTTAATTGTTTAGGAGGCACTTGTGCCATTGCATTAGGACTTATGTGATCATTTTATAGGTCCTTTCATAAACATTACAGGTCATCCATGTTAGATTATAGGTCACTTGTCATTTTATTTTGGTTCATAAATGTTTGGTGCTTATGTGAACTAAGTTTGACCTAATTGTGTGCATCTTCTTCTATGTGCCTTAACATGTTTTGTGTGCATCTTTGTGACACCATTATTGCATTATAATATGATCAAGCATATCATACAGTACTTAATTGCATCCATTCTTATTAATGTTCATGTTTCATCCTTCATTCATAACTTGCATTACAAGTATGCCATCTTTTGAACTTGAACATTGTTTGAACTTCTTTTCATCTTGTCTCCTCTTTTTGAATCATTGCACTCATGTCTTGTATGATACTTCCATGACCTTCATATGCATCCTTCAATGACTCTTAATTCTGACCTTGAGCAATGTTCTTGAATTTGTACATGTTTACATTTCTTATGCACCTAGTTTATATTAGTAACACATTACTTACATTTATGCAATTGTTTGGCACATAGTTAGCTTTTATTTGATTTCATAAGACATGTATCCATTGGTATGATTCCTTATGGTGTACATACTGACCTTGAGTACTTCTCAACCCTTAGAACCTTTCTTCTTTAGTTCTTAACTTGTTTGATCTTTACTTGTTATTCTTTCCTTATTTCTTTACTTGTAATTTGTTCTTGCTAACATTTTCAGGGGCTAATGGTAAGTCAAGTGAGTGGGTGTGCACCCACATACAACCTTTTCTTTTATCTCTTTTAAGCTTTCAAAGTGTGATTGTGATAAGCATATTATGCTTTCTTTGACACTTCACTTCTTTCATTCCTTTGAGTTCTTAACTTAACTTCAATCTTTGAAGTAAGTTAGAACTTGTTTTTCTTCTCTCTTCTTTTAGACTTAGGCTTCTAAACCACACTAAACCCTTAGGAACATCCAAGCATGATAACATTAGGGTGAGTCTTAGTCCCCTTTAGTCTTTACCTTTGTTTCTTTTGAGTCTCTCTTCTCTCATCTCAAAACAACTTCAAAACATCTAATAAAGGTTGAAACATCTTCATGTGTCATGAGCCTTATTCCATGGGGTGGCTTGCATACATTCCATTTTGGAATGTGTTGTAGGTTTTCTAGCATGATGTACAAGTCTTTAACATGAAGTGATTTCACGAACAAAATCAAAAACACTTCTTCATTTAAAAACAACAAAAACATTTAATAAAGGGAATAGGCTAGTGTACTTAAGCCTTTAACTTTGGGAAGTAAGTTTGAGGATCTTCCTCATACTTAGTGTACTTCATCATCATTTCATTTTGGAATGACGCATGAGATGCACATTCCATTGAAAAAGACTTAGGTACACTTACCTATGCAAAACACTTCAAATAAAAAGCTTCTAAAACACTTCAAACAAACAAAAAACGTCTTTCCTTCGGGAATTCTTTTCTCACCTCACTCACTCTCAACGTGTAAACGCGCTTCTCCTCGTTCTCTTGCAATACGGTAACACACTCGATTCAGCGAGCCTGCAACACCTGAGCTAGAACATTAGCCATTCCCTGAAAAACAAACAGTTTTCCCTTAGTCAGGGGAACTACGTCGCTCTGATTCTTATGTTCCCGATGAGATACGTAGGCAGTGGGGTAGGGCCCATTCGAGCACTTCTTTTATTTTCCCTACATTTTTTTCTCGTTCTCTCTCAGTTCCTTTTCGTTTATCACCCTTTGAGAAGTACTTCAAGCGTGGATCCCGTCGAGTACGACGGACGTGAAGGGGTGCGATAACCTTCCCTTCACGTAACTGACTCCCTTACCCGTTCTCTTTGGTTCGCGAGACCTCGTTCTTTCCTTTCTCCCGGGTTTGTGCAGCATTACCCTTCCCTTTCTTGGGGATAAAAATGCCTGGCTGGCGACTCTCTTCCTTTCTTCCGCGCCACTTTCGCGTTTGTATCTGGATGAAAATCCCGGGAGCGACAGAGTGGTGTTTTAATTTGCTTTGAATGGAGTTAATGGGAGGTAGAAGAAGAAGTTAGAAGATTGGAGTAAATGATAGTTGGAAAGTGAGAAGAGTATAGTACCAATGTTGAAAAAATAACTTATTCAAAAAGTACTAAGGACAACTAATAAAATACATCATTATTAACTCAAAAATATTTAAAAAAAATAAAAGCATTTATGCGTATGTCAACGGTAATCGATTACCTTAAGTTGGATAATCAATTACATGGTTCAAAATAAATGAAAGACGCAGAAAATAGGCAGGGTAATCGATTACCCACATCCTGTTAATCGATTACCATGAGGAAAAAACAGTAGCTTTGTAACTTGAAAAATACATGAAATTTTCTTATTTTTTTACTTTGTCATGTTATATCATATTATAATGCAATTTTGAGTGGGTCAAACAAGTCATGAAAATTAGTTTAGGCTTATGTAAAATTAAGATAAGTAAATTTTTCACAAAATGCATATTTTTAACAATAATTGCAAAAATTAAAATGATTAAAATTTTGTGTACCTTGGATTCATTATTGATAATAATGAATAAATATTGAAGATTTACACATCACCTTCATCTAAAATGCCAAGTTCCCTTCGAATCTTAAAAAATTGTTCTTTAGCGAGTGGTTTCGTGAAGATGTCTGCTAGTTAGTTGTGTGTATCCACAAAGGTGACTTCGACATCCTTTTGAAGTACATGATCACGCAGGAAGTGATGTCGTATTTCGATGTGCTTTGTTCTTGAATGCATAACCGTATTCTTTGTTATGTTGATCGCACTTGTATTATCACATCGTAAAGGAACACATTCAAGATTGAGTCCATAATCATGTAGTTGTTGCTTGAGCCATAGGATCTAGGCACAACAACTTCCTGCTGCAATATATTCGGCCTCAGCTGTGCTAAGTACGACACACGGTTGTTTCTTGCAGGACCATGATACTAATGAATTCCCTAGTATGTGACATGTACCACTTGTGCTCTTGCGATCAGTTTTACAACCTGCATAGTCTGAGTCAGAATAACCTACTAAATTACACACACTACCTTTTGGATACCATAGACCAACATTTGTCGTTCCCTTGAGATACTTCATGATTTTATTAACAGCGGTGAGATGTGACTTCTTCGGATTTGCTTGAAAACGGGCACATAAACACACATTAAACATTATGTCAGGACAGCTTGCCATCAAATACAATAAAGAACCAATCATACCTCGATATTTTGTAACGTCAACTGAAATACCCGATTCGTCTTGATCAATGTAGGTTTCAAATCCCATTGGAGTATACATAGCCTTGCAACTATCCATGTCGAATCTCTTCAACAACTCCTTGCAGTACTTGGATTGGTTGATGAAGATGTCATCCTTTAACTGCTTAATTTGTAATCCAAGGAAGTAATTCATCTTACCCATCATAGACATCTCGAACTATCCTTGCATCATCAATGAGAATTCCTCACAAAGATCTTTGTTTGTTGATCCGAATATGATGTCGTCAACGTAGACTTGAAACAATAAAGTGTTGTCCTTAATTCTCTTAATGAACAAGGTCTTATCTACTTTACCTTTTTCAAATACTCTTTCGCAAAGAAAGTTGCTAAGTCGATCATATCATGCCCTTGGTGCTTGCTTTAAACCATAAAGAGCTTTTCTCAATTTAAATACATGTGAAGGATTCTTGAAGTCTTCAAAGCCGCGGGGTTGTTTGACGTAGACTTCTTCATTTATGTAGCCATTCAAGAATGCGCTTTTGACATCCATTTGGCATAACTAAAAATTCAATGAACACGCATAAGCAACTAATAAACGGATAGCTTCTAACCTTGCAACTGGAGCGAATGTTTCTTCAAAATCAATTCCTTCATCTTGATTGTATCCTTGGGCCACCAATCTTGCTTTGTTTTGAATAATTATCCCATTCTCATCAAGTTTGTTCTTATACACCCACTTGGTACTTATGATGTGTTTGTCACTTGGCCTAGGAACAAGTTCCCAAACTTGATTCCTTTCGAATTGGTTTAACTCTTCTTGCATAGCAATAATCCATTGGTCGTCTCCTAAGGCTTCATCAACTTTGGAAGGTTCAATTTATGAGACAAACGCCATATTCAAGCATGCATCTTTGAGATTTAGTCTAGTTGTAACGCCTTGACTAATATCACTAATGACCTTATCAATTGGATGATCTCTATGAGTTTTCCATTCCTTAGGTAGATCATTGTCATTTGCCTCTTGTTGAATTGGTTCTTCTTGATATTCCGTTTGAGTTTCATTGTTGACATTGGAAGTATCTTCTTGAGGAACTTCTACTAAATCATCATCATCACACAAAATAATATCCTCCTTGGAGGGGTTAGATTCATCAAACTTTACATGCATAGATTCTTCAATTGTTAAAGTTCGTTTATTATAAATTCTATATGCTTTACTTGAAAAAGAATAACCAAGAAATATACCTTCATCCGATTTTTCATCGAACTTACCAAGATTGTCTTTGTCATTGTTTAAGACGAAGCACTTGTATCCAAATATGTGAAAGTAAGCAATGTTTGGTTTCCTCCCTTTGAAAAGTTCATAAGGCGTCTTCTTAAGGATAGGTCTAATATTTACCCTATTAGTTACAAAGCATGATGTGCTTACCGCATCTGCCCAAGAATACTTTGGAAGATTTGAGTCGCTAAGCATTGTCCTTGCAAGTTCCACCAATGACCTATTCTTTCTTTCTACAACACCATTTTGTTGAGGAGTCCTTGGTGCCGAGAAATTGTGAGAGATTCCATATTCTTCGCAAAATTCTTCGAAAGGAGCATTTTGGAATTCTCCACCATGATCGCTTGTTATGGAGGCAATTGTTAGTGACTTCTCATTTTGGATTTGCTTCGCATATTTCTTGAATACCTTGAATGCATCACTTTTCTACACTAAAAAGAATGTCCAATTATATTTAGAGAAATCATCAACAATAATTAAAGCATATACATTACCTCCGAAGCTTCTTGTTCTTGATGGACCAAGTAAGTCCATATGCAACAATTGTAGTGGCCTTGAAGTGGACACCACATTCTTAGATTTGAAAGTTGATTTGGTTTGTTTCCTCTTTTGATATGCATCACACAACTTATCTTTGACAAATTTTATCTTTGGCAATCCAATGACTGGATCATGCTTGACTAATTTATTCAAATGTTCCATATGAATGTGAGCAATCCTTTTGTGCCATAGCCATGAATCATTGTTGTTCGTCATGAGACATTTTACCTTCAAAGACAAGTCATCAAGGGAAATCATAAATATATTGTTAATTCTTTTACCTTTGAGTTTTACCTCATGTGTGACTTCATCTTCTATCAAGCATTCATTCTTGGTGAACTTGATCTTGAAGCCTTTGTCACAAAGTTGGCCAATACTAAGAAGATTGTGCTTTAGTCCTTCAACATAAAGTACATCTTCAATGGATGTGAAAGGTGCTGCTCCAACTTTGCCTATTCCAAGAATCTTTCCTTTGTTGTTATCTCCATAAGTAACATAACCCTTGGCCTTAAGCACTATATTTGAAAATTTGTTATGTTTCCCGTCGTATGCTTCGAACAACCACTATCAAGATACCATAAATTTGAAGTGGACTTCAAGCAAACCTACAAAACAAATTAAGTTTTGTTAGGTACCCAAATTGCCTTGGGTCCTTCATAATTAGTACCTTTCTTTACCTACACATAATGCCCACTTGCAACACTAAAGTTTCTAACATAGCAAGCATTAGGTGTATGGCCAATAATACCACAATAAAAACAAGTAGGAACAAAATTGCTCTTATATCTAGGAACTTAAGATTTCTTTTTCACAAATCTTTTCTTTTTAGGATAAGGATGCACATTCCTAGGTTTGTTCACTTTCTTTGGAAGATTGGTCACTAGCCTTAACAAAAATAGTTTTACTAGAACTTGGTTTGGAAAACTTTGAATAACCAAGCCCACTTTTATCATTTGAATATCTTTGTTGACTAAGGACCACTTCTAACCCAATTTGTCCTTTCTCGTATCTTTCAAGGACTCTTTTTAATTGAACAATTTGGAAATAAAGTGATTCACAATTTTTACATACCTACTCTTGTTTTTCTTCACTAGTTTTCTTTTGTTTCTCATCTTTTGCTTCTTTTTCCATAATATAAACTTTTTCTTCTAAAGATGTAATTTATTTCTTTTGTGAAGATATTGTTTTATACAATACTTTGCATTCATTTAAGAGCTCATTTATGGCATCTTGTGCATCATTATCATAAAGAGAAAATTCATAACTAACCTTGTCATTTTCATCATCGGAATTGTGTGTAGCCATTAGAGCCAAATTTACGCTTTCGTCGCTCTCCAAATCAGATGATAAACTTATTTCATTGTCGTCCCATGCAATATATGCCTTTTTATTCTTTGTTTCCTTCTTGCCTTTGAATCCACCTTTCTTTGTGAGTTTTGGATAATCGGACTTTAGGTGACCTTGCTTTCCACATTCATAATATGAAATATCTTGTGTTGAAGTGGAAGCCTCCTTTTTCTTGAAGTGTTTCTTTCTTTTAGCATAATTAAAGGACTTGTTGTCGCTCCCGGGATTTTCATCCAAGTACAAACGCGAAAGTGGCACCGAAACAGAGTCGCCAGCAATGTGTATTTATCCCAAGAGAGGGAAAGGAAACACCGCGTAAACCTGAGAGAAAGGAAAAGCATGGTCTTACGACCAAGAGAACTGGGTTCGGGAGTCGGTTACGCGCGGGAAAGGTATTAGCACCCCCACGCGTCCATCGTACCCGATGGGATCCACGCTTGCTGTTTCGATCAAAGGGTGTAAAGAAAGGATACTGGAAAAGGAACTGAAAGAAAGAAAGGAGAAAGAAAAGAAAAGGAGCGGGAAACAAATGTAGGGAAAATAAAAGAAGTGCTCGCATGGGCCCTACCCCACTGCCTACGTATCTCATCGGGAGCATGAGAATCAGAGCGACGTAGTTCCCCTCACTAGGGATGGATTGTTTGTGTTTTTTAAGGAACGGCTTACGTTCTGGCTCAGGTGTTGCAGGCTCGCTGGTCCGAGTGCATTACCATCTTGCAAGAGAACGAGTAGGAGCACGTTCATACGTTGAGAGTGAATGAGGTGAAAAAAGAATTCCCGAAGGAAAGACGTTGTTGTTTGTTTTTGTCTTTTAAGAGTTTTTTCATTTGTTTGCATATGATAGTGTATCTGAACCTTGGTCATTGGAATGTGTACATTCTCACATTCCAAGATGGAATGAGTAAGAAAGCACACTAAGGGTGAAGAAGACCCCCACACTTAGTTCCAATTGTCAAGGTTCAAACACACTAGCATACTTGTATTTATTAAGTGTTTTTGTTGATTAAGAAATGAAGAAGTGTTTTTTATTATTTGCACCTTCAACAAGTATTGCATTTAAGTCCATCATACAAGATCAAATGTCTAACACATTGACCCAAGATGGGCTATATGCTACACATTCTAAGATTATAAGAGTAGACCCCTTATAATCTTTTCTTTATATGAAAGGCCTAAATGCAATAAATGCCTACCTTTATTATATATTTTGAATTTTCTTTGAGATGAGAAAAGAGACTCAAGAGAGGATAAAGGTAAAAATCTATATGGACTAAGACTCAATCCTAATTGAAGATTAAAGGGAGTGATCCTAATGGTTTGTGAGGTTTCAACCTAAAGTCTAAAGAAAGAAAGAATTAAACAATTCACTTCTAAAGTAGAAGATGAATTGTAATTCAAAAAGGGAAAGTGATGAGTTATTAAAAGAAAGCACATAAGTGCTTAACAAAACATAAAATGGAATTGTAAAAGAGAAAAGATAGAAGTTGAATGTGGATTCCTTATCCACACTCAATTGCAACTTACCAAAGTCCCTACATGGTTAGTAAACATGTGTACAAGTATAGGAAGCAAGGAAACATTTAATGCACCATAAAACTCAAAAGAATTAGATGAGACATCAAATCCTATGACCACAATCAGAATGTTCATCATATGGAAAACAAATTATTATCATCATGCAAGTCCAAGTGGATAGGCAACAAACATCATCCATGGCATTAGAACATGCTACCATAAGAAAAGGGAGAATGAAAGATGAAAAGAAATGGAAAAAAACATGCATAAATGGAACATGTAATCCATGGATCAGAATTGAAATGAAATGAAAAATGATTCACAAACATCTCACAAGTATTCATGCATGACACATCAAAACATTTGAGAAGTGATAGAAGAAGTAGAATTGAAATGGAAGTTCCAAACAAAAGAAAGTGCAAACACAACATGTTAAAGGTGCACAAGGTTCAAATGATAACCAACATGCAAATATGACATATAATATGTACCAATGACCTATAATGTCAAGTGAATGGTTCACCAAATATGCAAATGATCATGCAAGTATGTACAAAAGAAATCATGTGAACATGCACAAAGATCACAATGATATGACATGTTATTATGCTTTAAAGGTATTGCATTAAACAAAAATTAGATGGCCTCATGAAAATTATGAAAACATGATATTGAAGCTCACAAATCAGAGATGAATCACATATCAAAGTGGCATGCAAGAAACCAAGGCAAAATGATTTTAAACAATGCACTTAGGTCAAGTATACACATCATACCAAGTAACATAACAATGAACACCAAACATGCCATAAAATGACCTAAAAAATCAAATAAAAATCACTTAACATACCTCAAGATGCTAATGACTCAATGCAAAAAGAAGAGCATCAAAACAATTTTTAATGATCAAGAACAAAATTAAACAAGATCATGTACCACATTAAGAATGTACACCAAAGAAATTCAAAGAAAATTATGGAGCAGGGGTAAAAATGTCATAAAATCAGAAAATAAAATCACCAAAAATTTTCTAAATGTTTTATTGATGTTTATGAATTTTTGTGGAATTTTATGATGCTATTTAGTATTTTTAAAAATTGAAAAGAAAACGTGTATCAAAAATAAAAAAATTAAAATGCAATGCAAAATGAATAGGGGTGCATGCCTAGTAATTACTCAGTTCAAAAATGGTTTGGGCTTAAGGCATGGGGGTGTGGATATCAGTTTAGTCCAAGGTCCAAGTCTGCGCAAAACACACTAACAAACATACACTCTCAGTCAACAAAATTGACTTACTCATGGCCATTGGATCAAGTCAAGGTCAAACGGAAGTCAAAGTAACCAGATCTAACACACGCGCATGAGTGACCACACACATTACCATGCACCGCACCACATTTGGATTAAGTGAAATCAGAAATAAAACATGTGAGGTGCACATGCATTTTAATGTGCTGGCACGTCCTGAACCACATGATGATGAAAAATCAACGGACAAGATCAAAACTAACATAAAACCCTAGCATCAAAGCTGCCGGCCGGAGAGGGACCTCCGGTCACCTTCTCCGGCGAGCACCACCACCTGCAACTTTCACATCTCACCAAAATGTACAATACGCATACCAAATTGAAGCTGAGCCCATGCACATCATGAATCTACCACTATTTTTCACATAATACACATACACATGGAGAACAGAGAAGATTAAAACATGCCCTAGGTTTTGCAACTAAGCCTTTAGAAGGCCTATCAACTAGCCGGTTTAAGCAGAGCTTCTAGCAAGCTTAAAGCACCAAAAAACAAGTGAAAATGACTAGAAATCGTGTAATCCAAGTTCAAAAGTTCAAACCTAAAAGTGATGAAGCTTTGAATACAAAAGAATACCAGAGGAAAGTGCTTCTTCCTTGAGCTTCACTTGGCCAAATAAAGGCTTGAGAGCTTGAATTCGTGCAAAAAATCAATTGGAATTCGACACTGAACTTCTTTAACTGAACCTATGCACTCTTGTTCTTGATCTCCAAAGCAGAATAATGATGAAGATGGAGATGAAATGTAGAAAAAAATGGTTAAACTCGTGTGCAAGCAGAAGAAAAGTGGAGAGAATGTGAGAGAGATTCAGTGTGAAGAATGAGAAAAATGAAGCTGAAATGGATTTGTGAGGTGAGATTTTGATTTATAGCATGAGTTAGAAATGAACCACAGTGGTTAAGTGAGTTGGTTAAGGTGAGTTATCACGGTTAAAGTGAGTCCACCCTAACTAACTGAGTCAAGTTAGTTAGGGGCGAGTGAGGCTGGTTGGGATGTTATGGTGATGACTCATGGTGTGTTATGGTGAGGCTTAATGGAAAAGAGTGGTGGTGATGCGGTTCTGATGTAGCAGAGCAACTTGTTGGGCAAGTTTCCTTCCATTCTCATGTAGTAAGTGAGGCACGTGCAACTCAAGTTTGTAAGGGGATGTTGGTTTAAATGAGGAAAAGAATGAAGAGTGATGCATAAAGCATGTGTGCAAACTGATATGGATTCAATCAACATTGTATTTATTTGGTTTTGTGATAGTTTGGAACATGGAGTTTTGGGGATGGAATTCTCACACACCAATGCATGGAATCATGAGCATTTGGTGTCATTGGAAAGAGGAGATATAATAGAACATGATTGATGTTGATTTTGGATTGAATTAAGGCTTGGAAGTTGGTGAAAAATAGCTTGGAACATCAGAGTTTGGAACTGATTTGTGGGCGTGGCAAGCAAGTCATGGCATGGCAACTTGGCACACAAAATTTTAGCACAATCAACATGACTTTGACCCAATATATCTCCACTATAACTTGATCAAATGGAATTTTGTCCAACATGAGTATTGAAGATGACACTACAAGGAACAACTTTGATGTTGAAAAGTTCTTCATTTGAGGCCTTTAACCATGAGACAAATGAGTGGACATTTGGCCCACCACATGTTTGTTAAAATGACTGCGCGCGTGCCCTGAAAATCTTGGTCATGACCTAGTTTTGAACCTACTTTGCTCAAACTTTGATCAATCATATCTCACTCAATTTTTATCCAATAGAGATGTTCCACATATGGATGTGAAGCTTAAAACAAGATCTTTTGTTGTGGCCGAGTGGAATTTTCATTTGGTGCTTCAATTTTAAATGGCCTTGGTTCAAACTCTGATGCAAAATGGCCAAAACTTGCTATATTTAGTAACCCTTCTTCACCCAAAAATGGCAACTTTTTACATCTTGATTTTTTCATGATTCCTTTGGAGTTTCTTGATCAAATTTTGCACATTGGACACATATAACATGAATTTCATGAATTTGGCCTCAAAAAGTCAAGAGTTGACTTTTTCCTCTGATTATTTGACTTGGCCCCAAATTTCCTGATTTTTTATCTTTCTTCCAATTGAACCACTTCCAAAACCAATTGAGGGGCAATTCTCCATACACATACACTTAAGAACATGTAGAATACCATGACATCAAGTTTTGTCCAAAAAATCAAAGATTCCCTGATTTAATGGGAAACCCTAGTTTTGGTGCCCACCTCCTAGGAGAAAAATGTGCAGTCTTCAATTTCAAATTCCTCAGAGTATGTTGTGTATCCTCTTAAAGGATGATGAGATATACCATTTGAGGATGATTTTGGATCAATGAGCTATCTCTTTTGAGGGTTTTCCTTCAATTTTTGAACCTCTTGCATAGTGAAAGATGTAGTGCTTCAATCTCCCATTGAATCTCTCATCCTTGAGGTTGTGGATGATCCATTGAGATGGTATGAGACATGAAAGACCTCTTGGCTTGCCTTGAGGAAACTTGATTGACCTTTTTGTGCTTTGAATGATTCCTTGATTGTCCACCTTCCACCTGATCACATGCCCTGATGGTAAGAATGATGCCATGCTTCATTTTTCTATGTTAAATGCAATGTAATGTTAATGAGGTGGATATGATATGATAAATGATAATGCCATGCTATGATGACAAAGAGGGAGAGCAAATTTTGGGGTATTACAGCTGCCCATATTCAAGCGCTGTAGACCTGAATGCCTGAAAGCAATTGCTTTCGGACTTTCAAGGTATATAGTGATTGAATACCAAATATAACCAAAAATTTGCTCTGGATGGTGAGAAAGAAACCCCCCGACATTGCTGGATTGAATCTTCAATGAAACATTGTCGGAGAAATCTGCCTTTTGAATGACACCAGACGTCTACTGGCTTGCCACGCTGCTGGTGGACTTTAATAATGTCTTTTATGCAACTCCAGACGACTACTGGCCTGCCACGCTACTGGTGGACTTTGATAACGTCTTTTGAACGACGCCAGACGACTACTGGCTTGCCACGCTGCTGGTGGACTTTGCAGCTTCGCGCCACCCGAAGACGGACTTTTGTCAATCCACTGTTGGACTTTTAGAATTTGCCACCCTTAGATGGACCTTTCGCCAATCCACTGTTGGACTTTTAGAATTTGCCACCCTTAGATGGACCTTTCGCCAATCCACTGTTGGACTTTTGCCACCCGAAGACGGACTTTTGCCAATCCACTGTTGGACTCTTGCTGCTTTGCCACCCGAAGATGGACTTTCGCCAATCCACTGTTGGACTTTTGCCACCCGAAGACGGACTTTTGCCAATCCACTGTTGGACTCTTGCCACCCGAAGATGGACTTTTGCCAATCCACTGTTGGACTTTTGCCACCCTTAGATGGACCTTTGCCAATCCACTGTTGGACTTTTGCCACCCGAAGATGGACTTTTGCCAATCCACCGTTGGACTTTTGCAATATTCCAATACCGGATTGCACTCTGCATCCGTGTCAGACATCTCTGCCGACTTTGCTGAGGAACAATGATCAATGACTTGACTTTAGAGGTTCCTGAGAGGATAGTATCTCTGCTGGAGAATAAATGAACAATCCGTCTGCTTCGAATTGTCAAGTTTGCCAAAAATAAATTGGACTTGAAGAATAATAAATCTGCCAGTAATCACTTCATCTGCTGGGGGAATGAATTCTGGTCACAGCGATTCCGCTGGGGATGAGAATTTCTTTGCATGGCGTCTTGCTAGGGAAGAAAAGTCATAAAAACTCTGCTTGGGGATCTATCCAATCCAAGACCCTTTGTAGGGGTTATCCGCCTTCTGACCCGGCTGGGGAAAGGCTGTACCATCCTTGTTGAGGAATAGATTCTGCCGATCTTATAAACCTCTACGGGGAGAACAACAACTCAGCTGGGGAGTATTGCTGACAAGATTCGATGCTGACCTCTGTGGGGGATCATTACCAGAGACACAATCTTGCTGGGGATCAGGGCTACTCTGCCAGGGATATGCAAATCCTGGTTAGAACATTCCACTGCAACTTGCTAGGAAAGAGTCCTTAGAGATCTGTTGGGGAAACCCAAAGCAAATCCACAGTAGTCTGCTGAAGAATATGACTGTCAAGCTTAGGATAAGTACCACAATGCCCCATGTTAGGCGAGCTTCCCTTTAGACAATTCCGTTAGGGATGACGAGTTTATAACAAACTCTGCTGGAGGAAACTGCTTTAAAACGTCTCGTGCTGGGGAATGCCTTTTGAGAGGATTTTACAGAAGACCAACTGTCCTCAAACTCTACTGGGGATGATCAACACTTCATGATGGGGAAACAAACATGCCCCATGCTTGGACAACCCAACAATTTGTCCCCGAAGAAGATGTCATAAGAGGATTTTACAGAAGATTTAGCCTCTTCAAACTCCTGCGACTTCGCTGGGGATAATGACCATCAGTTTCGGTGTCGACGAGACCACTCTTTTGGGGAACCTATGACCATTATCGACACAGAAAAGCTTGTAGCTGTTGGAAGTACTGTATGAGAGAATCGACTTAATAAGATACAACGGTACCCAATTGAACTTAATTCAATGATATCGAACCGTTATGAACGACCGTTGACCGAGCGAGGAACGCCGACCTCCTTACCCGTAATTGCCCTAGTCTTTTGCGTGGGGTAATTGATTACTGGTCTTGGGCTTAAAACCATCTGCACCTACTACCTACAACAAAAGAATATGCACACATGCCCCGAATATTGCGTGGCTAGAATCCACCATCCGGGAATATTCAACATTCAAAGTAATTTCAAATGTTTTTTCCGCGCATGTTATTGTAAGGCCGCCATGTTTTCAAATGCAATGGTTTATCAAAATTAGGACGTTTTTGCAAACAAAGCAATAAAACAAAAATAGGAAGCTTTTTATTGAAATTCAATTTATTGACTGAGAGCCCAGAATAGGCAATTACATCCGGAAGCAATCCCTGGAAAGAGGTGATCGCTGAAAATTGAGAAAAGAAACTATCCTAATGGCAATGCGAAAACGGACTTCCACTGAGTTTCCATTCTGTTATGACCAGTATGTCTTCAAAACTCCCCGACCTTGCCTTCTGAGGAATGATCAGACCGATTCCTATCTTTCAGAACGTCAGTTGTTCAAACGGTAATGGGGTACAGATAACTCAGACCGTAGTCATTCGCTTAAATCCCTCTTTTGCGTGGACCGCCCTTTCAGGTTTTCGATCCACCAGGATACCCTTTTTTGCCTAAGTTGCCCTTTCGGGTTTTCAACTTACTGGGTGTACAATTTTTTCAATTATATCCCTAATTTTTGCCCGAACCTTATTCTGTTTTTGGTTCGCCGGGATGCCCTTTTTTGCCTGGATTTTTTTTATTTTTATTATCCAGCGGGTCTATTCATGCGAAGTATTTTTTGACTACGTCCGAGTTGACAGGGGATGAAAAGTCTTCGCCATCCATGGTTGTAAGCAATAAAGCTCCGCCCGAAAAGACCTTTTTAACCATGAATGGACCTTCATAGTTAGGAGTCCATTTGCCCATGTGATCTGTATTGGGAGGAAGGATCCTTTTGAGTACCACATCTCCGACTTTGTAAACCCGAGGACGCACCTTTTGGTCAAATGCCTGCTTCATTCTGCGCTGGTATAATTGCCCATGACATATAGCCGCCAATCGCTTTTCCTCAATAAGGCTCAGCTGATCAAATCTGGCCCGTACCCATTCAGCCTCATCTAGCTTAACATCCATCATGACTCTGAGGGACGGAATCTCCACTTCAACCTGTAGCACTGCCTCCATACCATATACAAGTGAGAATGGGGTTGCCCCAGTGGACGTGCGTACCGACGTTCGATACCCATGCAAAGCAAATGGTAACATCTCATGCCAATCTTTGTACGTGACAACCATCTTCTGCACAATCTTCTTGATATTTTTGTTGGCCGCTTCGACCGCGCCATTCATCTTTGGGCGGTACGGAGAAGAATTGTGATGTTCGATTTTGAAGTCCCGGCATAACTCAGCCATCATCTTATTATTCAAATTAGAACCATTATCAGTAATGATTCTTTCGGGAACTCCATATCGGCAAATGATATCCCGTTTTAAGAAACGAGCTACCACTTGTTTTGTAACATTGGCATAGGATGCAGCTTCAACCCATTTAGTGAAATAATCAATCGCCACCAAGATGAAACGATGACCATTAGAAGCTGTAGGCTCAATTTTCCCGATCATATCGATGCCCCACATGGCAAACGGCCAAGGTGACGACATGATACTCAACGGATTTGGAGGCACATGCACTTTATCTGCATAGATCTGGCATTTATTGCATTTGCGGGCATATTTGCAACAATCTGACTCCATAGTCAACCAATAATATCCCGATCTTAACAACTTTTTAGCCATTGCATGCCCTCCGGCATGGGTACCGAAAGAGCCTTCGTGCACTTCAATCATTAACAGGTCTGCTTCATGTCTATCCACACATCTAAGCAGGACCGCGTCAAAATTTCTTTTATACAGCACGCCATCTTTGTTCAAGAAGAAACTACCAGCTAACCTTCTCAACGTCTTCCTGTCTTTGGACGATGCCCCGGGCGGGTACTCTTGACTTTTCAAGAAACACTTAATGTCATGAAACCATGGCTTGTCATCAGACGCTGTATCAACAACAAACACAAATGCCAGTCTGTCAAGCCGAGATACTTCAATCTTAGGTACATGGTTCCATCCTTGCACTTTGATCATGGAAGACAAAGTGGCCAAGGCATCAGCGAACCTATTCTCATCTCGAGGAATATGGTACAGTTTCACTGTTGTGAAAAATGTCAGCAATCTCCTTGTATAATCTCTATACGGCACTAGATTTGCTTGGTGCGTGTACCAACTCCCTTTCACTTGATTGATTACCAAAGCTGAATCACCGAATATATCAAGGACCTTAATCCGTAGATTAATCGCCTCCTCGATCCCCATTATACAAGCTTCGTACTCTGCTTCATTGTTGGTGCATCCGAAAGTTATTCGGGCAGTGAAAGGCATATGAACACCTTCCGGCGTGATAAGAACTGCTCCAACTCCGCACCCATTCATATTGACAGCCCCATCAAACATCAGACTCCATTTGGATTCAGGGTCTGGCCCCTCCTCCGGGAGTGGTTCCTCGCAGTCTTTAGCTTTGAGAAACATGATGTCCTCATCAGGGAAGTCAAATTTCATGGGTTGGTAATCATCAATCGGCTGTTGCGCAAGATAGTCGGACAAGATACTTCCTTTGATGGCCTTTTGGGAAGTGTACTGAATGTCATACTCTGTCAAGACCATTTGCCACCGTACAACTCTGCATGTCAGTGTTGGTTTCTCGAAAATGTACTTGATAGGATCCATTTTTGAAATTAACAAGGTTGTGTGCCTAACCATATATTGCCTCAATCGCTTAGCGGCCCATGCAAGCGCACAGCATGTCTTTTCAAGCGTTGAGTACCGGGACTCACAATCGTTGAACTTTTTGCTCAGGTAGTAGATAGCATGCTCCTTCCTACCTGTCTCGTCATGTTGACCGAGAACACAACCCATGGAACCTTCAAGCACTGTCAGATACATTATCAGCGGTCTCCCTTCAACTGGAGGCATTAGAATCAGAGGTTCCTGCAAATATTCTTTTATCTTATCGAATGCCAATTGGCAATCGTCATTCCACCTGACCGTTTGATCCTTTCTTAGCAGTTTAAATATTGGTTCACATGTGGCTGTTAGGTGAGATATGAACCTTGCAATGTAGTTCAATCTACCCAAGAAACCACGAACCTCTTTTTCTGTTCTCGGTTCAGGCATTTCTTGTATTGCTTTCACCTTGGCAGGATCAACCTCAATTCCTCTTTCGCTCACAATGAAACCCAGCAACTTTCCAGAACGCACCCCAAACGTGCACTTGTTTGGATTTAATCTCAGACGGAACTTTCTCAACCTTTCAAACAGCTTTTTGAGGTTAATCAGATGTTCCTCTTCTGTTCTTGACTTGGCAATTATATCATCTACATAACATTCGATCTCCTTATGAATCAAGTCATGAAACAATGTTACCATCGCCCGCTGGTACGTTGCCCCTGCGTTTTTCAACCCAAAAGGCATTACTTTATAGCAATATGTACCCCACGGAGTAATGAACGTGGTCTTCTCCATGTCTTCAGGTGCCATCTTGATCTGGTTGTACCCGGAGAAACCGTCCATAAATGAGAACACTGAAAACTGAGCTGTATTATCGACCAGCACATCAATATGAGGTAGTGGAAAATCATCTTTCGGGCTAGCTTTATTAAGATCTCGATAATCCACACACATTCTCACTTTTCCATCTTTCTTCGGTACTGGCACGATGTTGGCTACCCACGGAGGATATTTTGTCACCGCAAGAAACCCAGCATCCCACTGCTTCTGGACTTCCTCCTTAATCTTTAAAGCCATGTCGGGGTGAGTCCGACGAAGTTTCTGCTTGAGTGGCGGACATTCTTCTCTCAATGGTAACCTGTGCACAACAATATCCGTGTCCAACCCCGGCATATCTTGATACGACCAGGCGAAGATGTCAACATACTCGCGCAACATTTCAGTCAAAGTTTTCTTCACATCTGCTTGCAAGCTGGCACCAATCCTGATCTCTTTCTTGGCGTCCTTGGTACCAATATTGATGATTTCTACAGTCTCCTGGTGAGGCTGGATGACCCTTTCCTCTTGTTTCAACAATCTGGCCAGTTCTTCAGGGAGTTCACAATCTTTCTCATCCCCTTCTTCGGCTTGATAAATCGGATTGTCAAAGTCATACATAGTCATATCAAAATCGTTATCAGTGGTATCCGGAGGATCAAGTCTGCATGAACGGGTTCATGCCTTATTTTAGAATTTATTTTTAAGCAAAACAAAAGAAAATGAAACATTGCCATTTTATTTTTTTTGTGCAAAAATAAAAACTGAAAGACAGAGAACAAAATTTGATTGCAAAACATCCTTTATTAATGATTAAAAATTGCAAATGCAACCAGGGTGGCCCTACAAATGAATCTATACGCCTTGGGCAGAGCGCAAGATTTTGACATACATTATGGTTAGAAAAAAAACAAAGAAAAATTACTCTGTCTGAAGAGTAACCCGGATGACTTCTTCAACGAACCAGTTCTGCACTTGTTGTCCCAGAGCATGAGGGCGTACCCAGTTGTCCAGGTCACCATTATTGTCAACATTATCCTCTGTAACCGCACAAGACTGGTCCGTGTAGATAATTCCCCCACTATTGAAAGTAATGGGTCCTCTGCTCCTCGCATCTGAAGTTGTAGAAGGATGATAACCAATACCAAATTTGTCTTCCTTTATTGGGGTCTCTATCAACCTGCCCCAACCTTGGGCGTTTCCTGCCCTAACGACTTCGACAGCTTGTTTGTAAGATGAAATGGAGGTACCGGCCACAACTGGTACAGAAGAAGACTCAGGTGCATCGTCAATATTGACCGCTTCAAATGATTGGCACAGCATCTCATGAATTTCCCCATCCATTTCAACGTACTTGAACGTGGATAAGTGACTCACAAAGATGTCTTCTTCCCCTCACACCGTCACAACCTGCCCTTCAAACTCATACTTCAACTTTTGGTGTAAAGTGGAAGTAACAGCCCCGGCTCCGTGAATCCAAGGGCGTCCCAACAGGCAGCTATATGCAGGTTGTATGTCCATTACATGGAACGTGGATTTGAACACCTGTGGTCCAATTTGTACGGGCAATTCCACCTCACCGAACACAGATCGTCTAGTCCCATCGAATGCTCTGACCACCAATTCACTAGGCCTCAAGATTAAACCATCAACTTCCAGCTTCATTAACGCCTTCTTGGGCAAGACATTGAGTGACGAACCAGTGTCTACCAGTACATGAGATAACACTGCGCCCTTGCACTCCATCGTGATATGCAAAGCCTTATTGTGGTTTCTTCCTTCAACAGTCAGATCTCTACTTGTAAAGCCCAAGCCATGGCTAACATTAACATTAGAGATTACGTCCTCGAGCTGATTAACAGTAATTTCCTGTGGCACGTATGCACTCTTCAATACTTTCAACAACGCCTGCCGATGCGCATCAGAGCACATCAATAGTGACAAGATTGAAATCTTTGAAGGGGTCTGATTTAGTTGGTCCACAATCTTATATTCGCTTTTCTTGATTATCTTCATAAATTCTTCCATTTCCTTATCAAAAGTAATCTTTGTCTCTGCTTCAGGTGTAGGCGCATTTTCAACCACCTGTTTACCTTTAGCCTTTGCTGCAGCTTCTGCCTCTTTATCACTTCTCAAGGTTTGGGGAGCGAACAACCTCCCACTCCTTGTAAAGCCCCCTACACCCCCTACGTTATCAATATTTGGGCTGACTGACGACTCAACTTCCTACTTTTTACCTTCGTAATATACATCTGCCCCATAGTGCCATGGGATAGCCTTCGTAGATGTGAACGAAATTGGTCCTGGCACTGTGATAGTGACAGGACTGGGCCTTTCTGGCGCAACACTCGCCACGGGAACTGTATTGACCGGCATTTGAATCTCAGCGGAAGTATAATAGATGGTCACGGTTGATACTTCATCAGTGTCTTTCACGACTCTGTCGAACTGTAGACATCCTTCATCGATCAGATTCTGTAAGCCCACCTTCAACTTATTACAGTCATTCTCCTGATTCATACACTCGGAACAATCTTGATTGCAGCCCGAGAACACCTGTCCCTTCAATAAACGATCTTTTACAACCAACAAAGAAGTTTTCACTTGATGGATGTCTGTCACCAGATTCAATCTCCTCCCATCTTCAATAGCGTACACATTTGCTGCACTATGATCAGGCATGGGATGCTGAGTAATATTAGGAGCGGGAGAGAAATTGATGGCTTTAGCATCAATCAAATCTTGTACTTTATGATGGAAAGCCCAGCATTTTTCAATGGAGTGCCCCTGAGCACCTGAGTGGAACTCACAACGAGCATTAGCATCGAAGTTAGGTGGCAGGTTTCCAGCAACCGGAGCTTTCATAGTACGGAGTTCTACCAACTTTAACTCGAGTAGCCGGGGCAACAGCGCGGCATAAGTCATAGGGAGAGGATCCATCTTACGATCCCTCTGCCTAGACCTTTGCTGGAAAAAAGGTTGTTGCTGTTGAACTTGTTGTTGGGGTTGTTGTTTCTGAATAGACGGTGTGGGGATTGTTACAGCATCTACCTGATAATAAGTTTGAGAACGCCCTCTGCCTCGTCCTCTAAACACAGCATTCGTATCACCTTCTCTTCTTTTCTGGTTACTAGCAAACGGTTTCTTCGTCCCCGAAGAGCCAGCCCCACTCACATCCTGGATCTTTCCAAGCTTTAACAGACTTTCTATTCTTTCTCTCGCAATCACAATATCAGCAAATCCAGCTGACGGACAAGCAGCTAATCTATCAAGATAGGGCCCTTACAAGGTGCCCATAAACATATCTGCCATTTCTCTGTCTGACAAGGGAGGTTGAACCTGGGCAGCCATTTCCCTCCACCTCTGTGCATATTCTTTGAAACTCTCCTTGGCATTTTGTGACAACCCCTGCAATTGAGTGCGGTTGGGCGCCATGTCAATATTATACTGGTATTGCTTCAGGAACGCTTCTGCCAGATCTTTCCAACTCTTCACAGCAGCTCTATTCAACTTCATATACCAGGTCAAGGACGCCCCAGCCAGACTGTCCTGAAAATAGTGCATCCATAGCTTCTCGTCCTCTGTATGGGCTGAAATCTTCCCAAAGTAAGCTTGAAGATGCGTTTGGGGACACGTATTGCCGTGATACTTATCAAAAGTAGGAGGTTTGAATTTAGGGGGAATTCTGACTCCTGGGACCAGCCCCAAGCTAGTAACATCAATACCCATAGAGTTCTTACATTCTATGGCCCTGATCTTTTCTGCTAACTCATCATACCTTCGATCACCTTGATTACCCACATCAGCATCCAGCAGAGTAAATTGGTCTTCCAGGGTATCTTCAAGAGTAACACCAGCATGCCTACCATTTCCATTACCCCGATTGTTACCACCAGGAGGAGGGTTGCCACCGGGAGGAGGAATGCCATGTCCCTGTGAATTGTCATGCTGATCACCTTCAGGCCCATTGTCTGGACGCTCGACCAGAAGCCTCAATCTCTCCTGATTTTGCGCCATGCCAGTCATGAGGGTCATGAACTGGTCCATACGCGCCCTCATTTCAGCCAAATCACTTTGCACTTGATCCATGATTCTTACTTGATTCCTTCGCGTCGAATATCGGTGAATATGATTCTCAGCTATACTGCCTGAAACCAAATAAAGGTTAGAGACCCTGCAACGAGTACCTGAAAAGCAAGTAACAAAAATGAAAAATGATATGCAATGCCATGCAATGCCATGTTTGTCATTTTCGAGGTGCTTTATACCCTGATTCCAATCCAACCACAGAAATCTGAAGACCAGAAATCGTGATATAAAGAGACGTGTCGTGGTCATGTGCTTGTGTGCAGCTATCTGATAAAGAATAATTCTGACTAAAACTGCTCATACTCATTCAACGAAGTATTCAAGTACATTTAAGAAAGGTTCAACCGCAAATGCAATACAAGGAAAAATGGATCCATCAACAAGCCTGATGGTAACCATTAATAACAAAATATAAGGAAAAGAACATCAGTCTGACAATTCCACATCCTTCAGCTTATCACTTGAGTATTTGATCTCCTCAAAAAGTATACGGGTACGCTGGTGATTCGGCTTTTCAATCATTTCTTTGATCAAGACATCCCTTTTCTCAAGAGCTTCAGTTAAAGAACCCATATGCAGCATCAGAGCCTCGTCATCACACACTCCTTTGTGTCTCTTTATGCCAGCTTGCGTCTTGAGTATCTCCCTTTCTATCATGACTTCTTCAAGCTCTTTCTTGGTATTCCTCAGCTCACCTCTAGCTTCTTCTAGTTGTTCTTGACTCTTACCGAGGCTTTCCCGATACTTTCTCCTCTGCTCATGCGCCTTTTCAAGCTCTTCGTCCTTAATCTGCAACTGTTCCTGTAATTCAGCATTCTCTATCCTAACTTCGTCCCAAGCGTGCTGAAACTTTGTTAACTTTTCTTTGGTCTGTGCTAACGCCTGTTTGGTTTGCTTGTGGGCTTGAGTAGCATCATCAACACCTTTACTAATCTTCCAGAAATGTTGGGCTCTTCCAGCAAAGTCTTTCTCTTTTGCAGTTAGGATTTGTTCAGCATCTTGGGCTTTCCGCTCCAGCTCTTTGTTGGCATGTAGAGCATTCTGAAGACGGCTACTCAACTCGGAATTCTCTCCTTGGAGCTTTTTCACCAAGGCTTGCAACTTGTCAACTTCTTCCACAGTAGCAGTGCTTCTTGCTTTCTCATTCTCTGGATACAAAAGGGGTGCCTTACCAAAAGGCAAGAGAAAATCTTCAACTCTTTTCTTCACCCACTCTTCATATGCTGGATAAACCCGGTTATTAGGCTTGCCTAGAGTAACTTTCCCCTTTTTCAGTACGCTACCCCAGCTTTCAGAAGCTTTCTGTGCTGCTTCCCAACCATCTGATGTATGAAAATAGAGGGACTCCTCCACATCTCTCTTAATAGGCGGACCTATCAGGGCATACCCAAATTGTCGAATGGCCAAAGAAGGATTGTAGTTAATCCCACCCAGTTTTCCTATCAGTGGAACGTTAGGGAATTTACCACAGTTGTGGATAATATTCTTGCCAATCAGCCCGTGATCTACCCATACGATGTCTTTGGCCACCAATCCCATTAAACGTTGTTTCCACTCTAGAGAATCTTTGGAATCCACAAAAGCCCCTGATTGTGGTAAACGGCCTGCAAACCACTTATAGAACAAGGGTGCACAACAACGAATTATCCCTCCTCTTTTCTTTTCATTTCGGTTGTACAACGAGTAGTGAAGATCCCCCAGTAGCGTTGGCACCGGGTTCTTCATCATGAATATTCGTATAGCGTCCGTATCAATGAAATCTGGCTCGTTGGGAAACAACACTATGCCGTATATACAAAGGGCTAGCAAAGCATTAAAAACAAGCCAATTCTCGCCTTTAGCTGCCTCCTGGGCCTTCTTAATCAGATATTCCAACTTGTAACCACGAATCTTTCCTTTGTTGGAGACATTGGCGTCTAACTCTGATTTGCTCAAATAAAGAGCACCAGCCACCTTCCCAAAGTCAAGATCCCCCACCGATCCAAAGAAAGGGGGCTCCTCCTTGATAGCAATCCCCAACATGTTGGAATACTCCTCCAAGGTAGGAACCAACACATAGTCTGGAAATACAAAACACCTCAGAGGCGGATCATAGAACTGCATCAACGTATGGAGACCTCTGGC
Source organism: Lathyrus tuberosus (assembly GCA_022829125.1). Lineage (NCBI taxonomy): Eukaryota > Viridiplantae > Streptophyta > Magnoliopsida > Fabales > Fabaceae > Lathyrus > Lathyrus tuberosus. The sequence continues at coordinate 6,009,118 of JALAZF010000132.1, read as the reverse complement.
TTCATAATCACTGACATTACGGACCATAGATAAAATCCACCCATATTTCTCTTCAAAAGCTTCTCGTACTGCAGGGCTCGCCATTCCCTTCAGCATAACAATAGGGCCTAAAGTAGGCATAAGGAACTTATAGCTGATGATATTCTTCCTCTCTTTAGTGTTCATCTTTGCAGGGACCTGATGACTGGAATAAAGGGTAATATATGCACCTGGAAATGAATAAACATGTATGTTAGGATATGATAATGCAATGCAAAGGGCAATGTGATCAGGTAATCAGGTGTCTGTGCTGAACTGTGAACGGTGTCAGTGTAGCTCTGAGACTAGTATAGAACCATAGATAAGAACCATCTGAATACAATAGGATGAAACTTCCTTCTTGTGCAATGATGATAGAAAACCGGGTATGTAGGAGGTCATGGTTACCTGCAAACCTGTAAACAACCCGCCCTTCTCACATGTGGGTACTAGGATGTTCAGTATCCCGGGCTCTCAGGTCAAGAAATGATGATACGTTCACAATTTCTGGTTTAGCATCATCATCAATCGAGGAGGCCTCAACTGATTCTCTAAAGCAAAAAGGTCCTCAGCTTCTGGTACTGAGGTCGAGAAGCAATAGTACATTCATCCCTCAAGGTACAGTACTATCGCCAATCGAGGAGTGCCTCCGTTGATTCTCTTTCAAAAAGGGATGTCCTATAGCAAGTTCCCAGCATTGGGTCCTCGGATCGAGAATGTGCAATGGGTTTGCCACAGAATGTGGTCTGCCACTGTCACAACTCGGGAGGAGTGCCGCAACTGAGTCCTCGGGAATGGTCACCAGAGTCGACAGTTCCTCAAGAGAATAACTACTGGCCTGCATAACATGCAGTAGCAGAAAGCTCCTGATAGAACCTCGTCTGGTTGTGGGTCTCATGAACAACAATACGTGGTCACCACCACGCAAGCGTCATGACTATCCACTCTAATACCTATGTGTGTACTCAAGCCTGGGTAGTGAGCTTATCTCTCAGAACACCCCGCCCGCCAAACAGAAAACAACACAGTCCAGTATAGCATAATATATCATATGAAATGAAAATGCTAAAATACGGTAAATACAGTAATGTACAGTAAAGCAGTAAATAACCATACAATAAAACAGTAAATACAGCACAACAGTAAACACCCAATGAAATAAAAACAGACAAGCGCTAGGATTGACTCGCTAAGGAAACCAGAGATTCTGGGTTCGGTCCCCAGCAGAGTCGCCAGCTGTCACTCCCGGGATTTTCATCCAAGTACAAACGCGAAAGTGGCACCGAAACAGAGTCGCCAGCAATGTGTATTTATCCCAAGAGAGGGAAAGGAAACACCGCGTAAACCTGAGAGAAAGGAAAAGCATGGTCTTACGACCAAGAGAACTGGGTTCGGGAGTCGGTTACGCGCGGGGAAGGTATTAGCACCCCCACGCGTCCATCGTACCCGATGGGATCCACGCTTGCTGTTTCGATCAAAGGGTGTAAAGAAAGGATACTGGAAAAGGAACTGAAAGAAAGAAAGGAGAAAGAAAAGAAAAGGAGCGGGAAACAAATGTAGGGAAAATAAAAGAAGTGCTCGCATGGGCCCTACCCCACTGCCTACGTATCTCATCGGGAGCATGAGAATCAGAGCGACGTAGTTCCCCTCACTAGGGATGGATTGTTTGTGTTTTTTAAGGAACGGCTTACGTTCTGGCTCAGGTGTTGCAGGCTCGCTGGTCCGAGTGCGTTACCATCTTGCAAGAGAACGAGTAGGAGCACGTTCATACGTTGAGAGTGAATGAGGTGAAAAAAGAATTCCCGAAGGAAAGACGTTGTTGTTTGTTTTTGTCTTTTAAGAGTTTTTTCATTTGTTTGCATATGATAGTGTATCTGAACCTTGGTCATTGGAATGTGTACATTCTCACATTCCAAGATGGAATGAGTAAGAAAGCACACTAAGGGTGAAGAAGACCCCCACACTTAGTTCCAATTGTCAAGGTTCAAACACACTAGCATACTTGTATTTATTAAGTGTTTTTGTTGATTAAGAAATGAAGAAGTGTTTTTTATTATTTGCACCTTCAACAAGTATTGCATTTAAGTCCATCATACAAGATCAAATGTCTAACACATTGACCCAAGATGGGCTATATGCTACACATTCTAAGATTATAAGAGTAGACCCCTTATAATCTTTTCTTTATATGAAAGGCCTAAATGCAATAAATGCCTACCTTTATTATATATTTTGAATTTTCTTTGAGATGAGAAAAGAGACTCAAGAGAGGATAAAGGTAAAAATCTATATGGACTAAGACTCAATCCTAATTGAAGATTAAAGGGAGTGATCCTAATGGTTTGTGAGGTTTCAACCTAAAGTCTAAAGAAAGAAAGAATTAAACAATTCACTTCTAAAGTAGAAGATGAATTGTAATTCAAAAAGGGAAAGTGATGAGTTATTAAAAGAAAGCACATAAGTGCTTAACAAAACATAAAATGGAATTGTAAAAGAGAAAAGATAGAAGTTGAATGTGGATTCCTTATCCATACTCAATTGCAACTTACCAAAGTCCCTACATGGTTAGTAAACATGTGTACAAGTATAGGAAGCAAGGAAACATTTAATGCACCATAAAACTCAAAAGAATTAGATGAGACATCAAATCCTATGACCACAATCAGAATGTTCATCATATGGAAAACAAATGATTATCATCATGCAAGTCCAAGTGGATAGGCAACAAACATCATCCATGGCATTAGAACATGCTACCATAAGAAAAGGGAGAATGAAAGATGAAAAGAAATGGAAAAAAACATGCATAAATGGAACATGTAATCCATGGATAAGAATTGAAATGAAATGAAAAATGATTCACAAACATCTCACAAGTATTCATGCATGACACATCAAAACATTTGAGAAGTGATAGAAGAAGTAGAATTGAAATGGAAGTTCCAAACAAAAGAAAGTGCAAACACAACATGTTAAAGGTGCACAAGGTTAAAATCATAACCAACATGCAAAGATGACATATAATATGTACCAATGACATATAATGTCAAGTGAATGGTTCACCAAATATGCAAATGATCATGCAAGTATGTACAAAAGAAATCATGTGAACATGCACAAAGATCACAATGATATGACATGTTATTATGCTTTAAAGGTATTGCATTAAACAAAAATTAGATGGCCTCATGAAAATTATGAAAACATGATATTGAAGCTCACAAATCATAGATGAATCACATATCAAAGTGGCATGCAAGAAACCCAGGCAAAATGATTTTAAACAATGCACTTAGGTCAAGTATACACATCATACCAAGTAACATAACAATGAACACCAAACATGCCATAAAATGACCTAAAAAATCAAATAAAAATCACTTAACATACCTCAAGATGGTAATGACTCAATTCAAAAAGAAGAGCATCAAAACAATTTTTAATGATCAAGAACAAAATTAAACAAGATCATGTACCACATTAAGAATGTACACCAAAGAAATTCAAAGAAAATTATGGAGTAGGGGTAAAAAGGTCATAAAATCAGAAAATAAAATCACCAAAAATTTTCTAAATGTTTTATTGATGTTTATGAATTTTTTTGGAATTTTATGATGCTATTTAGTATTTTTAAAAATTGAAAAGAAAACGTGTATCAAAAATAAAAAAATTAAAATGCAATGCAAAATGAATAGGGGTGCATGCCTAGTAATTACTCAGTTCAAAAATGGTTTGGGCTTAAGGCATGGGGGTGTGGATATCAGTTTAGTCCAAGGTCCAAGTCTGCGCAAAACACACTAACAAACATACACTCTCAGTCAACAAAATTGACTTACTCATGGCCATTGGATCAAGTCAAGGTCAAACGGAAGTCAAAGTAACCAGATCTAACACACGCGCATGAGTGACCACACACATTACCATGCACCGCACCACATTTGGATTAAGTGAAATCAGAAATAAAACATGTGAGGTGCACATGCATTTTAATGTGCTGGCACGTCCTGAACCACACGATGATGAAAAATCAACGGACAAGATCAAAACTAACATAAAACCCTAGCATCAAAGCTGCCGGCCGGAGAGGGACCTCCGGTCACCTTCTCCGGCGAGCACCACCACCTGCAACTTTCACATCTCACCAAAATGTACAATAGCATACCAAATTGAAGCTGAGCCCATGCACATCATGAATCTACCACTATTTTTCACATAATACACATACACATGGAGAACAGAGAAGATTAAAACATGCCCTAGGTTTTGCAACTAAGCCTTTAGAAGGCCTATCAACTAGCCGGTTTGAGCAGAGCTTCTAGCAAGCTTAAAGCACCAAAAAACAAGTGAAAATGACTAGAAATCGTGTAATCCAAGTTCAAAAGTTCAAACCTGAAAGTGATGAAGCTTTGAATACAAAAGAATACCAGAGGAAAGTGCTTCTTCCTTGAGCTTCACTTGGCCAAATAAAGGCTTGAGAGCTTGAATTCGTGCAAAAAATCAATTGGAATTCGATACCGAACTTCTTTAACTGAACCTATGCACTCTTGTTCTTGATCTCCAAAGCAGAATAATGATGAAGATGGAGATGAAATGTAGAAAAAAATGGTTAAACTCGTGTGCAAGCAAAAGAAAAGTGGAGAGAATGTGAGAGAGATTCAGTGTGAAGAATGAGAAAAATGAAGCTGAAATGGATTTGTGAGGTGAGATTTTGATTTATAGCATGAGTTAGAAATGAACCACAATGGTTAAGTGAGTTGGTTAAGGTGAGTTATCACGGTTAAAGTGAGTCCACCCTAACTAACTGAGTCAAGTTAGTTCGGGGCGAGTGAGGCTGGTTGGGATGTTATGGTGATGACTCATGGTGTGTTATGGTGAGGCTTAATGGAAAAGAGTGGTGGTGATGCGGTTCTGATGTAGCAGAGCAACTTGTTGGGCAAGTTTCCTTCCATTCTCATGTAGTAAGTGAGGCACGTGCAACTCAAGTTTGTAAGGGGATGTTGGTTTAATGAAGAGTGATGCATAAAGCATGTGTGCAAACTGATATGGATTCAATCAACATTGTTATTATTTGGTTTTGTGACAGTTTGGAACATGGAGTTTTGGGGATGGAATTCTCACACGCCAATGCATGGAATCATGAGCATTTGGTGTCATTGGAAAGAGGAGATATAATAGAACATGATTGATGTTGATTTTGGATTGAATTAAGGCTTGGAAGTTGGTGAAAAATAGCTTGGAACATCAGAGTTTGGAACTAATTTGTGGGCGTGGCAAGCAAGTCATGGCATGGCAACTTGGCACACAAAATTTTAGCACAATCAACATGACTTTGACCCAATATATCTCCACTATAACTTGATCAAATGGAATTTTGTCCAACATGAGTATTGAAGATGACACTACAAGGAACAACTTTGATGTTGAAAAGTTCTTCATTTGAGGCCTTTAACCATGAGACAAATGAGTGGACATTTGGCCCACCACATGTTTGTTAAAATGACTGCGCGCGTGCCCTGAAAATCTTGGTCATGACCTAGTTTTGAACATACTTTGCTCAAACTTTGATCAATCATATCTCACTCAATTTTTATCCAATAGAGATGTTCCACATATGGATGTGAAGCTTAAAATAAGATCTTTTGTTGTGGCCGAGTGGAATTTTCATTTGGTGCTTCAATTTTAAATGGCCTTGGTTCAAACTCTGATGCAAAATGGCCAAAACTTGCTATATTTAGTAACCTTTCTTCACCCAAAAATGGCAACTTTTTACATCTTGATTTTTTCATGATTCCTTTGGAGTTTCTTGATCAAATTTTGCACATTGGACACATATAACATGAATTTCATGAATTTGGCCTCAAAAAGTCAAGAGTTGACTTTTTCCTCTGATTATTTGACTTGGCCCCAAATTTCCTGATTTTTTATCTTTCTTCCAATTGAACCACTTCCAAAACCAATTGAGGGGCAATTCTCCATACACATACACTTAAGAACATGTAGAATACCATGACATCAAGTTTTGTCCAAAAAATCAAAGATTCCCTGATTTAATGGGAAACCCTAGTTTTGGTGCCCACCTCCTAGGAGAAAAATGTGCAGTCTTCAATTTCAAATTCCTCAGAGTATGTTGTGTATCCTCTTAAAGGATGATGAGATATACCATTTGAGGATGATTTTGGATCAATGAGCTATCTCTTTTGAGGGTTTTCCTTCAATTTTTGAACCTCTTGCATAGTGAAAGATGTAGTGCTTCAATCTCTCATTGAATCTCTCATCCTTGAGGTTGTAGATGATCCATTGAGATGGTATGAGACATGAAAGACCTCTTGGCTTGCCTTGAGGAAACTTGATTGACCTTTTTGTGCTTTGAATGATTCCTTGATTGTCCACCTTCCACCTGATCACATGCCCTGATGGTAAGAATGATGACATGCTTCATTTTTCTATGTTAAATGCAATGTAATGTTAATGAGGTGGATATGATATGATAAATGATAATTCCATGCTATGATGACAAAGAGGGAGAGCAAATTTTGGGGTATTACACTTGTCATTTTTACCAAGAAATTTACCGAGTCTTTTTACTAAGAGCATAAAATTTTCATCTTCCTTCGGTGAATCATCATCTTGATCATTTTTTAAATCTACTTTCAAAGCGATACCTTTGGATTTCTTTTCTTCATGTTCATGTTTTTCAATTCGTCCAAGTTCTAATTCGTGTTCTTGGAGTTTTCCAAATAATGATGCAGAAGTCATGGTAGAAAGACTTTTCTTTTCCGATACTGCCGTAACTTTTGGTTTCCATTCTCTAGTCAAGGATCTAAGAACTTTGAGATTTAATTCATCATTAGAAAATGTCTTACCAAGTGCAATCAAGTGATTAGTCAAATGTACGAATCTTTTCTGTAAAGCAACGATGGATTCTCCGGGCTGCATTCGGAACATCTCATATTCTTGACTTAATGTATTCAATCTAGTTTAACTTCAGCGGTTCCTTCATGAGTTTCCACCAAAGTGCCCCAAATTTCTTTTGCGGATTTACATTGTGAAATGCGGAAGAATTCATCCATACTTAATGTACTTTGTAATATGTTAATGGCTTTCTTTTCATCAAGCACTTTCTTTTTATCATTGTCAGTATAAGAACTTTTAATCTTTGGAGTTCCAACATCATTTACTACACTCATTGGTTGATGTGGACCATTTTCAACAGTTTCCCATATTCCATCTCCTTGTGCTTCTAAGTGTGCTCTCATACAGATTTTCCAAAAGTCAAAATACTCTCCAAAAAAGAGGGGGCTTGTTGCTACTACCTCCATCTTTGAAAACCGGATATGCACTTGTGGAAGCCATACTGGATCTGTAGGAACAGGTTACCTATAACCTGCTCTAAATGCCAATTGTAAGTAAGGAATGCACTTAAGAGGGGGGTGAATTAGGCACTTAGAAATTTATCCAGATTTTTGACAGTTTTATGTTTTACTTTCCTAAGTGATTACGATGTGATAAAAGCGGTAAATACAGAAAGTAAAGAACACGAGAATATATACTGGTTCCCCTCATAGTCCGAGAGTACTCCAATCCCCTTTCAACATGAAAGAGATTTTAAATATTGTTAGGACTTAGACAAGACTCTACCCAGCCTTTCTATACAGACACTAACAAACAACACCAAGAACAACCTCTTGGATTTTACAACTAAGTCCAATTGAGAACAATCCTCTCACAATGGACCTCTTGTTTCCAATAATCCTGGACAACAAGGATTACAACTTCACAATCTTAATTTCAAAAATCCTGAAAAATAAGATGTGACAATACAAAGTATATTCTGAATTTTGTAAGTATTTGAAATTAATCTTCAATTATCAATCTAAAGATTGATCTTCTTCTTGAACAAATAATTCTTAATGATTATACAAGTGTTCTTGATGAAGGAATGAAACTAGAATGAAGTATATGAAGGTTTAATGCACAAGTTTCACTCTTTGAAAAAATATAATTTGAACACTTGAGAATTTGAAAGTTTAAAGACGAAAAGAATATTTGAAATTGTTTGCAAGAAGGTGTGTTTAAAAATATGAGATTATGAGGTTTATATAGCCTCTAAACACCTCTTCAAATGAGTGTCAATGACTAAAGGGTTCCATGCTTCAAAAAGATTTATTTAAAAAAAATTCTGTGAAGTGATGCAAATATTTGGACTTCTGGAACAGTGGTAATCGATTACCACAAAATGTGTAATCGGTTACGTGCCTTCAACGTACAAAAAATTTGAAATTTTTAACAGAGTAATCGATTACCCCATATAGGTTAATCGATTACTTCAGCCCAGAATTGCAAAAATGCTTTAAAAACTGAAGTGAAATGTTTTTTATGATGCTTACCAATTCTTCTAATGGTTATGGCATGAATGAGGGATGGTTTGAACACTTGCACAATCATATAGAGGTTAAGTGTTATACCTTTTCCTTTGTGCTTGCTAATCTTCGTAAGTTCTTCAAGACTTGATTAAAATTGAAACTTGTTCTTGATATCCATGTGTTTTATCCATTTCCTTTTGTTAATACCATCTTGCATGTATAGTGTTGTCTTCATCAAAACCTTTGAGAAACCATGTCTTCACATAGTACTTGTAATTTGTTTTATAGAGAAAGTAAAGAATAGCAGTTATAATCAATTTTCTTCTTATTCTTATTGTTTTTCCGTTAATCATAACTCTTGTGTGTTTTTCGTCAATAAAAAAACCAGTTTATACTTTATTTCAAGACATCGTTTTTTCACAACACTATTGTTCATGTTGTGCATTGTTTCTTTTGCAAGTATAGTTCTCATGGTTATTTTTAGGCAAAATACCCAAATTGGTCCCTTAAGTTTACCTCGAGGTTCAATTTGGTCCTTCAATTCTAAAAAGTTCCAAAGTGATCCCTTAAGTTTTTAAATGGTGCCAAATTGGTCCTTTCCGTCAGTGACCCTCTAACCTTGTCATTTTTAGTGAACTTCAGGTTCCTGCCAGATTGGACTGCATAAAGTACATTCCAACCTCCCATTTGTAATTGGCCATGTCTTTTTGTAACTTGAACATGGCGTACATTTTTGTCCTCACTCCACTACTATCATCACTATCACACCCACTTTGTAAATCATCACTTTTATTATCACTACCTTTAAACTCATCTTTGTTTTCCTGCCACTTTTCTTTACCTTTTTTTTTGTTCCCCTCTTAGTCATCATCTTCATTCACATAATCAATTAAATTATCCCCTTGTTCCTCATCCAAATCATCATCATACTCATCTGATTCATCATTAAATGCTACCCCCATTGCACTATCATAAATGAAGCTTTCATCCTCACTATCTTCAGAACTAAATACATCATTGATAACACCACCACCTTGTCCATTATCAACATTTCCATCAGTTTCCATAACAGCATTTTCACTATTAACTTTTTCCCTAACAACATTTTCCCTCTCATCATTTTCACTAACAACATTCTCCCTACCAGCAGTTTCCTTTACATTATTCTTACAACTACCATCCCCTTTCGTCTGCTCAGTTTCCTTCAAACCCCCATTAAATGCTTCCTTCAAATTTACATCAATGACTTGTTCAGTTTCATTTTGCCCTACAACTATTTCATCAACAGGACCATCATAGTAATCAGGTTGTGACAATGCGTGTTGAATATAAATGTCAACACTAAGATGCACCCTATAGAGATCAGCAATCTCTAAATCACCTTTGTCATCAACCAACAAGTTCATCCCAAAGGTTGGATCCCTATAATATATCTTTTCAATCGAATTGTACCCTAAATCCTTAAAACAACCTAACAGTTCAAAATAACTCCATCTATCAGAATCTATTTTCAACTCAGCTACTTGACCCCCTTCGTACACATTCATTTCTTCATCAACAAATTCACCACTGTGGTGGATTTTCAAATTCAAATACTCAGCCATATCAAACTATATCCTATGTCCTAAAAAGAAGCGCAGAAAAGAGCAATATTTCAGTTCAATCACTAGAAGCTAGATTTCAGTTCAATCACTAAAACCCTAAAACGAACAAAATGGAAACATTTTCACTTCAATCAGTAGAAACCATACCTGGTTGTCTTCGATATCAACTTGAAGAGTAGAGATTGCTTCAAAACGCAACTGGATTGCCTTCAACATGCAACAATGGCTGCACTAGGGTTCCACCAACTTTACTTCTTTTGCTCCTTCTGAAGAATGGATTCGTTTCAGTTTCCATTTCTTTTTTAGGCATTCCAATTCCACATGGCATCCACATGGCATGACTAATCACACTTCAACCCCACATGTTCGCCAACTGTACAAACCCATTGACTTTGACTAACGTTGGTGACGGTAAGGACTAACGTGACACCATTTAAAAACTTAAGGGATCACTTTGAAACTTTTTAAAATTGAGGGACCAACTTGAACCCAGAAGTAAACTTAAGGGACCAATTTAGGTATTTTGCCTTATTTTTATTTTCATTTTGAATAAACTATCAATCTGAACTATAAATTATGATTCTCTCTATTTTATATTTATGAACCATTGAAATATGATAAATAATTATTAAATTATTATTAACACGTCATTCTCTTCTACTTTCTCTCATGTTTCCATTCAGCTCCAATATCAACCATACATTTGTTTTTTTTATTTTCTCTTTCGTACTTTTTTTTTTCTTTATGCATTAATTGACCATTGAATTAGAAAAGGAAAAAGAGCATCACAAAAATGGCAGCAGAGAATCCATATTCGAAACGGCTACGTCTTGACTACTAAGATGAACTAAAATAGCAAGAATAAAATCTAAGAGAAAAGTAATTTATGTTTCAAAATTCATGGTTTATTATTATTTTTTATTCATATGAGTGGCTTCGCTTTTCAATCTTCACAGGAAAGCCACCTTTCATTAATGATGTAAAGTGGGCAGTGTACTCCGGCTCAAACCCTTCAACCATCGCCGGAACCACCCTAAACCTCCCCATAATCCCGGCAACCACCCTCTTCATCTGCAAGAATGCCATTTCCTTCCCTATACACACCCTCGGTCCAGCCTGAAAAACTGGATAACTATAATAATTTATCCCAATAAAGCTCCACTTCCCAACCTCATCTCGACTCAACCACCTCTCCGGTCGAAACTCAGCCCAATCCGGTCCCCATATCTTCTCAGATCTTCCCATAGCATATACATGATACGTCACCCTCCACCCTTTCTTTATTTCAGTCCCATCCGGCAAAACATCGTCGTGCGCCGCTAATTTAGTATCCACCGGAAGCGGAGGGTATAACCTCATACTCTCGCATAACGCCGCGTGAGTGTAAACCATATCCTTCACCTCATCGTAGCCAACAGTTTCCGATTTTCCAGTAATCTCTTTGAGAATCTCATTCTCAACGTGACTATGTTTACTGAGTAACCAAAAGAACCACGTGAGTGCTGCCGAAGTTGTATCTCTCCCAGCAAGAATAAAGTTTATTACAATATCAACAACAAAAGATTCATCTGAATGTCCAGAATTTAGGAAACGCGATAAAAGATCCACCGATTCCAACTCTGATTTTTCTCCAAGCACTTTTTTCTTATCTCTAACAATTTTAGTGGCGAGTCCTCTTACTTCTGCGACGGCTTCTTTCAGCCGTCGCTCGGTTCCGATGTTCAGGATTTTTTTCACTTTCCATAGTAATGGAATCAGCGCGTTTAATCTCTCGATGCTGAGTTGCGCGCTCTTGTGGAAGGCTTTTGCAAACGGTATTTCAGGTAGGGAAGGGAGGAGATACTCTGGATCGTATCCAAACGCGATCATGCAGATGTTGTCGAAGGTGAAACGTTGGAGGATGTCTTGGAAATCAAGAATAGTGGTTTGGTTTATAGAAGCTTTGAAGAGAACGGGGAGGAAGCGGTTGGAGAGTTCAACATCAACTACGGTTTCAACGAATTTCCGAAGGGATTTAGAGTTGAATTCGTGGCTGGAGATTTGTCGTTGAAACTTCCATGCTTCACCGTCGACGGTGAAGATTCCGTCGCCGAGTAAATCATTGATGGATTGGTAAAACGTGAGACCTTTGCCGTAGCAAGGGAAATTGGTTTTGAGAATGTGTTGCACCACGGCGGGTTGAGCAGTGAAGACTTGGCGGGAACCGAAAGGGCGGTGGAGGACGAAGGTGGAGGAAGGGATGGTTTGGAGAATGTCGGAGGTCCATTGCACGCGTCGGTGGAAGTTGGCTGCCAGAGAAAAAGCAGATCCGAAAATGGGGTAAGATTTAGGAATTGTGGTGTTGGTGGTAGAGGAAGGTGTTTTTTGGGATTTGGATTTTGTTTTTGTGGCTAAGAGTAAGAACCAAACGAGAGATGCAAAGAAAAGTAACCACAAAACCAATGTTTGGAGTTCCATTTTGCAAGTTTGATGTTATGATTGAGTCAGTGAGAGGCAGAGCTACACTTGGCTTATTTCTTCTTCGCTTAATTGTGCAAATGCTGCTTTTATAAGGAAAATATGTTGGTGTAAACTTTTAGTAATTAAAACTTAAAAGTTGACTCGTGAGTCAACTTCTGATTTACTTAAGTCAATGCCCTTTTCTTGGGTCTGATTATTTAAAGAGGATAACTTCTTTATTCACCACAAAAAATTAAATAGTGTACCTTCAATCAATCAATATCATATCATTTTATTATATTTAATAATTTATTTAATAGTTTAAATTTTGTAGCATTCTAATGTCATTTATTTTAATGTACTCTATGGATAACTCTACCCAATTTTTTGAGTTGGGTAGATAAAAATTTATCTTATTTTAATGGAAGTTGATAAAAGGAAGTTGATAAGAGAGAAGTTGTAAGAAGAGGGAAGGTGTGAAGAGAAAAATTGAAAAGAGATGTACAACTTCTCTTGGTTGGAATGAGAAGAAATATGGGAGAAAGAGTAAAACATGATGGGGCCCACACAAATATCATTTCTCCTTCATGATGGGAAGAAGTTGCAGCGAAAGGGCAAGAATCCTATAACATTTTATTATTTTATTGATTTAGCCTTTTAACATGTATGTCATTTTAGAAAATAAAATTCAATTATTTGTTTTTTTTACTGTATCCAATAAAATTGTGCTGCTGCTGCACAATGAGAGATAGAGAGATAATTCAATTAAATTTTTGCAAAATTATTTAAAATATTTTTGTGAGATTTTTTATTTTATTAATTAATTTAATTATAATGATTATGTGAAATAAATTAAAAGTTAAAATAACTTTAATTAATAGCTTTTAGTAAAGGGTACTTTTAAAAATAATATATACTTCTTTCTTCTCTATTTCTTCTATCTTTCACGTATATCAATCAACACATTAAATCATCTTTATTTTTCATTTATTTTTCTCTTTTCACACTGTTTCTCACATCTTTCTTTCTTCTCACTTTCTTCTTATAGCCAACACACCCTAAAAGTAAACAAATTTAATGAGTGGTTCTCAATCTCATAGGGTGTGTTTGGCAATGAGAAGAAAGTGATAAGAGAGAAATATGTAAGAAAGAGTGTTAAGAGAGAGAAATAGAAGAGAAATAGAGTTGATTTGATATATTGATTGGTATAAGGGAAGAATAGAAGAAATTGAGAAGAAAGAAGTATTGATTATTTTTAAAAGTACCAAACTACCCCTACTTTAAGAGTTTTTAATAAAAATTAATTTTAATTTTAATTTAATTATAAAATTTAATTTTTAATAATTAAATTAAATTACAACAAATATCAATTACATGTCAATTTATCTCTTTGATTTTAATAAAAAAATGAACTTCAGTTCACTACCTCCGTGTATTATTGAATAAACAATACTTTAGAAATTTTAATAAAAACTCAGTCTACATATTAATGTATAGTATGTATATAATGGAAGGACATAAATGGAAAGAAAGACAAAAATAAGGCTTCTGTCCACTTTCTTCGCTGTTTTGGGAAGAAGTAAAAAAACGTGGGTCCCACGTTGGTTTGTTCTCTCTCTTCTATTTTTGTTGTAAGCCAAACAACTTAAATATAACACTTCTCTTCTACTTCTCTCGTCTCTCTTTCTCTCTTTTACACTTCTTTCAAAACAAACAGACCCATAATGTCTAAAATAACGTGAGTAGTTGGGACACCGCTGGGAATACTACATATGTAATATCATTGATTTCCCTTAAGCTAAGGGTGTACGAGCTTGTGAGGAAGAGGAAACGTGTCTGTTTTTAGGTGACGTGTTCAGATATTAAAACGTTAGTCATTTTTGCCATATTGAGTGTTTGAGAGAAAGAGACATGGGTAATATTTAATGCACCTCGTGATGGTATTTTTCGAGAAGACAAATAAGTTTTTCATATTCACATGTGGCATCCAGGCATGGATACTTTTTCGCTTTTGGCGCCAACGTATTGGGTGAATGTGTGAGCCCACTTCATGGGCTTTCTATATATTTTCAAAGGCATTGTTTTACCTCTTCTTCCTTTTTTCAAAAACTTTATGTATCAGACTTCATTTTCTTGAACCTTTACTTTCATCGACCATGGTGAGGAAAACTGCGTTCATCCACGTGTGAGACATAACCTCTTTGTATTCTACTGTGGACATGATCGACAAGTTTCGTCATGCCATAAGCTTTTCCAACACAGGACGAGAGAGGGATGTGCTCATGGAGCATTGCTCTAAGGATGAGAGGGCAAACATAGACACGTCTGGTATCCATCTACTCTTTACTTCTACATTCACCTCCCTATAATTTATGATTTGGGGATTATGGTTCCTTTCTCTTTTTCTGAAACGAAGTTCTTAACCACTGTCAAAGTGTCTCTTTCCCAGGTTACTCCAAATATTTGGAGTATACTTAGGGCTTTCCAAATAATTTGTTGCAACTTGGGGTGTCTCCTTCTGTCAAGGTGTTCTCATACTTATATAGAACGAAGTTTTTTCCCAACACTGGCTGGGTAACGTTGCACCTTTTCTTCAGGGTTCGTTTTTTGAAGCCCTTTGCCAATCCTTACGAGGACTGGAAAGTCAAATTCGTTCATGTAAGAGGGCATGACAATACATCTCCTGTTACTACGGAAGCGGGATACGAGCCTTTATACCCCCTATCTTGGTCCATAGATCCTAAGTTTACCATGAGGGTGGATTCACGTGTTCTTTCTCTTTTGGTTCGTGAAGTGATTTAGGTTCTGGAGTGCTTTCACCCCATCGAGTTCAACATCCTCATTGCCCAAGAACGTGAAGATGGACACAAAGTGGAGAAGTATCTAGGTAAGGGTAAATATTTTTTTATCTTTGTTTCACCATATGGACGCGTTCTAACGGTCCTTTATGCACAAGTATATGATAGAGGTGCCCCTCGATGAGAAACATGAGCGCCTGGTGAAGATGCAGACAACCCATCAGCGTACAATGTTGTCTTTTGCTCGCGACACTATTGACGCATGGGGGATGATGCATTGTGAAATTTCTCGGACAGCCGAGATTCTCAGTCCCAAGAATCCCCATGAGGGAAGAAAATTCTTCAGAACTGTTAGGGAGCCATGAGGTCGGACCCAGGGCAGAGAGATTGGAGGTTGTTTCAACTCCCTCTGAGCCCTCTTTGTAGAGAAACCCTGCATTCAACATCGTGGCCTTTGCTGATCATTTCTTTTCCTTCTCTAGAAACTTTTTAGGTGATTATTAAAGGCTTTCCACCATGTCTCCCTCCCAACTATCAACTTTGTTGGAGGCCCAGCTTATGAGATGTTTCTTGGTGTAGAAAGTGCTAAGGGAGAAACACTTTGATACCTTAGGGAGAATATAGTTCAGGATGCTTAGCCTGAACTAGCCTACTTGGAAAGTCGGGGTGGCGTTAAAGCAGATGAAGGTAAGAAAGGATGATTTGAATGTGCATGTCAAAGGAATGGCCGCTCAGGTGCGTGTTCACCAAGTAGAGGTTGAGGCTTCGAGGAAGTTGCTTGAGGAAACTCAAAGCGCTCTCGAAAGCATAAAGGAGCGAGTTTCCCAGTTTACGAATGATGTCGTGGCAGCATCTGTTCACCATTTTGAGGAAGCGAGAAGGCGGGTAGCCCTCTTCTATCCCCATATGGATTAAACCCTCTATACCGTTTTAAGATGGTTTTGGATGGGGAGTTGGTGGACAAAGAATGATTTCTTTTCCTTTCCCCCTTTTTAATTGTTATCTTGTTAACCCCTCCTAGGGATTTTGTAATTATTTTAAACTGTGTGTCCCTTTATGGGCGTCTTTATATTGATTGCTTTTAGTGCTAACTGTTTTATTATTTTGCGTTAATCTTAAAGTGTTTATAGCTATGGTCACGTCTAAGGTGATGAAAATCTCCTCTTCTGAGGGATTCATCATTTTTACTCATACCTATGGGCGACAAGGATCCTTTAGTTTCCTATATGGGTGACAAAGATCCCACCATGGGGAATCCAATATATATAATTGCCTCTAAAGATGTGCCTATTTTCGCATTAATTTTTTCATTTTTAAATCAAAGGTACTTCCTAGAGCAATTTATAAAAATCTGGATTTTCGCCTAATACAAGTTCTATTCTTTCAAACGTGAACCGATATCTCTAAGTTACGTTTTTACAATAATTATTTTAATTAGAAATAATAAAAAATCAGCCCTTAAACAAATCTCATTTAATCAATTAACTATGGCTTATATGCGAGTACCATCGAAACGACGATCCTAACATTCTAACTTCTAATATATATATATATATATATATATGCTAATAATAATAATAATAACTTAAACTAAAAGCAGGAAATAAACAAAAAAAAGAACTTGAAATTAAAAAACCTGTAATACAAAATTGGTACAACAAAAGCTTGAAAATAAACTCCAAAAAAATATGTTGGTAGAATTAAACTGCTAACAATATAAGAGTACAGAAATTAATTCCAAAACTGATTTCTAATGTGTACTTATCACTCAGTGTGAGTAAATAAGTGTTTTTACAAAACTGATTATTTCTGCCTAATAAAACTCTAAAAACTTGGATAATCAAAACTGAAAACTAAAGTCCTGTTTATAGAGCTGTGAGACTGTTAGGTCGAACTCATGTTGTGTCGAGGGAAAGCTTTCATGTGTTTCGACAGGAGGCAAGCATTGCAGTCGAAGTCTGTTCTAATATGTATTGTCGAAATATTCTGTCGAATTGAGCCTTGTGTTAAAGATCCAATTGTTCTAGGTAGCTTGGGCTGCAAGTTATCTAGTTAGTATATAAATAGGCTAGTACACTCTGTTTGTTGAGAGTGGCAAATTGTGATATTCATTTGTAATCATTTGTAACCCTAAATGAGAAAGTGAATAGTAAACAGAAAATATTTGCCCCAATCCTTGTTGTTTTTCTTCTTGTTTCTCTGTTAACCCTAACCCTTGTGGGTTTTTTGATCATAAAGAAACTGTTAATACTTTATTTCAAGGTATCGTTTTTCACAACAAATTGGTGCGGTGAGCATGGAGAAGATGTCTTCAACAAAGTATGAGATTGAAAAGTTCACCGGAGTGAACGATTTCGGTCTGTGGCGCTTGAAGATGAAAGCCCTACTGGCTCAGCTGGGTTGTTTGGAAGCGTTGAAGGGAATGGCAGCCATGGACGTTGCGTTAACAGAAAAAGAAAAGACTACCATGATAGAGAAAGCACACAACACAATCTTGTTGAGCCTTGGTGATAAGGTTCTGCGACAGGTATCAAAGGAGACGACGGCATCGGGGTTATGGGTGAAGCTTGAAAGCTTGTACATGACCAAATCTTTGGTAAATCGTTTGTACTTGAAGCATGCGTTGTATTCATTCAAGATGAATGCAGATAAAGCGTTGACGGAGCAGCTGGATACATTCAACAAGCTGATTCTTGATCTTGAAAATATTGATGTGAAGATCGATGACGAAGATCAAGCACTATTGTTGTTGTGTGCTTTGTAACGCCCCGATTCCAATTATTCCCATTTTGTTGAGTCTTTTATTTAAATTGAGTGATAAATTATTTTATTTGTGGAATTGGTATGTTAATATGCTATGTTGATGTGTTATGTTATTTGACCGTTTTGAGAGTTTTCGGGGAAATTAGAATGGAGGATATTTTTGACATTTCTCAATTAATGATAAGTTAGAAATTTAGTGGAAATATAATTGTGTGAGAAAATGAATTAAATTGAATTTGGGTAAAAAGAAAGAGAGATAGAAAGAAAAAGAGATAAGAAAGAAATAGAAGAAAAATAGAAAGAAAAGAGAATTAGGGAAAAAAAGAAGAGAAAGAAAGGGGAGGAAGAGAAAAGAAGAGGAAAAGAGGAAAACTTAGAAATTCATCAAGATCAATCACATAGCAAGTTGGAATCCGGGTAAGGGTGTGAAATCTTGTTATCTTAGCAATGTGTACGATTATGTATGATTGTATTGTTGTTTTTGTTGATTTTCATGAGTTTTGGTATAAAACCCATTGGTGTAGAAAATGGTAGAAATCGATGTTTTCGCGGATAGAAATCGATATAATTTGTGTTGTATAATCTCCATATGTTTATGAATCATTGCTATTAATTGTTTTGCTGTTGGAAGTGATTTGGGGGAGAAAATGTAGTTTTTGAGGGTTTTGGAACAGTGAAAGCGAAGCAGAAACTCTGCTTCTGGTGTGAAGCGCCGGGCGAAATGCCCAGAGCGCCGGGCGGTTCGTGCCTTCGCCGGGCGAAATTGAGAGGCGAGAGGGTGTCAAGATACTGGTTTGGTTCACGTTTGTGGGGATTTCCTTCGCCCCTTCTTCGCCGGGCGAAGCGAAGGCGAAATTGAAGCGTCGCCGGGCGAAATGTTCCTGTCGCCGGGCGCTTTTGTTTTTTTCATATAATTTTCTTTTCTTTTAAAATTCATAATTCTCGAACCGTAACTCCGATTTAGGCGTTCTTTATATCGTTGGAAAGCTATTAAGCTGTACATTGTGATTATGATGGTGTGGAAAATGTTGGCCGATTTTATTATGTCGGAAAGTCGGGAATAGTGCTATTTAGCGACTTTTACCGTTTTGACTGTGTGTTTGAATGCGAATCGTACAATAGTACAATGATGTGAATGTATATAGATTGTATGTGATTGTATGAGATGAATGCATGAATATATTGTGAATATGTATGCATTTCAAGAATGTCTTGAGTCATTTTGCATGTGAAGCATAATGAAGTACATTCTTGTGTTGAGCGATTCTAATGAGAATCCGTTGTATCGTCGTGTGCCTATGTGAGGTGTGAGCGATGATTACAAATGATTGTGTGCCTGGGTGAGGTGTGAGCAATCGGATTGTGTGCCTAGGTGAGGTGTGAGCAATCGGGTCGTGTGCTCGTGTGGGGTGTGAGCGATCCATAAACATTGTGTGCCCATGTGGGGTGTGAGCAATGGGTGAACATCGTAGGCCCGACGGGGAGTTACAGTGATGTAACGAGCGATGGTTCCAGTAGAGTTCCTGAGTGAACTTGAGATGATTGAGTCGGTACCGCATTGCATTTGCATAGAGTCGTGAGTCGGTCTCTATGATTTGCATTTATCATCTTTGTATTTGTGCATTGATGAATAAACATGAATGTGTATGTTTATGTGGAATGATTGGGAATTGCGAAAGTATGTCTGATGAATATGCTTGGTTGTATATATATATACATTGTGATGCATATGGGTGAGTTTTGATGAATTGTGGTGAGAATGTGGAATATGTGTATTTTTATGTGAAGATATATATAATTATATGCATTGTTATTATGATAATATTTCTCACCCTTCTGCTGTTTTATAATGCTCTATGAGGCATTGCAGAGTAGGTATGCTGGTGGTGTTTTTGTGAAGTGTGTCTTCATTCTTTTGGTCGGTTGGCTCTGATATGTAGCACCGGGTAGCTAGGATGTATATGATTCTTTTGTGATACATTTGTATATGTATCTTGCGGATGAATGTTTATGTAAACATGAATGATGTTGACAGATAATACTTGATGATATGTATATGTATATGTATGTATGTGGGTTGTTATTCAATGTTTAGATTTTCCGCTTTTATTCTAAATGTTGAGATGTGGGTGTAAGGACTAAGTTCCTCTGTTGCAAAGTTACCCCACTGTTGCATATCAACTGTTGAGCAGGTGTTGTATGTTTTAATTGAATGTATAATGTGACATACCTCTTTTATACTATGTTATAATTATACTCTGACGAAATATTTAATATGTGCCTAAATGATTATTTGATTATTTGGGGGTATAGAAAGGGGGTGTTACATTAAGTGGTATCAGAGCCAGAGTTGAGTCAGTTGTGTCTGTCTTGTAGCTGTACTGTTTGAACTGTTGTTTAACTTTGTTGTTATTTTTGGGAATGAGTAGAATATGGCTGGTAGAAACAACAATGCGATGGCTGCTGCTTTGGAAGCAATGGCTAGGGCGGTGCAAGGTGCGCCGAATATGAATGCTAATGACGAGTTCAGGAAGAATCAACCACCGGTTTTCAAAGGAAGGTTTGATCCCAATGGTGCTCAACTTTGGTTGAAAGAGATTGAAAGGATCTTTAGAGTCATGGACTGTGAGGAAGAGAATAAGGTGAGGCTTGGGTCTCACATGCTGAAGGAAGAAGCCGACGATTGGTGGGTCGGTATGTGTCAAGTTCTTGAGGTAGATGATTAGGAGGTAACTTGGGATTTATTTCGTACTGAGTTCTTACGGAAGTATTACCCTGAAAGTGTGAAGGGGAAGAAGGAGATGGAGTTCCTTGAATTGAAACAAGGTAGTATGTCAGTGGTGGACTATACTGCTAAGTTCGTGGAGTTGGTTCAATTCCATCCTCACTATGTTGCAATCACTGTTGAGTTCTCAAAGTGTATTAAATATGAGAATGGTTTGCGTCCTGAGATTAAACAGGCTATGGGATATCAAAGGATAAGAAGGTTTTTGGATTTGACAGAATGTTGTAGAATCTTCGAGGAAGATAACAAGGCTCGTTCTACACATTACCAGAGTTTGAATGAGAGGAAGGGAAAGCAACAAGCTAGAAGTGGGCCTTATGTGACACCCGTTGATAAGGGCAAGCATAGGGGAAACTTTGAGAAGAGATCTGGAGGAGGAGGTTCGGGTCCCATTAAGTGTTACAAGTGTGGTGAAGTGGGTCATAAATCATTTGAGTGTGGGAAGCTAGTGGTGAAATGTTCTAACTGTGGAGGTCTTGGGCATGTTGCTACAGATTGTAGAAGGAATATGGTGAAGTGCTATAATTGTGGAGAAGTTGGTCATATTAGTACTAAGTGTACTAAGCCGAAACAAGCTCAAGCGGGCGGAAAAGTGTTTGCATTGGCGGGGACTCAAACTACTAGTGCAGACCATTTGATAAAAGGTACATGCTTTATTAATAGTACGCCTTTAGTTGCCATTATTGATACGGGAGCGACTCATTCGTTTGTTTCGTCTGAGTGCGCAAAGCGTTTGAATCTTGCGTTGTCTCTGATGGATGGTAAGATGGTTATTGATACTTCCGCAATGGGGTCAGTAACTACTTCTTTGGTTTGTGTGAGTTGTCCTTTGACCATTTATGGTAAAGACTTCGAGATGGATTTAGTGTGTTTGCCTTTGGAAGGGTTGGACGTAATCTTGGGTATGAACTGGTTGCGATTTAATCGAGTTCATATAGATTGCTATCACAAGTTAGTAAGGTTTCCTTCTTTAGAAGATGATGAAGATGAGAGTTTCCTATCCACTAAAGAGTTGAAGAAACTTTTAGCGGACGAAGCTCAATTGTTCGGTGTGTTTGCATCATTGTCGGTGGAGAGTAAAGTTGAGCTCAATGTGTTTCCAGTGGTGTGTGATTTTCCTGAGGACATTAAGGATGTACCGCCGGAAAGAGAAGTTGAGTTTTCCATTGATCTAGTTCTGGGTACTAGACCGATTTCGATGGCACCGTATCGTATGTCGGCATCGGAGTTGGTAGAATTGAAGAAGCAATTGAATGACTTGTTGGGCAAGAGATTTGTAAGACCAAGTGTTTCTCCTTGGGGTGCTCCGGTATTATTGGTAAAGAAAAAGGATGGGAGTATGCGGTTATGCATTGATTATCGACAATTGAACAAGGTGACAATTAAGAACAAGTATCCGCTTCCAAGGATCGATGATTTGATGGACCAATTGGTTGGTGCGTGTGTTTTTAGCAAGATTGATTTGAGATCGGGATATCACCAGATTCGTGTGAAAGAAGAGGATATTCAAAAGACGGCCTTTAGGACACGGTATGGCCATTACGAATATTCCGTGATGCCATTCGGGGTTTCTAATGCGCCGGGTGTGTTTATGGAGTACATGAATCATATCTTTCATGAACAGTTAGATCGTTTTGTGGTTGTGTTCATCGATGATATTTTAATTTATTCTAAGTCTCAAGAGGAGCATGAAGAGCATTTGAGAATTGTGTTACAAATTTTGAAAGAGAAACAATTGTATGCTAAGTTGTCGAAATGTGAGTTTTGGTTATCGGAAGTAAGTTTCCTTGGACATGTTATTTCCGGTAGTGGTATTAGTGTTGATCCATCCAAGATTGATGCGGTGATGCAATGGGAGGCTCCTAGATCGGTTACGGAGATTCGGAGCTTTTTAGGCTTGGCGGGTTATTATCGGAGGTTTATTGAGGGATTTTCAAAGTTGGCACTTCCGTTAACGCAATTGACTTGTAAGGAAAAGCCTTTCATTTGGGATATTCATTGTGAAGAGAGTTTCAATGAGTTAAAAAGAAGGTTGACAACGGCTCCGATCTTGATTTTGCCAAATCCGACGGAACCATTTGTTGTGTATTGTGATGCTTCATTGGTTGGTTTAGGTGGTGTTTTGATGCAAGATGGAAAAGTTGTGGCTTATGTTTCAAGACAATTGAGAGTGCATGAAAAGAATTATCCTACGCATGACTTGGAGTTGGCGGTCGTGGTGCTTGTTTTGAAAATATGGAGGCACTATCTCTATGGTGCGAGATTTGAAGTTTTTAGTGATCACAAAAGCTTAAAATATTTATTTGACCAAAAAGAATTGAACATGAGACAAAGAAGGTGGTTAGAGCTTTTGAAGGATTATGATTTTGGTTTGAATTACCATCCGGGTAAGGCAAACGTAGTGGCCGATGCTTTGAGTCGGAAGTCGTTACATATGTCCTCATTGATGATGAGGGAATGGGAACTTTTGGAGAATTTTAGAGACTTGAGTTTGGTTTGTGAAATAACGCCGAGAAGTGTGAGACTTGGTATGCTACATGTTACGAATGATTTTCTTGCAACCGTGTGTGAAAAGCAAAAGTTGGACTTGAAGTTTGTTGATTTGATAATGAAGGAAAATGAGGATTTCAAGGTTGATAATTTTGGAGTTTTGAGATTCCGTGGTCGTATCTGTATTCCCGATGATGCGGAGTTGAAAAGGATGATATTGGAAGAAGGACACCGAAGTAACTTAAGTATTCATCCGGGAGCGAATAAAATGTATCAAGATTTGAAGAAAATCTTTTGGTGGTCCGGATTAAAGAGAGATGTGGCTCAATTTGTGTATGCGTGCTTAACTTGTCAAAAGTCTAAAGTGGAACATCAAAAGCCTAGTGGATTGATGCAACCGTTGGACATTCCGGAGTGGAAATGGGATAGTATATCGATGGATTTTGTTACGGGATTGTTGAATACGCAAAGAAGACATAATGCTATTTGGGTAATTGTTGATAGGCTTACTAAATCTGCTCACTTCATTCCAATTGATATTAGCTATCCTTTGGAGAGGTTAACCGAGATTTATGTTATTGTGGTTGTGAAGTTACATGGAGTTCCTAAGAGTATTGTATCGGATAGAGATCCTAGATTCACGTCAAGGTTTTGGGAGAGTTTACAAAAGGCTTTGGGTTCTAAGCTAAGATTGAGTTTGGCTTATCATCCGCAAATGGATGGTCAAACCGAGAAGACAATTCAATCGTTGGAGGATTTATTGCGTGCTTGTGTGCTCGAGCAAGGTGGTGCTTGGGATGGTTATTTGGCGTTGATTGAGTTCACCTACAATAACAGTTTTCATTCAAGCATAGGTATGGCACCATTTGAGGCTTTATATGGTCGGAGATGTCGAACACCTTTGTGTTGGCATGAAACAGGTGAGAGGACGGTAGTTGGACCGGAGATGATACACCAAACGATGGAGAAAGTGAAGTTTATTCGTGAAAAGATGAAAGCTTCTCAAAGTAGACAAAAGAGTTATCATGACAAGAGGAGAAAAGATCTTGAGTTTCAAGAAGGCGACCATGTGTTTTTGAGAGTTACGCCGATTACGGGTGTGGGTCGTGCTTTGAAGTCGAAGAAGTTGACTTCTCGTTTTATTGGTCCGTATCAGATTTCTGCACGAGTTGGTTCTGTGGCTTACCGTGTGGCGTTGCCTCCGAATCTTTCCAATTTGCATGATGTATTCCATGTTTCGCAACTTTGGAAGTATGTTCCGGATCCGTCACATGTTATTCCTATGGACGAGGTTGAAGTGAAAGATAACCTTACGGTTGAAACTTTACCGATTAGGATTTTGGACCGTGAAGTTAAGGAGCTGAGAGGCAAGGATATTGCACTTGTGAAAGTAGCGTGGGGAGGCGCTGCGGAAGGCGATATGACTTGGGAGCTAGAGAGTAGGATGCGAGAGTCGTATCCGGAGTTGTTTGAATCAGGTAATATTTTCGAGGACGAAAATTTCTAAAGTGGGGGAGAGTTGTAACGCCCCGATTCCAATTATTCCCATTTTGTTGAGTCTTTTATTTAAATTGAGTGATAAATTATTTTATTTGTGGAATTGGTATGTTAATATGCTATGTTGATGTGTTATGTTATTTGACCGTTTTGAGAGTTTTCGGGGAAATTAGAATGGAGGATATTTTAGACATTTCTCAATTAATGATAAGTTAGAAATTTAGTGGAAATATAATTGTGTGAGAAAATGAATTAAATTGAATTTGGGTAAAAAGAAAGAGAGATAGAAAGAAAAAGAGATAAGAAAGAAATAGAAGAAAAATAGAAAGAAAAGAGAATTAGAGAAAAAGAAGAAGAGAAAGAAAGAGGAGGAAGAGAAAAGAAGAGGAAAAGAGGAAAACTTAGAAATTCATCAAGATCAATCACATAGCAAGTTGGAATCCGGGTAAGGGTGCGAAATCTTGTTATATTAGCAATGTGTACGATTATGTATGATTGTATTGTTGTTTTTGTTGATTTTCATGAGTTTTGGTATAAAACCCATTGGTGTAGAAAATGGTAGAAATCGATGTTTTCGCGGATAGAAATCGATATAATTTGTGTTGTATAATCTCCATATGTTTATGAATCATTGCTATTAATTGTTTTGCTGTTGGAAGTGATTTGGGGGAGAAAATGGAGTTTTTGAGGGTTTTGGAACAGTGAAAGCGAAGCAGAAATTCTGCTTCTGGTGTGAAGCGCCGGGCGAAATGCCTAGAGCGCCGGGCGGTTCGTGCCTTCGCCGGGCGAAATTGAGAGGCGAGAGGGTGTCAAGATACTGGTTTGGTTCACGTTTGTGGGGATTTCCTTTGCCCCTTCTTCGCCGGGCGAAGCGAAGGCGAAATTGAAGCGTCGCCGGGCGAAATGTTCCTGTCGCCGGGCGCTTTTGTTTTTTTCATATAATTTTCTTTTCTTTTAAAATTCATAATTCTCGAACCGTAACTCCGATTTAGGCGTTCTTTATATCGTTGGAAAGTTATTGAGCTGTACATTGTGATTATGATGGTGTGGAAAATGTTGGCCGATTTTATTATGTCGAAAAGTCGGGAATAGTGCTATTTAGCGACTTTTACCATTTTGACTGTGTGTTTGAATGCGAATCGTACAATAGTACATTGATGTGAATGTATATAGATTGTATATGATTGTATGAGATGAATGCATGAATATATTGTGAATATGTATGCATTTCAAGAATGTCTTGAGTCATTTTGCATGTGAAGCATAATGAAGTACATTCTTGTGTTGAGCGATTCTAATGAGAATCCGTTGTATCGTCGTGTGCCTATGTGAGGTGTGAGCAATGATTACAAATGATTGTGTGTCTGGGTGAGGTGTGAGCAATCGGATTGTGTGCCTAGGTGAGGTGAGAGCAATCGGGTCGTGTGCCCGTGTGGGGTGTGAGCGATCCATAAACATTGTGTGCCCATGTGGGGTGTGAGCAATGGGTGAACATCGTAGGCCCGACGGGGAGTTACAGTGATGTAATGAGCGATGGTTCCAGTAGAGTTCCTGAGTGAACTTGAGATGATTGAGTCGGTACCGCATTGCATTTGCATAGAGTCGTGAGTCGGTCTCTATGATTTGCATTTATCATCTTTGTATTTGTGCATTGATGAATAAACATGAATGTGTATGTTTATGTGGAATGATTGGGAATTGCGAAAGTATGTCTGATGAATATGCTTGGTTGTATATATATATATACATTGTGATGCATATGGGTGAGTTTTGATGAATTGTGGTGAGAATGTGGAATATGTGTATTTTTATGTGAAGATATATATAATTATATGCATTGTTATTATGATAATATTTCTCACCCTTCTGCTGTTTTATAATGCTCTATGAGGCATTGCAGAGTAGGTATGCTGGTGGTCTTTTTGTGAAGTGTGTCTTCATTCTTTTGGTCGGTTGGCTCTGATATGTAGCACCGGGTAGCTAGGATGTATATGATTCTTTTGTGATACATTTGTATATGTATCTTGCGGATGAATGTTTATGTAAACATGAATGATGTTGACAGATAATACTTGATGATATGTATATGTATATGTATGTATGTGGGTTGTTATTCAATGTTTAGATTTTCCGCTTTTATTCTAAATGTTGAGATGTGGGTGTAACGACTAAGTTCCTCTGTTGCAAAGTTACCCCACTGTTGCATATCAACTGTTGAGCAGGTGTTGTATGTTTTAATTGAATGTATAATGTGACATACCTCTTTTATACTATGTTATAATTATACTCTGACGAAATATTTAATATGTGCCTAAATGATTATTTGATTATTTAGGGGTATAGAAAGGGGGTGTTACATGCTTTGCCCAGAACGCATGCACACTTCAAAGAAACCCTCTTGTATGGAAGAGAGTCCCTGACCTTTGAAGAAGTTCAAGAAGCCTTGTATTCGAAGAATTTGAATGAAAGAAAGGAGCAGAAACCATCATCAGTTGGTGAAGGGTTGTCCGTGAAAGGAAGATCGTCAAAGAAAGATGGTAGGTTTGACAAAAAGAAAGGTAAGGCTCAGTAGAAGTCTTGTGGTAGTGATATGTCTGGTATTAAATGTTATCACTGTAAGAAGGAGGGTCACACAAGAAAGGTGTGCCCTGAGCGCCTGAATAATCATGGAGGTAAGGACAATGGCTATGCAGCTATTGTGCAAGATGGTTATGAATCATCTGATGTCCTTGTAGTTTCGAGCAGCAACTCTTGCGAAGAGTGGATTATGGATTCTGGATGTACTTGGCATATGACTCCAAACAAGAATGTGTTTGAAGAATTATGTGATCAAGATGGTGGATCAGTGCTGCTGGGGAACAATAAATCTTGCAAGATTGCAGGTATTGGATCTGTTAGATTCAAGCTCCATGATGAGTCAATAAGGTTATTGACTTGGGTTAGGTATGTACCTGACCATAAGAGGAATTTAATTTCTCTTGGTGAATTCAACAGGAAGGGATATATTTTCTATGGAGAGAAAAGTATCCTGAAAGTCATGAAGGGGTCGAAGGAAGTCTTGAGAGGCGTGAAGAAACAAGGCTTGTATACCCTTGAGGCTGGGGTTGTAAGTGGTTCGACAAATGTTGTATCCACGAAACCTGTGTCGAAGACAGAATTATGGCACATGATATTAGGCCATGTCAGCGAAAGAGGCCTGGTCGAATTGGGGAAGCAGAACCTGCTAGGTGGTGACAAATTCGAAAAGCTGGAGTTTTGTGAATCTTGTGTATTTGGTAAATCCTGTAGGGCAAAGTTTAACAAAGGCAAGCAAAGAACACATGGATCCCTGGATTATATTCATGCTGATCTTTGGGGGCCTGCAAGGAATCCTTCACACTCAGGTGCAAGCTATTTTCTATCCATCGTTGATGACTATTCCAGGAAGTTATGGGTATTCACTCAGAAGACGAAGGATGAAACTTTTGAGAATTTCAAAAGTTGGAAGGTTCTAGTCGAAACTCAAACTGGCAGAAAGGTTAAGAGGTTGAGAACCGACAATGGCCTTGAGTTCTGCAATGAATCGTTCGACAGTTACTGTGTTGATTCTGGGATTGCAAGGCATAAGACTGTAGCAGGTACTCCTAAACAAAATGGCTTAGCTGAGAGATTCAATCGAACCATCCTTGAAAGGGTTAGATGCATGTTGGTTAGTGTTGGATTGAAGAAGGTGTTTTGGGCAGAGGCTGTTTCGACAGCAGCTTATCTGATAAGTAGATGTCCCTTGACTGCCCTGGGAATGAAGACACCTGAAGAAGTTTGGTCGGGTCATCCACTAGATCTCGACAAACTAAGAGTATTTGGCTGTTTAGCCTATGCTCACATTAGGCAAGACAAGGTCGAACCTAGAGCTCTGAGATGCATGTTCCTTGGATATCCTGAGGGAGTCAAGGGTTATAGGTTACGGTGCCTAGAACCAGGTCACAGAAGATGTATCACAAATCGTGATGTAGTTTTCAATGAGGTCGAGATGGCGTTCAAGAAAATTGGTGATGTTGGTCGAAGTGCAGAAATCTCTGAAGAGGAGCTGGAACAGGTAGAGATGCCTGTTGAGGTGGAGCATAGTGATGCTGAAGTGCATAGCCCAAATAAAGTCGAAGAAGAAGAGCAAGATGCTGAAGAGGCTGAGGAAATTGTCGATGACTACCTACTGGAAAGAGATAGGTCGAGAAGAGCCATCAAGCCACCTCAGAGAGTTGGTTATGCAGATCTTATAGCATTTGCCTTAATCTCTGCAAGCGAGGTGCTTGAGGAAGAACCTAGAGATTACAAGCAAGCTATAAGGAGTCGAAACAAGACTGAATGGCAAAAAGCCATGGATGACGAGATGAAATCTCTTCATGATAATAACACTTGGGAGTTGATTGAAAAACCTGCAGGAGCAAGGTTAGTCAGTTGTAAGTGGATTTTTAAGGTCAAGGAAGGAATCGAAGGAGTGATGTCAAAGCACTTTAAGGAGAGGCTGGTTGCTAGGGGGTTCACTCAGAAACAAGGTGTCGACTTAAATGATGTGTTCTCACCTGTTGTAAAGCATATATCCATTCGAATGTTGTTGGCCATGGTGGCAAAGTTCGATTTAGAACTTGAGCAAATGGATGTGAAGACAACACTTCTATATGGTGATCTAGATGAAACGATCCTGATGCGTCAACCTGAAGGGTATGTAGAAAAGGATAAGGAAGATTATGTGTGCAAGCTGAATAGGTCTTTGTATGGCCTGAAACAGTCTCCTCGACAGTGGAACAGGAGATTCGACAAGTTCATGGCACACATTGGTTTCACTAGCAGCCAGTTCGATCACTGTGTTTACTTCAGATTTCGACCTGGAAACTCACTTGTTATTTTGTTGCTTTACGTGGATGATATCCTCATAGCTAGCAACAATGTTGAGGATGTAATGGAGGTGAAGGCTGAACTCAGTAAGGAGTTCGAAATGAAGGATCTGGGAGTTGTCGCCAGGATTCTTGGGATTAACATTCAGAGAGATAGAAAACAGTCGAAGTTGTGCTTATCTCAAGAGACATACCTACGGAAGTTTCTCGACAAGTTTGGTATGTCGAATTCAAAGCCTGTTGTGACACCTACAAATCCTCAGTTTAAGCTTAGTACTACTCAAAGCCCGAGTACTGAAGCTGAAAGAATCTATATGAGTAGCATTCCATATGCTAGTGTAGTGGATTCTTTGATGTATGATATGGTCTATACGAGGCCAGACATAGCATATGGGGTGTGCCTTATGAGCAGGTATATGGCCAATCCTGGAAAGACACACTGGCAAGCTGTATAGTATATTCTCAGGTACATAAATAAGTCTCTGAAAAGAGTCTTGATTTATGGTGGAGCCTGTGGTGGTGATAGCATAGTCGAAATTGAAGGATTTGTCGACTCTCATTATGCAGGTTGTATGGATTCCAGAAAGTCTATTTCTGGATATGTGTTCACAATGTTTGGCACAACAATCAGTTGGAAAGCAACGCTTCAGAAGGTTGTTGCCTTATAAAATACTTAAGTAGAGTATATTGCCCTCACTGAAGCTGTGAAAGAAGCATTGTGCCTTGAAGGTTTTGCAAAGGAGCTGAAACTTCAAGGTCGAAGTATCACTGTTAAATGTGATAGTCAAAGTGCAATACACCTGTCGAAGAATTCAGCCTATCATGAGCGAACTAAGCACATCGATGTGAGGCTGCACTTCGTCAGAGAGATAATCGAGCGTGGTGAAGTCCAGGTGCTGAAGGTTTTGATTGAAGACAATGCTGCTGATATGATCACCAAGACGTTGCCGAGTTGCAAGTTTTTCCACTGTATGTATTTGATAAAGCTGCATGATGAAAGCTAGTTGATTCCCTAGTTGTTGAGTTAGATCTAAGGTGGAGATTTGTGAGACTGTTGGGTCGAACTCATGCTATGTCGAGGGAAAGCTTTCATGTGTTTCGACAGGAGGCAAGCATTGTAGTCGAAGTCTGTTCTAATATGTATTGTCGAAATATTCTGTCAAATTTAGCCTTGTGTTTAGGATCCAATTGTTTTAGGTAGCTTGGGCTGCAAGTTATCTAGTTAGTCTATAAATAGGCTAGTACACTCAGTTTGTTGAGAGTGGCAAATTGTGATATTCATTTGTAATCATTTGTAACCCTAAATGAGAAAGTGAATAGTAAACAGAAAATATTTGCCCCAATCCTTGTTGTTTTTATTCTTGTTTCTCCGTTAACCCTAACCCTTGTGGGTTTCTTGATCATAAAGAAACCGTTAATACTTTGTTTCAAGGTATCGTTTTTCACAACAAGAGCAAAATTTTGTGCTAATAACTGCTAGAAAGTAGGAAAAGTGATGGAGAAAAATGAGGGAAGATAGAGACTAGTTCTAAGGAAGTGGGGCTACAAATGGGGTTTCGCTGTCCTAGCGGGCGTCGGCTGGGGTTGACGGGTGTCAGGCCTTGAATTTTCATAATCTTACCTGGCTAACGATCGTCAGGTCTTCAAATTTTGATTTTCTTACTTTTTTCGCCGTTTTCATTTGCACAAGTCTCCGACTCAACTATTCCTGAAACACAGAGATAATACTAGCATAATACTACCAAAAACATATAAAAGTGACACTAAAATGCATGATAACCGAGTCAAAATACTTATGTGTTTTCCCATTATCAAACTCCCATACACTTGAACCATTGCTTGCCCTCAAGCAATTTAGCTAGCATATAAACATTTATAATGAAATAGAATGATTAAAAAGACATAGGGCACATCTGCCCCCAACTGTCCTCACTATGGGTACGTCTGCCCTCAAAATCGAATTGAGATATTGAAATTAACCTTTGCAATATCAGTTTACAAGAGAAGTAGTATATATTCAAACCCATAAACCCTATGTTTGATGTTAATCCTAGCTTATTCTCTCCCCTTAATCTTAGCTAAATCAAGTCACACAAGATCTCCAATTTGATCCTCCGGTTACCACTACTCCTTTAATAAAACCATCGTTCTTTAAAGCTTTCACTCGGCTGAATCCAAATTGCGAAATCTTTCCCCAAGCCTTTTAATTGATCCTTCGATTACCGCTACTTCTTTGCAAGAACCCTCGTTCTTAAAAGCTTTCACTCGGCTGAATCCAAATGCAAAGACTTGTGTAAAAAAACTCCAATCAACCCTTGATCTTGGAGTAAAAACCATAAAGGTTTTCTCAATAAAACCCCCAAAAATTCTCAACTAAACAAATCCTAAATTGAAATTTATCACTCTCAATCTAAATCACTCGACAAGAATTATTATGTATGAATGGTCAATGAATGCTATGAAGAATAATGAAGATGAAGAGCAATCTTCGTATCTTTCAGGTTTCAATACTTTGAAATAAGATGCATGAATGTATTTATGTGTGTGTGTGTAAAAGTGGAAATGTAACAAAAAATTTGTGCAAGAATAACCAATATTTTTTCAGCAAAATAAGTTACGAGTCGACTTATAGAATTCTATGCGTCGATGCATGAAAGACAATGAGCAAATGAGTTATGAAACAATGACCTATGTGTCAATCTATAGGGTTATACGTCGACTTATAGAAGAAAAATTTCTTTTATGCATCGGCTTGTAGCTTCTATGAGTCGATGCTTACTATCTAGTGAGATTTCTTTTAAAATTGTGTCTCTATGCACCGACCCATGCATCGTCCTATAGCCCTATGAGTCACTGCATATTGAATGAACAATTTCATGCACCAACCTGTAACATATATGAGTTTATGCATGCTGAATGGAAAATCTTATGCACCAACGTGTACCATCTATGAGTTGATGCATGTTGAATGGAAAATTTTATACACCAACCTGTAACAACTTATGAGTTGATGTATGCTGAATGGAAAATAATTTCCCACATTATTTGTGCAGTATGAGTTAATGCATAAAACTCATTTTGACCCAAAACCTTGTTTTGACTTAGTAAATGATTCTAAACAATTAAGGTTAATAATGCACTCCTAATCACGAAAATGTACACCTAGATTGAGAGGATACCGTCCAATCTACACAAATACTAAGTGTCCTAGTTTTGACATCAATCAAAACATACTACTAGAAGGAGAATGCACTCACAAACATATTGAAATTCTTTAAAGGAAACATTTTAGCTAAGTATGGGATCCCTTAAGCTATTGTGAAAGATAATGGAACAAAATTCATGAATAAGAATTTGAAGAAGCTGCTAAAGGATCTGAAAGTCAAGAAACACCTCACATAGGTTGAACATTCCTAGACGAACAGGCATGCCAAGATGGAAAATTGGGATCTTCTACGGGGATTTAAGAGAAAGCCCTAAGCGGCTAAGGGAAATTGGATGGAGGAAGTCCATTATGTTCTTTGAGCCTATAGAACCACACCTCATTCAACAACATGTGAGTCACCCTTTTGACTCATTTAAGATACTAAAGTCGTCTTTCTTGTCGAGATATGATAACAAATTTGGAGGATAACACACCCCTTACAAGAGGAAGACATTGCACAAGTATTCTGGGAAGAGGTAGACTTTTTGGAAGAAAATAGAACCTATGTCGTCCTCATGAGTGCTTTCATAAAATAGACAATTGAGACCAGGTACAACAAGGGAGTCCAACCTCGAGAGTTATATCCTAGTGAAGTGGTGTTAAGACAGGTTGATGTCTGAGGAAAAATGTCAGAGACGGGAAAATTGCAGCCAATCGAGAAAGACCATACATGATCAGGGTTAGCATAGGAAGCAAATCCTACACTCTAGAGCCCCTGCATGGAAAATCAATCCCAAGGACGTGGAATGCTACTAAGCTCAAGCGATATTTTAACTAAATATTCCTTAGGTTGTATGAATGCGAATTGAAAATGAATATTTAATGTAATACTTTGATATGAGTAATGCAATGACCTTTGTTGAATTATATGATCATATTTTCCAAGTGAAGAATATGATGTATGATTATCAAGGTGATCGAAGTCGCTGCTGGCACACCCCTTCTTGGTAGCTAGCCCTATATAGCACAAGCGGTGGAGCCCTTGATACGTCAGTCTCAAACCAAGTTTTCACCTGGGGGTAGGGAAAGGGAACCGACCTTTGGCTGGGCACATTCACCAAAGATGTTAAAGAAAAGTGGTTGCCCAACTAGTCCACATTGTTGATATGATGAAATAAAACTGTTAAAGACTATATGATGAAATAAAACCATAACACCATGTCCATTTTGATTCATGTCTATCAACTCCTCTGTATCCTCCAAAACCTTTATATCCACCAACTGCTCTAGAAGTTTGGTTCATTTGTGATTAAAACATTGTTGAGCCAATCATAATTGTGTTTATATTTCATATACATCTTTTGTAGTAGTGTTTGTGTACACCTTTTGTAGTTGTGTCTGTGTACACCTTATGCCATTTTAGAACATGTTTAATGTCATTTTGGTTTAACGAATTTGGTTTGAATCAAGTAATGTATCACGATTTTACTTTAATGCCATTAAATTCAAGATCATGTTGATATAAAAATTCTCATTAAATTAAATCCAAAATATTAGAAAATTTTGGTCTGATAGATAACATGTTACAAAGGCACTTTAATTGTCCTAATTTGGTCCTTTAACTAGCTATAAGGTTTCAATTTAGTCTCTTTTTTAATTGTTGACTCACTATTTTGACTTTTGTCATGCTGTCATGCCACATATACACAACTTAAAGTTTTTTCACAAAATTTAACAGAAATGATCAACTTGACTAACCTAATGTTTTTTATGGGACTAAAATGTAAGTTTAATAGAAATTAAATTAAAGATTTTTTTTAGACCAAAACAAACTTAATGCACATCATTAACCAGTAAGTGTTTAATACAAGGAGGAGCTAAATTAAATGAATTACGCCTAGGCCATGAATTGGCCGCCCTAGCAAGAGAGTGGGCAACCATATTCGCTTGGTGTCTAATGAACTTTACCTCACAGTTTGGATTAACAGATAACAAGGCTTTTATAGAATTAAGAATAACATAAAACTCTGAATCACCGTTATAACTGAAGTGAATGGCTTGAACAACTTTCTGAGAATCACATTTGAAAACCACATTATCCATATGCAAGACGATAGCTTCGTGAATTGCTTCTTTAAGAGCCATAGCTTCAGCTTCAAGCATGGACATAGTTTCGGGATCCCAAGCCACACCTGCTATAATAAAATTCCCACTATGATCACGCAAACACCAACCCCTATTAGAAGTGCCTCTATGCTTATTAAAAGCCGCATCCACGCTACATTTCAACCAACCTTCCCTAGAAAGACTCCAAGTAGTAGGAAACTGGTGGTTATTAATGGGATCACATACTTTTTGGGCCATAAACCATTCCTGCCACTTGTGAAAAACTAACCATACAAGTTTAGTGGTTGCCTCTTGTTCATTGTGCCAAATGAGATTATTCATGTTCTTCCATATTTCATCTAACATAAAAGCAAATCTACCATCATCCCTCATATCCTCCTTACTACAAATATCAAAAATAAGAGATTTAGCATCATAAAAAGAATGTAATCGAGCATCTATAAGAAAGGACAAAACTGCTGCCCTCCAACAATGGTTAATCTCATTACAACCAAAAAACAGATGCCAATCATCTTCAAGATTATTATCACAAAATTGACAAGTAGCGGGATATTGAACATGATGTTGACGGAGTCTAGCACGAGTCGGTAAACAGCTCTTACAAATTCTCCACAAGAGATGCTTAACCCTTGGTGAGGCTCTAATATTCCAGAGACTATTCCAAACCTCCTCCCCTCCCCCATTCTTATGCCTCCTCCGAAGACTCCTCCACAACCTATAACCAGAATGCACACTATAGTTTCCATTTTGTTCACCCTTCCATATCATCCTATCCCCCTCCATAAGAGGTACCTGTAAGATTTCCTAGGCCTCTACGCAAGTAAACAAATCCCTGATAATCCCCAAGTCCCATTGTTTCACATTAGGTAGCATAATATTTCAAACAGTAATGTCATAAGCACCTTGTTTCTCGGGACCACTCAGACACCCATCCCTCTTTCCCCTGATCCAAGACTCATGCATAACCCTGATGTGACTACCATCCCCAATGCTCCACCTGCATCCTAAAGATAAGACTTCCTTCGAATTCCAAATACTCATCCACATAAAAATAAGATTATAACCAAGGTTAGCTTCAAAGAAAGATGTTATAGGGAAATACCTTGCTTTGAAGATTCTGGAAACAAGAGCTTGAGGCTTGGACAACAAGTTCCACCCTTGTTTAGCAACCATGGACATATTAAAAGCTTTAAAATCTCTAAATCCCAATTTACTTTCCTTCTTGGAGCAAGCCAGCTTATCCCAGGCCATCCAGTGGATGCCCATATAATTGCTCCCTCCTCCCCACCAAAAGGAATTCAACATCTTCTCAATACCATTACAATCTGCATCTGGGAGGATAAACAGGCTCATAACATAGGACGGTATGGTTTGGAGCACCAATTTTATCATAACTTCCTTCCTTGATTTTGATAAAGCTCTACCTCTCCAGGAATTAATTTTGTTACAAATATGATCTTTGTTAAGAGAGAAATTTGCCTTCTTACTTCTACCAATCATAGAGTGCAAACCTAGATACTTTCCAGTTCCCAACACATGAAGAACTCCCATAATGCTAGCAAGATCTTCCATGGTCGAGTTACTTATGTTTCAGCGAAAAAAACACTTCAGATTTATTCAAATTAATCTCCTGCCTCGAGGACTTAGCATAAGTACTGAGCAACTTCATAAGATGTCTAACTTCAAAGAGGTTAGCCCTGCAAAATAAAAAATAGTCATCATAAAAAAGAAGGTAGGACACAGTGGGTGCCCCTCGACATATTTGGATCCCATGGATATCGCCTCTAGCCACTACTTCCCTAATAAGAGTCGTAAGACCTTCTGAAACAAGAATAAATAGGTAAGGGGGCAATGGGTCCCCTTGCCTCAACCCACACCCTAGTTCAATCGGTCCAACTCTATCCAAATTAACAAGAACAGTATAATGCACCGAGGAGACACACATCATCATCTAATGAATCCACCTTTCTACAAACCCTATTCTACAAAGCATACCACGGAGAAAACCCCGATCCAATCTATCATACGCCTTGCTAATATCCACCTTAAGAGCCAAATGATCTTTCCTGCCTTTAGTTTTTCTCTTAAGAGTATGGATGACCTCTATAGCAATCATCGCATTATCTAGGATAGAACGACCCTCCACAAATGTCGATTGTTCCTCTTATACACATTTATCCAGCGTCATCTTCAATCTATTAGCAAACGCTTTAGACACAAATATCACATTACATAAGGAGATAGGGATGAAATCCTTCATATCATGAGGGTTGGCAATCTTAGGGATCAAACATACATTCATATCATTAAGCGACAACGGGAAGAATCCTCTATACAACCAAATATTGGCTGCCTCGAAAATATCTCTACCACACAAGTCCCAAAAATTTTGATATAACTCAGGATTAAAATCGTCCAGACCCTTATAAAAATTGAATGATATGACCAACTCATATGATTTAATTATGTTGTTTGACATGAAGTTGCGAAAGTGTTAAATACTTTTAAGAAAGAATGACTAGTTATTGTGTCTTCTCAATTCAAATAATAATTTGGGGAATTGTCGAAAATATATAATTTCATATTAAAAAACCATGTGGTTTGACTAGAGATAGTTTTATGGTCTTTATGGTTCAATATATGAGAAAATGGAAAGATTTTTTAAAACATTTTCTTGGATTTAACAAGCCGAGTGATTTCAATTTATTAGAGTTTGACCAAAATTATCCTTATAAATTTAATTTGTAAGATTGAAAATATCATTTCATATAAATTTTTTAGAAGCTTTATGTCTAATCAATGTAAAATTTATGATCTTTTCAATACACTCTCATGTTCAACGCTCTTTTGAATTTATTG
This sequence comes from Lathyrus tuberosus, assembly GCA_022829125.1. Lineage (NCBI taxonomy): Eukaryota > Viridiplantae > Streptophyta > Magnoliopsida > Fabales > Fabaceae > Lathyrus > Lathyrus tuberosus. Next base: position 5,971,359 of record JALAZF010000132.1, on the reverse strand, counting down.
CATAGATATTGCCGATAGATAGGTTATCGTCTGATTGATATGCTTTTATACAATATTAAAGTTTAACATAACTCATCATTACAAACCAACTTATAAGATGAGAAGGAATGTTATTCGATATAAATCTTCTAGAAATTCTATGTTTAATTTGAGATAGTATCAATCTATTAAAAGGCAATTGCATGCACTTCGTAAGTTGCTCTTAATACAAATTTTTTACATTAACAAAAAGGTACTCCCTCCGTCCCAAATTATAAGACGTTTTGAGCTTTTCACACAAATTAAGAAACTTAATTATTACTTTATGGGAAAGACAAATTATGTATAACTTTACAGTAATGCCCCTCATAATTATATAGGAGAGAGAAATTAAAAGAGTTGAAATAATAAATAATAATAAATATTTGAGGGTATATTGGAGAAGATGTCATTTATATTGCATTGGGAATGTAAGGTGACTTATAATTTGGGACAAATTTTTTTGGCAAAGTGACTTATAATTTGGGACGGAGGGAGTATTTAAGTAAGCAAGTAATATTAATCTTGTATATTCTTTTCTCTTATAAAAACATGACATGTGGCATTCATTTTTAAACATTCCCCAATTAAATATTACATCTATTCATTCTCTCTCTTGATTCAAATTTTAAATCTCTTTCACATTTCTTTTTCCCACACTTTTTTCACTTTCATTTTAATTTTTTTTCTCTCTATTTATTTACTATGACTATAAATGTTAATCTATTTTTTAATTTTAATAAAATTAAAAAATTATTTTATCTCACGGATTGCTATCAACACAATATCTAATTTATTTTAATTAATTATTGTCTCAGAGACAAAATTCTTATTTCTAATTATTATTTTTTTCTTTAATCATCTCATAGTTGTTTTTCTTTTTTTATGATTATTTAATACAATTAGATTTATATGATTATTGTTTATTTTACAATTAAGTAAATCATTTTAAATTTTATATATGTATCTAAATATATTTCATATCATATCAAATAATTTTTTGATCTCACGGGTCATTATCATCACAATGTTTATTTTATTTTAATCAACAATTTGTCAAAATTTGAAAGACAAAATAATTATTTCAAAATATCAAAATTTCATTTTTTTTTCTTCTTCTCAAGGGTTATTTTTTTCTTTTTTTTTTTTGTATGATTATTTAATAGAATTGAGTTTATATAATTATTTATTATTTTATAATTAAGTAACTAATTTCAAATTTACATCAGCAAATAAATATATTTTATATTATATCAAATAAACTTTCTATTTCATTGATCACTATTAGCACAATATATATTTTATTTTAATTAATAATTATCTTAATTTAAAAGATAAAATTTTTATTTTTAAATATTAAATATTCATCTTTCTTTTATCTCACGTGTTTTTTTTTGTATTTTAATACAATTGAATTTATATAATAATTATTTATTTTAAAATTATTTAGCGAATATCCAATTAGTTTTCAATATAATTAAACACATCCTTCTAGAATCAATGACAAATTAGCTATTAAAATATTAGTAATTAAAATTTGAATATTGAAGAAAAAAACCATCACCAGTAACGTAGTCTTGAATTTTATGTTAGTTTAATTGGTAATGTGAAAGAAAGAAGTTGGGGCTAGAAATTGTAAGTCTGCATTTGCATTGCATTTGTTACAAGAGATGAAAAATGATGGTGACGGTGCCTCTAGAAACGGGGAAGAAGAAGAAAAAATCAAAGGGTAGGTATATAAATAAAAAAAACATCTCTCTCCATGGGCCATGAAAAGTTGAAGTTTTTGTCCCCAGCATGACTGCTTCCCAGCATGACTGCTTCGTCAAAACTTTTCGATCGATGTATATTTTCTTGTCGCCATCATGACTGCTTCTTCGAATTTCACAATCTATGACACATTTAAAAGTAGACTTCTTTTTTTATGAAACGTGTCGTATAGTTTGTTCTAATTAAATGAGTTTTTATTTATTTATAAATATTAGAAGTTTTACTTGATATATGTTTATATTTTTATATAAATATTTAAATTTTAAGAGATTTAGTAATATAAAAATAGTTTTATAAGTTATATATTGAAATTTAAATTTCAGTAGTTTTTTTTTATGTTATTGATTTAAAAATATTAACAACTTGTTTATATATATATATATATATATATATATATATATATATATATATATATGTTCTTTTAACTCAACTATCAATCTCTATACTGTTTATTTAACTCAACTATCTGTTTTTTGTTTATTTTGGTACATTAAATCATAAGTTTTCGTTCACTTACATAATTAAACTTTGTTAGACGAATCAGACTTATTTAGAGGGGGTGAATAGATCCAAAAAAAAAAAAAATCTTTACAAAAACTGTTTTAAAAAACAATGGTTAGCGGAAGTACATTGGATTGATTCGTCTAAACCGAAGTGCCATCAAAAAACTCAGATATGCGTATGTGAAAACAAATCGAAGATAATGATAAATTATCCAATCAATAAGTTTCAATCACAATCTCTTGAGAGCTACTCAACAAGCAACTTTATATCCAATGATAAATCAAACAAAAAATTAATTGACACAAATTATCAAACACCTTGTGTACAATTGACTTTGTTTGAAAATTTGTATAATTTTGTTGATCATAAAATCCCACCACAATCAAAATAATTGTGATCAATTCAACATAACGTTTATCAAACAATTTTCAAAAGAGTTTACCAAACGAATTAATTGTACACATGATGAACACAACAATTTGCAAACAAAATATAAAAGAGAGAGAGAGTTCACAGAGATTTGTTTAGGGAGTTCTCCAATCGGCCTCGCTATGGGTACGTCTGTCATCAATTCGAACTCGAATTGAGATAGTGAAAGTAACCTTACTTTGTAAATTGTAGTTTACAAGAGAAATGTAGCAACGCAACCCTACAAACCTTATGTTTGTTGTTAATCCTAGCAATTTCTCTTCCCTTGATCTGAGCTTGATCAAGTCACCCAACAATGCCAATTTGATTCACTGTCTCACACTATTCCTGTGCAAGAACTGCAACTCTTCAAAGCCTTCACTCAATCAAATCCAAACTTGAGTAATCTTGTCCAAAACCTTCAGATCCCCACTTTAATCTTGAAGAAAACCACCACCTTGTATAAATATTACAAGTTTTATTTAATATATTTTTATATTTTAATATAAATACTTATTTAAATTTTAAGAGATTTAATGACATAAAAATAGTTTTATAAGTTATATATTTAAATTTTAATTTTCGTAGTTTTTTTTTATGTTATTGATTTATAAATATTAACAATTTGTTTAGATTAGTGCATAAATATATATATAAATAATGTTGTAAGATATTGAACTCAAGATCAATTATTTACACTTATTTAACTCAATTATCTATATGTTTACTGTTGATTTAACTCAACTATATGCTTACCATTTATTTAGGTAAATCAAATCAAAAGTTTTCGTTCACTTACAGGATTAAACTTGAAAAAAATCCTAGGACATATTTGTGCGAAAGATTTGAGAAAACATGTTTGTGGTTTGAATACTAATGTTTGAATGTCAAAAATTTAGATATAAACTCTAACTATAATAATGCAGAATTGCTTAAAAATAAAGAATAAACAAAGAATGGAAATGATCATTCAAGTAAATACTTCGAACTTAAAAGATTAAAAGAAAAGATGTAGATTCATACATCTTCTCACAAATTTTTTTCTCTCCGTGACTTGGATATTTAAGTTCTATAGAGAATACTTAATGAATTTTGCGACCTCTATTTACATGATTGAACTTGTCTTATATAAAATTACAATGTTAACCATCGATAACGATTATCTTCGCAAAATTCGACACGTACCTCCTAATTGCTTCTTCCAAAGGTCTTTTGTCGAACCTTGGAGCATAGTGTTGAATTGATTAGCTACTTATACTTAGCTTGTGAATTTCACCTCACTTCTACTTTTATCAAATATGTCAAATCACCATAAACATTTTTTGAGATTCTAATAATGTTTTTAAGGGAGAATAATCTTAATATTGTAGATCTGTTCCTGAGACTCTTCCAATCCAGGCTTGGTAGGTTCCTAGGTTATCTAAACCTTGAACTCAAAAATAGACAAAATCCCACAACATCTGATAAATGAGTCGAACTCATCCCTTTAATCGAAGTTATCAAAATGTCGAAATCATAAGTAGGTTATTTTATACTAAGCAATATCATAGAAATACTAAACCAAAATTCTTAGGCTAACAGATGCACCCCAAAAATGCCACTTTCGACCATATGTGTTGCTGTGCAAAAAATGACCACGAGCGCTCGCATGCTCGAGATAACGAAGTCGCCACCGAACTTTATTTATTTCAAAAGGAAAGGGAAAATATTGATAAAACTCTTAAAAGAAACAAAAATTGTCGTTGCAACCAAATTCGGGTTCGGGATTCGATTATGCAAGGGGGGGGGGGGGGTATTAGCACCCTTTATATTCGTTGTATTCAACGGGAACCATTTAGTTAGATTTACGATTAAAATGTTAGCGGATGTTATGTGTTTTCTTCGAGTGATTAAAAGTTCAAAAGGAAATAAAAGTGGTCGCAAAAAGGTTTTTATTAGAGTGCTTGACGAGATTGTGGGTCTAGCTCCAACGTATCCTCAGATGCGATGAGGAATTCAAAGCTACATAGTTCTTCATAGAAAACTATGTATTGGTTGGTTAATTTTATTGAACGATTGTTTAGATTGTGCTCTAGAGGTTAAATGTTGCTTGTGCTCACATTTGGAAGCTTAAGGAGTTTGTTTGTATCGCAGTAGAACATACTAAACAGTGTTCTTTTTAAAAAAGTGTTTGATCGCGCGACGGAGAGAAAGTAAGTTTGATGCGTTGAAGTTTGTTTTTGAGTGGATGGTGATTGCTCGAATGGTCGAGTTAGACAACTCGTATCAAAAAATTGGGGAAAATATTTGTAAACACTCTACCATTTCCTTTTTTATCCTTTAAATTGCAAAATGATTAGATATTGTTAAGGTGTTTTAAATAAACGACGAATACTCAGATGTTCGAGCTATACACCTCGTATTCAAGTGTTCGGGGAAAAGAATAGTAGACACTAGACCATTTCCTTTTTCGTCCGATTTATTACGAAAGTAAGTTCGCTTAATTTTGATTACTAACATGTTTTATTTTGCCCGAGCATGGATCAAATGCAGCTGCCCTGATGAACATTTGATGAACATTCATCGCGTTCATCGGGGTAAAAACCCAATATCCTCAAAACTTACTCAAACACCATAAAAACCAAAACAAACCTAACCTAATCAAACCTTCTGAGCACGAATCAACGAACAAAATTACCATTTAACATCTAAAATCCTTAGATCGATAAAAATCCCAAACAAAACCTAAATTTACAAATCATAGTGATGAATGGAATGGTAAAAGTGTGAAAAGAGAGTTAATAATAGAATAATAATAATAATAAAATAAGAGAAATAATGATATTGGGGAAGAAATTAGAATTATTAGAAAAAATATGGGAAAATGGTGAAAGTAGAGATGGGTGGAGGGGTAAAATGTTAAGACAAGATTTGTTCATGACATATATCCTTTAGGTTTTGATGATAACAAACTGTTGAATGAACAATGGTGTTATATAATGTGTGTTTCAAGTATGCAGGTTCTAAATCTTGAGAACAATATACTCAGAATATGATATAAGGACGCATTTGAGAGAAGCTGAGTTATTGGCTTCTAGTGGTTCAGAATCTGAAGAACGTTCTTTAAGTAAAGTCTAATAATATAGGTTTGCACACACTCTGAAGCTGAAGGCCTCACCATCAGAAGAGCATTATATTGTCTATACACTTATTGAATGTATCAGCTTCTAGTGACCATTCAGAATCGGTGATAAAGCTAAGTTATCCGTACTGTAGAAAGCAAGCTACAATGTCAAATCAATTTGTCAGCTAGAGCCTATGTTCACAAAGCTCAAGAAGAGTTGACATACTTTACAGATATCTACTCTCAACAGATCTATAGTACAAGATCACAAGGAATATGCAATGGTTAAACAAGTTACACAATAGATAACTATCTCTAATGTCTCTTAGTACTATGAAGTAACAAAGACACTTGTATAAGTTATCTCTTCCAACAACTATTTTTTTACAACTGCTATATAAGTAGTTGAAGATTAAATCTGGATTTTCAACAAGGAACAAGGAAATAAAGAAGGTGATCCAAGAAGAATAGAAGTGTTTCAAGCTTCTATCAGAATGGAAGAATAACAAGATCAACAATAGCAACATAATTGAGTATGCATAATTTCTTTTATATGTTGTAAATTGTACAAAGCCTTAAGATTTCTTAAACATTGAATATCTTAGAAATCTTAAGTGTTGTGATCTTTGTTATGGTTATTACCATGTACCTCTGATTATGTATCAAGTACACCTTGTTCTCTATTTTGCTAAACAAGTTATTTAGTAGTTTAGATAAAGTCTCTTGTTATGTGCCTGAGCATCAAATTATCTTGTTGTGAAGCTTGAGCTAAGTAAGTTTCCTACTATGTGCTAGAGCATTGAAGTCTTAATCAGTTGTTGATTAAGCAAGGAGGTCTTGGACTAGAGGTCTGATTAGAAGTCTTGGGTTCGTGGAATCTAAGCAAGGATGTCTTGGAATGGCTGTCTAAGCAGTAGTCTTGAACTTGAGAGGTTTGAGAAAGGAAGTCTTGGATTCTTGGAATCTAAGCAGGGAAGTCTTCGACCGAGGGCCTGAGCAGAAGTCATAAACCTGAGGGGTTTAAGCAAGGAAGTCTTGGATTCGTGGAATATGAGCAGAAAAGTCTTGGGCTGAGGGTCTAAGCAGGAAGTCTTGAATCTAAGGGGTTTAAGCAGGAAGTCTCGGCCTGAGGGTCTGAGCAGAAAAGTCTTATGCTTAAGTGCATAAGCAATTGTAATCATGTTTTGATTATAATGGAAAATCTCTTGTGCTGCAAGGAGACTACACTACTCTCAGTTTGGGAGGAACCAGTATAAATCTTTGTATGTTATGTTGTTATTTATTTGCTTTTGTCATTATTCCGCTGCAACTTATTTATCAGAATCTAAACATTGGTTTAGAATCTGAACTATGTTCAGAGGCAAAGCAAAAATGGAAAACACAATTCAACCCCCCTTCTTGTGTATTTTTCTCACCTTTATAAAAGTGTGAAAGAGAGAGTTAAAAATATTTTAGGTTAAAACTAGTGGGATACATGTGCATACCCACGAGTACTGGTGTGTTACGTGTATTTGTCACCAGAGGTATCATGAAATTTTTACAGAACATCAAATGAAAACATTATCAAAGAAAACATGTATTATAAAATGCATACATAATATAAAACATTATTACGAAAATAAAACATTAAATAAAAAATATTTAAATAAATGATATTGTTGATAAGTATGTGTTAAATTAGTTTATTGAAATATTAATATTTAAAACAAATTACAAAAAAAATTATATAAATAACATAAAAAGTATTTTTATTAAAGATTAGTTAAGGAAATAATTTTAATGATAACTAATAATAAAATATTAACTAAATAATTTAAATGGGTATTTTATAAAACCAACTGTGACTAATGAAATTCCAAAACTTAATATTTAATGTATTGAACTTATAAAAATAAAAACAAAATAAAAGTATTGTCAACGGGCCCATAGTCATGTCATGCTATATACTAGAAAAGTTCACTTACGTTACACTCTTACATTCTATTCTTTGTCTTCTTAAACCAACAGTCACAAGTACGTATCAATTCTTTGTCTTCCCAAAAATGAGTAATAAAAACCAAAGATCATTAGTTGAAAGGTTGTTCCGAGTCATTAACGATGACGTTTTGCTTTGCTTGTTGATTTACAGTTTCTTTTGCATGTTGCTTCTTATCTTTGCGAGTTGATTTGTTCATAATAATAAGCCATCATTTTTTCGAGTTGAATTAGATTTTCTTAATTTTGCATGTTGAGTTACCCATTGTTTTAATTGTTGTTTTGTTTTTCTAGATCAACTTCCGACATGGAAAAAGATGCAGCATGGAGAAGATTAATGATGGATCTTGATTATTTGGAGTATGAGGAGACACGTGTGTTAAAAAATATTAAGAGAGAAGGATGGGTCGAAGAAGTCAATGTTGGTAAAGGGAAAGGTAAAGTCACATATCCAACACTCGGTGTAGCGAGGGAGAAATCTGCTATTGTGGGAATGCATACACCAATGGTTGATGATGACAATGGAAAAGGAAAAATCGCGGAATTTGTCGATGATGTTGGTGCAGTGTCAAAACCTAATGTTGAAAACCAAGATTTGGATGGACCAAAAAAGAAAAGGTCTCCGTCTCCGGGTCCTTCACATGTCTCAATATCATCAGACTGTTTGAGGTAAAACCTTCATTGTTATAATGTAATATCCACATAAACATCATAAGTAAACAAAATCAAATGGTTGTTTTCATGTTGTTTTTAAGTAGATTCAAAGATATAGATTTGTGCCATGTATGCTTGTTAGCTAAAGTTGTATTTGTTATGTTTATTGTGGATATAATTATCCAGATAGTAGTTCATTGGATGATGACAGTGTTGAGTCAGAGGAATTTGAGTCTGAAGAGTGCATATGGGAGCAGGGCCGACCCAACGAATTCGGAGGCCTAAGGAAAAAGTTAGAATAAATATTTTTAAAATAAAAAATATATAATTAAATTTATATTAATTTTATCTTAATTAAAAGAAACTATCAATAAATTCCTTAAATTATTATTTTCTTTAATTAAATCTCAAAATAATATAAAATTAAATATATTAATTTTATTAATTTAATCCTTAATTAATGTTAAAATTATATTACTTTTTTAACATTTTAATAACGTGAATTAAATTTATTAATTTTATATATTTTTTGAGCTACATAATAAAAATAATTACTTATTATATTTATATATTTTAAGAGTTATATTAAAAAGAGAGTAGTATTTTATAAATTAATTTAAAATTATCGAAAATAGATAAGATGTTAAAACCAAAATTACATTTAAATTTCTTCAATAAAAAATAATGTTTTTATTACCAAATGTTAAATATATTACTAGATTAATGACCAATGTCATTAAATGAATGAGAATGCAAACCTAACAATTTTTATTAATCATTATTAAAATTGATTAAGAAAAGAAAAATGCAGAAAAGGAAAAAATAAGACTCATAAACTTCCACTATTAAATATCGAACAGTTTAAATCAATATGTATGGTTGTTCCTTCACCACTTGGCTACAACAAATATTTAATTAGGACATACTTTCGACTATATATAATTGTTGATCAATTTAATTGGAGGCCTAATTTATGATGAGGCCCAAGGCAATGGCCTTACTTGCCTTGCCCTTGGGCCGGGCCTGTATGGGAGAGAATAGTTAAATTATGGTATGTTATCAAGAGAAACATGCTGGTTAGTTATATAGTATATAATAACAATGAGAATTATTAGTTTATAGTATGTGATAGTAATTGATAAAATAGTTTAAATATGCAGTAAACTCCTTGTGAAGTGATTAGGACGTGTTTGTCAATGCCTCAAAGCTCGATACAACTACTTGATACTGACACCGGAGTTTCGTACCAGTACGAGCTAAAAGAAAAGAATGGTGTGAAAGAAAATTTTCTTGCTAAAGGTTGGTATGACTTTGCCAAAAACATAAGGCTGAATAAAGGAGACGTACTGTCATTTTGCCTTTGTTATCCTCTAGCCACAAGACTCTTAGTGTCTGTGGTTAACCGATATATTTTGGTTGAGGATGTGCATTGAAGTCATATGTTTTGCTGGGGTATGTTTATTTTTTGGCAACGATGGTCTGTGATGTGGTTAAGGGTGTTGGTCCAATTCTAATATTTTGAATAAGGTTTAATCAATGTTTGTAATTATATTTTATATTCAATTTAAACAACAAATGTTTTAGAAGTAGCAACAATAATGTTATGTGATGTAGTAACAACACTATTTTATGGTGTTGCGTGTAATATGAATATTCTGTATGACTAAGATTAAGTAATGGTGTTTCTAATTGATGTTGTATAACAGGTTTGAATTCTCATTTATTCATTTGTGAGATTTTATCGATAGTTTTTACTTCTAATGGAAGTGATTTTGTTGATCCAAGCTTAATATAAATGTTAGAAAAGAACATTCAGATTACCATGTTACAGGTCTGGACATAAATGGATTGTTGTTAAAAAATGAAGGATGTGTTGTTGTAGTGAAAAAATAATTGACACACACATGGTACAATGTCATCATTGCTATACAACATGAAAAAGTGTTTTACAGGAGAGTAATATGTACGCGTGCATGCTGTGTTTGTCACTTGTGAAGTTTTAATAGGTCAAAATATGTAAAATGTAATGCAAATATATTGTAGTGGTTGAGATTTTTTGTGTATTATTGTGGATAAAATACGGATTTTTGTATGTCCATAAAGACAATTATAGTAGTCCCTAATCTCACCACTAATAATAGTAAAAACAAAATATTTGAAATAGACACCAATGCTATGAAAGTGTAGCTGATGTAACATGAATGAAATAAAGTTGAAATGAAAAAAAGAACGAAATAAAAGATTGAAAAAAAAATAATTGGAAAAGTGTAGTATAGAAAAAGTTGATAGTGAAATAAAAAAGGTTGTAAAAAATATAAGAGTAGTGGAAGGAAGTAATGTTGGGTTAGAAAGACTTAAAAATTGGGCCATTATTTTTAAAGTGGGTTTGATGGTACATTTAGCCCATGTAAGTGTTTAAGAAAGAAGTGCAGAAGTCAGCAAGTATACGAAACATATGAGTTCATGTATAAAGTCATTAGTGTAACATAACAAACCACTTCAAAACTTTCACTCTCCCATCTGTAGCGAGCGATTTTGGACGCGGTTGCGAAGCGCTATCGCTCTTTGGTGTCTACAGCTCAATTCATTTTTTATCCTATTAAACCTGATGAAGGAAGGGAAATAGATGTCTCAAATTAACCCTGCTTGCAAACTTAGGTTAAACAGCGGTCTGTTAGGTTACAGATGCTACAAAGATTCGGGGTCTCTATTTGGTGTATTTTTTAAAAAGTGGCGTCGGTTTAGATGTTAGGACGGATGCTTCTTGATAGATATGTGAGAGTATGGGATTTTGGGTTTTTATTTAGTGTGCTCGCTAAGATTTTTCTTTCAATCTTATGCCTACGTATTCCCGTTTACCGAAACAGGGAAATCAGAGCGTTCGTAGTTCCTCCTATTCTATGGGAGGAATTGGTTATTTTGGTGTCTTGTTCAAAGCCCAAGACGTGAAGCGAAAGGTGGTTTGTATCTTGTTCAAAGCCCAAGATATGAAGCTGAAAGGTCTATTTGTATCTTGTTCAAAGCCCAAGATGTGAAGCTGAAGGGGTTTGACTTTAGAGAGATTTTGTCATCTCTAAAGAGGGTCTGTTTGTCACAACTGTTGGGTGACTGACTGTAAAGGAGGATTACTTTAACCGGGATACGCGGATCCTAGTAATGCCATAATTTCCTTTATAGGGGCTTTTTAACCTGAAGGAGAAGACTTCAACTCAGTGTAGAGCAATGCCATCTTTCCTTAGGAATTTCTCATGCTAAAAGAGGGAAAGTGGCATGGATGTAGATGATCCAGGGGCTTGCCGCTTACAGCGATTAGATGGAAGGAGTTGTTGATGTTTGTGTACTGTGAACGAGGCACAACTTTGAGGTTAAAAGGTTGATTGGATCAACCAGTGGTTTTCTTATACAAAGCCTAAGAAGAGGCTATTATGTGTCTCGTACAAAGCCCGAGAGAGAGGCTAAAAGGTTTTTGACTCGACGATAGAGTCTTTTGGTATCTCGTATAAAGCCCGAGATGGAGGCTATTTGACTCAACAAGAGAGTTTTTTTTGTATCTCGTACAAAGCCCGAGATGGAAGTTAAAATTTGTTTGGTTCAATAAGAACCTTTTTGTATCTCGTATAAAGCTCGAGATGGAGGCGAAAGGGTGATTGACTCGACGAGGGAGTCTCTTATGTGTCTCGTACAAAGCCCGAGAGAGAGGCTAAACGTTGTTTGACTTCGCTGGGGAGAATCATTATACTGTTTCAGTTGAGTGACAGGTCCAATATACTGATTTTGAAAGAGAAAATCAGTTCTTATATGAGCAACACTGTACTCAAGGATTTGATTCGAGGATCCGGGTTATTCTTGTTCTTTAAGGAAGTGGGAAATCCGAAGGGTGTTGAGACTGTCTGAGTCTACGGGTTTTCTTCCTATTTAACGATGGGGTCACTTGAGAATGTCTTTGAGACTCAAGGAGATTAGACTGTCCAAGTCTAGAGTTTCATCTTTTGTACTATGCTTTGAGAAACAGTAATAGACTCTTTGAAAGGACTGTTCTATGCAGATGATTAAGTTCTGTTCCTATACCTCTAGGAGGTCGTCGGGACAATTTGTACGATGCCCAAGAGGAGGCTGGAAGCTTTTAAGAAGCCGACGAGTCCTTGTACGAAGCCCAAGAGGAGGCTATCATTCCCGGAGGAAGAGATCAATATACGAAGCCTAAGAGGAGGCTGTGAATACTTCTAAGAAGCTGACGGGTCCTTGTACTAAGCCCAAGAGGAGGCTAGGTTGCTTTTAGGAAGCCTGTGGGTCCTTGTACGATGCCCAAGAGGAGGCCAATGCTTTTAAGAAGCCGATGGGTCCCCAAACCCCGAGAAATTCAAGACAGGCTATTCACAAGGAATAGATCAAGCCAGGAAAGTTCGAGAATTTGGAAGAAACTCAAGAGATGCCATTCACGGAGAAAAGATCATCTCTAGGGAATAGAGTTTCTTGACAAGTGCTTTTAAGAAGCCTATGGGTCCCCAAACCCCGAGAAGTTCAAGACAGACTATTCACAAAGAATAGATCAAGCCAGGAAAGTTTGAGAATTTGGAAGAAACTCAAGAGATGCAATTCACGGAGAAGAGATCATCTCTGGGGAGTAGAGTTTCTTTGACAACTTCTACGAGTGACAGTCTATGAAAGGGTTCACCGAGAATGCTGCCTTTCATATCTCCATATTGTTTAACCCCAAGAGGAGGGAAGACTGTGTCTGGTAATTCTATGGGGATCTAGTTTTGACTATTTCTAAGAGTGATCTAGACGGCTTAATGCTAGACGTAGTTGCCGGGGAAACTCTAAATATCTATACTATTATTAAACAATCGATATGAGTTTATGAAATAAGACTTACAGTGAAACAGCCCCACAACACAATTATATGTATATGAAAGCGGTAAATGAAAGCGGATAAACACTTACTCGGTTGTAGAGCTTCCATGCTGTTTGGTTAGTTATTCAACAAAGAAAGATTGAAAACAACAATATATTTCAAAATCAAAGGAGAAAGTGCTTTGAAAAAGAAAGATTTGGGGCTTACAGCTCAAGGAGAGGCCCAGGGTTTTATTAGTGATCGCACTGTTGAATTTGTACAGTGGGACTTATACGAGTGACTAAGGCCAAAAAATTGTTTGTTGTACAAAGGGATGGGTCTTACACTCTCTCAAGAGGCCCAAAAGGTTTTAAAAAAAAGAGTGGGGCTTATAACACGAGGGTAGGCCCAAATGATTTTTCGTTTGAAATGGCGATCGCACCGAGATTTTCTTTTAACGCAAAGGGGCTTATACAATATCTGAGGCCCAAAATTGTTTTGGTTAAAAGGGGATTGGGTCTTACACTCTATTAGAGGCCCAAAAGTTTTGAATGGGTCTTATAGCTCAAGGAGAGGCCCAAAAGGTTTTCTTTAAACTGGCGACGATCCGTCGTTTATTTGAAAATGTACAGAGGGACTTATACAACGAATGAGGCCCAAAAAGTTTTCTGTACAAGTGGGTTGGGTCTTACACTCTAATAGAGGCTCAAATGTTTTTTAAGAAAAGAAATGGGTCTTACTACTCGAGGGTAGGCCCAAGGTTTTTTTGTTTTGAAAAGGCGATGATCGCGCCGTTTGTTTTTTGACGGTATCGGGACTTATACAATACACGGAGGCCCAAAAATGATTTGGTCAAAAAAGGATTGGGTCTTACACTCTATTAGAGGCCCAAATGTTTTGAAAATGATTTACGAGGGTTGAATTAATCCAAAAACCCTAATTTGTTTTCAAAAATGTATTTAATTGAATAAAAATTCAATTAAAATGATCAAAATTGTTTAACATATGGAAAACAAATTGTGATCTTGGATTAATGCTTCAAAAATTAAGTATTGACCTACAAAATAATTAGAAGGCATTAAAAGTTGCAAAATCAAGGTGGAAAAAATATTTTAAATGTTAAAAACAATTAAAACATTAATTCTTTGCAAAAATATCACTTATACAAAATAAATAATATTTTTGGGATTTTTTTGGAAAATAAAATATTTTAACATTTTTATGAATTATTAAAAAAATAATCAACTCAAAATCATTAAATCTCAGAGAGAAATTAATTTTTGAATCAATTAAATAAAATCACAAAATTCAAATATTTGAATTTTCAAAAAATGGTGCCAAGAACACACCAAGAACACGCGCGTGTTTTGGGTTTGCCCAGATTTGCATTTTCTCTCCAATCTCACTGAATACTTGATTATATCATGCAATCCACATACCAATCAACTCGTTTCAACCTCACGATCATGTCTATGACAATTAATTTCATTTAAATTAAGCATAAAACAAGAAATCACGAAAAATCCTAAAGAACCCTAATTTCTGCATGAAGGCTAGGATTTTTGATACACGATTCAAACAATGCAATTAATTAAGGGGAAACATTCCATGCATGATTATGAACATATGGCCAAATTATTGTGCAGCAAAAATCGCATGGATCATAGAGTTAGAAGAGCTCATGCTTACCACTTGCAGCTGGTGATCGTGATTTGTGTTGGAGGTGTTACAGCTAGGTTCCAATGACCTGGATAGCTTCCCTAGGTGCCATGGAGTGTGTATGAATGCTTGGAATGGATTGAAATGATCTGGAACTTGAGATGGTACCCCAACTGCAAATATGTCAAGAACTTGAGCAATTGGCTGGTGATTTTGTGAAATCTGTGTTCCAGATGTTATGTGAGTGTATGGATCACTTCTATATGATGTATATGAGGTGTGTGTGTGATTGGTTTGATTGGAAAAGCTCTCAAACTCAAAACCTGATAGTGACTTGCCTTAGAAGGCAAAAATGGAGTGAAAGAAGAGATTTTGAGGAAAGCATCTGTTTGATGGCTTTGGTGTACTCAAACTTATCACAATTGAGCTCTATTTATAGTAGAGCAAGTTTGTTTTGCAAGGAATAGTGAATGGTAACTGCTGAGTAGGTTTGGCCAATGTTGGCAAATGAAAATCCAAGTCTCCTCTAGCCATTGACTAGAGGTTAGGGCACAGGTTGCTGGTTCCCTTGGTCTTGGATAAGTCTTGACTGAATTCAGTTGAGAATGGCTCAGTCCATGCCACCTTGATGCTTCCATTGAATGCTCCAATCCAAAATTGGAGTCTTGTCCCTATTTTGGCAATTCTAGGTTCAACATGCTATTTCTTGTTCCAAAGACTTTGGAGGCTTGGCTCAGTGATTGTCCCCTTTAGATTCAATCCTCAGAGGTGTCCAAGTGGATAGGAGCATTTGGATTTGGCTGATTTTGGCAAATCGACCAAAAGTGTAAAAATCTGCCTTGCCTTGGCAGATTTCAGCAAGGCAACTTGCCAATGTCATATCTCATGATTCAAATTGAATTTGGTAATGTTCTTGGCCATTTTGGAAAGCCCTTACATGATACAACAACTGTTTAAACATGTTTGGTTTTGATCTCTTTTGAATCCAAGTGAAAAACCCCCTACATTTGGCAAAAAGTAAGGTAAAATCTGACTTAGTGAAATTTTCACTAAGTGTTGGAACAAATTGACTTTTCTTGATTTTGATCACTCCATAAATCAAAATCCATGAGGAATTTGGACATAGGTCAGTATGAAGCTTTTGTAGAGGGCAATGAGATCTACAAATCAAGCTTTGAATGGGGAACAATGGCCTTGTGGTTTAGGAGTTATGATCCTCCAAAGTTGGCACATTAGTGTCACTTTTTCCATAACTTAGAAATTTTTCTAAGTTTTTATGGTTACCCCTTTTACAAGTTATCCCACTTTCTTTGATTTTTCTTGATGAATGATGATTCAAATCATACATTAACATCATTTTAGGGTTAAAAATCCATTTTGGTGAAAAATCTCAAAAAGTCAAAGTTAACTTTTGTGCACAGTTGACTTTTTATCAGATGAATTCCAAACTGTGCAATTCTTCATGAAATCATGTCCTTGACCTAAATCAAACTTGATGGACATGTTCCATGGGTGTCATAGGGTATATTGAATCATGTCTTAGGGCTTGGGAGCATGTCCTGGTCAAAAGTCAAAGTTACAGTTGACTTTCCTCGCGAAACCCTAATTGTGGTGCAGATGAAATTGAGACTTGTTGCTCAAGCTTCTTGGATTAATCCATTGTTCCAAATGGATAAATATAGTTCATTAGAGACCCTCAAACCCTCTCTTGAGGTCTTGGCTCATGACTTGCCCTAAAATTCAACTTAGGGGTGAATTAGGTCAAGAAACCCTAATTCCTGATTTTTGATGAATGCATCCCCTGAGGCAAAATTGACTTGATGATTGGGTCCATTAGGTTCCATGGAGTATATTAGGTTATGTTTTGGATCATTGGCTTGTGCCCAGATGAAAAATTTCCATCTAGAGGCCCTGGTCGACCAAAACCCTAATTTGGCGACAATGTCGATCTTGAGACTTGATCCACCTAGAAGGGAGCAGCCTTGTGCTTGATCTTTGAATTGGGAGTCCTTTTGATCCATTGTGGATGTTTGAGAGGTTAGAGAAGTTGAAGATCATGTTATTCCTTGATTGATCCTTTTCCTAAAAGCTCTGAGAGGGCTTGAAACCCTAAGTCTGATTGTAGTGGATACTCACCCATCTTTGGGGAGACTGATGAAGTATGATGGTACATCCATATTGTGATGATGATTTTCACAATGATGGGAAATCTTAGTGGTCAAAATTTGGGGTATGATAGATGCCCCTATTTAATCTTCTTGGATACGAAGGTGTGAATGCCGAAGGTATTCGGGCATTCGGGGTGCAAGAGGATTAAATATCGGAATACCCGAAATTTTGATGGTGGTTATGAATGGTAGCTTACGCAATCATCTTCTTTAGCTAAGCGATGATGCTTAGAAAAGGTTAACGTCTCCTCGATCCCGGTCTTCAGCCAAGGAGCTGGTCTCAGTTTCCTTTTGGGATAAACCTCCCCTCGATCCTGGTTTCCTACCAAGGAACTGGTCTTAGTTTCTCTTGTTAACTTTCCCTCGATCCTGGTTTCCTACCAAGGAACTGGTCTTAGTTTCTAATGTAAACTTCCCCTCGATCCTGGTTTCCTACCAAGGAACTGGTCTAAGTTTCTGAAATAAACTTCCCCTCGATCCTGGTTTCCTACCAAGGAACTGTTCTCAATTTCTTTTGTCAATAAACTTTATTGACAAGGGACGCTATTCGTAGCGGTTTTCCTCAAACTTTTCGCCGGATTTTCCTGGGGAGATGCCATTTGATAGGAAAAATTTTGACGTTAGACTTGCTGGGGAACCCAGTCGTCTGAGTTGTAGAGTTGCACAAACTTCTCTGTTGGAGACGCCATTTGCCGACTCTATATGGGGAAAGCGAGTCTCTTGAGAGGCTGCTTCTGCGTGGGATCTTACATCATACTTTTCTCGGGATCTTCCCGGAGAAATGCCATATGACGGGGTCCAATTTTGAGGTGCCGATGACCTTTTCATCAGCGGTCTTTTTGGAGCGAAACTGGCATGCTGCCGAATCTCTGATTACAAGGCTTTCTCTGTGGATTTTACTTAATTCGGGAAAGCAAGGATATCATCTTCAATGGCGAAGAGTGATGCTGACTGAAAGTTCCTCTGGTTTTTCAGAGGTTCAAGTTATCAAAGTGGTCGAGGACCCAACTTCAATCCAGAAATAAACTGGAGACGAGGTTGTTCAAACACAGCGTTTCCTGACGAGGCAAGAACTAACAACTCGATTGAGAGAACTTCTATCACTAGGGGACAAGACCGACTAGAGTGATAGTGATGCAATATGAAATGTAAATGCAAATCGACAATGCATGATGTATGTATGTATATGCTGACAAAACTGACGCGACACACAAACTAAAAGATGAACATGACTGGATACACGGCCATCACAGGGTGAAAAAGTATCGCTGGTTCAAGATAGCAATTCCACCTTGCTTAGGAAAGATAGTCCCTGTTGGGAGCTATGTTGGTCGGGCTTAGGAGACGAGAACTCGCCCGATGGTATCAGATGGGAAAGCCGCATCTCATACAGTTGATCCTTCGTTCAGGCGTACTGGCCTAGAAGGAGTACTTTGATTCTGCACTCTGAAGTTCGCTTACTTCTGGAGAAGCGGTTGATGCTCTTTTGATGTTCAACGGTCAAAAGAAATTGCCATCTTTATTTTAAAGCAGAAAAAGTTTTAACAAGTAAATTCATTTTTGTTTTATTTCAAGAATCGTTAATCATATCAAAATGTCATTCTGTAAAGCTAAAACAAATAAGAATTACAAACAAAAGCACAAAGGCTCAAATTTTATTGATAAAATGGAGATCAGCCAAATGCGTGATTCCAAAGAGTATTTACAAAGTTAGAAAATGGTAATTTACAGGGAAAAGGGCTACGTTGAAACATAACGACCGCTATCCTTCTACCAACTTTGAATTCGGGGCATCCTGAGCTTCTGTCGAAGATGACCTTGACTGGAGTTTTCCTCCGATGGACGGTGTAACTGCTGCTGAGGGACCTGCCTCTGTTGAACATAGTTACTTGCCATTATCCCTAATTTTTGCCTGGATTGTACTATGATGTTTCCAATCCATCAGGATGATTTTTTTATGTCTCTAACTTTTGCCTGGACCGCCCTTTCGGGTTTTCAATCCACCGAGACGTTCTTTTTTATTTAGTTTAGGCGAAGTATTTCTTGACTACATCAACATTTGTGGGGTAGGCAAATTCCTCTCCGTCCATGGTTGCAAGTCTCAAGGCGCCGCTTGAGAAAGCTTTCGTGACCACATAGGGGCCGTCATAATTTGGAGTCCACTTGCCCCGAGAATCAGTGAGAAAAGATTGTATCTTTTTGAGAACGAGGTCTCCCCTCCTGAAGATGCGAGGTCGGACCTTTTTGTCGAACGCCCTCTTCATTCTCTGTTGATACAATTGACCATGGCATAATGCCGTTATTCTCTTTTCTTCGATCAGATTCAATTCGTCGTGTCGAATCTGACACCATTCAGCTTCTGTAAGCTTAGCTTCCATCAATACTCGGAATAACGGGATCTCTACTTCTATGGGGAGCACTGCTTCCATGCCATACACTAGACAAAAAGGGGTTGCCCCTGTTGAAGTGCGGGCAGATGTGCGATAACCATGAAGAGCAAAGGGTAGCATCTCGTGCCAGTCTTTGTAGGTTATAACCATCTTTTGAAAGATCTTCTTGATGTTTTTGTTAGCCGCTTCTACCGCTCCGTTCATCTTGGGTCGGTAGGGAGATGAGTTATGGTGTTCAATCTTGAACTATGCGCACAACTCTTTCATCATCTTGTTGTTCAAGTTAGATCCATTATCAATAATGATCTCGCTTGGAACACCATAACGGCAGATGATATTGTTTTTGATAAATCAGACCACCACTTGTCGGGTTACATTGGCGAATGATGCTGCTTCGACCCACTTGGTGAAGTAGTCAATGGCTACCAGGATGAACCGATGTCCGTTTGAAGCCTTAGGTTCGATCAAGCCAATCATGTCGATTCCCCATATGGAAAAAGGCCACGGGGAAGAAAGAACTTTGAGATGTGATGGCGGCACATGAATTTTGTTGGAGTATATCTGACACTTGTGACACCTCCTCATGTACTTGGTCAACCAGTAATACCCTGCTCTTAGGATTTTTCTCGCCATTGTATGTCCGTTGGCATGAGTGCCAAAGGATCCTTCATGAGTTTCTTTCATAAGTATGTCTGCTTCTGGTTTATCTACGCATCGGAGCAAGACCATGTCAAAATTCCTCTTATAAAGAGTGTCACCGCTCAGGAAGAAGCTGCTTGCTAGTCTTCTGAGGGTTTTCCTGTCTTTTCTGAGTGCCCCAGATGGGTACTCTTGTTTCTGAAGGAAGCATTTGATATCGTGATACCAAGGTTTGTCATCTATGACTGCTTCGACCGTGAAGACGTAGGCGGGCCGTTCAAGGCGCATTATGTCGATCTCAGGTAAGTCGTTCCATTGACCTACACTAATCATGGAAGAGAGAGTGGCTAAAGCGTCAGCCATGTGATTCTCATTACGAGGGACGTGATGAAACTCGACTCTGTTAAAGAAAGGTAACAACCTTCTTGCATAGTGTTTGTAAGGAATCAGCCCTGATTGGTATATGTTCTAATCTCCTTTTATCTGATTGATAACCAAGGCTGAGTCGCCATATACGTCCAAGTTTTTGATCCTTAAATCAATCGCTTCTTCGAGACCCATGATACAAGCTTCGTATTCGGTCTCGTTGTTCGTACATTTGAACGTAAGTCTGGCAGTGAAAGGAATGTGGGTACCCTGAGGGGTAACAATGATTGCCCCAATTCCGTTTCCATAATGATTAACTGCTCCGTCAAAGATAAGTCCCCATTGAGAACCTGGTTCTGGCCCTTCACTGGGTAGCGGTTCATCGCAGTCTTTCATTTTTAGATACATGACATCTTCGTCTGGGAAGTCAAACCCGACTGATTCTTGATTGTCAATCGGTTGATGCGCCAAATGATCGGCTAAAATACTTCCTTTAACGGCTTTTTGAGCGTGGTACTCTATGTCATATTCTGATAATAGCATCTGCCAACGGGAAATCCTTTCCGTAAGAGCAGGTTTTTCGAAGACATACTTGATTGGATCCATTTCTGAGATTAACCAAGTAGTATGACGAATCATGTATTGGCGAAGACGTTTGGCTGCCCAAGCCAAAGCGCAACAAGTTTTCTCAAGCATCGTGTACCGAGTTTCGCAGTCGGTGAATTTCTTGCTCAAATGGTAAATGGCAGACTCTTTCCGTTTAGTTTCGTCTTGTTGGCCAAGTACACATCCCATTGAGTCCTCTAGAACTGTGAGGTAAATGATCAGTGGTCTTCCTTCCACTGGAGGTGATAGAATCATAGGATTCAACAGATATTCCTTGATACTGTCGAAGGCGGTTTGGCAATCTTCTGACCAAACGCAATCCTGGTTCTTTTTGAGCAATTTGAAAATCGGCGCACAGGTCGCGGTCATGAGGAATATGAATCTGGAGATGTAGTTCAAACGTCCCAGGAATCCCCTGACTTGTTTTTCAGTTTTCGGAGAAGGCATTTCTCGAATGGCCTTGACCTTGTCAGGATCAACCTCAATCCCTTTCTAGCTGACTATGAACCCTAGTAGTTTCCCTGAACGGACACCGAAGGTGCACTTGTTAGGATTCAAGCGGAGCTTGAATTTTCTTAAACGTTCGAACAATTTTGACAGATGTTCAACGTGATCATTCTCTGTTTTTGATTTTGCAATCATATCATCGACATATACCTTGATTTCTTTGTGTATCATGTCATGAAACAGAGTAGTCATGGCCCTTTGATAGGTTGCCCCGACATTCTTCAAACCGAACAACATTACCTTGTAACAAAAGGTGCCCCATGGGGTGATGAACAAAGTTTTCTCCATGTCTTTCGGCGCCATTTTGATCTGGTTATAGCCCGAGAATCCAACCATGAAGGAGAAAACTTTGAACTTTGCTGTACTGTCTACCAGCATGTCAATGCGTGGTAAAGGAAAGTCGTCCTTTGGACTTGCCTTGTTTAGATCTCTGTAGTCAATACACATTCTGACCTTTCCGTCCTTTTTGGGAACGAGTACAATGTTGGCTAACCATTGAGGATATTCTGATGTGGCGAGGAAACCTGCGTCAATCTGTTTCTGTACCTCCTATTTGATTTTGATGGCCATGTCCGGGTGAGTGCGTCTCAACCTCTGCTTTACTGGCGGACATTCCAATCTTAACGGTAAATGATGTTCCACGATGCTGGTATCCAACCCTGGCATATCCTGATAGGACCAAGCGAATACATCGGGGAATTCTTTGAGAAGCTTTATCAAAATCTCTTTGGCAGTTGGACTGAGCAGTGTCCCAATCCTGATTTCTTTTCTCTCTTTTTCTGAACCCAAGTTTACCGTTTCCAACGGTTCTTTATGAGGTTCAATGGACCTTTCCTCTTGTCTGAGTAATCGGGAGATCTCTTCTGGAATTTTGTCATCATTTTCTTCTTCAGCCTCGAATACCGGGAACTCAAAGTTGGGAGAAGGCATCGGATCGTATGTTTCAACGGGGTTTAAAACAAGCAATCTGCATGACGTGATGATTCGTGTTTAGAAGAGATAGATAAAATGCGAGTGTGTGCAGTGTATTTCTTTTACTGCTTGTTTTTATTTTTAATTGTTTTTTAGGATTACCATTTTCTGAAAAACGAAAAGAGAAAACAGCAATTAATGCGGAAATTACAGAACGACGTTATTTTATTAATGAACAAGTCGATCCTTGAAACTACAGACCTATAAAACAAAACTCTGTCACTTTGGGCAAAGCGAAGAGGGAAATTTACAGAAAGTGAGCCCTATCAAAACATCCGTTTCACCTGGGCAGGGTGAAAGGTTAAAGATGGAAATTACTTTGACTGATGAACGATCTTTGGAACCTCGACGGCAACTCATTGGCGGCGAACTCCTCGGCGAATCACAAAGTCTGGCACCTTCCTTGATTTGTCTTCAGAAATAACGTTGATTTCTGGTGGAGCGGGATCATTGGAATCTGTCTCCCAGGCAGAGTTGTCGTAGGAGAATTCCTTAGTTGTATTTTACATAGTATTTGTGCTCTCAGCTGTATCTCCCCATCCAGTTGGCTGGATGTCTTCGAACCTGATACGAGAGCTTTCGGGCACAGTGTACTTGACCATATAGTCGTATTTTCCACTCGGTTGTCCCAAGGTGTCCCAAACTTCTTTGGAACTGGAGGAGTCATCTCTCTCGATGACGTTGACCTCGGGAAAAGCATAGTTGATGAATTCAAGTCCTGCAAACGTTGCGAATTCATCTTCATGTTGAGTAGTTTTTGAATGACCTGAGTGTTGATCCCATGACATGGTGGGGACACAGGTATTCTGTTCAATGACGGTCAGCTGATTTTTATTGTCCAGCTGACTCTCTTGCCCCAAGTATCCTGGGTAAGGCTGCCACATTGGCAGACCATCCATTGTCCCATAGTAGTTGTAGTCAAATTGGTCTTTCATCAGAGTGTTCTCCTCTAATGAGTTTGGTGGAGCACGACATCCTTCCGGATCACAACCTCCATAGATCATTTCGATGTCTGACCTGGGTATAAATCTCAGACTCTCTGTAGGAAAGTAAAAAGGAGTTTGCGTTTTGTCCTGAGACATATAACCGTCCTTGTTAAGATAGGATTTCCATTCTTCATCTGTGTCAGAGGGATCTTCCTCATTGATAGCATGTACTGCTTGAGACACTGGGTGAAGGAAACCTCCACTGTGGAAGAAGTTTTTAAGGGGATGAAGACTTTCATCGTTGGCAGCTGTCCGGGTACAGGTTGCAGAAAAACCAAGACCCTTCTTTGTTTTATTGTCAATAGGAATGACAAGCTGTCCCCATCTGGTTGTATCGGTACTCTCGACCGCTTTGATAGCATCTTTGTATGAGGAAATGGAAGTTCCTTATTTGAACTGATTGTTCTTGCTTACCGACAGTGCTTGGAACTGTGTCCCAATAACCTCCTCGGGTTCTACGAAAGTAGACGATGATAAGTTGCTTACAAGCAAGGCTTCTTCCCCACAAACTGTGACAAGTTGATCGTTCTTGACGAACTTTAGCTTTTGGTGGAGGGTTGAAGTAACCGCTCCAGCCTGATGTATCCAAGGTCTTCCTAATAAACAACTGTACATTGCCCGGATGTCCATGACCTGGAAAGTGACTTGGAAAGTATGAGGACCGATAGTTATGGGAAGATCAACTTCACCGATAACTGTTTTTCTGGATCCGTCGAACGCTTTGACGACGACCTCGCTGATTCTCATCGGAGGGCCTTTGAATGATAATTGCATCAAAGTGGACTTCGGCATAACATTCAGGGCTGACCCTGTGTCTACCAGTACGCTGGCTAAAGCATCGTCCTGGCAGTTAACTGTAATGTTGAGCGCCATGTTATGACGGAGACCCTCTTCAGGTAATTCCTCATCACTAAATCCCAAATTGTTGCAGGAAGTGATGTTAGAGACAATACTATCGAACTGTCTGATTGTTACATCCTGTTCGACAAAGGCTTGCTCCAAGACTTTTTGTAGAGCCTCTCTGTGGGCTTCTGAACTGAGTAACAGTGATAATACCAAGATCTTTGAAGGAGTCTGTAACAGCTGATCAACAATGTTATATTCACTCCTTTGGATGAGCTTCAGCATCTCATCATTATTTTTCGAAAGGTCGGGATTACTGGATTGACCGACTGGTGGATCGGGAGCTTCTGTCTGAAGTTCCTTTTCTTTGTTAGGTTCCCCAACTCCTCGGTTGAAGATTCGACCGCTCCGTGTTACACGACTAATGTCTGCAATATTCACGATGGAGGGTAATGGAATTTCCTTTCCATTTTCAACTATTGTTGCACCGTATTTGTAAGGGATTGCTTTAGCTGATTCATACGGTAGTGGTCCCGGTAGATAGATGACTATGGGAACCTTCTGATTTTTCTGACCATCATAAGTAATCTCGATCCGTTCCCGGTTGGGAACTTTAGATTCGTCAAGTAGAGGGATAATGGCAAAAACATCCCTGGTCCTATGATGACCAGAGATTGTGACAACATCCTCAACTTGATCGGCAAGGTAGTTCGGCGTCCAGTTGATGGGTCCAGAACCCGGATATGGGCGAATCTCTCCACGATCCACCTAACCTTGAAGAGCTGCTCTCACAAGGTAACACCCTTGGTTACTTTCCGAACAGACACCACAACGGTCATAGTTGTGTGGTGGCACCTGGCTACGCCTACTTTGAATACAATGTAACCTCACTAGGTTAGCTTCCATAGATCGGACATCCTGACTTTGACGTCGAGTAGGATTCCTGTTACTGATACTAATCTGCCGAGTATCTTCATCCATATAGATTGGCATCCACCAGTGATTTAACAAGTGCTGAAGTGCCTCCTGGACGAGGGTACAACCTCGATCGTTTTTGCAACCTGCTTTACAGCTTTGATAGTCGTGTGATATTAAGAATCCGAGTCGGACCTGCTCAGCATGTAACTCTACCAGGTTGGTATTCATCACGCGAATATCGAAGATCTGAACCATGTTGATCTGATAAGGGTTCCTATCATGGTAGTCTTGGATCCATACAAGATCCATCTGACGCTGGAGGGCCTCTTGTATGAAAGAGCATCCCTGTTTGTTTACCGAGCACGTCAGACAGGAACTGTAATCGTGTCGTGGCAGATTATGATACTGGCTTTGTCTTGAGTGCATTGCCACCAAGTTGGCATTCATCGTACGGATGTCGTGGTTTTGAATGACGTTGGAGTTTGTGTACACCATGTTAACTCCACGAACTCGGTGCTCTTGGATCCATCTGAGATCCGTCTGTTCCTGTAGAGCTGCTTGCACCACAGAACATCCTTGATTGTTTTTAGAGCAGACATCACACTGGTGATAATTATGAGGTGGCCCATGGCCATATCCACTCTGTCTACAATGCATCTTGACCAGATTGGTCCTCAATAAGAGTACATCGTGAATTTGATAGACATTGTTAGACTCTTTCTCAATTAGGTTGACTGCCGCTTTCTCGTGTTGAGGCAGCGGGTTCGTAAGAACATTGGGATTCGTATCTTTGAAAGATAAGAGCCCGCTCCTAACAAGCTTTTTCACGTCATATTTGAAATTAAGACAGTTCTCTATGTTATGCCCTGATCCTCCTTGATGATAAGGGCATGTCTGATCCACCTTAAACCAAAAAGGCGGATTTTCCGGTACTGTAAGATGAGAGTTAGTCTGGACGTGCCCCTTAGCCAGTAGTAACGGAAATAGTTCTGCGTACAACATGGGTATAGGATCAAACCCTGATGGTCGTGTTGTACGGTTGTTGTTATATGGAGGACGAGCCTGCTGAAGAGGCTGTTGTGTCCTTTGTTGATTAGGTTGGCTCTGCGCAACCTGAGGTTGATACGTAGGAATAGGTACAGGGCCGATAGCAGGAGTTACAGATGCTACTGTTTGATAACGTCGCCTTTGCTTTCCGAGAGAGATATTCCCAATATCTTGCTCTTTTTTCTTAGGGAGAGCACTACCGTATCGTTTTGTACTGCTTGATGGTCCAGCGTCTTTTGCTAAACGTCCTTCTCGGACGGCTTCCTCAAGAAGAACTCCCATGCCCAACATCTCGGTGAAATCACTGGGCGCACTGGCAACCATTCTATCATAGTAAAATGAGCTTAAGGTTTTTAAGAAGATCTTTGTCATCTCTTTTTCCTCAAGAGGTGGACAAATTTGAGCGGTGATTTCACGCCACCTTTGAGCATACTCCTTAAAGGTTTCCTTGTCCTTTTGCGACATTGATCTGAGTTGATCTCTGTCAGGTGCCATGTCCAAATTTTATTTGTATTATTGGACGAAGGCAGTACCAAGATCTCTGAATGTACTGATCGTAGTATGGTTTAAACCCATGTACCATTTGAGTGCGGCACCGGTTAAACTATCCTGAAAGTAATGAATCAGCAGGTCCTGATTCTCCGTCTGAGCTGACATCCGCCAAGCGTACATCACCAGATGGCTCTGAGGGCAAGAGTTACCCTTGTATTTTTCAAAGTCGGACACTTGAAATTTGTGCGAAACTTTCACATTAGGGACCAAGCAGAGATCTGCGGCGTCCTTTCCAAATAAATCCTGACTGCGAATGGCTTGCAGCTCCTTCTGCATTTCCAGGAACTGCTCCTAGAATTCATCCATTCTGTCAAACAAAGTTTCCTTTTTACCAGAAGGTATTGGCGGAATCTGTCCTTCCGGGACAGTGTGCACCACAGGGGGTGGTACCGTGACTACGGCAGCGAATCTTGGCGTTTCCCGAAGTTTGTAACCTTCAGGAGTCTTCAGTATGCCCCTGGCATCTTCGCTTTCCCGAAGTTTGTAACCTTCAGGCCCAGTGGCTTCTGTTGTGATTCCCTGATCTTTAGTGATCGGCGGAACATATCCTTCCGGGATATAGTTAACATGCATGCCCCAAGGACGATCTTTCGACATTTGATACCTAGGATCATACTTCTCCACTATGGGCGTTGAGGTGATCTCTGAGATCACAGTCCTTTGTAGCTGAGCTTCTGCCATGGCTTGCTTGTCGTTATGAAGCTTTCTCATATCCTCTCTCAGAGCGTCGATCTCTTCTTTCAACTCTCTGTTTTCTTCCTCAAGATCATCCATCTTTTTCTGACGATTGGCCCGAGTATTGTACGAATGAGACAGTTTGACTCTAGAATCGAGACACAAACGTGAGATTCGTAGGTAAGAAGAATACGCGATGTGAGAATGATGAATGCAATGATTATATTAATTGTTTTTTGGTTTAATCAAAATAAACTTCGACAATTAGATTGCAAATATCAAACAGTGGGGAACCCCCTTTTTATTGAATTCAAAGGATTACAGAAATGGAAATACAGTAGATTACATGGTGCTGAAACAGAAACCTAAGCTAATGGGTCTCGAGAGAACTCGGGTGCTGATTCTGGTATCTTCCTTTTCTTTGACCGGGGCTCTTGGGCCGTTGTCAGGTTGTTATTCCTTTGCCAAGTGAAAGGAGCGAGCAAATTACTTTGGTCATCTTGATTATCCACAACATGTTGCTCCAAAATTTCAATCAAAGCGTCCTTATCTTTCAGTAATTGCTGTATTTTGATACACTCTATGTCGAGGGTGCGGTACTTGTTCTTCCAAGACCTCCTCTCCCGTTGAACTTTGTTGAGAGTAACCTGAAGCTTTTCAGTTTCCGTCATGAAGTACATGACAGATTCCCTCGGCGGAAGAATTCCGTATCGAGGATAAGGCATCTTTAGCTTGAGAGCTCTAGTTTGTACCCAGTGGAGATAAGGCTCCACCGAGAGACAGTCCGGTTTTCCTAGAGACTCCTGTCCTTTCTTATGAACATGTTTCCAAGCGTGCACTATTTCCGTCTTTAGTGCTCCGTCGTTTTCTCCTTCCTTGAAGAAAAGACCTTCCAGCTGAACACCCCGTGGGATGTGTCTCATCGGGTATCCAAATTGACGACGAACGAGAACTGGATGGTAATTGATTCCTCCCTTAGTTCCTATAAGGGGTACGTTGGGGAAGTTTCCACAACGGTCAATGATCCTGATTCTGTCATAAATCCTATTACACCAATCTATGTCAGAGTTGGTGAGAGACATGATCTTCTGTGACCAACGCAAGGCACTCTTATGATCCCAGAAAGCAGCAGACTTAGGTAAATGGGAGATAAACCATTTATAAAGCAGAGGTACACAGCATGTGATCTCCCCTCCACTGTACAAATTCCCTAAGTGTACAGAATGATATGCATCTGCGAGCAAAGTCGGAACAGGGTTTCCAATGAGAAAAACCTTAATAGCGTTGATATCGACGAAGTTATTAATGTTGGGCAACAAAAATAATCCGTAGGTGAGTAAAACAAAGATGCTTTCAAAAGCAGTCACGTTTCCTATACTGGCAAAATACAGGGCTTTCTTTGTCAAGACCTAGGCTGGCAAACCTTGTATGCTACCCTTAGTGGTCATGTGAGTCCTGACCTCAGACTCGTCCAAATGAATTGCTCTTGCAATGGTCTGATTCTTTGGAATTTCTTCCAGTCCAGAAAATGGAGCTTGATCTGTAATGTGTAGATCAATTAGATGAGAATATTCCTCCAGCGTTGGTGCGAGCTGGTAATCCGGGAATGTGAAACAATGATAGACCGGATCGTAGAACTGAATGAGCGTATCCATGATTCCCTCAATCACATGGACTCTTAGCAGAGATAGCAACCCTCCGTACTTGGCTCTAAAAGCCTCTTGGTTTGTGATCATCCTCGCCAAACCTCTTAAATCCTCTAGTTTTGGAATCCTGAATGTGTACTTATGAGTTCTCCTTCTACCGAAATCCATTAGCGTAATCCTTTTCTCTGATATTTACAATCACAGTCTTAGTTTAATTTTAAAAAACAGAGAGACTAGAAGAGAAATTTTTTGAATGTTTTAATGTTTTTTAAATGAATGCATGAATGCAGCACACAAAAACATAGAAAAAACATGGGGTCAAAGGGTCGTTGTCATGAAGTCAAGGCTCTACCCATCCCCAAAGGTTTATACTAGGGTGATTTTTGTACCTGTA
The DNA here is from genome assembly GCA_022829125.1 of Lathyrus tuberosus. Classification (NCBI taxonomy): domain Eukaryota; kingdom Viridiplantae; phylum Streptophyta; class Magnoliopsida; order Fabales; family Fabaceae; genus Lathyrus; species Lathyrus tuberosus. Next base: position 5,941,726 of record JALAZF010000132.1, on the reverse strand, counting down.
CTCATTATCATCAGCTCCTCTCAGGAAAGAAAAACAACAAGCGGATCGCCAGCGAGTTGTAGAGTAATCTTAGAGTAAATGCCATTCACCGAGAATAGATCACCAGCCTCAAATGAGGGTAGTATCGCGTGACAACTATTTCCGATAGTTTCCGCACTACAAAAGGGTTTGGCTCCTCAGCTTCTCAGACATCACAATCGACCCATTGCCTAAGAGAGGGAATGGGTTGCATTGGTCAGCCTCCACTGAGGTTGATGGTCGACCTCGTCGCCATCACTTATCTTAAGTGTATACTCGATATTTCCACATGCGGCATCACACGCATTCCCATTAGCAGAAAAATAAACACGTATAGCAATTAGGAAAATCAGTATATATATATTTGTCCTAATCATCCTAGACCTTTAAAGCTATGAATCCTAAGTTCCTGACAGAAAATGGGTTCCCCGGCGGAAGCCCCAATCTGTGGTTTCATACAAGAGAAAAGAAAAAAAAAGGGTAGAAGAGCCCCACGGTGGGCGCCGCTTTTAAAGTTTCTACCTAATAGATGGGAAGAGAACAAGATCTCGCTACAAAGGTGAGACAGATCCTAATGACATATCCCCCGTGAAGTCGCCATTTTTTCAGTAGCGAGCGATTTTGGACGCGGTTGCGAAGCGCTATCGCTCTTTGGTGTCTACAGCTCGATTCATTTTTTATCCTATTAAAGCTGATGAAGGAAGGGAAATAGATGTCTCAAATTAACCCTGCTTGCAAACTGAGGTTAAACAGCGGTCTGTTAGGTTACAGATGCTACAAAGATTCGGGGTCTCTATTTGGTGTATTTTTTAAAAAGTGGCGTCGGTTTAGATGTTAGGACGGATGCTTCTTGATAGATATGTGAGAGTATGGCATTTTGGGTTTTTGTTTGGTATGCTCGCTAAGATTTTTCTTTCAATCTTATGCCTACGTATTCCCGTTTACCGAAATAGGGAAATCAGAGCGTTCGTAGTTCCTCCTATTCTATGGGAGGAATTGGTTGTTTTGGTGTCTTGTTCAAAGCCCAAGACGTGAAGCGAAAGGTGGTTTGTATCTTGTTCAAAGCCCAAGATATGAAGCTGAAAGGTCTATTTGTATCTTGTTCAAAGCCCAAGATGTGAAGCTGAAGGGGTTTGACTTTAGAGAGAATTTGTCATCTCTAAAGAGGGTCTGTTTGTCACAACTGTTGGGTGACTGACTGTAAAGGAGGATTACTTTAACCGGGATACGCGGATCCTAGTAATGCCATAATTTCCTTTATAGGGGGTTTTTAACCTTAATTAATGTTAAAATTATATTACTTTTTTATCATTTTAATAACGTGGATTAAATTTATTAATTTTATATATTTTTTGAGCTACATAATAAAAATAATTACTTATTATATTTATATATTTTAAGAGTTATATTAAAAAGAGAGTAGTATTTTATAAATTAATTTAAAATTATCGAAAATAGATAAGATGTTAAAACCAAAATTACATTTAAATTTCTTCAATAAAAAATAATGTTTTTATTACCAAATGTTAAATATATTATTAGATTAATGACCAATGTCATTAAATGAATGAGAATGCAAACCTAACAATTTTTATTAATCATTATTAAAATTGATTAAGAAAAGAAAAATGCAGAAAAGGAAAAAATAAGACTCATAAACTTCCACTATTAAATATCGAACAATTTAAATCAATATGTATGGTTGTTCCTTCACCACTTGGCTACAACAAATATTTAATTAGGACATACTTTCGACTATATATAATTGTTGATCAATTTAATTGGAGGCCTAATTTATGATGAGGCCCAAGGCAATGGCCTTACTTGCCTTGCCCTTGGGTCGGGCCTGTATGGGAGAGAATAGTTAAATTATGGTATGTTATCAAGAGAAACATGCTGGTTAGTTATATAGTATATAATAACAATGAGAATTATTAGTTTATAGTATGTGATAGTAATTGATAAAATAGTTTAAATATGCAGTAAATTCCTTGTGAAGTGATTAGGACGTGTTTGTCAATGCCTCAAAGCTCGATACAACTACTTGATACAGACACTGGAGTTTCGTACCAGTACGAGCTAAAAGAAAAGAATGGTGTGAAAGAAAATTTTCTTGCTAAAGGTTGGTATGACTTTGCCAAAAACATAAGGCTGAATAAAGGAGACGTACTGTCATTTTGCCTTTGTTATCCTCTAGCCACAAGACTCTTAGTGTCTGTGGTTAACCGATATATTTTGGTTGAGGATGTGCATTGAAGTCATATGTTTTGCTGGGGTATGTTTATTTTTTGGCAACGATGGTCTGTGATGTGGTTAAGGGTGTTGGTCCAATTCTAATATTTTGAATAAGGTTTAATCAATGTTTGTAATTATATTTTATATTCAATTTAAACAACAAATGTTTTAGAAGTAGCAACAATAATCTTATGTGATGTAGTAACAACACTATTTTATGGTGTTGCGTGTAATATGAATATTCTGTATGACTAAGATTAAGTAATGGTGTTTCTAATTGATGTTGTATAACAGGTTTGAATTCTCATTTATTCATTTGTGAGATTTTATCGATAGTTTTTGCTTCTAATGGAAGTGATTTTGTTTATCCAAGCTTAATATAAATGTTAGAAAAGAACATTCAGATTACCATGTTACAGGTCTGGACATAAATGGATTGTTGTTAAAAAATGAAGGATGTGTTGTTGTAGTGAAAAAATAATTGACACACACATGGTACAATGTCATCATTGCTATACAACATGAAAAAGTGTTTTACAGGAGAGTAATATGTACGCGTGCATGTTGTGTTTGTCACTTGTGAAGTTTTAATAGGTCAAAATATGTAAAATGTAATGCAAATATATTGTAGTGGTTGAGATTTTTTGTGTATTATTGTGGATAAAATACGGATTTTTGTATGTCCATAAAGACAATTATAGTAGTCCCTAATCTCACCACCAATAATAGTAAAAACAAAATATTTGAAGTAGACACCAATGTTATGAAAGTGTAGCTGATGTAACATGAATGAAATAAAGTTGAAATGAAAAAAAGAACGAAATAAAAGATTGAAAAAAAAATAATTGGAAAAGTGTAGTATAGAAAAAGTTGATAGTGAAATAAAAAAGGTTGTAAAAAATATAAGAGTAGTGGAAGGAAGTAATGTTGGGTTAGAAAGACTTAAAAACCGGGCCATTATTTTTAAAGTGGGTTTGATGGTACATTTAGCCCATGTAAGTGTTTAAGAAAGAAGTACAGAAGTCAGCAAGTATACGAAACATATGAGTTCATGTATAAAGTCATTAGTGTAACATAACAAACCACTTCAAAACTTTCACTCTCCCATCTGTAGCGAGCGATTTTGGACGCGGTTGCGAAGCGCTATCGCTCTTTGGTGTCTACAGCTCGATTCATTTTTTATCCTATTAAAGCTGATGAAGGAAGGGAAATAGATGTCTCAAATTAACCCTGCTTGCAAATTGAGGTTAAACAACGGTCTGTTAGGTTACAGATGCTACAAAGATTCGGGGTCTCTATTTGGTGTATTTTTTAAAAAGTGGCGTCGGTTTAGATGTTAGGACAGATGCTTCTTGATAGATATGTAAGAGTATGGGATTTTGGGTTTTTGTTTAGTGTGCTCGCTAAGATTTTTCTTTCAATCTTATGCCTACGTATTCCCATTTACCGAAACAGGGAAATCAGAGCGTTCGTAGTTCCTCCTATTCTATGGGAGGAATTTGTTGTTTTGGTGTCTTGTTCAAAGCCCAAGACGTGAAGCGAAAGGTGGTTTGTATCTTGTTCAAAGCCCAAGATATGAAGCTGAAAGGTCTATTTGTATCTTGTTCAAAGCCCAAGATGTGAAGCTGAAGGGGTTTGACTTTAGAGAGAATTTGTCATCTCTAAAGAGGGTCTGTTTGTCACAACTGTTGGGTGACTAACTGTAAAGGAGGATTACTTTAATCTTGTTAATCACGTTGTAACATGAATAGTTAATGTTATTTCGCGGTTGAATATGTTTTTGTTAAATGTGTTGCATGTAAAGTTTGAAACATGTTGTGTGGTTGTGATAGATTTGTATGGTATGTTTGATCTGTTCAAGGGCTTCAGGTGACAAATCCATTGATCCAGAGTGGATTCGGAAAACTCGATGAAATGTATGTTGAGGCCAAAGGAAAAGCCGTTATGGGTTCATCAAAGAATGTTTTGCAAGTTTCTCGAAAGAACGACATAACTAAGGTTGCCACTTCCGTTGAAAACCCATACTCAATGGAAAATAGTAGGTAAGAAATTGTTGTCCAACATATACTTGAATTTGGTTTATAAAGTTGTAGTAACAGAAGTAAAACAATGTAACATTGGTTGTTAATTTGCAGTTGGGATGTGAGCTCTGGAACTAACGTAACCTCAGGTGAGATTCAAGAAATGATCAGGATCTATGAAAGGGTCATAGATCAATTAGAATTGTCAGAGTTGGATACTCGCACGAATCCGTCATACAATGATGAAGAGCCGGAAAAATAGGAGGAGTATTCTTGGGAAAAGGTTGTTATTGTTGGACACAAAGCGAAAAAGAATTTTATGGTAAGTTGGTGTGTTTGTTTAAGTTGTCCGATAATTTGACGTGCATTTTAATTAGAGATATTTTTATCAGAATCTAAAATATGTTTGATGCAGCATTTTCCAAGGTATGTGACAAAGAACTACTTGTGGTGGAACCAGAAGGCAGTCGAGATGATTGATTGTGAAAAAGGAGAAGGTGGTCAAGCTGGAGAAATATATTGGCAATGGGTGGTACGAATAAGGGAAGAAGAAGAAGCTCTGAAGAGGACACAAGGTGAGTGTTATGATTCGTAGTACTCCAGACCATCTTTGGGTGTATATTATAAAGCATGGAAGATATGGTGCTTATGTATGATGTGAAGACAATGAAATACAATATCAATGGTTGTAGGTTTTGAAAGCATGCATGAAAATTTTCAGAATAATGGGTTTGATGTTTTTACGTTGGTTGCTATTAAATATTTTGATGGTTTGTCTGTTTGTTCACTGTGAAAATTAGCAAACAACCTATGGTCTACCATATCTATAAAAAATTGGATAACTTGCAGGATCGACCATACAAAATCCTAAGACATGTGCTAAATAATTCAAAAGGATATTTGGAAAAAGGTGAACACTTCGACAGTATTCATAATTTAGAAAAGATTTACTTCAACAATACTAAGGAAAAGTAATGCAGGGAAATGATTAAAAGTGCATTGGAAAATAACTTGCAAAAGTAAAAGATAAGAGGTAAATTTATGGGCAAAGATGAACTGAATTGCATTGAATAAGAAAGATGGTATTGCATAAAACGTACATTTCTCACAAACTCGTTTCTCTATACGCGGGTACTTTGAGTAATTGAGGAATTTGTACAAACTTGAACACACACAAATCCTAACACCAAGACTTGCTATTTATAATAGTCGAAAACAACTACCCCTAACGGCCTATTAATTAGAGTGAGACAAATGGCATTCTGCATGTCTTCGTCCTTCAAATGTGCTCCACGTGTCTCCTTCCTTCAAATGGATAAGAACAAAGTTCCCTCCCTTATTTGAATTCAAATTTTGAATCGAACGTCATCAGCAAGGCTTCCGTTGAACCAAATTTCCAAATTGTTAGAAAATATTTCTAAGTCCATAAAATATGTCCCTCTTACACAAAGACGATTTTGACTAGAATTTATGGAAATATCATTCTAGTCGAAGTCTTCCAAAACTTCAAAGACTCCATTTCTTTGAATAATATTCTTAATCCAAAGTCAGACGTCGAAATTAGGAGCTAACAAATTGCCCCCCAAAAATGTCATTTTCGACACCATTGAAGAAAAAGGCATTTTTTGATAATGTCATTCGATGCCTCATTTAGTCTTTACGATGTTTCGACATTTACTTATGGTTCCAATGTTATAAAACTGTTCATTTTCCTATTAGCAGACCTATGACGTCATAGCCATCATTACCATGTCTGACACGTCCCCTCAAAGCGTGTGAGAATCTCCATCATCATCACATTTCCTAGAGTCTAGAAGATAATCGGGAGTAGGCATTAATTGCCACCGTTTCATCAGAGATCTTGGGGAAGACACACGTCCCACTCCCAGTTTTAATATTAAAGTAATTTCTACAACCGTTTCCACTTCTAGCCTTATAAATACCCATTCCAACAACTTCTTTCACTTTTTACGCTCTCTCACGCTCAAATCTCCCAAAAAAAACTTCTCACATTTCAAAAGAACTCACATTCTTCTCTCTATTCTAGCAATGCCTTCCTCCACACGATCAACCAAGGATGGTAACAAAACTACCAAAGAATCTGGCAAACCTGCAAGGGCTCCCAAGAAGGTCACTTAACTTCCCCCGTTTGATTCCATCGTTGGACCTGCCATGGTGGGAAACCAACAATACCTACTTGAACCTCTTGCTAAAGAGAAAAGAAGAATTTATGTTTCTCAGGTACTTACCCCTTTAACTGTTTCTGATAAGCCTTTGGCTTTGTGTGGTCTTTTGACTGACCCCAATGTTGATTTTAGTAAGTTTAGGGATTTCTTCCCTACTTACCATAAGTATAAACCCATAGAACAAGCTAAAAAACCTAGGGCTAGCAATGAAGATCCTAAACCTGCTAACAAAGACAATCCTCCGACTGAAAAGGCTATTGATCTTAGGTATATGAACAATTTTATGGTATTTAGGGCTAGTCCATCTTTGAAGAACCCCTCTGACTACTTAGGATGGTTGAGTAAGTTAGAGAAAACCAAATCTGAGGTTTGGAAAGAAATGGGTATTTATGACTTAATCATGCTGTCGAAAATAGGACCTGAATATTGCTCGAATATGCTTGTTTCGTCCTTATATTTCTGGGATAGCACACATTACACCCTCCATCTTCCATGTTGAATAATGACACCGACCTTGTTTGATGTAGCCGTTATCACAGGGCTTAAAACAACTAGGAACACTTACGACCTTGAGTTTATGTCTGATGATACTATTAGTTTTTCGACCTCTAGGGCAGCGTATTCGACTCATATTGCGCATTATCATGATACAAACATAGAGGAGGTTTCAGATGTCGAACACATAGCCTTTTTAGCTCTATGGTTGTCTTGTTGTGTCTTGTGTTTGAAGTCACTTCAAGTTGCTAGGAAATTTCTGACTATGGCGAACCAACTTCATGCTGGCCACTACCTTTATCTGAGCGAACTAATTCTTGCCAACCTCTATGAATCCATGAGTGAAGGCGTTACCCAACTCAAATTTCTGGGTGACAAAGGAAACTCTTTCTCTCTGGACCCTTCTGGCTTCTACAACTGTGGTTGAACGCTTCATTCGAAGCCTGTCTTCCCCACAAAAATCAAATTATCAAAGATGCTGACGAAGTGAGGAATAAAAGGGTAGAGGGTCCATGCCTGGTGAAGCTGACTCCTGTTAATGATGGTCGACCCATTCAACAAACTTTTATCATGATGTTCGCGAAACGCTATGACTTCACACCCCATATGGCTCCCTTCGCTGCAAGGAAATACAGTCCTGAGTGGTTCACCAAGCCATTCCCAGCGCTGTCGAAGGCTCAAGAAGCAGAATCTACTGCGATTTGGGAAGCCTTTCTAACTCCTAGGGTTTTAACCCTCAGATTCAACCCCTCAAAAAGCCAAGTTACTTTGATTGCTTACCAACCAAATCTGGTCGCTCGATAATTTGGATTGGCTCAAGTTTTACCCAGACCCCTGTATGAGAAGAAACACCTCCTCCTCCTTTACAACATAGTTCATTCTGAAGCCGTAGCTATTAAGCAAATAGCACGGTATGCTGGTCGAACACAGCTTCTTCCAGTAGCTTTCGAACCAAGCTTTCTCTACACTCAACAATTTAATGACTGGTGGAAGGCTTACTATGCAGAGGAATTTTTCGATGTGGTTGCATTTACACACCACATTAACAGGGCTTTCCTCTCTGTGCAGGAAAGAGTGAAGAAAGGTTCTTCGACACACATTAAAGAAATCCAAGCCTTCCAAAAATACTTTGAAACTGTTTATCGACTAGATGACCTTGGTCGAACCGTCCGCGACGCAGCTGTTACTCTGAAGGAATTTTTTTAAAGAAAATGGAGAACTTAAAGATCTCTTCGTACGTTCCTCCTGAGAAACGACACGAAACGGCTTTCAATATGTTTCCTCTTAAATTCCCTCGACTGCCAAGCACTGATTTTGGAGTGGCCCTTGCCCCTCCATTTCCAGACTGGTTCGTCTGTGGGGATTCTATCAAAATCCTTCACCAACAATCAAAACCAAAAGCGCAGCGGGTGGTTCCGACCAAACACACACTAGACAGTTTCAAAGGGCATCTTTATATTGGGATCGAAGATGTTTGCATCGAATTTGAAATATATGAAGGTGTGGAACAGGAGGATTTCGACCCAACATTTCCTTATTTAGTTTCTTTCACATATAATAACTGCTTTCTGTTTTATTTTAGCCGTGAAAATTCCTCCAAAGAAACCACCATTTAGGAAACCTGCAGAAGTAAAAGAAGAAGGAGGAAGCAAAATAGCAACAACAACAACAAAGGTATTTTGCACCCTTTATTAATTTTGTCACTTTTCATATATTCCAATATTTTCTAACATTTTCCTTTTCAGGGCGCTCGAAAGCTACCCCCGACTCCCCAGAAAAGGAAGGCAAAGGATGATGCGGTTGTGGTAGTCGAATCGGATGATGAGGACCTATCTCCGACGGCTGAACAACCCCTTAAGAAGAAAAGGCAACTCAAGATAAGTGAAGCCCTTACTCAATCTCAAGCAAAAGGTGTAAAGGCTCTGACAAAGAAACCCACCAACTTAACCATTTTGGAACCAACTCCTGCAGAGATGTCGAAGAAGGCTGCAGACCATCCTAAAAGTGACAACTCGAGCCCTGGGGATGAAGCTCCTAAGGTACTAATTTTTATACCTCATTATATTCTTAGTAATCTTGTTTGACTACTGACTTCGATTATACTTTTCAGGACGATGCAAGAATTTTGACTCAGCCAGCTGCCAAATCAACCAACACCACACTCCTCAATAGTGAAGGCGAACCAACGTATCACCCTACTTATTCAAAGGATTCTGAGAAGAGCTCAATGAGCGAAATAAATCAAACAGTTTGGGAACAACGCAAAACTTCGCCACCCAAGACCACTACACAAAATTCTCACACCAGTGGTTCTGAACACGAAGGTGACCAGGAGAAGGACGTGGAAACTGAAGCAGTTACGGAAGTAGATAACCCTCACATCCTTGTCGAAGAGGAAGCTGAAGATGGCTCTCAAAGATTCGAACATATGGATGTCACTCAGCAAGATCCAGATGATGACATGGAAGAAAGGGAAACTCGCTATGTACTTCAGAACTATTCGATGCCTATTGAGGAGTTCATGGATAATCTTGAAAATGTCGAAGATGATGATGACCAGGAGTAAGAAGAAGATGATGATGACCAGGATATAATCGTCGAACCGAACCCTAATCTTGGTCCGTCAATTGCGAAAGATTCAGGCAGCGCCTTTATGACCCTTTCTGTAGAAGAGGTGGCGGCTTTGAAAAAGAGCAACCCTCGAGAATACCGAAAGGCTTTGATTGGCTCAAGAGGGAGTTCGCCTGAAAAAAGTCTCAGCTCTCCTTCAGTGTCTGGTGGACGATCAACCAACAACCCTGCTAGCGAAATAGTTTCAAAGATCAAAGAAAAGGTTTTCAATGGTGACATGTTTCGACTCATAGAGTCTGATCCTACTTCTCCTCTTGCCTTAAAGGGTCTTCTAAAAAAGGTTGACATCTTGACGGCTTCTCCTGAAGTTGCAAACGTTATCTTGGAACTGACTTCAATGATCAACTAAGTTGCTGTTGATGTTAACAAAATCAAGCGCAGCTCAAAAAACATCGAAAGTTATACTAGCTCTGTAGCGGCTGCATGGGATGCTGCCTCGGAGTCGACCAATCGCTTGGCTGATTCAGAGAAAGCCCAAGAAGACAAGAAGGTTGAAATCAAAACCAACAATCAAAATATCCATTCTTGGGAAGAACAGATAAGAGAGCTACAAGCCAAAATTTTGAAGGCCAAGAAACATAATGCTAAGCTTCAGAAATTTGATAACTCATAAATGGCGAAAGAACTTGAAGTTGGGCTGACCTTTGCTGACAAGGCTCAATAGTTAAAAGCAGAACTGGAGGTCAGAAGGTCGACCAAGTCTGTCTGTGAGAAGTGGCTTGATCTTCTGAAGTCGAAATACTTCAGCATGAAGGCCTCCCTTCCATTTTAGTTCTAGTTCCTTTTATTCAAACTTTTATCATTATTTCTTGAATTATGTAATGACTTTTTTGAACCCTTCGTGGTTCTTTTGATTGTAACAAATTTATCCATTTGGCAACAATTTTCATTTTACCATGTTAGCTTCGATTATTTTACATGTGTGATTATTCTTTGGCTATTTTTACTTCTTGAAGTGCAGGATTGTATTTTTTCAAATACTTTCCGTTTACCCTTAAGATTCTCTTATCTTGATCTAACTCTTCGATCTCATAAGCACCATTCGAAAAGACTTGTATGATTTGAAAAAGGCCTTTCTATTTAGGGGACCATTTCCCCAAGGCTCTATCTTTTCGATCCATAGGCAAAACTACTTTCCAAACCAACTCTTCAGGCAAAAACGTCTTAACTTTGACTTTCTTATTATAAGACTTTTCTACTCTCTTCTTCTGTCTTTTCAATAATTCTAAAGCATTAAGCCTTTCTTCATCTAAGTCCATTAATTCATCTAATATCATGTTCCAATACGACTCAGATGGGATCTCATGATGCCTCTGAATTCTCGTCGACTGAAGATAGATCTCAACTGGTAATACCACATCATGACCAAAAGTCAATCGAAAAGGTGTGGAATTAGTAGCCTCTTTGGGGGAGGATCGACATGCCCAAAGAACCTGGTCCAAAGTCTTGTGCCAATTTCTAGGCTTCTCTCCCACATGTTTCTTAATTAATCTAATCACTACTTTGTTTGCTGCTTCGACCTGACAATTAGCCTGAGCGTAATAAGGTGTAGAGGTTAATAGTTTGAAACCCATTTCTTTAACAAATTCTTGCATTTTTCGACCGGTGAACAGTGATCCTTGATCTGTTGTAATGGTTTATTGGATTCCAAACCTATAGATAATGTGTTTTTTAATGAATTCAATTACGTCTTCTTGGTCAACACTTGGCAGTAGCACAACTTCAATCCATTTCAAAATAGTCAATGCCTATCAAAATGTACCTTTGATTTTTAGATGACGCTGGTCGAATTTCTCCAACCAAATCCAAAGCCCAACCTCTGAAGGGCCATGGCTTAACTATAGAGTGTAATTCACTTGCAGGGACATGATGTATGCATGTATGCACTTGGCACTCTTGGTATCCCTTAGAAAATTCGATACAATCTTTTAACATAATAGGCCAATACATACCTTGTCGAAAAAAATCCATTTCATCTTGTGGCCTACCTGATGAGCCCCACATGCCCCACTATGAAAGTCGAAAAGTCCAGATACGCCTCTGACTCACTAAGGCATTTAAGCAAAACTCCCTCAGGAGTCTTTTTAAATAACTCATTACCCAAAAGAACATAACTTAAAGCTCGATACCTGATTTTTCGACCTGTGGACGCCGTTGGGTTTTGTAGATAATCCACTATTGGTTTTCTCTAGTGAACTTAATTGTAATACCCTAATTTTTACCCCTAAGATCCCACATGTCTTTTTGCATATCATACCACAAACAAGATCACACATTCGTCCCCTCTTTTGTAGGATTGTGCCTTGCAGGGATCTTTGAGTTTGAGTGTGTTTGTTAGTTGTTTTATTGCTTAATTGTTTATATTTACTAACCATTAATTAAAATCCAGAAAATATTTTGTCTTTCTTTCACTAACATTTTTAGGGGAAGAACAGGTTAAAAATACGAAAACAATAGCCTCTCAGCTCGAATGAATTTCATATGAACAAAGTCAAAGTTGATCTGCAATTAGTTCAAAAATCATCTGATCAAGAGTTTCCAAGATTTAATTGATTATTATTCCAAGAGACTCCAAGGTTCATGTGTTTATTTCCATGACTTCTTTGACGAGCAAAAGAATAGAGCCGAACCACAGCAGTGCATTCAAAGGGAGTATTTTTTCAAAATTTGCACTAAGTAACCGGTTATCATTTAGTCTGTAACCGGTTACCCTCGTGAAATTTTGAAAAATGGCAGCAAATTCAAATTCAGCAATTGGCACCAATTTTCATCATTTTGATCACATGTGGAATATTCTAGACCATCTCATTTTAATTCCCTACATCATCATAATTAATTCCTACCATGTACCTCCTCTAATCACCACTCTTTTGATAATTTCTCTCCAAATTCAAATTCCAAGCGTAATTTTCATTTCCAAACCAAATTCCAAACCACCAATTTTTCCAAGCCTAAATTCTATAAATAGAGGCTTCATTTCATTCATTTTACAAGATTTTGAGAGCCAAATACACCTTGCTAAAATTTCTCTTGAAGCTTTTGAGAGCCAAATTCACCTTGCTAAAATTTATTCCCAGCCACAAATTTCACTAAAGCTCACTTTTCTTCTTTTAAAAGTTAACAAGAATTCACATTGAATCTTGTTCAACTTTGAGCTAAACCTTCATCCAAACTTGTTTTCTTCATCAATTCTCATAGATCAAGGCTTTGGTGTTTGGATCTTGAAGCAATTTGAAGGAATTTTCAGATTTTAAGTGGTAATTCATCTTTCACCATTATTGAAGCTTCATCTTCATCTTCCATAATGTAGATCTTTGGAGATCTTTGTTACTTGATCTTTTAGATCTTGTAATTGTGTTTAATTGCTAGTTTTTGCTGTTATTTTACTCTAAATTTCGTGCAATTTCAGTTCTATGATCACAAGGTGTTTGTAAAAAATTTTGAAAGTGGATCATGCTGAATTTTGCACAATTTTCTGCATTCTAGTGTAGAGTATCCGGTTAGCAGATATGCAGTAACTGGTTTATGTGTTATTTTGAAAAATTACGCCTATTTTGAACTAAGTAACCGGTTAACAGATATGGAGTAACCCGTTACTTCGAAATAGAATGCATATTTTGCCTTGTTTTTGGGGCTGTTTTGATTTTTCTTCCTCCTTCTTCCCCTTTCTTCTTGTTTTAGCCTTGAAATGAATTGTTGAGATTAATTTCTCTTCAATTTCCATGGACTTTAGATATGGTTAAAGTAATTAAACATTCGTTATTTCAAATCTATCTTTTAATGAATTGTTGAATTCATTTGAGATGCTTTGAATTAGTGATATGTTTTCACACTTAAGCTTATCATTTAAAAGTGATTGAACTTGAAGATGAAAGGATCTTGAAAGTGTAATTCAATTTGGCTTTCTCTTCATCTATTTCCTTTTTATTTTGATCGATGAAAGTCTTATGGATCTTAGAATTTCTTTGTTGAATTCTTGATCAAGGCTAGACCGTTACCTATTTTCTTTTCGTGGGGTATTGCTTTCGGATGACGATCTACATATCATTCATCTAGCATGCATTAGCACAAAGAACTATTGACCGGCCTCATTGTAGGGTAATTACTTCGTAAATTACTCGGCGATTGCTTAACATAGCGCAACATTTGTCCTTCTTTATCCAATTCGGAATTTGAACTTTCGTGGTCCGGACCTTGATTGGTCGCGTCAACCCAATGGCGATTGAACTTTTGTATTAGGTTCAAAATATTTGAAGCTTGTTGTTGTAGAGGCTTTGATTCTATCAATCTTCTAATAAGTCTTCATTAACCTTGACCTAAGTACATTGTTTGATCACTATAGTTCAAGACGCGAAACGGAATAATCGGTGAAGGTTTATGGCACAAGAGCCTTGTGCTACTAACCACTAACTTCTAACTTCTTTACATTTCCTTCTCGCTCCTTATCTCTCTTTATTTTTTATGCTTTATGGCTTTTTTTATCATATTCATGTTTATGTTTATGTCATTTTTCTTTTGTCCACTTGAACCATATTATCTTGTGCTTTGTTTTTCTTTTGTCCATTTTGGACTCAAAAACATTAATAAAGGATTAAACCACTAAAAGACTTGTGCTCTTAATTGTTGGACTATGGCCACTATCCTTTGCATTGGAGGACCTATACTCTTGATTACGGACTTTGGACTTAGAATTAGGATCCTAACCTATGCTTGGGAGATTGTGATGGAAAACCTTGGATTTTGGATACTTGGAGTCCTCTTTTGAAGACTTATTTTGAATCAAGACCAAATCAAAAAGGGAAAAATGCTTATGCTATGGAGCTTGTCCATGTGGTTAGATCTTTCTTATCCTTAGCTTTTATTTTATGCACTAGGATAGTCACTTCTTCTCCACCCCTTCTTCAATTTTCAAAACCTCCTCTCTTTTTTCAAAAATTTCTTGTTTTCAAACTTAAAACCGCTTTCATAATAAAACCTTGACTTCGGTCGAGCGATTTTTAAACTTTGTTTTTTTTCTTTAATAAAAGTCAATCCATGTTAATCATATTTTGACCATTTCTAAAAGTCATAAAAAAATACAAAACTCATCAATCTTTTTTTGTGCCTTATGCACTTTTTTCCCTTTAAAACTTTTTTATAAGTTTAGACATGATTCATTTCTTTAAGAGAAATTATTTGCTTGGAAATGACGACTTGTATTTACACTTAAAATCAACAAAACAAACACATTTTTGTTCTTTGTACCATGAACTACGAGGTTTTGATCCTACATTGCACATCGTGGGTACGTAGGCATGAGGCGATAAGTCTCTCCAAACACAAAAAATATTAAAAAATAATTCTCCTATCATCTCCTCAATCTCTTTTCGAGCAAACCATTTTCAGACCAAAAAGCGATAGATATTTCAAAGGGTTCCTATAGAGTACTATAGACGTTTTGGGTGCTAACACCTTCCCATTGCGTAACCAACCTCCCTTACCCATTTCTCTTTGTCTTTTTTAGCTTTTGCTTTTTTAGACTTCTTAGGATTTATTCTCTTTTTTCCTTTTCATTTGTGGAATAAATACAAGCGCGGTGGCGACTCTGTTTTCCTTGAGTTGAGTTAATCAATTGCTTACACTCACAAATTTCCCCACTACAGCAAAGTGGCGACTCTGCTGGGGAGCTGTCTCCCTTGAGGGTTTAGCCTACTTTGATTTATTTATCGCTTTTTGTCTGATTTGTTTTTTTATTGATTGTTCTATCAGGGTGCTTGGTGATCTGTGTGGTAAGATAAGCCCAATACCAGGCTCGAGTATACACCTAGGACTAGGGTGGAAAGTAGTGTGACTTGTGTGGCATTTGGCCAAACTTAGTATACACGAAAGTTCCACATCCAGACGAGGGTTTCTTTGGTAATGTTATATCCTGCGCATTGGTGCAGATGATAGAATGTAACCTAGAGAGCTATCGATTCTGGCGACCATTCCCGAGGACTCAGTAGAGGCACTCCTCCCAAGCGGCAATAATGGCAGACTAGAAATGGCAAACCCGTTATGCTTCTTGATCCGAGGACCAGAAGCTGAGGACTTTAGAACCCTTAACCCATCTTGGCCTTATTAGAACGTGGTGCGGTGGGTAGTCAGGTGTAGACTTGAATCAGTTGTTACGCGATACCACACTCAGACAAGACTCTCTTGAGAATATTATTGACTACCAATAAAATTGGGAAATCGATAATATCCGAAAGATGGGTTGTAGACTCTAGGAACTTCTTTAAAACCTTGTTCGGCAGGTGTTATACCCTTAGTACATACCTTTGTGGGTTGGTTCTTAACCTTGACTCCATGCTCGTGACTTGAACCTTGACCCGTGTGCTTTGTGTGATCTTGTTTGTGGTTGTTGCATCCATGCATCCACACATTCATCATCTCAGCCGTTTTCAAGGAAAATAACTCAGACTATTGCAAATATGGACAAGGCAAATGTCCCTTTGGCAAAAGTTTTGAATAAAAGTTGTGATACTCATATACTTGATGCTTCCCATGTTTGTAATAATCGGGTTGATTTCCTGAAAACATAAAATAAAATATTTGTATTCATCATTTGCAAACATGCAGTTCCCTAAACACAGACTCATTTGTCCTTCTGTCTTTGTACCAGTCAGCTGATTTTCTGGCATTCGTACCAAGTTTGAGGTAGTTACTGAAGGAACATGGAGAGAACAAAAGATGATGATCACATGTCAGGCTTTACAGTGATGACCAATCCGATGTATGATTCTCCTCTGGACGAAAATGTTCCACAAGTAGATGTTCCTACTCGATCCCTACATATGCAGAATGATCTGGTTGGTCAAGTTGTTGAAAAAGATTCTCGATTTTCGAGGTATATGCCAAATCCTCAGAATGTCCACCCTGTGACAGAGATGATTGATGATGAGGTGTTGACCTTCAAGGAAGGAAGCGCATTTGTGAATGGAACACCTTTATGCTGATATTAGTAGAGTGACCCACAGTGGTTGTGTGTTTTCTTCTGTGTCTCCCAAGAAAGTTGATAATGTTCTTTCAAGCTCAAGCTGACACAGTTTCCTCAGATCTTCAGTTCATTTACTGCATTTTCATTTGTAATCTTTTATGATTTTTATTGCTTTGTTTGCATGTAGAACTTGTTTATTTTGAAGATTAATCTTAATGCAATGAGTATGTTTATCTTGAAGTGATCCATTCGCATTCACTCGTAATTTGTTTTCTGCATTTGCAATACCAACTTCTTGTTTAAACTCTTGGAGGGAGGATGATGAAGTAAAAACTGAAAATTTCTGGTTGTATGCTTTTGAATAAGACCCTGCTGATGATGTAAGGCATTGTTTCAAATTCCCAAATACCAGAGATATAAGGAAGATAATCCCTTGTTAACCACTTTGAGCCTTGAAGTAGGAGTTTCTTTTCTAAATAAGAAAACCCTTACATTTAACCTTGGGGCTGGGTAGTCTTCAGTTAATTTGACCAAGTGTCCAAATTTCAAGAGGAGTGTGCATCTAAGGACCGACCACAATGGTTATCCCTCATTCCAAAGGGAAGAGGCAGTCACAACCCTTTTAACAAGTCAGATAAGCCAATGTCACATGATTTGTTCGAAAAAAGAAATCAAAAGAAAAATAAAAGCCCGCTAAGTCGTAAGACTTGTGACTTAGGCAAAAATTGGGGCATCCTGCTGGACATCAAAGATTAAAAAAAAAAAAAAACAGTCCAGGAAAATGTTAGGGAAAAATAAAATGAAAATGTGAAAAGCAAGAATAAAAGAAAAATTCTCTTCAAAAGAACAAATCTTTGTGTGACTACCAAGTCAAAGGACAAAAAGGGTGACTCTTATCCCCGAATAACCTCATTGGTTGTTAAACCATCAGTTTCAGTAATCTTTTTAAAGATGAACATTTGTGTCAAATTAGCTGAAAATAGGTCTGAAGAACATCACGGAGATTGGGTGGGTACAGATAAATTTTGAGCCTACAATTTTTTTTCCTGAAAACCGTGAACCAGGCCAAGTTATAACCCTCAAAAGACCTAATTGAAGTAGGGTTTATTTTGAGAGCATACTCCAAACGAGATAGCGTTCCTGACTCCCATGAGTTGCGCTAAAAGATCTTGGTTGGTATTGCATGTGCAATCAAAAATCAATGTCGTATATAAACTAGTGATTCATTCACAAGGTTTTGCGACATCTTTTCAGTAAAAACTTCAAGATTAACATATGTAATTGCATTAGAATTATCATTCTCAAAATTAATATTTTTCTGCTTGCATACATTTGTTTGACATCATGGAAGTTTACATTTGAGCATCAGTGATGAGCTTAATCTTTTGAGGCCTGAAAATCTGATGAGTAATTGGCAAATCATTTCAAGAATGATCCTATCCAGGGGCATGTTGCCTGAAGGCTTTGTTGAGTATGAGCAAACATGTTTTCCCAGTTGATGCTTTCATATGGGACAAAGCTGTAAGACTCTATTGATTGAAGAATGTGCTAAGTTCAGTTAATTTGGGGCAGTTACGTCGAGATTTGACGAATCTCTCAGAGTTTGAAGGCATTGGGACAGATTATCTCAAGTCGTTATGGTACAAAGTTTCCTTTTGGTGTAAAATCTTTTGTAGACCATGCAGTCTGGGGCAAAAGTTAAATGGTGAATTCAACGCACATAAGCAGATTTATTCTTGTGGATGTAATCAAGTTGTTAATCAGATGATGGATTCTCTCAAGATTGTTGTGAGGTGTTGGACTCTTGAAATCCATTATTCCCCAATTGAGCGCCAGTTCGGGTATTTCCCGTCCTAGTACTATTTTGGGTATTCCTCCGGCTAAGTCTTGATTCAGATTTCCCCAGCTGAGTATGATTCTATTCTCCAGCCAGGTTATGATCAAGCATTTGTGAAGCTTTGGGGTGATGTTTCCCCTTGATGTGGAATACTCGCACAGAGTTTTACCTCTCGTTGTGATTGCTTCGATCACTCCCCAAGCAAAGAGTAATGTTGACTTCTTATTCCCCCAATTGGTTGATATCCCTATTAGGGTTGACTTTGTGTGTACTCCTTGACAGGATCTCTTTTGGTATCTCTATCTTGTTGAGATTAGCCGAGTATTCAGCTGAGCTGTGGTGTTTATTCATCCTCTGTTCATCCTTATGTCTGTTTTGTCAGCATATTCATACTCATACGCATTGCATGTGTATTCATTTGTTGTGCATAGCATATTGTTGTTGCATTGTGCATTTTGCATCTGTTTTAGTGTTTCCCGGCTCTCTGGTGTTGTTATCCTCCTCGGAGTGTGTGTGTGTCCTCTCTCCATTAGAGTGTTGACCCTAAGCAGAAAGCGTTTATCCTTTCTAATTCCCCACTGAGTTTATTCCTCGTGGAAAGTTTTGCTTCAGTTTTCCTTTCCAGTTCATTATCTGGATGGGACCAATCCCCCAGTTGAGTTATTTCCTCCTTGGGATGAGTCTTGTTTGACCGTTTCTCTCCAGTTTGTTCCTAGATTGAAGTTTGGTCTCTGGTGGTGACTACTTTGAAGCTTTCTAGGTTATGTAACCTAGATGATTGGGAGTGCATTTATTTTGCACCTTCGAAGATTTTGTATTACTCAGCAGATGATCTGTTTGTGATTACCATCAGAAGATGAAGATTTTGTTTCTCCAGCAGGGTTGTGACAACACTCTTTTGGAATCCATTGCATGACAACAAGCAGCATCCTCTTTATTTGAGGAACTTGTGTGTCTCCAGTTATCAGACGTTATCTTTTCCATCAAATGGTATCTCAGGCCGTTCCCGTCAGAGAAGTTTGTTATGAATTCACAACAGATGGTTGTCTCTTTATTTGAGAAGTCTGTTACGTGATCCAACTTGCCCATATCTCCTATGAAGATCCCTGGTAGATTTATTGATTCCTAGTTCCTGGCAAGTCTCGGCAGAAGATTTCCAGTTGACCTCGGCAGAAGGTATTTTCTTTCTAAGAATCTCGGCAGTAGATTTCTTGGATATTTTCAAAAGATTTCCAGCAAACCTCGGCAGAAGGTGGCTTTATTTCAGATTTCTTTGGTTGATCTCGGCAGTAGATTCTCCAATGAGTTTTAAAATATAATTTGCAGCAAGCCTCGACAGAAGGTATTTTCTTTCCAAGAATCTCGGCAGTAGATTTCTCGGATAATTTAAAAAAAAAAAAGATTACAGCAACCTCGGCAGAAGGTATTTTCTTTTCAGGATCTCGGCAGTAGAATCCTTAAAAGATTTTTCAGTAAAGCCTTGGCAGCAGGCATGTTTTCTATTATTCCTCGGCAGTAGGAATTACATATAAAATCTCGGCAGAAGGTGTTTCATTTGAAGGTTCTCTGGTTGATCTTGGCAATAGATTCCCTAGTAAATTTTTTATGGTTGACACATTTCCCAAAAATAAAAAAATAAAAAAAAAATCTTGGTAGAAAGTATTCCCAAATGAAGTCCTAAGTCTCGACAGTAGACTCCTGCAGTTAATATCTTTTGAAATCCCCGCAGTGGACCTCGTCAGCAGGTTCTCCAAGTGGAATTTGTTAAAAGATCTCATTAAAATCTCTCCATTTGAGTTTATTACCCTTGTTGTAGTTAATATATCTCGTTTTCTCTTTGGTTCGCCTACCATATTCCTGGTAGTAGGTGATCTCTACTCCAATGAATGGTAAGTCTCTTCGATTAGATGGGACAGTTCGTTGTTGAGATTCTTCCACTCCAATGAATGGCAAGTCTCTTCGGTTAGACGGAACAGTTCGTTGTTGAGATTTGGACTCCGATGAATGGTAAGTCTCTTTGGTTAGACGGGACAGTTCGTTGTTGAGATTTTGTTACTCCGATGAATGGTAAGTCTCTTCGATTGGACGAGACAGTTCGTTGTTGAGGTTTTCTACTCCGATGGATGGTTAGTCTCTTCGGTATGCTAGAGATAGTTTATTATTGAGGTATTGATTTTCCCTAGTGGAGCCTTGCTGTGCTAAGTCTTCCCTGTTGAGTTATATACTTGTTGTGTTGTGGTTTATTTCCATATACAGTTATCCCCAGTTTGAATCTTTTCCTCAGCTGAGTCCCAGTAGTTGTGCGCTATGTTCCTCGACTAGTAGGTAATCTTTCTTTTAGCTTATCACCTTTGTCGTCCTACCCGTTTTGTTGGTAGTAGGTGATATAGCTGGCTTATTACCTTTGCCGTCCTGCCCTGTGTTGGTAGTAGGTAATATAGTCGGGTTTGATTGCCTTGTTATAGCTATCACTTGTTTGATAGTTGGTAATCTCTCCCTTCTTTGTTAGAGTTTATTACCTTTTTCGTCCTGCCCTGTGTTGGTAGTAGGTGATATTTCTCGACCCCTTTGAGATTATTACCTTTGTCGTCCTACCCTTTGTTGGTAGTAGGTAATCTTTCTCATACCCTTGGTTGATTACTTTGTTGTAACTGTCACTTGGTTGATGGTTGATAATCTTTCTTTAGCTGGCTTTTTACCTTTGTCGTCCTGCCCTTTGTTGGTAGTAGGTAATATAGCCCAGTTTGGTTGCCTTATTACAGTTGTCACTTGTTTGATAGCTAGTAATCTTTTCCCTTTCTGGGATTATTACCTTTGTCGTCCTGCCCTTTGTTGGTAGTAGGTAATTCTTCTCATATCCTTTTGTTTGACTGCCTTGTTGTAGCTATCACTTGGTTGGTAGTCGGCAATCTTTCCTTTTGATCATGCTATTACCAGATGTCTGGTATTAGACGATCTTTTCCCCAGCGGAGATTTTTTCTCTCCATGTTGGGACGATGTTATCCCTCTTTTATTTTTGGTGTTGGTAATTTTCCCTCAGTTGGAATCTTACTCTGTTTTCTTCCCCACCGGAGATTGTTTCCTCCCCTGTTGGGTTGTGTTTCCCTCTTTTGTGTTCCCCTGTAGAGTCTTTTCTCTTTTCTTTTGCTCCCCGACTTTTGCTTATCTCCTGTGGCATATTCTCCCCACAGAGGTCTTGTGTTTGCATATCATTTGCATAATCATATCATTTTGTGGTCTCTTAGGGCCAAAAATTGGATTTATTGTTATATTTAAGTCTTTTCTATCTCGTCGAGACAAAGATGTCAATCTTTTTATCTCCGGATAGAAGAAACTTAAATAGGGGCAGCTGTAATACCCTAATTTTTACCCCTAAGATCCCACATGTCTTTTTGCATCTCATACCACAAACAAGATCACACAGTCGTCCCCTCTTTTGTAGGATTGTGCCTTGCAGAGATCATTGAGTTTGTGTGTGTTTGTTAGTTGTTTTATTGCTTAATTTGTTTATATTTACTAACCATTAATTAAAATCCAAAAAATATTTTGTCTTTCTTTCACTAACATTTTCGGGGGAAGAACAGGTTAAAAATACCAAAACAATAGCCTCTCAGCTCGAATGAATTTCATCTGAGAAAAGTCAAAGTTGATATGCAATTAGTTCAAAAATCATCTGATCAAGAGTTTCCAAGATTTAATTAATTGTTATTCCAAGAGACTCCAAGGTTCATGTGTTTATTTCCATGCCTTCTTTGACGAGCAAAAGAATCGAGCCGAACCACAGCAGTGTATTCAAAGGGAGTATTTTTTCAAAATTTACACTAAGTAACCGGTTATCATTTAGTCTGTAACCGGTTACCCTCGTGAAATTTTGAAAAATGGCAGCAAATTCAAATTCAGCAATTGGCACCAATTTTCATCATTTTGATCACATGTCACATGTGGAATATTCTAGACCATATCATTTTAATTCCCTACATCATCATAATTAATTCCTACCATGTACCTCCCCTAATCACCACTCTTTTGATAATTTCCCTCCAAATTCAAATTCCAAGCCTAATTTTCATTTCGAAACCAAATTCCAAACCACCAATTTTTCCAAGCCTAAATTCTACAAATAGAGGCTTCATTTCACAAGCTTTTAAGAGCCAAATTCACCTTGCTAAAATTTCTCTTGAAGCTTTTGAGAGCCAAATTCACCTTGCTAAAATTTCTTCCCAACCACAAATTTCACTAAAGCTCACTTTTCTTCTTTTGAAAGATAACAAGAATTCACATTGAATCTTGTTCAACTTTGAGCTAAACCTTCATCCAAACTTGTTTTCTTCATCAATTCTCATAGATTAAGGCTTTGGTGTTTGGATCTTGAAGCAATTTGAAGGAATTTTCAGATTTGAAGTGGTAATTCATCTTTCAGCATTATTGAAGCTTCATCTTCATCTTCCATAATGTAGATCTTTGGAGATCTTTGTTACTTGATCTTTTAGATCTTGTAACTGTGTTTAATTGCTGGTTTTTGCTGTTATTTTACTTTAAATTTCGTGCATTTCAGTTCCATGATCACAAGGTGTTTGTAAAAAGTTTAGAAAGTGGATCATGCTGAATTTTGCATAATTTTCTGCATTCTGGTGCAGAGTAACCGGTTAGCAGATATGCAGTAACCGGTTACTCTGTGTTAATTTTGAAAAATTGCGCCTATTTTGAACTAAGTAACCGGTTAGCAGATATGCAGTAACCGGTTACTTCGAAACAGAATGCATATTTTGCCTTGTTTTTTGGGATGTTTTGGTTTTTCTTCCTCCTTCTTCCCCTTTCTTCTTGTTTAGCTTTTGGATCTTAGAATTTCTTTGTTGAATTCTTGATCAAGGCTAGATCGTTACCTATTTTCTTTTCATGCGGTATTGCTTTCGGATGACGATTTACATATCGTTCATCTAGCATGCATTAGCACAAAGATCTATTGACCGACCTCATTGTAGGGTAATTACTTCGTAAATTACTCGGCGATTGCTTAACATAGCGCAACATTTGTCCTTCTTTATCCAATTCGGAATTTGAACTTTCGTGGTCCGGACCTTGATTGGTCGCGTCAACCCAATGGTGATTGACCTTTTGTATTAGGTTCAAAATCTTTGAAGCTTGTTGTTGTAGAGGCTTTGATTCTATCAATCTTCTAACAAGTCTTCATTAACCTTGACCTAAGTACATTGTTTGATCACTATAGTTCAAGACGCGAAACGGAATAATCGGTGAAGGCTTATGGCATTAGAGCCTTGTGCTACTAACCACTAACTTCTAACTTCTTTACATTTCCTTCTCGCTCCTTATCTCTATTTTTTATGCTTTGTGGCTTATTTTATCATATTCATGTTTATGTTTATGTCATTTTTCTTTTGTCCACTTGGACCATATTATCTTGTGCTTTGTTTTTCTTTTGTCTATTTTGGACTCAAAAACATTAATAAAGGATTAAACCACTAAAAGACTTGTGCTCTTAATTGTTGGACTATGGCCACTATCCTTTGCATTGGAGGACCTATACTCTTGATTACGGACTTTGGACTTAGAATTAGGATCCTAACCTATGCTTGGGAGTTTGGGATGGAAAACCTTGGATTTTGGATACTTGGAGTCGTCTTTTGAAGACTTATTTTGAATCAAGACCAAATCAAAAAGGGAAAAATGCTTATGATATGGAGCTTGTCCATGTGGTTAGATATTTCTTATCCTTAGCTTTTATTTTATGCACTAGGATAGTCACTTCTTCTCCACCCCTTCTTCAATTTTCAAAATCTCCTCTCTTTTTTCAAAACTTTCTTGTTTTCAAACTTAAACCGCTTTCATAATAAAACATTGACTTCGGTCGAGCGATTTTAAAACTTTGTTTTTCTCTTTAATAAATGTCAATCCATGTTAATCATATTTTGACCATTTCAAAAAGACATAAAAAAAATACAAAACTCATCAATCTTTTTTTGTGCCTTATGCACTTTTTTCCCTTTAAAACTTTTTCATAAGTTTAGACATGATTCATTTCTTTAAGCGGAATTATTCGCTTGGAAATGACGACTTGTCTTTATACTTAAAATCAACCAAAACAAACAAATTTTTGTTCTTTGTACCATGAACTACGAGGTTTTGATCCTACATTGCACATCGTGGGTACGTAGACATGAGGCGATAAGTCTCTCCAAACACAAAAAATATTAAAAAATAATTCTCCTCTCATATCCTCAATCTCTTTTCGAGCAAACCATTTTCATACCAAAAAGCGATAGATATTTCAAAGGGTTCCTATAGAGTACTATAGACGTTTTGGGTGCTAACACCTTCCCATTGCGTAACCAACCCCCTTACCCATTTCTCTTTGTCTTTTTTAGCTTTTGCTTTTTTAGACTTAGGATTTATTCGCTCTTTTTTCCTTTTCCTTTGTGGAATAAATAAAAGCGCGGTGGCGACTCTGTTTTCCTTGAGTTGAGTTAATCAATAGCTTACATTCAAAAATTTCCCCACTACAACAATCTAGCTGACACAACTCTTCCTCTGACTTCGATTGCATCTTCTAATTTTTCCTTCGAAATTTTATACCCAGAAGCAATCTGAGCCAAGTAATTAGTCACTTGGTTCTCCAATCGAGGTATATGTCCAATACTCACCACTTCGAACTTTTTTAGTAATCCAATTGCTATTACAAAGTACATAATGAGATTTTCTTTAACACACTTGTACTCCTCTGTGATTTGTTTTATGACTAACTTTGAGTCTCCCATTATTTTGACTCGAGTTGCCCCCAATTCCAACAATATCTCAAGTCCGGCTATTAAAGCCTCATATTCAGCTTCATTATTTGAACAAAGACCTTCGACTTTATACTTGAATTTTGTTGGAATTTTATTAGGAGAAATAATCAAGACTCCTACGCCTGTACCATCTTTATGACTAGAACCATCGAAATACAATTTCCAAGGTCTGAGCTCAAGATAGTTTAACATGTTTTCGTTTATAGAGTGGTCGACGATGAAGTCAGCTATCACTTGTCCCTTAACAGCCTTTAAAGGCATGTAAGTTAGGGAATACTCAATTAAAGCTAATGCCCATTTACCAATTCGACTGTGGAAAATTGGTTTAGACAACATATGCTTAATGATATCAAAATGAGACGAAACATAAACATCAACTGGTTTTATATAATTCTTCAACTTTGTACAAGAGAAATACAAGCATAAACATAATTTTTCAACTATGGTATACCTAGTTTCTACATCATTCAAAACCCTACTAAGGTAGTAAATGGCTCTTTCGACACCATTTTCATCCTCTTGACCCAACATGCTCCCTAAAGTTTTGTCCGACACAGATATGTACAGTCTCATGCTCCTATTTCTATAAGGTGGTGCTAGAATTGGATGGTGACTCAAGTACTCCTTGATTTTGTCGAAAGCTTCTTGCTAAGCTTGCCCCCATTCGAATCCTTCCTTGTTTAGTCGAAGCAGAGGTGAGACGACTTGAGTTTATTCACTGAGGTTCGAGATGAATCTCCTTAAGAAATTGATTTTTCCCATCAATAACTGTAATTCCTTATTTGTTGATGGTGCTTTCGCTTCCATAATGGCCTTGGTATTATTCTGGTTTATTCCGATTCCCTTCTTGTGGACCACAAAGCCTAAGAAATCTCCCGCCTGCACACAAAAAGCACATTGTAGAGGATTCATTTTCAGACCATGGCTTCTCATCCTTTCGAAAGATTGTCGAAGATGGTCAATGTGATTCTTCCCTGAAACGGACTTTACGACAATATCGTCAATATAAATTTGCATAAAAGTCTCTATGTAATCATGGAAGATCACATTCATTGCTCTTTGGTATGTCGCCCCAGCATTCTTTAGGCCAAAATACGTGACTACCCACTCATAGGTGCCTAAGGCCCCAGGGCATCGAAACACCATTTTAGGGACATCCTCCTCAGTAATGAATATTTGGTTATATCCAGAATACCCGTTGAGCATACTAAGGTATTCATGGCCAGCAACAGAATTGACTAGCATTTCTGTCACATGCATTGAGTATTCGTCTTTTGGGGCCGCAACATTTAAATCTCTAAAATCTATGCAAACCCTCAAAGTACCATTCTTTTTAATAACAGGTACAATATTTTCTAACCATTCGACATACCTGGCTGTTCAAATAAACTTGCAATGAAGAAGCCTTTCGACCTCCTCTTTGATCTTCGAGAGAATTGCCGGTGCAAACCGCCTTGGATTCTGCTTGATTGGCTTCTTTCCAGACTTAATTGGCAGCTTCAATTTGACCAGCTCTCTGCTTAAGCCATGCATCTCGTTGTAATCCCATGCAAAGCAGTCTTTGAACTCCTTTAACAACTGGATCACTTCGACCTTGAGTTGTGGGTGATATTGGCACTGATATATGTTGGCCTTTTCGTTGCCCCCTCTACTAAGTCAATCTCTTCCAGAGGGTCTTGCGCTAGCATTTTAATGTTGGTTGCCAACGGATCCTTCTCGAAACCCAAAGGCTCGTCATCGTAGATGACATCGAGCCTCTGGCTTTGTACTTCGTCCTAAACCTTATCAGGTGGTTCTGGATCGAAGTCCTTACTAGGACATTCTTGGTTTAATCTTTTGTTGGCTTCGACATCCATATGTTTCACCTCAGCCTCCACGGTTGTTTGTAGTTTGTTTTCGGCTATGTAAGCCGAAATCCTTTTAAGTGCTTCGAACACAGGCATCATCCCTGAATTTGCTGTCCCATCCTGTAGGGTCGACTCTGGACGTCCCTTCATATGCAAGGTCATCTTCTCCAACAACCTCAGGATCCCATTGAAAGCCATTTGCAGGATGTAAATATAACGAACAGTATGCGTTGTCATCTGGAGTAAATGTAAAGTTGGCTGGGTTGTATGGAGCTATGTTAGCCAAGTGTTTTTCGAAATGGCGTCTGTCGACATGATTAATTGCAGTCTTAAAATAACCTTGATCTGCTTCAATGTTTTCCACAATGCCACCATATAGTAATTCTCTGGTGTATGGATGAAGGCACAACCCCGACCCCATGTATCCACTCACTGCTAAGCAACAGATTGTAATTGGCTTTCGTTTTGACAACCATAAACATCGTCGATCTTGTAAAAGTACCTATGGTCAAATCGACCTGAATCACCCCCAAAGTAGTACCCACTTTTCCTTCATAGTTGGAGAGTACCATATTATGGGGCTTAGTATCAGTGTCAAACTTCCCGATTTTCCTCAGCATGAAATGTGACATTAGATTCACTGTTGCACCACAATCCACTAAGATTTTATTAACAGGAACGTCTTCGACCTTACCTGTAATGAATAGAGGCTTCAAATGACTTTTCATTGCCTCGTCTGGGCGTTCGAAAAACACATTTTGTTCCACGACACAACCGTTGTTCATCACATAATAGCACACAGGTTTATGTGCAGCCATTTCGATTTCAGTATTATTATCCACCTCTTCGACCTCAGTTATTTGGTCGAATTCTCTAGGGAGCACTGATACCACATTCACTATGATATCCAAAGACTGCTGCCTGAGTCAAAATTGTCAGTAAGTATTTCATCTTTAGCCACTGCTCGATCATGCTTTTCTTTGGCCTCTTTCTCTTGGGTAGAAAATAAATTTCTCCCTACTGGCATCTTTTCGACTGGCTTTGGTTCCTCCCTGTCCGCCTTGTCAGTCGGTAGGTTGGTACTTGATTCCACCTTTGCCTCAGCCTCCCTCTGAGCCTTCCTTCATCTCTGTTCCCTTCTCCATTGTGATCTAGACATGGGATTATTTCCCTTATAGTTTTCTATGATGTAGGTTGACTGCTTCGAAGTCTGGAATTCTCTGCGGTACGCCATTGATAAGCCTCTATCTACGTCGAAGCTCTGCAATTTCTGCTAGCTTTTTCCTTTGTTTTCACTGGGTCTGGTGCACTTTCCGTTAGAAATATCTGCAAACGGATTGAAAGTGGTGGGTCTCGCACTCCTGCTTCGAAGTAGATCTCCTCGGGTCGAAACCTCATTGACCATGAGGGGCTCTTTCTTCATGTCTCTGTTTGGCTTTCCTAACCCCTTCAAGGTTTTGGGCTACCTTTTTATCGAACACAGCGCTGCATCTAGGACGCAACATTACTTCTAATTTTTTTCTCTGGCACCTATGGAGGAATCCATCAGAGTCTCCTCTTGTTTAAGGTAAGCCACTTTGTTATGTTCTTCTTATCGACGCTCCTCGTCAACTTCCATGGGGGTTTCTTGTGAGATTTCCACCATGTTAATATCCATGTTGACATTATCAGTGATGTCCAACTTGTGTAACTTCATTTGAAGGCCTGTAGCAGCCTTGTCCATTCGAATGAAACCATCAGCAGTTTCTTTCGTGATCATCATTAAATTGGAATCCTCAGTGATTCCTCCATTAGAGTCTTCAATGACTCCCAAATCGAAACCATCAGTAGTCTCTTTGGTGAAGCTTCGAGCAGCCTCACTGGCAAAAATTTTCATGAACTCCTGGTCGAGATCCTCATTAATCCTGACCATAACAGCCTCATTGTTGAAGTCCTCAGTGACTTCGACCATGTTGACAGTGTTGTCGAGATCTTTAGTAATCTCAACCATGTTGACTTCATTTGGTTCTGTGTAATGAGCGTCAACAACTTGCAAGGGAACAGAGTCAATCTTCATCTGGCTCTTCGACTTGTGTCCAAATTTCAGTCTTCCTTCCTGGATAGCATTTTGAATAAGATCCCTGAAAAGAAAATATTGAGAAGATTTATGACCCAAGAAACTGCGATACTTACAAAAACCTCTCTTTTTCATTTGTTCTAAAGGAGGCATTTTAGCACCAGGAGGCATTATCATTTGACCGTCCTTAACTAACAAATCAAAAATTTTGTCACACTTGGTCACATCGAAAGTGTAAGTTTTCTTAGGAAATTTATTGCTTTTTTCTGGTTCGAAGGGGCCAGAACCTTACAAGAGTAAGGTGGGCCTTATTTTAATTCAGTAAGATCAATATCGCTTTCATCGAAAACCAATGACTCACTACAAGGTCTTTCATCTTCTTCATTGAATTTGACGTATGCTATTCTTTTATTCTTATTTGGCCTAGCCTTTTCTTCTTTTAGACGTTCTAATTGTCGAACCCTATCATCCAATTGGGCCATATCCCTTAAGTATTGGGTATCTAGTTTCTTCCTAATGGAATAATCCAGGCCTCCAGCGACCATTTCGACCAACTCATGATCTGGTACTTGTGTAAAACATCTAGCCTTGAGCAGTCAGAATCTGTTCAAATAATCATCTATTGGCTCAGTAAATTTTCATTTTATACTAGCCAACTCCTTTAGGCTAATCTTAGTTTGTCCCATATAGAAATGCTCATGAAATAAACGTTCCAACTGGGTCCAATTGTGGATCGAATCTGGTGGCAAAGTTGTGAACCATGTGAAGGCATTCTTCGTAAGAGAACTTGGGAAGTATTTTACCCTAAGATTCTCATTATTCGAAATCTCCCCAGCTTCTATCAAATACCTAGCCACATGTTTGACAGTGGATTCAGTGGTGTCCCCAGAAAACTTGGTGAATTTAGGGTCCTTCGTCCTAGGGGATAAATCTGACTAAAGGATATACTCTGACAACGGTGATGTGTAATTTGGCCTTCGAAGACCAAATTTTACTCCATTCCGTACCATAATCCTTTCGACCATGGCTGCCAAATTATTATCTTCTGCCACGTCATTACGTCGAACCTGTTGTATGACATTGTCAGCGTTTTGGTGTCTATTAACCAAAACTACTCTTGGTTCTTCTCCTATAGGAACATGTGGTTGATTCCTAGGGGGTTCGACTACTCCCTGGTTTGCTAAATTCGCCTGGGGTATATTTCTTGGGTTTTGCTTGATTTGGTTAATAGTAGGGTCTTCTTCGAAAACCCCCTTGGTTTTCTACCATATATTCCCTTGGTGTATGTCGAGGAGGGTGTGGCACACCAAAGAAATATGCAAGACACGTCATCTGCGCCGCCATTTGCTGATTAGTCTGGGTAGTATTCTGAATAAGAGGCTAAAAGATTTCTACCATAGTTTGAGACATCATTTGGACCATTTGATGGTTACTTTCATCCATTTCTTGTCTTAAGTATGCTACATTACTATTTGTCAAGTTTGGCATCTGGGTTGAATATCCTATTCCTAAAGATTGGTTATTTTGACCCATGTTAACCCCAGATCTTGACCCT
Source organism: Lathyrus tuberosus (assembly GCA_022829125.1). NCBI lineage: Eukaryota > Viridiplantae > Streptophyta > Magnoliopsida > Fabales > Fabaceae > Lathyrus > Lathyrus tuberosus. Next base: position 5,911,084 of record JALAZF010000132.1, on the reverse strand, counting down.
TGTAATGGAGAAGTCACTATGGGTTCTGTAAATACTAGAGGAGCATTCTGTAAGTTTTCCATCATCGAAGTTGGCATCCCATAAGGCGGGTCTCGACTAGGTAAAGACATAGAAAATCCAGGGGGAACAAATGATTGGAAACTGGAATTCCCAACTGGTGGGGGAGTCCTTGGTGGTCCCCTTGATCCAACATAACTCAGAATGGGCTGAGTATGGGCAATCAAATATGTAGGGATCGAACTTACCATGGATGGTATGGCTTCAGAAACAGGCGCTGAAACCGTTGGCCCCCCAGTCGAAGATCCTGGGAGTTGTTCTATGTTAATACTGGGCGTAGTTTGAGGATTTGAACTATTTGGTTGAGGGTTCGAATTATTTGGCTAGTTTGTACTTGCCATTTTCCTCGTGTATCTTCTCCTTGGTCTATCTTCGTTAGGTGTGGCTACTTCACCACTTCTTAATAACATACAATGAAGTTTTCGACAGAGAAAGGATAATTATATGTAGAATTATAAATTTCTTGAAAACACATAAAATTGTTTTCACAAATTACTTAGCACTGTCCCACTGGGCGTGCCAATTTGTTTACTGTGAAAATTAGCAAACAACGTCTGGTCTACCAAATCTATAAGAAATTGGATAACTTACATGATCGACCATACAAAATCCTAAGACATGTGCTAAATAATTCAAAAGGATATTTGGAAAAAGATGAACACTTCGACAGTATTCATAATTTAGAAAAGATTTACTTCGACAATACTAAAGGAAAAGTAATGCAGGGAAATGATTAAAAGTGCATTGGAAAATAACTTGCAAAAGTAAAAGATAAGAGGTAAATTTCTGGGCAAAGATTAACTGAATTGCATTGAATAAGAAAGATGGTGTTGCATAAAAGGTACATTTCTCACAAACTCGTTTCTCTACACGCGGGTACTTTAAGCAATTGAGGAATTTGTACAAACTTGAACACACACAAATCCTAACACTAAGACTTGCTATTTAGAATAGTCAAAAATAACTACCCCTAACAGCCTACTAATTAGAGCGAGACAAATGGCATTCTGCATGTCTTCGTCCGTCAAATGTGCTCCACGTGTCTCCTTCCTTCAAATGGATAAGAACAAAGTTCCCTCCCTTATTTGAATTCAAATTTGAATTGAACGTCATCAGCAAGGCTTCCGTTGAACCAAATTTTCAAATTATTAGAAAATATTTCTAAGTCTATAAAATATGTCTCTTTTGCACAAAGACGATTTCGACTAGAATTTCTGGAAATACCATTCCAGTCGAAGTCTTCCAAAACTTCAAAAATTCCATTTCTTTGAATAATATTCTTAATCCAAAGTCAGGCGTTAAAATTAGGAGCTAACACTGTTGTACACTAAGTGGAACCAGTAGTAATGTTATGATAGTAGAATTATGTTATAATGATATTTATGCAATGAAGTTGAAGTAATTTAAGGTTGTTTTATAGTCATGCTGATGTAAACAATGTAAGGTAAGTTAAGTGAAAACTATATGGTTTAATGAACCCATTTTGTTATTGAAGAATGTTGTGGTAAATTAAATGATTGCATTGTTAGTAATTGTATGTTTTGATTCGTCTGTGTGCAGTTTGGTAAGTTGTTCCTGGTATAGTTATTAGTTTTGTATTGTAAATTTAGGTAGTTAGTAAAAATTTAGATTTGTTAATGTTGGAGTGAAGATTTGTTTACTTGTTATGAATTACTTATTGGTAAGTTGGATCAAGGAAAAGTAAAATGGAGTTACAAAATGTTATAGAAAATACATGTAAAGTAATCCCATGTAATTTGAATGTGATGTAATATGAACACCAGGTGATGAATGTGCAAGTTAAACTGTTTTTTATTAACAACTGTTCTGAATTAACGACTGTTGGCAACTAAAACAATGTATTGATATTCCAAACTTAAGGGGATTCATCTCGAATAAGAAGATACAATAATAGGTATAAGAAAGTTACAATCAAACCTATATAGTAAGGAAATGTATGCATTATACTTGGAAGAAGACACAACAATTAATATTAGCAAGTGAAAAAAAGTCAAACATGTTCCTATAAAATATAAAACGTATTATTTATTTTGGAGCCCAAGATGATATAATGAAAAGTGCAACAAATGAGGAAAGAAGGCCTATAATAGTATTATATTAAGGATTATGAAGTATAAAACCATACTCGTGCGTAGCTGATGTTGACACGATTGCTTTATACGTAGACATTAATGTAAGTTTGGTACCAACACTCAAAACTTGTCCTTACAACAGTAGCCTTTGATAGCTGGGATGAGTAAGCTACTTATAAATTTAATGAGATGCTTAGCCTGGATTAATAAAATATAATATAAGGTACATGATGGCCTGAAGACAACAACATGTGAAAGGGCAAACAACAATGAATTTGTTTTGTAAAGCTGGTTGGATTGTAACAGTGTCATCGAAGAAGCTGAATACAATTAGGAACATGCTGTGAGGGATGATATGAGGCAAGTATTTCATATGGAAATACGAAAATAAGCGCAGCTCCCTCATAGTTGTGTATTCATCATGTTTTCTAATATTTTAATATCTTAATAGGAGTGCTTAACTACATCATCATTGTTGTGTTGAAAGAAGATATGAGTACAACTCAATGTTTATATATTGACATGCTTCGTATTAGTTTTATGAAGACAAAATGAAAAGTATTTATTATGAGTGCTGCCAACAGTTTATATGTCTTCAAATGAGGTTAATATAACTGTTTATAACTATAAATAGATTGGCCCTGTGATTTTTTTACCATAAGGATAATCTATTAAATGTCAAATAAACATTTATTGGGCCCCAAGTAGATAGACCATATCAAATATGAACTTTGGCGTACAAAAGGTAGTAACATAACTGTAGCTCCGGTTTTCGTGACGCGACCACTGCCACATTTTGGTGCTACTTTTTGATTTCTAATATTTATCCTATGAAGCTTAAAAGGAAGGGGAAGATATCTTAAACTAACCCTTCGGGCAAGTGTTTTCCCTATAAATGCGAAGAGATCTGCAATCGGAGGTTGGTTATACAAAGGGAACCTATTAACACCCTAAATATCTATAGTAATCTATAGTAACCTTTCATTGTATATATTTCTACTGTTAAATTACTTATTTGCTTAAGTTCGTTTGCTGTTTAATTGGGAAAGTTTCTCCTTTGTGAAAACTGAGGAAATGTTTTTGTTGTTTTTTTATGGTTTTCTATTGTTTTTGGAAGGTACCTAAACCTAAGGTTTTTTTTATTAATGTGCTCGCTAAGATCTTACGACCTTATGCCTACATATTCCCAAAAAGAGAAATGGGAAATCAGAGCGTTCGCATTTCCTCCTAATCTATGGGAGGAAAAAGTTTGTTTTGTATCTTGTTCAAAGCCCAAGATGATAAAGCTAAAAGAGTATTTGAAAGATTTAAAAAATTATCATCTTTAAGGGAGATATCTCACCTATTTACTACAATCATTTGAGAGTGATGCCATAAGGGAAGAAAGCTTTAAACTTATTGTGTTAAGCAATGCCACTTTTTCCTTTATGAGTTCTTTACATACTAATAGAAGGACTTTATCTTGGATATAGAATCGACAAGTGTGCCACTTACATCAGTTAGATGAAAGAAAAGTTTTTGAACCATGATAAAGGAGGGACTCCAACTTGGATTTTGAATCAACAAGATTGCCACTTACATCAATTATCTGGAAAAAGAAGTTTTGATTGATTGATTTGAATTGTAGTGATTAGAAGATATATCTTCCTACAGAGATGACTCAAGGTCTCATATGTGAGGAGATGGATTTATTTAGGTATCTTGATTGAAGCCCAAGATATGAAGCTGAAAAAATATTGAAAAATGACTCAACTGGGGAGTTTTATCTGTCTTGTACAAAGCCCAAGATTGAGGTTTACTGACTGAGGGAAATTAAATGAGTAAAAGCCTGAGAGAAGGCTAATGACTGTTGAAGAAATTTGAAGAGACTGACTCAATACTGAGGATTTGACTGACTCTTTTGGGGATTTTTATTTTTATCCTGTACAAAGCCCAGGATGAATGAGGCTTAAAGCTTTTATTTGTATCCCGTACAAAGCCAGGATGGTGAGGCTAAAAGATTTATTGTATAGATGACTAAGAATTGACTTATTCTTTTAAGAAGCCTGAGGGTCCTTGTATGAAGCCCAAGAGGAGGCTAGGGGATTGAATGAGACTTCCCAAGTATCCTTGTATGAAGCCCAAGAGGAGGATATCTTCTGGGGAGATTCTTTGTATGATGCCCAAGAAGAGGCAATGATGCTTGTATAAGGCCCAAGAGGAGGCCAAAGAACTAGTTGTTTGAACTAAGTTGTGATTGAAGGGATCCTATTGTTTGACCTATGTCTAAACTAAGGATGATATAAATGTCAAGAGGAACTTAACAAAATATGAATAAACATGATTTAAGATTAACAAGTAGAGACATTAATATGACATGTTTGAATTCATGGAAGATTCTGCATCTTTAGGGTTTGATGTGTTGAATTATTTATTTGTGTGTTTTATTCTATTCGCAAAGGTGTCGGGTCTTACACTCCAAGCAGAGGCCCATGATTATTGAAAAGAAAAGAAAATGTGGTGGGTCTTACACTTTAGCAGAGGTCCAAGATTATTCTTGTTTTGAAAACAGAAGATGATTTTTTTGAAATAGGGGGATGTGACTTACACTCTGAATAGAGGCCCATTGAGTTTTGGATTGTAATGCCACTAGGGCTGTGTTTGATGAAAGTTGAAGATGGAGATTTGAGAGATTGAAAGATTTGAGAAATTGAAGAATGTTTTGAGGAAGAGGGGAGGGAATTACACTCTAATAGAGGCCCAAAGTTTTGTTATGAGTGTTGATTGAATTTATGAAATTCTATGAAAGAATTGTTTAAAGCAATATGATTTTTACAAAGTACTCACATAAACAAATAATTAATCATGGTGTGAGTAAAAAAAGGGAAGGGACTTATACCAAGTGAAGGCCCAAAGTTTAAAAATGTAATTTGCATTTCAAAGAGATATATTCATCATGGTAAGAGTTTATGTAGGAAATAATTGAACATGTAAGCAAAGATTTAATCCATGGGAGCAATTACAAAGGAGTTCAAGCAAGTATATGTACTCAAGATGAATCAAGGATCCAATGAATATGGAAAGGGAAACAACCAAGCATGCTTGAACATTTAAGCATGGTGTCATACCTCAAATTTTACCCCTAGATGTCATCATCATTTGCATGAGCATTATAGGCCAATCATTTTTGCATAACTAACCAAACTATCAAGCTTTGTGGTTTTGTTTATTTTGTGGAATTAGGGTTTTGTACAAGAAAGCGAAAGCTTTATTAATCAAGATTTGAGGGAGGTATCAACCCAGAAAGTCCTCATACACTTCAAAGGTCCCTAAGATGCCGTTTGGTTCAATACAACGCATTCCAAGGGCTCCCTAAGTGAATGGGAGAGGTTTTGAATTCATCTGATTAAAAAAGTCAACTGAGGCTCCAAAAAGTCAACCTTTGAGTTTTTTTGTCAACCATGAACATTTCAAGTCATATTCCATGATCTCATGTGGTTAGATCAAGAAAATCAAGGTGGAACAATAAAATCAGGAGATTTGAAAAATTATGGTTTTGGATGAATTTTTCTATGTATGGTGGAAATCATGATTTTTAGCCATCTTTCAAGGATCATATCTCACTCATTTTTTATCCAAATGGAGCAAACTAGTAATCATTTTAAAGAGGACATTCCCCAATACAATTTTGTAGAAGGAATCAAGATGAAAAGATAAAAGTATTGGAAGTTATGATTGATCAAAGTTGGAAGAAATCATGATTTGGCACTTATACTTAGAAATTTTCTAAGTCCTAAAATTCAGGTTTTTTGCACCAACTTCAAGCCAAGTTCTTATGGGTTTCTTGACCTCAAATAAAAATTCAGTAAACATAGAAGTTGTAGAGCATGTTTCAAGCTTTCCAAAGAGTCCAAGAACTCATTTTTACCATGCTTGAGCTAGTAAATTCGAAGAGATGAAGTTGGCCCCTCCATGCTGAATTTCAAGTCATGTTCATGTCAAATCCTTGCTACAAATCCATGTCAAGCTGCATAATCTCACTTTGCAGGTCATGTAACTTGTAAAACTCCCCCACAATCAGAGTATTACACAAGCCCTTGGTACATTACACAAAATATTCAAGCATTGTCCAAGTTTCATGCCATTTATGGGAGTTTTGCATAAAGCATTATGCCTATTTTAATAACGTTTTCTTTTGCCAACCACTTGAGCCTCCAAGATGCTGCATCATATAAAAGAACAATCTTTGGATCAGAAGCAATCTCTAGACCTCAGTAAAGCAGGCCTATGCTCCATGTTTCACTCCACCTTTTCCATAAATCCATGAAACTACAAGTTTATTTTCAACCAAAACCATCAAGTTGAATTATGCATAATTTTTGCTCCTCAATCTTTCCCTATAAATAGAGAGTCTCTCCTCATTCAAAAGACAACAGAAAAAACACAAGGAAAAACATCTCAAAGTCTTGCAAACTGCTCTGCACCAAAATCACACTTTCTCTCACTTTTCAACCTCCATTGAAGTGAAAATTGTGATTACTCAAACCAGAAGTTTTCCACTTCATTTAACCATCAAAACACCTCATATACATCACATATAATCCATAAAAACACTCAAATTATTTATGTACCATCCACACCGTCATACATCATCTTCACCTTCATACTTTGCAAAGAGTCACTAAGAAGAGGCATTGGACCTTGATCCAATAGGTAAGTGTTCTTACACCTTAAAACTCATGAATCATACATCATTTGTGATAATCTATTGAATAAAAAATGTAGACATGATTGTGTTTAATGTGTTCCTTCCATTGTTGGTAATATATCATGTTCATATTTGAAGTTTGCATTATTTGAAACCTAATGTTTTCTTTATGTTTTTACCCTTCTTGTGTGTTATACAATGTTTTTTTTTTGTTATGAAAATAATACCATTGGATTCCTTGAGAAATTTCAAGCAACTTTCATTTTTACATCTTTTCGTTTCGTTGAGTTATGAGAAAGTTATGAGGTTCAGAAAAAAAATGAAGAATTTGCATTCGGCCTTGCTAGCGTCGACCCATGCATCTACGCATACTATAATGGAAACATTCTGAAACTCACTGGCCTGTTTGCGTCGACACATGCGTCCCTACAGGTCGACGCAAAGACCCATTTTCTTACTTTTTTCTTCCATTTTCTTCACAACTTGAAAACATTATAACTTCTTCATCCCTAGGGCTTTTTGACCCGTTCTTTTTGCTAAATGCTCGTGTTAATGTCTAGTTTCTGTTTGTGGAGAGAAATTTCCAAATAAAATTTATTTTTCTAAACTTATTTGTGTTTAAAGTGAATGACTTTTAGGGTTTTCTTAAGGTTCCTCTTGTTTCTTTTGATTAATCCCTTGGTTTTTCTTGTGCACATGGACTTGTATGAACCTATTACACCTTATTATAACACTTACTTTCCGTGTTTAACTTAGCCTTAGGTTTGGATTCGCCACACTCCATGTAAGTGTCATAGTTATGAACACTTACTTCCCTCTAGAACCTTGATCATTATCAAAAGTTCCTCACCCTTAGTTAGGCAAACTACGGAGGCTCTGATTCCTCATTCCTAGTCAGAAAATGTAGGAACAAGATGAGATATCTTGTTGAGCCACTAACAACAAACAACTAACTCCATTATCTCACTCCGCTGCACGATCGAGACTAGTTTACCTTATCCTTTATCCTAGCCTTAGGATTAGAGTCGCCGTACTCTATGTAGGTGTTCTGCCATGGACATTTACTCCCTCTTTCCCATTTAACCTAGCCTTAGGTTTAGAGTCGCCGTACTCTATGTGATTGTCTTGCCATGGACATTTACTTTCCCCCTTGGAACCTTGATCATAATCAAGTGTTCATTCATCCTTAGTGAGGTGAACTACGAATGCTCTGATTCCATCCTAGTCAGGATACGTAGGCACGAAATGCGATGTCTTGGCGAGCATACTTAGTGTATATACCCTAGGTCTTTACCTTAGCACCTTTTCCTTAGTAAGCAAACAATAACATAACAAAAATACTAACAAGAGGTTCCTGTAGAGTACTACAAATACTTAGGATGCTAGCACCTTCCCTAGGTATAACCTACCCCCGAACCTTAGATCTCTAGCTTTGTCGTTACATAGCGCAATTAGGGTTTTCTTCAATATTTACCCTTTCCTTTAGATAAATCAAAGCTCGGTGGTGAACTTCATGATTTGTGATTCAAGTTAATTAATAGCTTGATATCGGATTCTCACCGTAACAGAAATGGCGACTTCACTAGGGAAGAGGCTCCCCTAAGAGGGTTAAGCCCACCCTGTTTGTATTTATGTTATTTATATGTTTGCTTGCTTTGTATACTTGTATATTTGTAAATATATGTATATATCTGTCTGTGCTTGTTTTTTCTGTATGCAGGGTTGTTACCTTGAGTGGTGAGATAAGTCCTAACCCGGACTTGAGCGTACACTTTGTAATACCCCAAAATTTGCCCTCTCATTTCTTCATATCATTTAGCATGAGCTTTCATTTCATTGCATTGCATTCAAGCATAGAAAAATAAAACATTAAGCATTTAGCATTGCATCTTGCATAAGGGCATGTGATCAGTTGTTTCTCAAAGATGTGGATCATCCAAAGCAAGAGAACAAGAGCCAAGGGTCTCTCAACAAGCTTCAAGGGTTTATTATATCATATATCATCCCACTTGATCTCACAAGTCATTGGAGGATGGGAATTCATTAAGAGGATTGAACAGTGCATCATCTCCTATCAAAAACAGTTCAAATTAGGGTTTTGAATTCAAGTGGTCTCCTGATGAAATTTTGATTCAAACTTGATCTTAATGTTTTATACATGATATTAAGTGTCTAAGTATGGAAGATTGGCCATTGGTTCATTTCAGAAGAGGTTCAATTGATCAGTTGCTTGATAATCAAGAAATTGGCGAAAAAGTCAACTGTGCAGTGAAAAAAGTCAACTCCTGACTTTTTAAGGTCATATTCATGAAATTCATGTCATATATGTTCATTGGACAAGATTTGATCAAGAAATGATGGAGGAATAATGAAAAATCAAGAAATCACAAAACTGCCAAAAATAGAAACTTTAGGGTTTCCAAAAATGGCAAGTTTGGACCATTTTACACTACACTTTGAGGCTCTATTTCTTCAAGATAGAAGCTCCAAAATTCAGGCCCAAGTTGAGCCAATTAAAGTTCATGTTCTAAGCTTTAAATCCATATAAAGAACTCTTCCATTGGATCAAAATTGAGGGAGTTATGATCAAGCAAAGTTTGACAAAACTAGGTCACAAACCTAGTCATGACCAAGCAGAACTAGGCCCATGCGCCATAATTTCATCAAACATGTGGTGGGCAAGATGTCAATCCATTTTTATCATTGAATGAAGCTTCAAATGAAAAAATGTTGAACATAAAAGTTGTTCATCTCAATGTCCTCTTCAACTTTGATGTTGGACATTTTTCCATTTGAGCAAGTTATGATGGAGTTATGATGGTCTCAAGTTGATGTGATCATGCTGAATCTCATAGGCCATTTTGCCATGCCAGCCTACCACTTGCCACGCATTTGTACCAGTTTCAAACATTGATGTTCCAAGCCATTTTTCATCAACTTCCAAGCCTTTATTCAATTCAATTTTCATACCAAACTTGCTCTATGATGTATCATATTTCCAATGACACAAAAATCTCATCAAAACCCGCACTAGTGTGAGAGAATTTCATCACCAAACATCCATGTTTCAAGCTGCCAAGGATAGCATGTTTTAACATTGATGTTGTTAAACATTCACACGCATACACCAGTCACTTCTTTTCCTCATTAAGCCAAACACAATAACATGTCACATACCATGCCATGCTACTTCATACATGAAAGAGGAAAGAATAAACCTTACTGAACAAGTTTCCTCACTGCAGCATGCTTCCATCACCACATCTCATTTCTAATCCTCACCATAACACCATGAACATTCCTCACCATATCACAACCAAAACCAACTCGCCCTAACTAACTTGACTCAGTTAGTTAGAGGCAACTCATTTAACCAACTCAGAACTCAATTAACCATGCCAGTTAACACACTTAACTCAACAGATAAATTGAAATCACACTCACAATTTCATTGTCAACTCTCATTTTCATTCTCACCAAAATCATTTTTACTCTTTCTCTCTGAACTCTCTCACTCTCTTCACGAATTCATCTTCATCATTCATCCATTGTCCATTGTTTGGTGTTTCTGAATCAAGAAAAAACAAGATCAACACCAATCCTTCAAGCATAGCATCACGGTTTTGAATCTTCATCTATTTTTCTTCAAGACTTCAAGCTTTCAGTGGCATTTATTTTGCTGATTCCAAGCTCACGAGCTAAGAGAGGATCTCTGGTTTTCTTTTGCTTCAAGTTTCTGCAAACTTCAGGTTCCAATTCCTCCAACTTTATTGCACAAATCTATATTGTTTTAGCTTGTTTTTTCTGTGGTTTTTAGCTTACTAGAAGCTGTGTGCGTCCTGGCTAGTTGATAGGCTCTTTAGGAGCATAGTTGGAAAATTAGGGCAAACAGTTGGTGTTCGAATCTCTTGGTATGTGCATGCTATGTGATTTTCAATGTTAGATTTGGAATGTCCTTCACTTCCTCTCCATTTTGGTATGCGAGTTGTAGATTTCTGGACATGTGAAAGTTTACAGGTGGTGGCGTTTCGCCGGAGAAGATGACCGGAGGTCCTTCTCCGGCCGGTGGTTTGAATTTGCTAGGGTTTCTAAGCTTTATACCGTAGCCGTTAGATCAATTTAATCCGATGGTTGGTATTGTGCCAGCACATAAATGAGGAGCCTCCTTATCACGTGCTCTCTTTTTTTCTCTCAGATTGATTACATGTGCGTGTGTGTACCATTATTATCATGTGCTTGCGTGCTAATTCGTGTGATATGATTACTTGTATGATGATCTGATCTTGACTTAATCCAACGCCTGATATTGTGCCAACGCATTAATGAGAGTGTTGCATATCATGTGACTTCTTTGTTTTGTCTCTGAGTGATTTCCTACATGTGCGTGTATGTTAGATATCATGTGCATGTGATTTAATGCGTTTGATTTGATTACTTTGCGTAAGTGTTGGTGACTGATTGATCTTGTGGTCATGATTGCATCTCTATGTTAACTAATCATACACGCTGCCACACACCACTGCATGTTTAATTGGACTGAACTAAATTTGCTTTTTGCACACCCCCTTACTCAGCCCAATATTGTTTTTCAACATGTATTTTACTCACGCCGCACCCCCCTTCCCATCTCTTTTTATTTTCTTTTCCATATTGTTTTGATTTCTTTTTAATAAAAATATCAAATCATCTCTAAAAACCCCAAATTAATTCATGCGACATCTTAACATGTTTAAATAATTTCCTATTTTTTTAATTCTGATTAATGTGAATTTTTACACATTATTTCATATTTTCTTTTCAATTTCTTTTTGCATGCTCTAATTCATTGACACTTGCACTTGCATGATTTCTTTCTCTCATCTCACGTCATATTTTTTATTCATTCTTTTTGAATTGATTAGATAACATCTTAAAGTGCCTAAAACAATTTTTGTATGATTTTAAAGTCATTATATCATACCTTTTGATGTTCATCTTTGCACCTTCTTGTGATGTGTTTCAATATGACTTTGTTGATTTGTTTGAGCATGTTTCATTTTGATTTTTGCCATGAGCTGTTGATACTTGATTTGTTTCCGATTTAGGTTGTTTAGACCCAATTTTTGTGATTTTAATATATACTTTTGATATTTGTTTAGAGCTTTACATTTGAAGCTATCTTTGTGCATATTCTTATACTTCCTTCTAGCTTAATTTTAATGAGGCACTTGTGCCACCCTTTCTTGTTTGCTTTGTGTGAGATTAGAGGTTTCATTTAGATGATTATAGTTCTTTCTTAACTCAATTATAGGTCATGTTGGTTTATACTTGCATTTGGTTTGTGTTTATGCATTTTAACTCACCTTTTTGACATGTTTTCACATCTTATCTACTCTTGTGCTTAACATGAATTGTGTTTGCATTTGGTATGCCATTTCATTCTTTTCATTTGCATTTCACTAATGATATGTGACTGCCCATATACATTCATCAATCATTTTACATGATATGCATCTTTGATATGTAACTTTGTGCATCTTAGTGAAACTTGTTTCTCATTCTTTTCTCTTTCTCATCTCTTCTTCTTACATCATTTCATCTATGAACTACATGATGATTCATAAGCATTGTAAAACCATTCCTAAATGACATTGGTTCTGGCTTTAACCTTTCATGAAGCATTAATGCATGATCACTTTGCATATCCACTCATTCTTCATCTACTTCTTTCATAATGCATTTCTTTGTGGTTTAAGGCATTGTTTGTGTACATTTGATTTGTGTTTGATCTCATAGCATTAGAGAACATTCTTATGATGTGCATTCTGACCTTAAGCTTTCCTTAACCTTTAAGATGCTTTTACTTTGGTTCTTGACTTGTTTAAGCCTTACTTGTTCATCTTAACTTGTTTCTTCACTTGTAAATAATTGTACTAACTATTTCAGGGGCTAATGGTAAATCACTTGAGTGTGGATATGCATCCACATTCTAATTTCTTCCTTCATCTTTTAATCATTCAATTTGTGTTGTTTAAGCATTTAATGATGCTTTGCTTTCATAGTCTTCTTTCTTCCCTCTTAGAAATAACTTAACTTCCATCTTGGAAGTAAGTTCTTTCTATCTTCTTCTCCTCCTTTCTTTTAGGATTAGATTTATTAAACCACATTAACCTTAGGATCCCAATGCATGATAACTCTAGGGTTGAGTCTTAGTCTCCCTCATTAGACTTTACCTTTCTCGACCATTTGAGTCTCTCTTCTTCTTACCTTTAAAACAAAAATAAAAAACACTTAATAAAGGCATAACAAATATTGTATTTGAGCCTTTCATGTAAGAATGAGATAGTGAGGGGTCTTCTCTCACTTTCTTAGAATGTTTAGCGTACGTCCCGTCTCGGGTCGATATGCGAGGCATTCGATCTTACATGAAGGACTTAAATATAATGTGCGTTACAAAACACAAAATAATCAAAACACTTCTTTCTTAAAAGACAAAAACAAACAAACAATTTCTTTTCTCATCTCTTCACTCTTTCCTTAAGGACTCGTCAGGTCCGTTCCACCGCAAACAGGTAACGTCTAAGTCTCCCTACAGCGAGCTGCAACACCTAACTGTTGGGACGCGCACTCTGACGTTTCCACTAAAAAACACAAACAAAGCGACCCTCGTTGAGGGGAACTACGTCGCTCTGATTCTCATGTTCCCGATGAGATACGTAGGCAGTGGGGTAGGGCCCGGCCCATTCGAGCACTTCTTTTATTTTCCCTACATTTGTTTCTTTCTCTCTCCTTTCCTTTTCCAGTTCTCCAGCTAGCAGTTCCTTTTCCAGTATCCTTTCCTTACACCCTTTGATTGAAGCAGCAAGCGTGGATCCCATCGGGTACGATGGACGCGTGGGGGTGCTGATACCTTCCTCGCGCGTAACCGACTCCCGAACCCAGTTCTCTTGGTCGTGAGACCATGTTCTTTCCTTCCTTCAGGTTTACGCAGTGTTTCCTTTCCCTCTCTTGGGATAAATACACATTGCTGGCGACTCTGTTTCGGTGCCACTTTCGCGTTTGTACTTGGATGAAAATCCCGGGAGCGACAGCTGGCAACTCTGCTGGGGATCGAACCCAGAATCTCTGGTTTCCTTAGCGAGCCAATCCTAGCGCTTGTTTATTTTTCTTTCATTGGGTGTTTGCTTTGATGTTGTACTTACCATTTTTACTGTATTGCTGTTTACTGTATTATTGCTTTACTGTATTTACTTTATTTACCGCACTTATTGCATTTTTATTTCATTATTATACTGGACTGTGCTGTGCTGGTTTTCTGTTTGGCGGGATGGGTATTCTGAGAGATAAGCCCATTACACAGGCTTGAGTACATACATAGGACTAGAGTGGACGGTAGTGTGGCCTACGTAGCATCTTGTTAAGTATGGTTTATACGAAATCCACCGCCAGACGAGGTTTTCTTGGGAGATGTTCTAATTTGCGCGTCCTGTGCATTTCGGAGTGTTAACCTAGAAAGTTGTCGACTCTGGTGACCGATAATTGAGGACCTTAGTGGAAACCTCCCTCTCTAGTGGTGACAGTGGCAGGCCACATTCTATGGCAAACCCATTCACACCCGAGGGCCCACTTTGGAACTTGCATAGGATGGCCTTTATTTTTGGGGAATCAGTGGACGATCTCCTTGTTTGGCGATAGCATTGTATCCTACGGGCTGAATGTGCTATTGCTTCTTTAAATAGGGAATCTGAAACTGAGGAACCGCTGTTCTAGTACCCACATGTGAGTATGGGCGGGTGTTTACAGGTTTGCAGGTGACCATGCCTCCTACATACCTTGATACTCTGGTATTTTCACAGACAGATGATGTAACTTGTTACAGTCAGTGGGTTTCTATCTGCAGTATTATTCTCAGACTTGTACAGACACCGTGCACACAGTTCAGCACAGACACAGAACACGCTGATCACATGCCCTTTTGCATTGCATTATCATGTCATAACATTCATGTTTGTCATTTACAAGTGCTTATTATACTTCTGATTCCAATCAATGGGCTCGACGGAGACAGTTCTCGAGAGAAAGCGCAATGTTGCCTACAAGTTCCCAGAACCTGCTTTGGATTTACTGCATAAGGTGATAGCCATGGCTGACCCGGGTGTTCTTGTCAACTTCCAGAAGAAACATGGGAAATTGGTTGAGATGGTCCGTAGAATCACACAGTATGAGCATGATGCCCTCCACACGTTGCTACAGTTTTATGAGCCTTCGTTGATATGTTTTCTTTTCCCTGATTACATTTTAATGCCTACTCTGGAAGAGTTCTCATTCATTTTGGGAACTCCGGTCGAATCAGCTTTGCCATTCTATTCTGGAAGTCATCCTAGCATAGAAGAGATTGTTGTTGCGGCGCAGGTGAAAGATTCAGTGTTAAAAGGAAATGTGGCTATCAAAAATGGGGTCAAAGGTTTTCACTTAGCCTTTCTTACTGACCAAGCTCAAGGGGCTGCTGAAGCAAAGAATTGGGCAGTTTACAACTCCATCCTGGCTTTGTGCATCTATGGCATTGTTCTTTTCCCTAATCAACAAGATTTTGTGGGTATGCAGGCTATAAGAATTTTTGTTCTCAAAAATCCGGTTCCCACTTTGTTAGGAGATTTCTACTACTCAGTGCATTTCAAGAATGAAAAAAGAAGGGGAGGACCTGTCAATTGTTGCACTCCGCTTTTATCTCATTGGTTTTTGGAACATTTACCTCAGGTAGGTGCTTTTGTAGAGACAAAGGATTCCTTAAAATGGTCCAAGCGGATGATGGGATTGACTGCTGATAACATCGTCTGGTTCGATCGTAAGTTGATGGGGATAGAGATTATCACCAGTTGTGGGAACTTTCCCAATGTGCCTCTAATCAGTAGGAAAGGGGGAATCAACTATAACCCGATCCTGGCCATTAGACAGTTTAGATATGCTTCCAGGTCTCCTCCCATAGATAGGGATATTGAGAAATATTTGTTCTTTACAGGGACTGAAAATGAGGAAATGATGCAAGAAATTGTGAATGCTTGGGGTCACCAGCATAGAACAGGAAAAATAGTTTTTGGAAAGATGGATTGCAGATCTTACCCTGAGTACGAAAGATGGCTTGAAATGAAGGTGAACGAATTACTCTTGCCTTTTTCAAAGGAACCCCCCCTCTATCCTGTAATGCCGGAGCAGCCTACCATGGTAGCCTTCGAGGAGTTTGACAAGCTGCAGAAGTTGGTAAAGGAGCTTCGGGTGGAGAATTCAGATCTGAGTAGTCTTCTTCAAAACGTTTTGTACGCCAACAAAGAATTGGAGCACAAAGCCCAAGACGCCGAAAGAATCTTAGCTGCAAGAGAAGAGGATTTCGCCGAAAGAGCTCAATACTTCCAAAAAGTTAGTGAAGGTGCCGATGCTGCCACTCAAGCTCATAAGAAGACCAAACAGACTTTAGCTCAGACCAAGGACACGCTAACCAAGCTTCAGCAAGCCTGGGATAAAGTTAGGATAAAAAATGCAGAGTTGCAGGAACAGCTGAAGACCAAGGACGATGAGCTCAAAAAGGCACATGAACAACGGAGAAAGTATCGGGAGAACCTCGGTGAAAGTCAAGAGCAATTGGTAAGCGCCAGAGAGGAGCTGAAGACTTCCAAGAGCGAGCTTGAAGAGGCCAGGGTAGATGTGGAGAAACTCAAGATACAAGCGGCGTGAAGAGGCAGAAAGGGGTTTGTGATGATGAAGCTCTCCTGATGCATATGGGTTCACTGACCGAAGCTCTCATGAGAAGATATGTTCTGATCAAGGAATTAATCGAAAGACCAAATCACCAACGTACTCGCATACTCTTCGAGGAGGTCAAGTATTCAAGTGATAAGTTGAAGGATTTAGAGTTGTCGGATTGACAAATTGTTTATTTCTCTTGATGTAATTTTGTTGATGGATATCATCAGGCTTGTTGACAAATCCACCTTTTTTATGCATGATGTTTGAATTCATTCTTGAACACCGTATGTATGTTTCTTCTTGAGTGGAATGAGCAATTTATTCAGAAAGGTTCCTCTGGCAGTTATTTGTACACGACCACATAATCACGACACACCTCTTCATATCACGATTTCTGATCTTCAGATTTTTGTGGTTAAGATTAGAATCAGAGTGTAGAGCACCTCGGAAGTGATAAACATGGCGTTGCATTGCATGGCATATCATTTTGCATTTTTGTTGCTTGCTTTTCAGGTACTTGTGGCAGGGTCTCTAATCTTTATTTGGTTTCAAGCATTATAGCTGATACCCACGTTCACCGATACGCAACTCGCAGGAATCAAGCAAGGATCATGGATCAAATGCATAATGATTTGGCTGAGATGAGGGCACGCATGGACCAGTTCATGACTTTCATTACTAGTATGGCACAGACTCAAGAGAGATTGAGACTTCTGGTCGAGCGTCCAGAGAACACGCCTGAAGGTAATCAAGTTGACAATTTACAGACAAGGGGCACTCCTCCTCCTGTTGGCAATCCTTCTCCTGTTGGTAATCTGGGCAATGGAAATTTCAGAAATGCTGGTGTTGTTCAGGAAGATGTTCAGGGAGGCCAATTCACCCTACTGGATGCTGATATGGGTAATCTCGGTGACAGAAGGTATGATGAGCTGGCTGAGAAGATCCGGGCTATAGAGTGCAAGAATTCTCTAGGCATTGATGTTATTAGTTTGGGTCTGGTACCAGGAGTCAGAATTCCTCCAAAGTTTAAGCCGCCCACTTTTGACAAATATCATGGCAATACGTGTCCCCAGACACACATTCAGGCTTATTTCGGGAGGATCTCAGCCCACACTGATGATGAGAAGTTATGGATGCATTACTTTTAAGACAGTTTGGTCGGCGCTTCATTGACTTGGTACATGAAATTGAACAGGGCTGCTGTGAGAAGCTGAAAGGATCTAGCAGAAACATTTCTAAAGCAATATCAGTATAATATCGACATGGCTCCCAACCGTACTTAACTGCAAGGGTTGTCACAAAATGCTAAGAAAAGTTTCAAAGAATACGCTCAAAGGTGGAGAGAAATGGCTGCCCAGGTTCAACCTCCTTTGCTGGATAGAGAAATGGCAGATATGTTTATGGGCACCCTGCAAGGGGCATTTCTTGAAAGATTGGCTGCTTGTCCATCGACCGGATTTTCTGATATTGTGATTGCTGGGGAAAGGATCGAGAGTCTGTTGAAACTGGGGAAGATCCAAGATGTAAGTGGGGCTGGCTCTTCTGGAACAAAGAAACCTTAGCTAATGGTCAAAAAAGAAGCGAAAGTGATACAAATGCTGTGTATAGAGGATGGGGAAGAGGAAGTTCTCAGGCTTATCACCAAGTAGGTGCAGTGACGATCCCAACACCGTCTGTTCAACAACAATAGCCACAACAGCAAGCTCAGCAGCAACAGCAGCAACCTCCTTTCCAGCAAAGGTCTAGGCAGAGGGACCATAAGATTGACCCTCTCCCTATGACCTACTCAGCATTGTTACCACAGTTACTCCAATTGAAGTTGGTTGAGCTTCGTACTATGAGACCTCCTGCTGCTGGCAACTTGCCACCTAATTTTGATGTTAACGCTCGTTGTGATTTCCATTCAGGTGCTCAGGGGCATACCACTGAAAAGTGTTGGGCATTTCAGAATAAGGTGCAAGACTTGATCGATGCTAAAGCAATCAATTTCTCTCTACCTCCTAATGTTATCCAAACCCCATGCCTAACCATGGTGTGGCAGATGTGCACGCTATTGAGGACGGAAAGAGATTAAATTTGGTGGCAGATATCAATCAGGTGAGGACTTTATTGCTAGTGGTGAAGGATCATTTGTTGAAGGGACAAGTGTTCCCTGGTTGTGATCAAGATTATGTTGAGTGTATGGGCCAAGAGAATGGATGCGATAAGTTGAGAATCAGTTTGCAGAGTCTGATTAATGAGGGCCGTCTACAGTTTGACCGGGTTGTGAAAGATATTGATGAGGTGTCAACTGTGACAATTTATTATACTCCCGCTGAAATTCAGGTTCCTGCAAGTACAGCTCCTGTAGCAAGTGTTGTGCCAGAAAGACCCAGTCCTGTTACCATCACGGTGCCATGACCAGTTCCGTTTACCTCTACAAAGGCAATCCCATGGCACTATGGGGCAGACGTGTATTATGAAGGGAAAAAGCAGGAAGTCGGGACATCAGCCAGTTCAAATAGTGATAATGTGGGTGGTGTAGGTGGCTTTACTAGGAGTGGAAGGTTGTTTGCTCCCCAAACTATGCGAAGTGATAAAGAAAATGAGGCTGCGGCAAAAGCTAAAGGAAAATAGGTGGCTGAGAGTGTGCCTGTGCCTGAAACAGAGACCAAGATTACCTTTGACAACGAGATAGAAGAGTTTATGAGGATAATAAAGAAAAGTGATTACAAGATTGTTGATCAATTGAACCAAACGCCCTCTAAGATCTCAATTTTGTCATTGTTGATGTGTTCTGATGCACACCGAGAGGCTTTGCTGAAAGTGTTGAAGAGAGCCTACGTTCCACAGGAAATTACCGTCAATCAGCTTGAGGGTGTAATCTCAAATGTCAACGTCAGCCATGGATTGGGTTTCACGAGCCGAGATTTGACTTTTGAAGGTAGAAATCACAACAAAGCTTTGCATAATACAATGGAGTGCAGGGGTGCAGTGTTGTCTCACGTGTTGGTAGACACTGGTTCCTCGCTCAATGTCTTGCCTAAGAAGGCACTGATGAAGCTAGAAGTTGATGGTTTGATTTTAAGGCCAAGTGATTTGGTTGTCAGAGCATTCGACGGGACAAAAAGATCTGTATTTGGTGAGGTGGAATTACCTGTGCAAATTGGATCGCAAGTGTTTAAGTCTACATTCCACGTGGTGGATATACAGCCTGCTTATAGCTGTTTATTAGGTCGCCCATGGATTCATGCGGCCGGGGTTGTTACATCCACATTACACCAAAAGCTGAAATATGAGTTCGAGGGACAAGTAGTGACTGTGTGTGGTGAAGAGGACATTTTTGTTAGTCATTTGTCCACGTTTAAGTATGTTGAGATGGATGGGGAAATCCACGAAATGCTTTGCCAGTCGTTCGAGGCGGTGAATATTGATAAAATGTCTGAATCTTCCCTTACACCAGATAGAGCCGGCACGTCCATTTCATCTTATAAGCAAGCTGTCGAGGTTGTTAGAGCAGGTAATGCCCAAGGCTGGGGCAAGCTGATAGAGACACCAATGAAGGAGGACAAGTTTGGTATTGGCTATCAACCTTCTATGGATTCGGTTGCAACATACAGTGGACCCATCACTTTCAGCAGTGGGGGAATCATTTACCCAGATCAGTCTTGTCAGCTACAGAAGATGGCGTTGACAGTAACTGTGACTTGGACAACTGGGTACGCCCACGTGCTCCGGGACAACCATTGCAGAATTGGTCCGTTGAAGAAGTCGTTCAAGTTACTCTTCAAACAGAGTAATTTTCTTTGTTTTTCTAACCATAATGCATGTTAAAATCTTGCGCTCTACCCAAGGCGTATAGATTCATTTGTAGGGCCACCTTGTTTGCATTTGCAATTTTAATCATCAATAAAGGACGTTTTGCACTCAAATTTCGTTCTCTGTCTTTCATTTTATTTTTGCACAAAAAATTTAAAAATGGCAATGTTTCGTTTCCTTTTGTTTTGAAATAAATTCTAAAATAAAGCATGAACCCGTTCGTGCAGACTTGATCCTCCGGATTCCATTGATAACGGTTCTGCTATGGCTATGTATGACTTTGACAAACCGATTTATCAAGCCGAAGAAGGGGATGAGAAGGGTTGTGAACTCCCTGAGGAACTGGCCAGATTTTTAAAACAAGAGGAAAGGGTCATCCAGCCTCATCAAGAGACCATAGAGATCATCAATATTGGTACCGAGGATGCTAAGAAAGAGATCAAGATTGGTGCCAGCCTGCAAGCAGATGTGAAGAAAGCTTTGACTGAAATGTTGTGTGAATATGTTGATATCTTCGCCAGGTCGTATCAAGACATGCCAGGGTTGGATACTGATATTTTGGTGCACAGGCTGCCATTGAGAGAAGAATGCCCACCAGTCAAGCAGAAACTTTGTCGGACTCATCCCGATATGGCCATAAAGATCAAAGAAAAAGTTCAGAAGCAGTGGGACGCAGGGTTTCTTGCTGTGACCAATTATCCTCCCTGGGTTGCCAACATCGTGCCGGTACCAAAGAAAGACGGAAAGGTGAGAATGTGTGTGGATTATCGAGATCTTAACAAAGCTAGTCCGAAAGATGATTATCCACTACCCCACATCGATGTGCTGGTTGACAATACAACTCAGTTTTCAGTGTTCTCGTTTATGAACGGTTTCTCCGGGTACAACCAGATTAAGATAGCACCTGAGGATATGGAGAAGACCACGTTCATTACCCCATGGGGTACATAGTGTTATAAGGTGATGCCTTTTGGGTTGAAAAACGCAGGGGCAACGTATCAGCGGGCAATGGTAACATTATTCCACGACTTGATTCACAAAGAGATTGAATGTTATGTGGATGATATGATCGCCAAGTCGCGAACGTAAGAGGAACATCTGATTAACTTGAAAAAGTTGTTTGAAAGGTTGAGAAAGTTCCGTTTAAGGTTGAATCCGAACAAGTGCACTTTTGGGGTGCGTTCTGGAAAGCTGTTGGGTTTCATTGTGAGTGAAAAATGGATTGAGGTTGATCCTGCCAAAGTGAAAGCAATACAAGACATGCCTGAACCGAGAACAGAAAAAGAGGTTCGTGGTTTTCTGGGTAGATTGGACTACATTGCAAGGTTCATATCTCACCTAACAGCCACATGCGAACCAATATTCAAACTGCTAAGAAAAGATCAAACGGTCAGGTGGAATGACGATTGCCAATTGGCGTTCGATAAAATAAAAGAATACTTATAGGAACCTCCAATCCTCATGCCTCCAGTTTCAGGAAGACCTTTGATAATGTATTTGACAGTGCTTGAAGGTTCTATGGATTGTGTTCTTGGTCAACACGACAAGACAGGTAGGAAGGAGCATGCTATCTACTACCTGAGCAAAAAGTTCAATGACTGCGAGTCCTGATACTCAATGCTTGAGAAGACATGATGTGCACTTGCATGGGCTGCTAAGCGATTGAGGCAGTATATGATCAGGCACACAACTTTGTTGATTTCAAAAATGGATCCTATCAAATACATTTTCGAGAAACCAGCACTAACAGGCAGAGTTGCACGGTGGCAAATGGTTTTGACAGAATATGATATCCAGTATACTTCTCAAAAGCCCATCAAAGGAAGTATCTTGTCAGACTATCTTGCGCAACAGCCGATTGATGATTACCAGCCCATGAAATTTGATTTCCCTGATGAGGACATCATGTTTCTCAAAGCTAAAGATTGCGAGGAACCACTCCCGGAGGAGGGGCCAGACCCTGAATCCAAATGGAGTTTGATGTTTGATGGTGTAGCGAGTGATTTTTGGATGTGGTTGCGAAGCACAATCGCTCTAGTACTACAGTTCGATTCATTTTTTATCCTATTAAAGCCGATGAAGGAAGGGAAATAGATGTCTCCAATTAACCCTGCTTGCATACTGAGATTAAACAGTCAAAACTATTGGTTTACAGATGCTACAAAGATTCGGGGTTTCTCCTAGGTTATTTTGTTGACGAGGGGTGCTTTAGGCTATCGGTTAGGATGTTAGGACGAATTTATGAGAGTATGGGATTTTGGGTTTTTGTTTAGTGTGCTCGCTAATATCTTTTCTTTCGATCTTATGCCTACGTATTCCCGTTTACCGAAACAGGGAAATCAGAGCGTTCGTAGTTCCTCCTATTCTATGGGAGGAAATGGTTGTTTTGGTGTCTTGTTCAAAGCCCAAAACGTGAAGCGAAAGGTGATTTGTATCTTGTTCAAAGCCCAAGATATGAAGCTAAAAGGGTGTTGACTTTAGAGAGAATTTGTCATCTCTAAAGGGGTCTGTTTGTCACAACTGTTGGGTGACTGACTGCAAAGGAGGATTACTTTAACCGGGATTTGTGAATCCGGCAATGCCATAATTTCCTTTATAGGGGATTTTAACCTGAAGGAGAAGACTTTAACTTAGTTTAGAGCAATGCCATATTTCCTTAGGAATTTCTCATACCAAAAGAGGGACATTGGCATGGATGTAGATGATCCAGAGGCTTACCGCTTACAGCAATTAGATGAAGGGGAAAGAGTTGTTGATGTTTGTGTACTGTGAACGAGGCACAACTTTGATGCTAAAAGGTTGATGGGATCAACCAGTGGTTTTCTTATACAAAGCCTAAGAGGAGGCTAATGTGTGTCTCGTACAAAGCCCGAGAGAGAGGCTAAAAGGTTTTGACTCAACGAGGGAGTCTTTTGGTATCTCGTATAAAGCCCGAGATGGAGGCTACTTGACTTAACAAGAGAGTTTTTTTGTATCTCGTACGAAGCCCGAGATGGAGGCTGAAATTTGTTTGGCTCAATAAGAACCTTTTTGTATCTCGTATAAAGTCCGAGATGGAGGCGAAAGGGTGATTGACTCAACGAGGGAGTCTCTTTATGTGTCTCGTACAAAGCCCGAGAGAGAGGCTAAACGTTGTTTGACTCCGCTGGGGAGAATAATTGTATAAAGCCCAAGAGAGAGGCTAATTTCACTGGAGAAGGATCATTATACAAAGCCTAAGAGGAGGCTATGGTTACTGTTTCAGTTGAGTGACAGGTCTAGTATGCTGATTTAAAGAGAAAATCAGTTCTTATATGAGCAACACTGTACTCAAGGATTTGATTCGGGGATCCGGGTTATTCCTGTTCTTTAAGGAAGTGGGAAATCCGAAGGGCATTGAGACTGTCAGAGTCCACGGGTTTTCTTCCTATTTAACGAAGGGGTCACATGAGAATGTCTTTAAGACTCAAGGAAATTAGACTGTCCGTGTCTAGAGCTTCATCTTTTGTACCATGCTTTGAGAAACAGTAGTAGACTCTTTGAAAGGACTGTTCTATGCAGATGACTAAGTTCTATTCCTATACCTCTAGGAGGTCGTCGGGACAATTTGTACGAAGCCCAAGAGGAGGCTGGAAACTTTTAAGAAACCGATCAGTCCTTGTACGAAGCCTAAGAGGAGGCTATCATTCCCGGAGGAAGAGATCATTATATGAAGCCTAAAAGGAGGCTATGAATACTTCTAAGAAGCCGTAGGGTCCTTGTACTAAGCCCAAGAGGAGGCGGGGTTGCTTTTAGGAAGCCTGTGGGTCCTTGTATGATGCCCAAGAGGAGGCCGATGCTTTTAAGAAGCCGATGGGTCCCCAAACCCCGAGAAGTTCAAGACAGGCTATTCACGAGGAATAGATCAAGCCAGGAAAGTTCGAGAATTTGGAAGAAACTCAAGAGATGCCATTCACGGAGAAAAGATCATCTTTGGGGAATAGAGTTTCTTGACAAGTGCTTTTAAGAAGCCTGTGGGTCCCCAAACCCCGAGAAATTCAAGACATGCCATTCACCGAGAATAGATCAAGCCAGGAAAGTTTGAGAATTTGGAAGAAACTCAAGAGATGCCATTCACGGAGAAAAGATCATCTCTGGGGAGTAGAGTTTCTTTGACAACTTCTACGAGTGACAGTCTATGAAAGGGTTCACCGAGAATGCTGCCTTTCATGTCTCCATATTGTTTAACCCCAAGAGGAGGGAAGATTGTGTCTGGTAATCCTATGGGGATCTAGTTTTGGCTATTTAAGAGTGATCAACGGGCTTAATGCTAGACGTAGTTGCCGGGGAAACTCTAAATATCTATACTATTATTACACAGTTGATATGAGTTTATGAAAGAAGACTTACAGCGAAACAGCCCCACAATACAGTTATATGTATATGAAAGCGATAAATGAAAGTGGATAAATACTTACTCGGTTGTAGAGCTTCCATGCTGTTTGGTTAGTTGTTCAACAAAGAAAGATTGAAAACAAAAGTATATTCAAAATCAAAGGAGAAAGTGCTTTAAAAAAGAAAGATTTGGGGCTTACAGCTCAAGGAGAGGCCCAGGGTTTTATCAGTGAGCGCACTGTTTGAATTTGTACAGAGGGACTTATACAAGTGACTGAGGCCCAAAAAGGTTTTCAGTACAAAGGGATGGGTCTTACACTCTCTCAAGAGGCCCAAAAAGTTTTAAAGAAAAAAAGTGGGGCTTATAACACGAGGGTAGGTCCAATTGATTTTTCGTTTGAAATGGCGATTGCGCCGAGTTTTTATTTTAACGCAGAGGGGCTTATACAATATCTGAGGCCCAAAATGGTTTTGGTTAAAAGGGGTTTGGGTCTTACACTCTAATAGAGGCCCAAAAGATTTGAATGGGTCTTATAGCTCAAGGAGATGCCCAAAAGGTTTATTTTTCAAAAGGCGACGATCGCGCCGTTTGTGTTTGACGGTATCGGGAATTATATAATACACTGAGGCCCAAAAATGATTTGGTCAAAAAAGGATTGGGTCTTACACTCTATTAGAGGCCTAAAGTGTTTTGAAAATGATTTATGAGGGTTGAATTAATCCAAAAACCCTAATTTGCTTTCAAAAATGTGTTTTAATTGAATAAAAATTCAATTAAAATGATCAAAATTGTTTAACATAGGAAAAACAAATTGTGATCTTGGATTAATGCTTCGAAAATTAAGTATTAACCTACAAAATAATTAGAAAGCATTAAAAGTTGCAAAATCAAGGTGGAAAAAATATTTTAAATGTCAAAAACAATTAAAACATTAATTCTTTGCAAAAATATCAATTATACAAAATAAATAATATTTTTGGGATTTTTTGGGAAAATAAAATATTTTAACATTTTTGTGAATTATTAAAAAAAGAATCAACTCAAAATCATTAACACTCAGAGATAAATTAATTTTTGAATCAATTAAATAAAATCACAAAATTCAAATATTCAAATATTGGAAAATGGCGCCAAGAACACACCAAGAACACGCGCGTGTTCCGGGTTTGCCCAGATTTGCGTTTTCTCTTCAATCTCACTGAATACTTAATCATATCATGCAATCCACATACCAATCAACTCGTTTCAACCTCACAATCATGTCTATGGTATTTAATTTCATTTAAATTAAACATATGACAAGAAATCATGAAAAATCCTCAAGAACCCTAATTTCTGCATGAAGGCTAGGATTTTTGATACACGATTCAAACAATGCAATTAATTGAGGGGAAACATTCCATGCATGATTATGAACATATGGCCAAATTATTGTGCAGCAAAAATTGCATGGATCATAGAGTTAGAAGAGCTCATGCTTACCACTTGCAGTTGGTGATCGTGATTTGTGTTGGAGGTGTTACAGCTAGGTTCCAATGATCTGGATAGCTTCCCTAGGTGCCATGGAGTGTGTATGAATGCTTGGAATGGATTGAAATGGTTTGGAGCTGAAGATGGTACCTCAACTGCAAAACTGTCAAGAACTTGAGCAATTGGCTGATGATTTTGTGAAATCTGTGTTCCAGATGTTATGTGAGTGTTTGGATCACTTCTATATGATGTATGTGAGGTGTGTGTGTGATTGGTTTGATTCGAAAAGCTCTCAAACTCAAAACCCGATAGTGACTTGCCTTAGAAGGCAAAATTGGAGTTAAAGAAGAGATTTTGAGGAAAGCATCTGTTTGATGGCTTTGGTGTACTCAAACTGATCACAATTGAGCTCTATTTATAGTAGAGCAAGTTTGTTTTAGGATCCACAGTGAATGGCAACTGCAGCAGGTGTTTGTTCAATGTTGGCCAATGGAAATGCAAGTCTCCTCTAGCCATTGACTAGAGGTTAGGGCACAGGGTTGTGGTTCCCTTGGTCTTGGATAAGTCTTGACTGAATTCAGTTGAGAATGGCTTAGTCCATGCCACCTTGATGCTTCCATTGAATGCTCCAATCTAAAATTGGAGTCTTGTCCCTATTTTGGCCATTCTAGGTTCAACATGCTATTTCTTGTTCCAAAGACTTTGGAGGCTTGGCTCAGTGATTGTCCCCTTTAGATTCAATCCTCAGAGGTGTCCAAGTGGATAGGAGCAATTGGATTTGACTGATTTTGGCAAATCGACCAAAAATACAAAATCTGTCTTGCCTTGACAGATTTCAACAAGGCAACTTGCCAATGTCATATCTCATGACTCAAATTGAATTTGGTAAGGTTCTTGGCCATTTTGGAAAGCCCTTACATGATACAATGACTATTTGAACATGTTTAGTTTTGATCTCTTTTGTATCCAAGTGAAAAATCCCCCTACATTTGGCAAAAAGTAGGGTAAAATCTGACTTAGTGAAATTTTCACTAAGTGTTGGAACAAAGTGACTTTTCTTGATTTTGATCACTCCATAACTCAAAATCCATGAGGAATTTGGACATAGGTCAGTATGAAGCTTTTGTAGAGGGCAATGAGATCTACAAATCAAGCTTTGAATGGGGAACAATGGCCTTGTGGTTTAGGAGTTATGATCCTCCAAAGTTGGCACATTAGTGTCACTTTTTCCATAACTTTAGAAATTTTTCTAAGTTTTTATGGTTACCCCTTTTACAAGTTATCCCACTTTCTTTGATTTTTCTTGATGAATGATGATTCAAATCATACATTAACATCATTTTAGGGTTAAAAATCCATTTTGGTGAAAAATCTCAAAAAGTCAAAGTTGACTTTTGTGCACAGTTGACTTTTTATCAGATGAATTCCAAACTGTGCAATTCTTCATGAAATCATGTCCTTGACCTAAATCAAACTTGATGGACATGTTCCATGGGTGTCATAGGGTATATTGAATCATGTCTTAGGGTTTGGGAGCATGTCCTGGTCAAAAGTCAAAGTTACATTTGACTTTCCTCGCGAAACTCTAATTGTGGTGCAGATGAAATTGAGATTTGTTGCTCAAGCTTCTTGGATTAATCCATTGTTGTAAATGGATAAATATAGTATATTAGAGACCCTCAAATCATGTCTTGAGGTCTTGGCTCATGATTTGTCCCAAAAGTCAACTTAGGGGTGAATTAGGTCAAGAAACCCTAATTCCTGATTTTTTATGAATGCATCCCCTGAGGTCAATTTGACTTGATGATTGGGTCCATGAGGTTCCATAGAGTATATTAGGTTATGTTTTGGATCATTGGCTTGTGCCCAGATGAAAAATTTCCATGTGGAGGCCCTGGTCGACCAAAACCCTAATTTGGTGACACTGTCGATCTTGAGACTTGATCCACCTAGAAGGGAGCAGCCTTGTGCTTGATCCTTGAAGTGGGAGTCCTTTTGATCCATTGTGGATATTTTAGAGGCTAGGCAAGTTGAAGATCAAGTCATTCCTTGACTGATCCTTTGTCTAAGGCTCTGAGAGGGCTTAAAACCCTAATTTTGATTGTAGTGAATGCTCAACAACCCTTGAGGCATTTGATGAGGCATGATGGTTCATCCATATTGTGATGATGATTTGCACAATGATGCGAAATCTAAGTGGTCAAAATTTGGGGTATGACAGATGCCCCTATTTAATCTTCTTGGACCCGAAGGTGCGAATGACGAAGGTATTCGGGCATTCGGGGTGCAAGAGGATTAAATATCGGAATACCCGAAATTTTGATGGTGGTTATGAATGGTAGCTTACGCATTCATCTTCTTTAGCTAAGTGATGATGCTTAGAAAAGGTAAACTTCCCCTCGATCCTGGTCTTCAGCCAAGGAGATGGTCTCAGTTTTCTTTTGAAATAAACCTCCCCTCGATCCTGGTTTCCTACCAAGGAACTGATCTTAGTTTCTGATTTAAACTTCCCCTCGATCCTGGTTTCCTACCAAGGAACTGGTCTAAGTTGCTGTTGTAAACTTCCCCTCGATCCTGGTTTCCTACCAAGGAAATGGTCTAAGTTGCTGTTGTAAACTTCCCCTCGATCCTGGTTTCCTACCAAGGAACTGGTCTAAGTTGTTGTTGTAAACTTCCCCTCGATCCTGGTTTCCTACCAAGGAACTGGTCTAAGTTTCTTTTGTCAATAAACTTTCTTGACAAGGGACGCTATTTGTAGCGGTTTTCCTCAAACTTCTCACCGGATTTTCCTGGGGAGATGCCATTTGAGTGGAAAAAGTGACGTCAGACTTGCTGGGGAACCCAGTCGTCTGAGTTGTAGAGTTGCACAAACTTCTCTGTTGGAGACGCCATTTGCCGACTCTATCTGGGGAAAGCGAGTTTCTTGAGAGGTTGCTTCTGCGTGGGATCTTACATCATACTTTTCTCGGGATCTTCCTGGAGAAATGCCATATGATGGGGTCCAATTTTGAGGTGTCGATGACCTTTTCATCAGCGGTCTTTCGGAGAAAAACTGTCGTATTGCCGAAGTTCCGATTAAGGGGCTTTCTCTAGGGATTTTTCCTTAATCCGGGAAAGCAAGGATATCATCTTCAATGGCGAAGAGTGACATTTGTCGAGAGTTCTCTGGCTTTTCAGAGGTTCAAGTTATCAAAGTGGTCGAGTGTCGACTCTAATCTAGAGATACACTGGAAGCGAGATTGTTCAAACGCAGCATTTCCTGACGAGGCAAGAACTAACAACTCGATTGAGAGGACTGTTATCACTAGGGGACAAGACCGACTAGAGTGATAGTGATGCAATATGAAATGTAAATGCAAATCAATAATGCATGATGTATGTATGTATATGCTGACAAAACTGACGCGACATACAAACTGACGAGTGAACATGACTGGATACTCGGCCATCGCGGGGCGAAGAAGTACCGTTGGTCAAAAAAGTAGCAATTCTACCTTGCTTAGGAGAGATAGTCCCTGCGAGGAATACCGTTGATCGGGCTTAGGAGATAAGATCTCGGCCGAGGGTATCAGATGGGGAAAGCCGCATCTCATACAGTTGATCCTTCGTTCAGGCATACAGGCCTAGAAGGGGTACTTTGATTCTGCACTTTGAAATTCAAACGCCTTTGGAGACGCAATCGACGTTCTTTCGATGTTCGACAGCCAAAAGCAATTTCCCTCTTTAATTTAAAAGCAGAAAAAGTTTTAACAAGTAAATTCATTTTGTTTCATTTCAAGAATCGTCGATTATGTTAAAATGTTGCTATGTAAAGCTAAAATAAATAAGAATTACAAACAAAAGCACAAGGGCTCAAATTTTATTGATAAGATGGAGATCAGCCAAAAGCGTGATTCCATTGAGTATTTACAAAGTTAGAAAATGGTAATTTACAGGGAAAAGGGCTACGTTGAAACATAACGACCACCATCCTTCTACCAACTTTGACTTCGGGGTATCCTGAGCTTCTGTCGAAGATGACCTTGACTAGAGTTTTCTGACGGATGATGTAACTGCTGCTGAGGGACTTGCCTCTATTGAACATAGTTACTTGCCATTATCCCTAACTTTTGCCTGGATTGTACTGTGATGTTTCCAATCCACCGGGATGATTTTTTTCTCTGTCTCTAACTTTTGCCTGGACCGCCCTTTTGGGTTTTCAATCCACCGAGACGTTTTTTTTTAGTTAAGGCAAAGTATTTCTTGACTACATCAACATTTATGGGGTAGGCAAATTCCTCTCCGTCCATGGTTGCAAGTCTCAAGGCACCGCCTGAGAAAGCTTTCGTGACCACATAGGGGCCATCATAATTTGGGGTCCATTTGCCCCGAGAGTCAGTGAGAAATGATTGTATCTTCTTGAGCACGAGGTCTCCTTTTCTGAAAACACGAGGTTGGACCTTTTTGTAAAACGTCCTCTTCATTCTCTGTTGATACAATTGACCATGGCATAGTGCCGTGATTCGCTTCTCTTCGATTAGATTCAGTTCATCGTGTCGGCTTTGACACCATTCAGCTTTTGTGAGCTTAGCTTCCATCAATACTCAGATTGACAGGATCTCTACTTCTATGGGGAGCACTGCTTCCATGCCATACACTAGAGAGAAAGGGGTTACCCCTGTTGACGTACGGACAGATGTACGATAACCGTGAAGAGCAAAGGGTAGCATCTCGTGCTAGTCTTTGTAGGTGACAACCATCTTTTGAACAATCTTCTTGATGTTCTTGTTAGCCGCTTCTACCGCTCCGTTCATCTTTGGTCGGTAGGGAGATGAGTTATGATGTTCGATCTTGAACTCTGCACACAACTCTTTCATCATCTTGTTGTTCAAGTTAGATCCATTATCAGTAATGATCTCGCTTGGAATACCATAACGGCAGATGATATTGTTTTTGATAAATCGGACCACCACTTGTCGGGTTACATTAGTGTACGACGCTGCTTCGACCCACTTGGTGAAATAGTCAATGGCTACCAGGATGAACTGATGTCCGTTTGAAGCCTTAGGTTCAATCAAGCCAATCATGTCGATTCCCCATATGGAAAAAGGCCACGGGGAAGAGAGAACTTTGAGATGCGATGGCGGTACATGAACTTTGTCGGAGTATATCTGACATTTGTGGCACCTCCTCATGTACTTGTAGCAATCGAATTCCATTGTTAACCAATAGTACCCTGCTCTCAGAATTTTTCTCGCCATTGTGTGTCCGTTGGCATGAGTGCCAAAGGACCCTTCGTGAATTTCTTTCATAAGCATGTCTGCTTCTGGTCTGTCTACGCATCGGAGCAAGACCAAGTCAAAATTTCTCTTATAAAGAGTATCACCGCTCAGGAAGAAGTTTCCAGCCAGTCTTCTGAGGGTTTTTCTGTCCTTTCTAGACGCCCCAGATTGGTACTCTTGTTTCTGAAGGAAGCATTTGATATCGTGATACCAAGGTTTGTCGTCTATGACTGCTTCAATCGTGAAGATGTAAGCGGGCCTTTCAAGGCGCATTATGTCGATCTTAGGTAAGTTGTTCCATTGACCTACACTAATCATGGAAGAGAGAGTGGCTAATGCACCAGCCATGTGATTCTCCTCACGAGGGATATGATGAAACTCAACTCTGTTGAAGAAAGGTAGCAACCTTCTTGCATAGTCTTTGTAAGGAATCAATCCTGATTGGTATGTGTTCCAATCTCCTTTTATCTGATTGATAACCAAGGCTGTATCGCCGTATACGTCCAAGTTTTTGATCCTTAAATCAATTGCTTCTTCGAGATCCATAATACAAGCTTTGTATTCGGCCTTGTTGTTCGTACATTTGAACGTAAGTCTGGCAGTGAAAGGAATGTAGGTACCCTGAGGGGTAACAATGATTGCCCCAATTCCGTTTCCATAATGATTAACTGCTCCATCAAAGATAAGTCCCCATTGGGAACCTGGTTCTGGCCCTTCGCTGGGTAACGGTTCCTCGCAGTCTTTCATTTTTAGATACATGACATCTTCGTCTGGGAAGTCAAACCCGATTGGTTCTTGATCTTCAATCGGTTGATGAGCCAAATGATCGGCTAAAATACTTCCCTTAACGGCTTTCTGAGCGTGGTACTCTATGTCATATTCTGATAACAGCGTCTGCCAACGGGCAATTCTTCCCGTGAGAGCAGGTTTTTCGAAGACATACTTGATTGGATCCACTTCGGAGATTAACCAAGTAGTGTGACGAATCATGTATTGGCGAAGACGTTTGGCTGCCCAAGCCAAAGCGCAACAAGTTTTCTCAAGCATCGTGTACCGAGTTTTGCAGTCGGTGAACTTCTTGCTTAGATAGTAGATGGCAGACTCTTTCCGTTTGGTTTCGTCTTGTTGGCCAAGTACACATCCCATTGAGTCCTCTAGAACTGTGAGGTAAATGATCAGTGGTCTTCCTTCCACTGGAGGTGATAGAATCGGAGGATTCAACAGATATTCCTTGATACTGTCGAAGGCGGTTTAGCAATCTTTTGACCAAACGCAATCCTGGTTCTTTTGGAGTAATTTGAAAATTGGTACACACGTCGCAGTCATAAAGAATATGAATCTGGAGATGTAGTTCAAACGTCCCAGGAATCCTCTGACTTGTTTTTCAATTTTCGGAGAAGGCATTTCTCGAATGGCCTTGACTTTGTCAGGATCAACCTCAATCCCTTTCTGGCAGTTGGACTGAGCAGTGCCCCAATCCTGATTTCTTTTCTCTCCTTCTCTGAACCCAAGTTTACCGTTTCCAACGGCTCTTTGTGAGGTTCAATGGACCTTTCCTCCTGTCTGAGTAGTCGAGAGATCTCTTCTGGAATTTCGTTGTCAACTTCTTCTTCAGCCCCAAATACCGGGAACTCAAAGTCGGGAGAAGGCATAGGATCGTATGTTTCAACGGGGTTTAAAACAAGCAATCTACATGACGTGATGATTTGTGTTTAGAAGAGATAGAGAAAATGCAAGTGTGTGCAGTGTTTTATTTTACTGCTTGTTTTTATTATTGATTTGTTTTTTAGGATTACCATTTTCTAAAAAAGCAAAAAGAGAAAACAAAAATTAATGCGGAAATTACAAAACGACGTTATTTTATTAATGAACAAGTCGATCCTTGAAACTACAGCCCTATAAAACAAAACTCTGTCGCTTCGGGCAAAGCGAAGAGGGAAATTTTACAGAAAGCGAGCCCTATCAAAACATCTGTTTCACCTGGGCAGGGTGAAAGGTTAAAGATGGCAATTACTTTGACTGATGAACGACCTTCGGAACCTCGACGGCAACCCATTGGCGGCGAACTCCTCGGTGAATCACAAAGTCTGGCACCTTCCTTGATTTGTCTTCAGAAATGACGCTGATTTCTGGCGAAGCAAGATCATTGGAATCTGTCTCCCAGGCAGAGTTGTCGTAGGAGGATTCCTCTGTTGTATTATGCAGAGTAGTTGTACTCTCAGCTGTATCTCCCCATCCCGTAGGCTGGATGTCTTCGAGCCTGATACGAGAGCTTTCGGGAGCAGTGTACTTGACCATATAGTCGTATTTTCCACTTGGTTCTCCCAAGGTGTCCCAAACTTCTTCGGAACTGGAGGAGTCATTTCTCTCGACGACGTTGACCTCGGGAAAAGCATAGTTGATGAATTCAAGCCCTGCAAACGTTGCGAATTCATCTTCATGTTGAGTAGTTTCCGAATGACCTGAGTGTTGATCCCATGACATGGTGGGGACACAGGTATTCTGTTCAATGATGGTCAGCCGATTTTCATTACTCGGCTGACTTTCTGGCCCCAAGTTTCCTGGGTAAGGCTGCCACATTGGCAGACCATCCATTGGGCCATAGTAATTGTGGTCAAAGTTGTCTTTCATCAGAGTGTCCTCCTCTAGTGAATTTGGCGGAGCACGACATCCTTCCGGATCACAATCTCCAAAGATCATTTCGACGTCTGATCTGGGTATAAATCTCGGACTCTGTGTGGGATATCAAAATGGCATAGGCACCTCTTCCTGAGACATGTAACTGTCCTCGTTAAGATAGGACTTCCATTATTCACTTGTGTCAGAGGGATCTTCCTCATTGATAGCATGTACTGCTTGAGACACTGGGTGAAGGAAACCTCCACTGTGGAAGAAGTTTTGAAGGGAATGAAGACTTTCATCGTTGGCAGCTGTCTGAGTACAGATTGTAGAAAAACCAAGACCCTTCTTTGTTGTATTGTTAGTAGGAATGACAAGCTGTCCCCATCCTGTCGTATCGGTACTCTCGACCGTTTTGATAGCATCGTTGTATGAGGAAATCGAAGTTCCTCCTCCGGATTGATTGTCCTTGCCCACCGACAGCGCTTGGAACTGCGTCCCAATAACCTCCTCGGGTTCTACACAAGTAGATGATGACAAGTTACTCACGAGCAAGGCCTGTTCTCCACAAACTGTGACAAGTTGATCGTTCTTGATGAACTTTAGCTTTTTGTGGAGGGTTGAAGTGACCGCTCCAGCCTGATGTATCCTAGGTCTTCCTAATAAACAACTGTATGTTGCCCGGATGTCCATGACCTGGAAAGTGACTTAGAAAGTGTGAGGACCGATAGTTATGGGAAGATCAACTTCGCCGATAACTTCTTTTCTAGATCCGTCGAATTCTTTGACGACGACCTCGCTGATTCTCATCGGAGGGCCTTTGAACGATAATTGAGTCAAAGTGGACTTCGGCATAACATTCAGGGCTGACCCTGTGTCTACCAGTATGTCGGCTAAAGCATCGTCCTGGCAGTTAACTGTGATACTGAGCGCCATGTTATGACAGCGGCCCTCTTCGGGTAATTCCTCATCACTAAATCCCAAATTATTACAGGAAGTGATGTTAGAGACAATACTATCGAACTGTCTGATTGTTACATCCTGTTCCACAAAGGCTTGCTCCAAGACTTTCTGTAGAGCCTCCCTGTGCGCTTCTGAACTGAGTAACAGTGATAATACCGAGATCTTTGAAGGAGTCTGTAACAGCTGATCAACAATGTTATATTCACTCCTTTGGATGAGCTTCAGCATCTCATCATTATTTTTCGAAAGGTTGGGATTACTGGAATGACCGACTGGTGGATCGGGAGCTTCCTCCTGAAGTTCCTTTTCCTTGTTAGGTTCTCCAACTCCTCGGCTGAAGATTCGACCGCTTCGTGTTACACGACTGATGTCTGCAATATTCACGACGGAGGGTAATGGAATTTCCTTTCCATTCTCAATTGTTGTTTCACCGTATTTGTAAGGGATAACCTTAGTTGATTCATACGGTAGTGGTCCCGGCAGATAGATGACTATGGGAACCTTTTGATTTTTCTGACCATCTGTTTACTGTGAATTTTGGTAAACAACCTCTGGTCTATCAATCTAAATGTAAATTGATTAACTTGCAGGATCGACCACACAAATCCTAGGACATGTGCTAAATTTGAGAGACAAGTGTAAACTAAAGAAAATGTAAACTGTTCGACAATGCTGAAAATAAAGTCTAGCTGAACTCCACGTTCGACTATGTGCAATAAAGTAAAGTAAAGACTTGAAATTTAAAGGGATGCAAGTAAAGGGTGCAGAAATTAAAGGCGTCGAAACAAATAACAATAAGTAAAAAGCTTTGAAAGTAAAATGCAACGAACTCCACGTTCTTGGAAAGTAAAGGCTGGGATAATAAAAGTGCTGTCAAAAGTAAAGTGCAGAAAAGTAAAAGACTTTGAAAAGTAAAGGCTTGAAGATTAAACGTTTGAACGTAAAGGTGCAGTCGAAGGTAAAACGAAGGAAGTTTAAATGGCTTTGAAAGTAAATTTGGCATGGAAGATAAAGTTCAAAAAACTGTAAAGGCATGGAAAGTAAATGGCTGAATCTTAAACATGCTGAAGATAAATTATATTGATGAAGAAAATGGTGTCACATTACGTACATTCTCACGAACTCGTTTCTCTACACGCGGGTACTTTGAGTTTCTTAGAGTAACTTGTACAAAAATATGAACACCCTTTTTTACATAGAACTAACTCCTATTTATAGTGCTAGGAAATAACTACTAAGTGGTGGTTACTGCTTCGAACGTGTTGATTTTGGCGCCTTCCCCTTGATCTCAACTGTTCCTACGTTCACAACTGCTCTTATTTAAATTTCAAATATTGGAAATTCCCTTCAACCTTAACATAACCACTGCATCGCTTGTTACTACATTCTCATGGTCGAAACCCTTTCAGCACTTAGCCATTTTTGAGGTTCCTACACCTCTATTCGACTCAGGCCTCTCCAAAACTAGGTCGAAGCCTTCTTAAAAATAATTTTTTAACATAAAATAGCTTTGATTTTGTCTAGCGTCGAAATTGAGGGTTAACAAATTGCCCCCAAGGAATGTCCTTTCGCCAGAATTGGTAGGAAGGCCATTTCTTGATATAAAAACCATTTCGACGCCTATTTGCATGGCCTTAACTGAACATCCCACTAATCACTTAATGGCTGAACTGTTCAGTTTCTTTAACCCACGCCTCTGACATCACACCATCATGACAAATCCTTAAAACGTCCTTTCAGCCGTATTCATCATAACACCTTTCTTGAAAATAGACGTTAACAGTCTGCACATAACTGCTACTTTTCATCACGCCTTCAGAAGAAAGACACGCGTCCCACTAACCCCTCAGCTTCAACGGTGGATCCAAGTCTCTTGAGATTTTCAAATGTCTATATATACCCATTTCCGCCACTTTGTGAACTTTCCACACTTTTCATATTCTCAAGCACACTCTTCTTCTCTTCAGTTCTCTCACATAAACCCAGCAAAGACACCATTTTTTCATCTCATTCCACAATGGCATCTTCCCAAATTAATCCTCAAGAAAAGAAGACTCAAAGGGGCAAAGCCACTCCATTTAAGCAAACCATCCCTCCGTTCGCTAACATCCCAGGCCCCCAACTGGTAGATAATCGCCACTGCATGCCAGAACCCACCTCTGAAACATCAAGAGCCATCTATCAATCTCAGGTAATGATTCCCATAGTTATGTCTGATAAAACTTATGCGTTATCTGGTCCTTTGGCTGATGTGGACATTTCCAACGAGAGGCTAGGTGAGTTTTTCCCCTCGTATCGGAGAACCAGACCATTAGGGCAAAAGAGTTTCCCTAAAATTAATCCCGCTGCTGGAACTTCCCCTGAAGAGATCCCTTTACCCAAAATTAACATTGGCTATCTCACTGATGGCACCAGGCTGGTGAGAGCTGCCAATCCTTTAAAGGAATTCGACCAATGGATGGAAAAGATGGAGAAGGTTAAAGCTGACCATTGGAAGGAGATAGGGATTTATGACCTCCTTATGCTGTCGAAGACCAGCATACCCTATTGTCTGAACATGTTGGCAGCATCTTTATACTTTTGGGATAGCACCCATTATACACTTCATCTGCCATATGGAATGGTCACTCCAACCCTTTTCGACGTAGCTGCCATCACGGGGCTTCGTCCAGATGGCCTTGTCTATAATCCTGAGGTTGATGTTGAGGATACCATCAACATTTCAGGCTCCAAACTGACCTACACCCTCTTTATCAAGCACCACTTCCAACAAGAAGATGATGAGGTGTCTGATGAAGAACACATTGCTTTCCTCACAGTCTGGCTGTCGAGGTATGTTTTTTGTACAAAGTCTTTGCAGGTGGCTAAGAAGTACCTGCCCCTGGCGAACCAACTCCACCACAACAGAGGGACCTGCCTGAGTGAACTCATTCTGGCGAACCTTTACGAATCTATCAGTGAGGGGGCTTCCCGACTTAAGAATGTGGAAGCCCAAGGTCCTATGCACTTGAGCGGCCCTCTTTGGCTACTTCAATTGTGGCTCAATGCTACATTTGAGGCTAGCCTCCCCAGAAAAGGCATAGTCGATGAAGCCTCTGCTGAGATCAAGGAAAGGAGTGTCGAAGGGACACGTCTGGCCAAACTTACTCCAAATGATGATGGTGAAAACCTTCAAAGGGCTTTCACCAGTTATATTATGATGTTTGCCAAGCGCTATGAGTTCACTCCTAGCATGGCACCCTTTTCTCGACGAAGCTATGGTCCTGGGTGGTTTCAGAGACCATTTCCAAATCCTCTTCAACCTCTTGATCCAGAATCTGTTGCTATCTGGGAAGCCTTTTTAATTCCTAGATTCATCATCCACAGGCTGAACTTAGGGAGAGGTCTATCAGCATTGATTGCCTACCAACCAAACTTGGTCTCTCGACAATTTGGGCTGGCCCAGAGCTTCCTTCAGTGCCTGTATGAGAGAAAGGGCCAAGTAATTCTTCACACTGCTTGCCTCGACGAGGAAAACGTCTCCCAAACACTCGACAGCTAGAGTGAAAAAAAAGAATCCTTTCTTCTGTGTTTTATGAACCTTCCTTTTTATGCACTTCATCCTTCCACCAATGGTGGTCGAAGCATTATAGTGAGCACTTTCTTGATGTGGCTACATTTTCTTCGTTACTTGACCAAGCTTTTCTCCATGTGCAGGACAAGACGAAAAAAAGTAAGTTCACTCACATCAAAGAAATACAAGCTTTTCAAAAATACCTTGAAACTATCTATCGGCCAGATGATCTTAGTCGAACCATTCATGAGGCTGCTGTTACTCTAAAGAGACAATTTCTAGAAAAGCTGGACCAACTAAAAATTCCTCCCAACGTCCCTCGTGAGAAACGTTATGAGGTAGCTTTTAAACTTTTTCCTCCAAAGTTCCCTCGACTGCCTAATGCTGATTTTGGAGTGGCGCTTGCCCCTCCATTTCCAGATTGGTTTGTCTATGGGGAGCATTTAAAACTTCTTCGACAGCAGTCTCAGCCAAAGGCTCAACGAGTGGTTTCGACTAAGCATACGTTAGACAAATTTAAAGGGCACCTTCATATAGGAATTCAGGACGTTCGTGTCGAATCTGAAATATATGAAGGTTTGAAATCCTTAATCCATGGCTTTATGACTAACCATGTAATCATTAACTTGTAACAATTGTATGCTATCTTTCAGTTGTGCCTAGGAAAGCTGCTTCGACTAGAGCTGCCACCTTGCAAAGTGGTAAGGAACAAGGGAGTACACAGGTAAATTTCATCTTCCCTATTTCTGCTTGTACTATATGAATTTCTTTCTTATATTTGCACTGCCTCTTCAGACTGGTCGAAAACCTCCAACACCTTCCAAGAAAGGTAAGAAGGATACCCCAGCTGTGGTTATATCTTCAGAGGCCTCAGATGAATCTCCTGAGGAAGTTCTTACAAGGAAAAGGAAAAAACCCACAAAGGCCTCTGGACCCACTGGCCCACCTCCTTCGAAGGTGGCCAAAATACTCGAAAAGGCATCCACTACAGGTGGTGTCGAGAAAGAAACCTCCCAGGTGGCCTTGAGAACCCCTCTTGGTGACCATGGGAGTGATAAATCAAGTCCTGCTGTTGAACAAACTCAGGTATGTGCATCATTTCCTTTTTCTATTATGCTTGACATCTTTCTCCTATTATTTCATTCTCACTTTCTCCACTTGTGTTCTTTAGGCACCCATAATCAACAATCCAGATTCCCGACCAACTCCAAGCAACTTCGCCACCACTGTAATTGACGATTTTGTTCCTCACCCAACTTCAGAAAGCCTCACCGCCACGCTCCTCAACAGCCAAGGTGAGCCAACTTATCACCCATCTTCTGATATTGGCTCTGGTTTGAGTATGATTAATCAACCTACTCCACATATTACAGCACCCACTGCAGCACTAGCTCCAACCCCAACTCAAAATGCACAGGCTGATGGAGCCAACTCTGATGAGGATGACGCCTCAAGCCCACCACCTTTCAATCTGGGTACCTCCATGGATAAAGGTCAGATGGTTGAAGAAGAAATTTATGAACCTGAAGTCCAAACACATGACGCCAATCCTGATCCAGCTGCACCCGAGGAGACAAATGAGCTACCTCCTACACCAGTTGATGACCAGGAGAATATGCAACCAGCTACTGAAGAGTCTGATGAAGAAATGGAAGAAGGACAAGATGAAGAAGGAGAGGAATCAGTAGAGGAGGAAGAAGAACAAGCTGAGCCTCGCCCTCACCATACT
The DNA here is from genome assembly GCA_022829125.1 of Lathyrus tuberosus. Classification (NCBI taxonomy): domain Eukaryota; kingdom Viridiplantae; phylum Streptophyta; class Magnoliopsida; order Fabales; family Fabaceae; genus Lathyrus; species Lathyrus tuberosus. The sequence continues at coordinate 5,870,780 of JALAZF010000132.1, read as the reverse complement.
TCTTCGCCTATGGTCACTCCACTACCTGGGGACTCGCTAACGACACTCAAGTGGTCGAACCCACGCGAGTTTACCAAATTGATTCTTGAGCAAAGGTATGGTTCTTCTTCTGTCTCTTCGACCCCAGCATCATATGACTTCGCCCAATCAATTCTCCAGGCCATCAAGAAAAAATTCTTCAGGGGGGATATTTACAAAGTTCTGGCTTCAGATCCAACTGCAACTGCTTACTTGAAGGACACCCTTGCAAAGATTGAGGTCACCACTCTCAATCCAGATGTTTCTGGTTTTCTGATAGAGCTAACCGCTGTGGTAAACCAAATAGCTGCCGAAATAAAGCTGCTTCCCTCGATCAGGGACACCATAGAGACAACATCTGGCTGTGAGAGTGCAGCCTGGTGTGGTGCAAAAGAGGCGTACGAAGAGATCCAATGTTTGGAGGTTGATCAAAGGAAAAAGAAAGATGAGATAGCCTCCAACCAGAAGGACATTGAAACCTGGAAGCAACAAATCATGGAGCTACAAGCCGAAATTGAAAATACTGAAAAACGCAACCGTGATTTGCACCACTTCGACGACACTGAGATAGCTGAAGAAACAAAGACTGCTATTGATCGCATTGAGGCGGCCCAAAGATATGAGAAAGAGCTCGCAGAAGCAAAACTTGACGAATCTTTGTGCAACGCGCGCCTTAAACATCACATAGAATCTTTTTCTCAGTTGGCGTCGAGGCTTCCCTTCTAATACTTTCGACACCTTCGTTTGTTTAATCATCACTTGTTTCTTGGCCTTTTCATGCTTTTTATGTAATGACAATTTTTATGCCTGTTGGCATTGATTTAATTAATCATTATTATTTTGCCTTTAACTGCTTTCGACCCATACTGCATGATGATGTACTTTATCGTTGTCTTTTATCAGTCAAATTTGCAATTAAGGCATTCTATCTTTTCCTTGGAAAGTCACCTTTCCAGCTTTAAATTCCAAGGCATAAGCCTCTAGCTTTTAAAGCAACATTTATAGCATAGCCCTCAGGCCTACCTCCAAGAATAACTCACGTGCTTCCACCGTTTGGCTGGCCAATCCAATCAGTCACTAGCCTCTATAAATTTCTTCCACCTGGCCACGTTTTGCGTAGAAGCAAACATGAATAATTTGGAGAAATCCTCAACCAAGAAGATGGCTGGAAAGGCCAAGGCAATTGAGAACACAAAAGAGATGGAGGCGCCCCAGCAACCTAAAGCCTCCATTGGAGCAACCTCTCCAGCCAAGAAGAGAGAAACTAAAATGAGGATCTCTAAGAAGAGGTGCTCCAGCACCCAAGACTCTGATGATGAGCCAGATGCAGATTATATGGACTTCCTCAAGTCCATAGATTGGAGAGATTATGAATAACCTTTCCTTGATTAAACATTGTTGTACTAGTTTCTCTTTGCTTTGTATGCCATATTAGCCTGACTTGGCCTATTTTGGCTTTCTTTTATTAAATAAAGCTTATGTTTTAATGTGAATCTCTTGCAGCATAGGCTTATATTTTTTCAAATACTTGCCATTTACTTTCAAGACTCTTTTATCTTTGTCTAACTCTTCCACTTCATAAGCTCCATTAGAGAACACTTGTATGACTTGGAATGGACCTTCCCACTTAGGGGACCACTTGCCCAATGTTCTATCTTTTCGATCCATGGGCAAAATCACTTTCCAAACCAATTCCCCACATGCAAAAAATTTAGATTTAACCTTTTTGTTGTAGGATTCTTCGACCCTCTTCTTTTGTCTTCTTAGCAACTCCAAGGCTCTGAGCCTTTCTTCATCCAAATCCACTAACTCATTCATCATCATTTCCCAATAATTCTCAGCGGGAATTTCATGATGTCTTTGAACTCTTACAGACTGTAGATAAATCTCAACAGGTAATACTGTATCATGACCAAAAGCGAGTCGAAATGGGGTAGTGTTGGTAGCCTCTTTAGGGGATGTTCGACATGGCCAAAGAACTTGGTCCAACGTCTTGTGCCAACTTCTAGGCCTTTTTCCCACATGCTTCTTAATTAGTCCAATTACTACTTTATTGGCAGCTTCGACTTGCCCATTGGCCTGAGCATAATAAGGTGTAGAAGTTAATAACTTAAAACCTACTTCTTTGGCAAATTCATGCATCTTTCGACCAGTGAACACTGATCCCTGATCTGTAGTAATTGTTTCAGGAATACCAAATCTATAAATAATGTGATTTTGAATGAATTCAATAACATCTTCTTGACCTATATTCACCAGTGGTATTGCTTCAATCCACTTGGTGAAATAATCAATTCCCACCAAAATATATCTCTGGTTCTTTGAAGATGCTGGTCGAATCTCTCCCACCATATCCAAAGCCCATCCTCTGAAAGGCCATGGTTTCACTATGGAATGTAACTCACTTGCAGGGATGTGCTGTATGCCAGCATGAATTTGACATTCTTGGCACCATTTAGCAAATTCTATGCAATCCTTCAGCATAGTGGGCCAATACATGCCTTGTCGAAACAACAGCCATTTCATCTTCTGGCCAACTTGGTGTGCTCCACACGCCCCACTATGTACTGTCGAAAGTGCCAAATAAGCCTCAGCTTCGCTAAGGCATTTCAATAAGACTCCCTCAGGGGTCTTTTTAAACAATTCATTACCCACCAGTACATAGCTCAAAGCTTGATATCTGATTTTTCGCTCTGTCGAAGCCGTTGGGTTTTGCAAATATTCAACTATGGGCTTCCTCCAATCTTCATCTGTTAAATTATCTATGGCAAAAATTTCAAAATTTTCGCCATCTATGCACCCAAAGCTTAGTTCTTTCTAAGTCTAATGGGCATAATCCAACAGCCACCACCTTACCTCTTGCTTCAATTACTTCTTGAAGGTTTCCTTTCGACACCTTGTATCCAGAGGCAATTTGGGCCAAGTCGTTAGCAACTTGGTTCTCTATTCTAGGTATGTGTTGGATGGCTACTACCTCAAATTTCTTTAATAATCTATTGGCTATCACAAAGTACATAATGAGATTTTCTTTAACACATTTATACTCCTTTGTGATTTGTTTTATAACCAATTCTGAATCTCCCATTATTTTGACTCTAGTTGCCCCCAATTCTAACAAAATTTCAAGGCCAACAATTAATGCTTCATATTCAGCCTCATTGTTAGAGCAAGGTCCTTCGACCCTGTACTTGAATTTTATTGGAATTTTTTCAGGAGAAATAATGTGTATTCCTACTCCTGTTCCATTTTTATGACTTGATCCATCAAAGTATAACTTCCAGGATTTTAATTCGACGTAATTCAAATCATTTTCATTTATGGAGTGATCGACTATAAAGTCTGCAACTATTTGCCCTTTCATAGCTTTTAAAGGTTGATATGTTAAGGAAAATTCTGTCAATGCTAATGCCCATTTGCCAATTCGACTATGCAAAATAGGTTTAGATAACATATGTTTTACAACATCAAAGTGAGACGAAACATACACATCAACAGGTTTTATATATTGCTTCAGTTTAGTACAAGAGAAATACAAGCATAAACATAACTTTTCAATCATGCTATACCTAGTTTCTGCATCATTTAAAACTCGACTAAGGTAATAAATGGCTCTTTCGACTCCATTTTCATCCTCCTGAGCTAACATGTTCCCTAGAGTTTTATCTGATGCAGCTATATACAATCTCATACTCTTGTTTCTACAAGGTGGTGAAAGAATTGGAGGGTGGCTTAGGTACTCCTTGATCTTGTCGAAGGCTTCCTGCTGTAATTGCCCCCACTCAAAACCATCTTTGTTAAAACGAAGCAATGGCGAAAAAGCTTGTGTTTTGCCGCTCAGGTTGGATATAAACCTTCTTAAGAAGTTGATTTTGCCCAACAATGACTGCAACTCCTTTTTAGTTGATGTCGCTTTTGCCTCCATTATGGCTTTGGTTTTATTCTGATTTATTTCAATCCCTTTCTTGTGGACCACAAAGCCTAAGAAATCCCCTGCCTGCACACAAAAAGCACATTTAAGAGGATTCATTTTAAGACCATATTTTCTCATCCTTTCAAAGGACTGTCGAAGATGGTCAATGTGATTTTTCCCAGAAATAGATTTTATAACAATATCATCAATATAAATTTGCATGAATGTGTCTATAAAATCGTGGAAAATTAAATTCATTGCCCTTTGATAAGTGGCACCAGCATTCTTGAGACCAAAAGGAATCACTACCCATTCATAGGTGCCTAAGGCTCCAGGACATCTAAAAGCAGTTTTATGAACATCTTCCTCAGCAATGAATATTTGGTTGTAGCCAGAATATCCATCCAGCATACTAAGATATTCATGTCCTGCTGCAGAATCTATTAACATTTCTGCTACTGGCATTGAATATTCATCTTTGGGAGTTGCAGAGTTTAAATCTCTAAAATCAATGCAAACTCTCAAAGACCCATTCTTTTTAATAACAGGTACTATATTAGCCAACCATTCGACATACCTTGCAGTGCGAATGAATTTGCAACGAAGCAGTCTTTCGACTTCCTCTTTGATCTTTGACAATATCTCTGGTGCAAACCGTCTTGGATTTTGCTTGACTAGTTTTTTCCCAGGCGTCATAGGCAACCTGTGTTCGACCAACTCCCTGCTCAAACCAGGCATCTCATCATAATCCCAGGCGAAGCAGTCTTTGAACTCTTTCAACAGCTGAACTACTTTGACTTTCAACTGGGGATCAAGATTGGCACTGATGTAGGTAGGCCTTTTGGTTGTCCCTTCACTGAGGTCCACTTCTTCTAAAGGATCTTGTGCTAGCATTTTTATATTATTTGCCAACGGATCCTTCTCGAATCCCAAAGGCTCATCTTCATAGATGGCGTTGAGCCTCTGGCTTTGCTCTCCAGTTTTAACTTTATCTGGAGGCTTTGGGTCAAAGTCCTTACCAGGACCTTCTTGATATACTTCAGAAATGGCTTCACCAGCCATATAATCATTGACGGCTTCCAAAGTCGCTTGTAGTTTTGTTTCGGCCACATAGGCCGAAATTCTTTTCAAAGTGTCGAACTCAGTCATGATCACTGAATTCATCTCCCCACCCTGTGGGCTCTATTGGAGGTGTGCCTAAGCATGGCAATCTTCCTCCTGGTACTTCCCTGTCCCATCTGAAACCTTCAACAGGGTGTAAGTACAACGAATAAAACGTTTCCTCGTCAGGTGTAAACTCAAAATCAGCGGGAGGACATGGAGCAATGTTCGCCAGATGTTTCTCAAATTGCCTACTATCCATATGATTAACAGGCACCTTGAAGTAACCGTGATCAGCTTCAATGTTTTCCACTATCCCATCTGGTCTCCAAATTGTGATTCTCTGATGCATAGATGAGGGTACCGCTCCTATCCCATGAATCCACTCCCTACCCAAGAGTAGATTGTAGTTAGCCTTTGTTTCGACGACCATAAACACTGTTGGTCTGGTAATAGTTCCCACAGTGAGATCCACCTGAATTACTCCTAGAGTGGACCCAACTTTTCCTTCATAGTTCGACAGAACCATGTTGTAGGGCTCAGTATCGGTCTCAAATTTTCCAATCCTGCTTAGCAAAAATCTTGGCATCAAATTAACCGTTGCACCACAATCTACCAAAATTTTGTTGACAGGGACGTTCTCTACTTTTCCAGTAATGTAAAGAGGCTTCAAATGACCCTTCATTGCCTCTGTGGGACATTCAAAGAAAGCATTATGTTCTTCGACGCACCCATTGTTCATGATGTAATAGCACACAGGCTTGTGTGCCATCATTTCCAATTCAGCAGTTTGGTCTAAGTCTTCGACCTCTGAGACTTGACCAAATTCTCTTGGCATTACTGACACCACATTTACCAGAATGTCTAGGGAAGCTGCTGACTCATTGTCGAAGTTATTAGTCATATCCTCGTCCTCTTCGACCTTCTTTTCTGGCTGAATAGTGAACAACTTTTGTCGTGTGGGCATCTTCTCCATTGCCCCAGCTTGATTATCCACATTGGTGCTTGATTCTCCTTGCACCTGGGCCTCCCTGACAGCCTTTCGTCTGCGCTGCTCTCTTCGCCATTTCGATCTAGACATGGGGTTTTTACCCTTGTAATTCTGAGAAATATACGCTGATTTGTTTGTGGTGTGATTCCCTTTTCTGTACTCAAATGACGGACCTCTTTCCACATCAAACTTCTCCCATTTTTTCTTCTGTCCTCTCCCTCGACAGGCTTGATCCAACTACCCGTTGGCACATTCGCAGCTGGTTTGAACGTACCTGGCCTAATTCCTGGTGCTTGGTTCTTTAGCGCTGTCGAAAGTCGCCTATGGTCAAAACCTCTGTGCCCTTTGTTCACCTTCTGCCCCCAGCTTTCACCAGCCTTCTTAACACCTTCTAGCTTGTGGGCAGCTTTTTCATCAAAAATGGCGTTGCACCTGGGACACAACATTACTCCAGAGCCTTTTTTCTGGCAACGATGCAAGAAGTCCACGATTGTCTCTTCTGGCTTAGGATAAGCCGTTTTGTTACGCTTCTTTTGCTCATCTACCTGACTCGCTTGTTCATCTCTCCGATCCGTGATTTCGACCATGTTGACATCCATTCTGTCCTTTAGGTGCATCTTGGAGAAATGGGCTTCCAGACTCTTAGTGGTCTTTGCCAAGCAGCTACCACCTACTGCTGCCTTTACAGCTCTTTGGGAAGCTTTTTGCCAAGCAGCTTTCTCAGCCTCAACCATCTCCTCAGCATTGACTATCTCGACATCAGGAGATGTCTTGAAAAAATTTTCAGCAGCCATACATATCCAGTTTTCCACCAAACAGCCATCCATGTCTAGCATCTCTCCTACCAAGAGCATGTCATCTTCCAATTCCTTAACAACCTGAATTTTGGAGGCATTTCTGCCCATAGTCTCATTGGTGTCGACACTATCTGAGCTAGAATCAGATTCTCCAGCCAACTCGACCATGTTAATGCCTTCATTGGCATTTATCTTCCACCCACTCACGGTCATATCCAAAACTTTAGCAGCATTATCTATTTCAACAAACTTATCAGCAGTTTCTTTGGTTACCAACATTAGACTGGTACCATCAACATTTAAGCCGCTTGCAGCCTTACTAGAACCTTCAATTATCACAGAGCTAGTGGCGAAGTCTTCAGTAACCTCCACCATGTTGACTGACTCATCGAATCGCTCTGTGGCCTCCACCATCTGAACCTCGTGAGGCTCTGTGTAGTTAGCTTCTGCAATTTGCAATGGGTTAGAGTCAATCTTCATTTGGGCTTTGCTTTTGTCACCAAACTTCAGCCTTCCTTCTTGGATAGCATTTTGCACCAAATCCATGAAAAGAAAACATTGAGAAGTTTTATGACCCAAAAAGTTATGGTACTTACAAAAACCTCTTTTCTTTCTTTGTTCTAAAGGTGGCGTTTTAGCGCCAGCGGACACTATCATTTGACCATCCTTAACTAACAAATCAAAAATTTCGTCACATTTAGTGACGTCGAACGTATATGTTTTCTTAGGAAATTTGTCGTTAGATTCGACAGGATTTTTTCCTTCTGAAGGAACTAATAATTTGCAGGCATAAGGTGGACCTTGCTTTAACTCAGCAACGTCAACCTCATTTCTGTCGAAATAAGATGGTTCACCATACAGATTCTCCACATCTTCATTGCATTCGACAAAGGCTACTTTTTTACCCCTGCTGAATTTAGCCTTTTCTTCATTTAGCCTTTCTAGCTGTCGAACCCTATCAGCCAACTGGGCCATATCTCTAAGATATTGGGTATCTAATTTCATGGAATAATCGAGACCCCCAGCAGCCATTTCGACCAACTCATGTTCTGGCACTTGAGTAAAGCACCTGGCTTTAAGAAGTCGAAACCTATTCAGGTAATCATCAATTGGCTCAGTGACTTTGCGTTTGATGCTAGCCAATTCTTTCAGACTAATCTTAGTTTGCCCCATGTAGAACTGTTCATGAAACAAACATTCTAGTTGGGTCCAGTTATATATGGAATTTGGAGGCAAAGTAGTAAACCATGTGAAGGCATTCTTGGTAAGGGAACTTGGGAAATATTTGATCCTAAGGCTTTCGTCAGCTACAATTTCGCCTGCTTCGATCAAATATCTAGCCACATGTTCGACGGTAGACTCAGTAGTATCTCCTGAAAACTTGCTGAATTTTGGAACCTTCATCCTAGGGGGCAGTTCCGCTTGGAGAATGTAATCCACTATAGGCGAAGTATAATTTGGCCTGGCGAAGCCAAAATTCATACCATTTCTAGTCATTATCCTTTCAACCATGGCTGCAAGATTATTTTCTTCTGCTTGATTTTTGTGTCGAACCTGTCTAAGTAGTTGATCTGCGTTTTGGTTCCTGTTCACCATCACTACTGGTTCTTCCTCCATCTGGTAAGGTACCTTGTTTCTTGGTGGTTCGACTCTAAAATGATCAATCATTTCTTGATCCTCCAAATTCGCCTCAGGTATCTGACGTGGATGACGTCTTGGGATATCTTCGACAAAAGTTGCTCTTCGATCTACCGCTGGTACTCCCATGAAATCAGCCATGCGTGCCACTTGTGCAGCCAATTATTGGTTAGTTTGTGTCGTATTTTGAATCAAAGGTTGAAAAACTTCTCCCATTGTCTGAGACAACGTATGTACCATTTGCATGTTACTTTCATCCATCTGCTGTCTCAAACAATTTATGGATGTATTTATAAGGCTAGGCGTTTGAACAGAGTAACCAACACCTATATTCTGGTTGTTTCGCCCTCCTGATCCTGACCCTTGCAGTGGCGAAGACACAACAGTTTCTGAAAATATAGGTGGAGCATTCTGCAGATTTTGCATCATTGATGTAGGCATACCATAGGGTTGACTTCTTGACCCTGGATGTTGAAAACCTGGAGGAGGAACATGCTTGTACATTGAATTTCCTCCTGGGGGTATTGGTGAATTAGAACCTTGTGGTCCTATGTACTCCAACACAGGTTGAGTATATGATTTTGTATATGTTGATCCTGGCTCAGACACTACTAATGGAAGTGACGCATGTCCTCCTGTCGAAGACACTGGTGATGGTGTGCTTTGAGACCCCATACTGCTACTTGACTGAGTATTTGAAATACTCCCTTGAGGATCAACTTGTTGGTTGGCATTGGTTGCCATTTTCTTAGTGTATCTTCTCTTTGGTATTCCTTCGTTTGCTGTGGCTAACTTCCCACTTCTCAATAACATACAACGAAAGTACTTCTTCACCAAGAAAGACAAGGTTGACAAAAAGGTATAACTTAGCACTGGGTCCCACTGGGCGTGCCAATTTCTTTACTGTGAATTTTGGTAAACAACCTCTGGTCTATCAATCTAAATGTAAATTGATTAACTTGCAGGATCGACCACAAAAATCCTAGGACATGTGCTAAATTTGAGAGACAAGTGTAAACTAAAGAAAATGTAAACTGTTCGACAATGCTGAAAATAAAGTCTAGCTGAACTCCATGTTCGACTATGTGCAATAAAGTAAAGTAAAGACTTGAAATTTAAAGGGATGCAAGTAAAGGGTGCAGAAATTAAAGGCGTCGAAACAATTAACAATAAGTAAAAAGCTTTGAAAGTAAAATGCAACGAACTCCACGTTCTTGGAAAGTAAAGGCTGGGATAATAAAAGTGCTGTCAAAAGTAAAGTGCAGAAAAGTAAAAGACTTTGAAAAGTAAAGGCTTGAAGATTAAACGTTTGAACGTAAAGGTGCAGTCGAAGGTAAAACGCAGGAAGTTTAAATGGCTTTGAAAGTAAATTTGGCATGGAAGATAAAGTTCAAGAAACTGTAAAGGCATGGAGAGTAAATGGCTGAATCTTAAACATGCTGAAGATAAATTATATTGATGAAGAAAATGGTGTCACATTACGTACATTCTCACGAACTCGTTTCTCTACACGTGGGTACTTTGAGTTTCTTAGAGTAACTTGTACAAAAATATGAACACCCTTTTTTACATAGAACTAACTCCTATTTATAGTCCTAGGAAATAACTACTAAGTGGTGGTTACTGCTTCGAACGTGTTGATTTTGGCGCCTTCCCCTTGATCTCAACTGTTCCCACGTTCACAACTGCTCTTATTTAAATTTCAAATATTGGAAATTCCCTCCAACCTTAACATAACCACTGCAGCGCTTGTTACTACATTCTCATGGTCGAAACCCTTTCAGCACTTAGCCATTTTTGAGGTTCCTACACCTCTATTCGACTCAGGCCTCTCCAAAACTAGGTCGAAGCCTTCTTAAAAATAAATTTTTAACATAAAATAGCTTTGATTTTGTCTAGCGTCGAAATTGAGGGTTAACACCATCATAAGTAATCTCGATCCGTTCCCGGTTGGGAATTCTAGATTCGTCAAGTAGAGGGATGATGGCAAAAACATCCCTGGTCTGGTGACGACCAGAGATCGTGACAACATCTTCAACTTGATCGGCAAGGTAGTTCGGCGTCCAGTTGATGGGTCCAGAACCCGGATATGGATGAATCTCTCAACGATCCACCTGACCCTGAAGAGCTGCTCTCACAAGGTAACACCCTTGGTTACTTTCCGAACAGACGCTACAACGGTCATAATTGTGTGGTGGCACCTGGCCACGCCCACTTTGAATACAATGTAACCTCACTAGGTTAGCTTCCACAGATCGGACATCCTGACTTTGACGTCGAGTGGGGTTTCTGTTATTGATACTAATTTGCTGAGTATCTTCATCCATGTAAATTGGCATCCACCAATGATTTAACAAGTGCTGAAGTGCCTCCTAGACAAGGGTACAACCTCGATCGTTTTCGCAACCCGCTTTACAGCTTTGATAGTCATGTGATACCAGGAATCCGAGTCGGACCTGTTTAGCATGTAACTCTACTAAGTTGGTATTCATCACACGAATATCAAAGTTCTGAACCATGTTGATCTGATAAGGGTTCCTATCATGGTAGTCTTGGATCCATCCAAGATCCATCTGACGTTGGAGGGCCTCTTGTATGAAAGAGCATCCCTGTTTGTTTAACGAGCAAGTCAGACAAGAACTGTAATCGTGCCATGGCAGATTATGATACTGGCTTTGCCTTGAGTGCATTGCCACCAGATTGACATTCATTGCACGGATGTTGTGGTTTTGAATGACGTTAGAATTCGTGTAGACCGTGTTAACTCCACAAACTCGGTGCTCTTGGATCCATCCGAGATCCATTTGTTCCTGTAGAGCTGCTTGCACTACAGAACATCCTTGATTGTTTTTAGAGCAGATATCACACTGGTGATAGTTATGAGGTGGCACATGGCCATATCCACTCTGTCTACAATGTATCTTGACCAGATTGGTTTTCAACAAGAGTACATCGTGAATTTGATAGACATCGTTAGTCTCTCCTTCTATCAAATTGACTGCAGCCTTCTCATGTTGAGGCAGCGGGTTCGTGAGAACATTAGGATTTGTATCCTTGAAGGATAAGACCCCGCTCCTAACAAGTGTTTGCACGTCGGACTTGAAATTGAGACAAGTCTCGATGTTATGCCCTGATCCTCCTTGGTGGTAAGGGCAAGTTTGATCCACCTTAAACTAAAAAGGAGGATTTTCCGGTACTGTAAGAGGAGACTTAGTCTGGATGTTCCCCTTAGCCAGTAGTAACGAAAACAACTCTGCGTACGACACGGGTATAGGATCAAATCCTGGTGGCCGTGTTGTACGGTTGTTGTTATATGGAGGACGAGCCTGCTGAAGAGGCTGTTGTGTCCTTTGCTGATTAGGTTGGCTCTGCGCAACCTGAGGTTGATACGTAGGAATAGGCGCAGGGCCGATAGCAGGAATTACAGCTGCTACCGGTCGATAACGTCGCCTTTGCTTTTCGAGAGAGATATTCCCAATATCTTGCTCTTTTTTATTAGGGAGAACACTACCGTATCGTTTTGTACTGCTCGATGATCCAGCGTCTTTTACCAAACGTCCTTCTCGGATGGCTTCCTCAAGACGTACGCCCATGCCCACCATCTCGGTGAAATCACTGGGTGCACTGGCAAGCATTCGGTCATAGTAAAATGAGCTTAAGGATTTTAAGAAGATCTTTGTCATCTCTTTTTCCTCAAGAGGTGGACAAATCTGAGCGGAAATTTCGCACCACCTTTAAGCATACTCCTTAAAGGTTTCCTTGTCCTTTTATGACATTGATCTGAGTTGATCTCTGTCCGGTGCCATGTCCAAATTATATTTGTATTGTTGGACGAAGGCAGTGCCAAGATCTCTGAAAGTACTGATTGTGGCACGGTTTAAACCCATGTACCATTTTAATGCGGCGCCGGTTAAACTATCCTGGAAGTAGTGAATCAGTAGGTCCTGATTCTCCGTCTGAGCTGACATTCACCGAGCGTACATCACCAGATGGCTTTGAGGGTAAGAGTTACCCTTGTGTTTTTCAAAGTCGGGCACTTGGAACTTGTGCGGAACTTTCACATTGGGGACCAAGCAGAGGTCTGCGGCGTCCTTTCCAAATAAATTCTGACCGCGAATGGCTTGCAGCTCCTTCTGCATTTTTAGGAACTGTTCCTGGAATTCATCCATTCTATCAAACATAGTTTCCTTTTTACCAGAAGGGATTGGTGGAACCTGTCCTTCCGGGACAGTGTGCACCACAGGGGGTGGTACCGTGACTACGGCAGTGAATTTTGGCGTTTCCCGAAGTTTGTAACCTTCAGGAGTCTTCAGTATGCCTCTAGCATCTTCGCTTTCTCGAAGTTTGTAACCTTCAGGCCCAGTGGCTTCTGTCGCGATTCCCTGATCTTCAGTAATCGGCGGAACATATCCTTCCGGGATATAGTTAATAGGCATGCCCCAAGGACGATCCTTCGACATTTGATACCTAGGATCATACTTCTCCACTATGGGCGCTGAGGTGATCTCTGAGATCACAGTCCTTTGTAGCTGAGCTTCTGCCATGGCTTGCATGTCGTTACGAAGCTTTCTCATATCCTCTCTCAGAGTGTCGATCTCTTCTTTCAACTCTCTGTTTTCTTCCTCAAGATCATCCATCTTTTTCTGACGATTGGCCCGAGTATTATACGAATGAGACAGTTTGACTCTAGAACCGAGACACAAACGTGAGATTCGTAGGTAAGAAGAATACGCGATGTGAGAATGATGAATGCAATGATTATATTAATTGTTTTTTGGTTTAATCAAAATAAACTTCGACAATTAGATTGTAAATATCAAACAGTGGGGAAACCCCTTTTTATTGAAATTCAAAGGATTACAGAAATGGAAATACAGTAGATTACAAAGTGCAGAAACAGAAACCTAAGCTAATGGGTCCCGAGTCCTCTCTGAAGAGAAATCGAGTGCTAATTCTGGTATCTTCCTTTTCTTTGACCGGGGCTCTTGAGCCGTTGTCGGGTTGTCATTCCTTTGCCAGGTGAAAGGAGTGAGCAAATTCCTTTGGTCATCTTGATTCTCTACAGCATGTTGCTCCAAAATTTCAATCAGAGCATCCTTTTCTTTTAGTAATTGCTGTATTTTGATGCACTCTATGTCGAGGGTGCGGTACTTGTTCTTCCAAGACCTTCTCTCCTTTTGAACTTTGTTGAGAGTAACCTGAAGCTTTTCAGTTTCCGTCATGAAGTACATGACAGACTCCCTCGGTGGAAGATTTCCGTAACGAGGATAAGGCATCTTTAGTTTGAGAGCTCTAGTTTGTACCTAGTGGAGATAAGGCTCCACCGAGACACAGTCCGGTTTTCCTAGAGACTCCCGTCCTTTCTTATGAACATGCTTCCAAGCGTGCACTATTTCCATCTTTAGTGCTCTGTCGTTTTCTCCTTCCTTGAAGAAAAGACCTTCCAGATGAACACCCCGTGGGACGTGTCTCATCGGGTATCCAAACTGACGGCGAACCAACATCGGATGATAGTTGATTCCTTCTTTAGTTCCTATGAGGGGTACGTTGGGGAAGTTTCTACAACGATCAATGATTCTGATTCCATCATAGATCCTATTACACCAATCTATATCAGAGTTGGTAAGAGACATGATCTTCTGCGACCAACGTAAGGCACTCTTGCAATCCCAAAAAGCAGCAGACTTGGGCAAGTGGGAGATAAACCATTTGTAAAGCAAAGGTACACAGCATGTGATCTCCCCTCCGCTGTATAAATTTCCCAAGTGTACAGAATGATACGCATCTGCGAGCAAAGTCGGCACACGGTTTCCAATGAGAAAAACCTTAATGGAGTTGATATCGACGAAATTATTAATGTTGGGAAACAAAAATAATCCGTAGGTGAGCAAGACAAAGATGCTTTCAAAAGCAGTCACGTTCCCGATACTAGCGAAGAACCGGGCTTTCTTTGTCAAGAACTGGGCTGGAAAATCTTAGATGCCACCCTTAGTGGTTAGGTGAGTCCTGACCTCAGACTCGTCCAAATGAATTGCTCTTGCAATGGTCTGATTCTTTGGAATTTCTTCCAGTCCAGAAAATGGAGCTCGATCAGTAATGTGTAGATCAATCAGATGAGAATACTCCTCCAGCGTTGGTGCGAGCTGGTAATCCGGGAATGTGAAACAGTGATAAACCGGATCGTAGAATTGAACGAGTGCGTCCATGATTCCCTCAATCACATGGACTCTTAACAGTGGTAGAAAACCTCCATGTTTGGCTCTGAAAGCCTCTTGGTTTGTGATCATCCTTGCCAAACCTCTTAAATCCTCTAGTTTTAGAACTTTGAAGGTGTACTTATGAGTTCTCCTTCTACCGAAATCCATTAGCGTAATCCTTTTCTCTGATATTTGCAATCACAGTCTTAGTTTAATTTGAAAAAACAGAGAGACTAGAAGAAATTTTTTTTTAATGTTTTAATGTTTTTTTTTAAATGAATGCATGAATGCAGCACACAAAAACATAGAAAAAACATGGGGTCAAAGGGTCGTTGTCATGAAGTCAAGGCTCTACCCATCCCCAAAGGTTTATACTAGGGTGATTTTTGTACCTGTACTCATTATCATCAGCTCCTCCCAGGAAAGCAAAACAACAAGCGGATCGCCAGCGAGTTGTAGAGCGATCTTAGAGTAAGTACCATTCATCGAGAATACATCACCAGCCTCAAATGAGGGTAGTATCGCGTAACAACTATTCCCGATAGTTTCCGCACTACAAAAGGGTTTGGCTCCTCAGCTTCTCAAACATCACAATCGGCCCATTGTCTAGGTGAGAGAATGGGTTGCATTGGTCAGCCTCCACTGAGGTTGATGGTCGACCTCGTCGCCATCACTTATCTTAAGTGTATACTCAATATTTCCACATGCGGCATCACACGCATTCCCATTAGCAGAAAAATAAACACGTATAGCAATTAGGAAAAGCAGTATATATATTTGTCCTAATGTCCTAGACTTTTAAAAGCTAAAAATCTTAAGTTCCTGACAGAAAATGGTTTCCCGGCGGAGTCACCATCCTGTGGTTTCATTCCAAATTAACGGCGTTTTGACCTAAGATCCTAATGACGTCAAGGTTTCTATGTAGGGGACAAGATCCCTAAAGAGGCCTGTAATGCCCCAGCAGAGTCGCCATTTTTCTGTGGAAAATGGGGACGATGCCCTAAAGCAAGACAAATCCTTATGTGACTCCCCGGCAGAGTCGCCATTTTTCTGTAGCGAGTGATTTTTGGATGTGGTTGCGAAGCACAATCGCTCTAGTACTACAGTTTGATTCATTTTTTATCCTATTAAAGCTGATGAAGGAAGGGAAATAGATGTCTCCAATTAACCCTGCTTGCATACTGAGATTAAACAGTCAAAACTGTTGCTTTACAGATGCTACAAAGATTCGGGGTTTCTCCTAGGTTATTTTGTTGACGAGGGGTGCTTTAGGCTATCGGTTAGGATGTTAGGACGAATTTATGAGAGTATGGGATTTTGGGTTTTTGTTTAGTGTGCTCGCTAAGATCTTTTCTTTCGATCTTATGCCTACGTATTCCCGTTTACCGAAATAGGGAAATCAGAGCGTTCGAAGTTCCTCCTATTCTATGGGAGGAAATGGTTGTTTTGGTGTCTTGTTCAAAGCCCAAGACGTGAAGCGAAAGGTGATTTGTATCTTGTTCAAAGCCCAAGATATGAAGCTAAAAGGGTGTTGACTTTAGAGAGAATTTGTCATCTCTAAAGGGGTCTGTTTGTCACAACTGTTGGGTGACTGACTGCAAAGGAGGATTACTTTAACCGGGATTTATGAATCCGGCAATGCCATAATTTCCTTTATAGGGGATTTTAACCTGAAGGAGAAGACTTTAACTTAGTTTAGAGCAATGCCATCTTTCCTTAGGAATTTCTCATACTAAAAGAGGGACATTGGCATGGATGTAGATGATCCAGAGGCTTGCCGCTTACAGCAATTAGATGAAGGGGAAAGAGTTGTTGATGTTTGTGTACTGTGAACGAGGCACAACTTTGATGCTAAAAGGTTGATGGGATCAACCAGTGGTATTCTTATACAAAGCCTAAGAGGAGGCTAATGTGTGTCTCGTACAAAGCCCGAGAGAGAGGCTAAAAGGTTTTGACTCAACGAGGGAGTCTTTTGGTATCTCGTATAAAGCCCGAGATGGAGGCTACTTGACTTAACAAGAGAGTTTTTTTGTATCTCGTACGAAGCCCGAGATGGAGGCTGAAATTTGTTTGGCTCAATAAGAACCTTTTTGTATCTCGTATAAATCCCGAGATGGAGGCGAAAGGGTGATTGACTCAACGAGGGAGTCTCTTTATGTGTCTCGTACAAAGCCCGAGAGAGAGGCTAAACGTTGTTTGACTCCGCTGGGGAGAATCATTGTATAAAGCCCAAGAGAGAGGCTAACTTCACTGGAGAAGGATCATTATACAAAGCCTAAGAGGAGGCTATGGTTACTATTTCAGTTGAGTGACAGGTCCAGTATGCTGATTTAAAGAGAAAATCAGTTCTTATATGAGCAACACTGTACTCAAGGATTTGATTCGAGGATCCGGGTTATTCCTGTTCTTTAAGGAAGTGGGAAATCCGAAGGGCATTGAGACTGTCCGAGTCCACGGGTTTTCTTCCTATTTAATGAAGGGGTCACTTGAGAATGTCTTTGAGACTCAAGGAAATTAGACTGTCCGTGTCTAGAGCTTCATCTTTTGTACCATGCTTTGAGAAACAGTAGTAGACTCTTTGAAAGGACTGTTCTATGCAGATGACTAAGTTCTATTCCTATACCTCTAGGAGGTCGTCGGGACAATTTGTACGAAGCCCAAGAGGAGGCTGGAAACTTTTAAGAAGCCGATCGGTCCTTGTACGAAGCCCAAGAGGAGGCTATCATTCCCGGAGGAAGAGATCATTATATGAAGCCTAAGAGGAGGCTGTGAATACTTCTAAGAAGCCGTAGGGTCCTTGTACTAAGCCCAAGAGGAGGCGGGGTTGCTTTTAGGAAGCCTGTGGGTCCTTGTATGATGCCCAAGAGGAGGCCGATGCTTTTAAGAAGCCGATGGGTCCCCAAACCTCGAGAAGTTCAAGACAGGCTATTCACGAGGAATAGATCAAGCCAGGAAAGTTCGAGAATTTGGAAGAAACTCAAGAGATGCCATTCACGGAGAAAAGATCATCTCTGGGGAATAGAGTTTCTTGACAAGTGCTTTTAAGAAGCCTGTGGGTCCCCAAACCCCGAGAAATTCAAGACATGCCATTCACCGAGAATAGATCAAGTCAGGAAAGTTAGAGAATTTGGAAGAAACTCAAGAGATGCCATTCACGGAGAAAAGATCATCTCTGGGGAGTAGAGTTTCTTTGACAACTTCTATGAGTGACAGTCTATGAAAGGGTTCACCGAGAATGCTGCCTTTCATGTCTCCGTATTGTTTAACCCCAAGAGGAGGGAAGACTGTGTCTGGTAATCCTATAGGGATCTAGTTTTGACTATTTAAGAGTGATCAACGGGCTTAATGCTAGACGTAGTTGCCGGGGAAACTCTAAATATCTATACTATTATTACACAGTTGATATGAGTTTATGAAAGAAGACTTACAGCGAAACAGCCCCACAATACAGTTATATGTATATGAAAGCGATAAATGAAAGCGGATAAATACTTACTCGGTTGTAGAGCTTCCATGCTGTTTGGTTAGTTGTTCAACAAAGAAAGATTGAAAACAAAAGTATATTCAAAATCAAAGGAGAAAGTGCTTTGAAAAAGAAAGATTTGGGGCTTACAGCTCAAGGAGAGGCCCAGGGTTTTATCAGTGAGCGCACTGTTTGAATTTGTACAGAGGGACTTATACAAGTGACTGAGGCCCAAAAAGGTTTTCTCTACAAAGGGATGGGTCTTACACTCTCTCAAGAGGCCCAAAAAGTTTTAAAGAAAAAGAGTGGGGCTTATAACACGAGGGTAGGCCCAATTGATTTTTCGTTTGAAATGGCGATCGCGCCGAGGTTTTCTTTTAACGCAGAGGGGCTTATACAATATCTGAGGCCCAAAATGGTTTTGGTTAAAAGGGGTTTGGGTCTTACACTCTAATAGAGGCCCAAAAGATTTGAATGGGTCTTATAGCTCAAGGAGAGGCCCAAAAGGTTTATTTTTCAAAAGGCGACGATCGCGCCGTTTGTTTTTGACGGTATCGGGACTTATACAATACACTAAGGCCCAAAAATGATTTGGTCAAAAAAGCATTGGGTCTTACACTCTATTAGAGGCCCAAAGTGTTTTGAAAATGATTTATGAGGGTTGAATTAATCCAAAAACCCTAATTTGTTTTCAAAAATGTGTTTTAATTGAATAAAAATTCAATTAAAATGATCAAAATTGTTTAACATAGGAAAAACAAATTGTGATCTTGGATTAATGCTTCAAAAATTAAGTATTGACCTACAAAATAATTAGAAAGCATTAAAAGTTGCAAAATCAAGGTGGAAAAAATATTTTAAATGTCAAAAACAATTAAAACATTAATTCTTTGCAAAAATATCAATTATACAAAATAAATAATATTTTTGGGATTTTTTGGGAAAATAAAATATTTTAACATTTTTGTGAATTATTAAAAAAAGAATCAACTCAAAATCATTAAAACTCAGAGAGAAATTAATTTTTGAATCAATTAAATAAAATCACAAAATTCAAATATTCAAATATTGGAAAATGGCGCCAAGAACACACCAAGAACACGCGCGTGTTCTGGGTTTGCCCAGATTTGCGTTTTCTCTTCAATCTCACTGAATACTTAATCATATCATGCAATCCACATACCAATCAACTCGTTTCAACCTCACGATAATGTCTATGGTATTTAATTTCATTTAAATTAAACATATAACAAGAAATCATGAAAAATCCTCAAGAACCCTAATTTCTGCATGAAGGCTAGGATTTTTTATACACGATTCAAACAATGCAATTAATTGAGGGGAAACATTCCATGCATGATTATGAACATATGGCCAAATTATTGTGCAGCAAAAATTGCATGGATCATAGAGTTAGAAGAGCTCATGCTTACCACTTGCAGCTGGTGATCGTGATTTGTGTTGGAGGTGTTACAGCTAGGTTCCAATGATCTGGATAG
The DNA here is from genome assembly GCA_022829125.1 of Lathyrus tuberosus. Taxonomy (NCBI): domain Eukaryota; kingdom Viridiplantae; phylum Streptophyta; class Magnoliopsida; order Fabales; family Fabaceae; genus Lathyrus; species Lathyrus tuberosus. Next base: position 5,851,166 of record JALAZF010000132.1, on the reverse strand, counting down.
CTTCCCTAGGTGCCATGGAGTATGTATGAATGCTTGGAATGGATTGAAATGGTTTGGAGCTGAAGATGGTACCTCAACTGCAAAACTGTCAAGAACTTGAGCAATTGGCTGGTGATTTTGTGAAATCTGTGTTCCAGATGTTATGTGAGTGTTTGGATCACTTCTATATGATGTATGTGAGGTGTGTGTGTGTGATTGGTTTGATTGGAAAAGCTATCAAACTCAAAACCCGATAGTGACTTGCCTTAGAAGGCAAAATTGGAGTGAAAGAAGAGATTTTGAGGAAAGCATTTGTTTGATGGCATTGGTGTACTCAAACTGATCACAATTGAGCTCTATTTATAGTAGAGCAAGTTTGTTTTGGGATCCACGGTGAATGGCAACTGCAGCAGGTGTTTGTTCAATGTTGGCCAATGGAAATGCAAGTCTTCTCTAGCCATTGACTAGAGGTTAGGGAACAGGGTTGTGGTTCCCTTGGTCTTGGATAAGTCTTGACTGAATTCAGTTGAGAATGGCTCAGTCCATGCCACCTTGATGCTTCCATTGAATGCTCCAATCCAAAATTGGAGTCTTGTCCCTATTTTGGCCATTCTAGGTTCAACATGCTATTTCTTGTTCCAAAGACTTTGGAGGCTTGGCTCAGTGATTGTCCCCTTTAGATTCAATACTCATAGGTGTCCAAGTGGATAGGAGCATTTGGATTTGGCTGATTTTGGCAAATCGACCAAAAATGCAAAATCTGTCTTGCCTTGACAGATTTCAACAAGGCAACTTGCCAATGTCATATCTCATGACTCAAATTGAATTTGGTAAGGTTCTTGGCCATTTTGGAAAGCCCTTACATGATACAACAACTATTTGAACATGTTTGGTTTTGATCTCTTTTGAATCCAAGTGAAAAATCCCCCTACATTTGGCAAAAAGTAGGGTAAAATCTGACTTAGTGAAATTTTCACTAAGTGTTGGAACAAAGTGACTTTTCTTGATTTTGATCACTCCATAACTCAAAATCCATGAGGAATTTGGACATAGGTCAGTATGAAGCTTTTGTAGAGGGCAATGAGATCTACAAATCAAGCTTTGAATGGGGAACAATGGCCTTGTGGTTTAGGAGTTATGGTCCTCCAAAGTTGGCACATTAGTGTCACTTTTTCCATAACTTAGAAATTTTTCTAAGTTTTTATGGTTACCCCTTTTACAAGTTATCCCACTTTCTTTGATTTTTCTTGATGAATGATGATTCAAATCATACATTAACATCATTTTAGGGTTAAAAATCCATTTTGGTGAAAAATCTCAAAAAGTCAAAGTTGACTTTTGTGCACAGTTGACTTTTTATTAGATGAATTCCAAACTGTGCAATTCTTCATGAAATCATGTCCTTGACCTAAATCAAACTTGATGGACATGTTCCATGGGTGTCATAGGGTATATTGAATCATTTCTTAGGGTTTGGGAGCATGTCCTGGTCAAAAGTCAAAGTTACAGTTGACTTTCCTCGCGAAACCCTAATTGTGGTGCAGATGAAATTGAGACTTGTTGCTCAAGCTTCTTGGATTAATCCATTGTTGCAAATGGATCAATATAGTATATTAGAGACCCTCAAATCATGTCTTGAGGTCTTGGCTCATGATTTGTCCCAAAAGTCAACTTAGGGGTGAATTAGGTCAAGAAACCCTAATTCCTGATTTTTGATGAATGCATCCTCTGAGGTCAAATTGACTTGATGATTGGGTCCATGAGGTTCCATGGAGTATATTAGGTTATGTTTTGGATCATTGGCTTGTGCCCAGATGAAAAATTTCCATCTGGAGGCCCTGGTCGACCAAAACCCTATTTGGTGACACTGTCGATCTTGAGACTTGATCCACCTAGAAGAGAGCAGCCTTGTGCTTGATCCTTGAAGTGGGAGTCCTTTTGATCCATTGTGGATATTTTAGAGGCTAGAAAAGTTTAAGATCAAGTCATTCCTTGACTGATCCTTTGTCTAAGGCTCTGAGAGGGCTTAAAACCCTAATTTTGATTGTAGTGAATGCTCAACAACCCTTGAGGCATTTGATGAGGCATGATGGTTCATCCATATTGTGATGATGATTTGCACAATGATGGGAAATCTAAGTGGTCAAAATTTGGGGTATGACAGATGGGGCTGTCAACATGAATGGGTGCGGAGTTGGAGCCGTTCTTATCATGCCGAAAGGTGTTCACATGCCTTTCACTGCCCGAGTAACTTTCGGATGCACCAACAATGAAGCAAAATATGAAGCTTGTATAATGGGGATTGATGAGGCGATTAATTTGTGAATTAAGACCCTCGATATCTTCGGTGATTCAGCTTTGGTAATTAATCAAGTGAAAGGGAGTTGGTACACGCATCAAGCGCATCTAGTGCCGTATAGAGATTATACGAGGAGATTGCTGACATTTTTCACGACGGTGAAGCTGTACCATATTCCTCGAGATGAGAATAAGTTTGCTGATACCTAGGCCACATTTTCTTCTATGATCAAAGTGCAAAGATGGAACCATGTGCCTAAGATTGAAGTGTCTCGTCTTGACAGACCTGCATTTGTGTTTGCTGTTGATGCAACGTCTGATGACAAGCCATGGTTTCATGACATCAAGTGTTTCTTGAAAAGTCAAGAGTACCCGCCTGGGGCATCTACTAAAGATAAGAAGACGCTGAGAAGGTTGTCTGGTAGCTTCTTAAATCAGGATGACGTGCTGTACAAACGGAATTTTGACATGGTTCTGCTCAGATGCGTGGATAGACACGAAGCAGACCTGTTAATGCAGGAAGTGCATGAAGGCTCTTTCGGTACCCATGCAGGAGGACGTGCAATGGCATAGAAACTATTAAGGTCAGGGTATTACTGGTTGACAATGGAGGAAGATTGTTACAAGTACGCCCACAAGTGTCACAAATGCCAGATTTATGCAGACAAAGTGCATGTGCCTCCAAATCCGTTGAGTGTCATGTCCTCTCCTTGGCCCTTTTCCATGTGGGGCATCGACATGATCGAAAAGATTGAGCCTACTGCTTCAAACGGCCATCGTTTCATCTTGGTCGCCATTGATTATTTCACTAAATGGGTTGAAGCAGCATCTTATGCCAACGTCACTAAGCAGGTGGTAGCTCGTTTCTTGAAACGGGATATCATTTGTCCCTACGGAGTGCCCGAGAGAATCATTACTGATAATGGTTCTAATCTGAATAACAAAATGATTGTTGAACTGTGCCAGGACTTCAAAATTGAGCATCACAATTCTTCTCCGTATCGCCTGAAGATGAATGGCGCTATGGAGGCGACCAACAAGAATATATAGAAGATTGTGCAGAAAATGGTTGTCACATATAAAGATTGGCATGAAATGTTACCATTTTCCTTGCATGGGTACCGAACGTCAGTACGCACGTCCACTGGGGCAACACCATTCTCACTTGTATACGGTATGGAGGCAGTGCTACCGGTTGAAGTTGAGATTCTATCCCTCAGAGTCATGATGGATGTCAAGTTAGACGAAGTTGAATGGGTTCGTGCCAGATTTAATCAGTTGAGCCTTATTGAAGAGAAACGACTGGAAGCTGTGTGTCATGGGCAGTTATACCAGCGGAGGATGAAGCAGGCATTCGACCAAAAGGTGCGTCCTCGGGTTTACAAAGTGGGAGATGTGGTACTCAAAAGGATCCTTCCTCCTAGTACAGATCACAGGGGCAAATGGACTCCCAACTACGAAGGTCCATTTGTGGTTAAGAAGGTCTTCTCGGGCAGAGCCTTGTTACTTACAACCATGGATGGCGAAGACTTTTCATCCCCTGTCAACTCAGACGTAGTCAAAAAATACTTCGCATAAATAGACCCGCTGGACAAAAAAAAAGTCCAGGCAAAAAAGGGCATCCCGGCGAACCACAAAAACAGAATAAAAAAGGTTCGGGCAAAAATTAGGGATATAAAATAAAAATTGTACACCCGGTGAGTTGAAAATCCGCAAGGACAACCCAGGCAAAAAAGGGTATCCCGATGGATTGAAAACTCGAAAGGGCGGTCCATGCAAAAGAGGGATTTTAGCGGATGATTACGGTCTGAGTTATCTGTACTCCATCACTGTTTCAGCAACTGACTTTCTAAAGGGTAGGAATCATCCTAATCACTCCTCAGAAGGAAAGGCCGGGGAGTTTTGAAGACATACTGGCCATAGCAGAATTGAAACTCAGTGGAATGCCGTTTTCACATTGCCATTAGGATAGTTTCTTTTCTCAATTTTCAGCAATCTCCTCTTTCCAGGGTTTGCTTCCCAATTGTACTTGCATATTCTGGGCATTTCAATCAATAAATTGAATTTCAGTCAAAAGCTTCTTATTTTGTTTTTACTGCTTTGTTTGCAAAAACGTCTGAATTTTTTATAAAACATTGCATTTGAAAACACTGTGGCCTTACAGATAACATGCGCAGAAAAACATGTAAAATCACTTTGAATGTTGAGTAATCCTGGATGGTGGATTCAAACCATGCAATATCCTGGGGCAGGTGTGCATATTCTTTTGTTGCAGGTAACATGTGCAAGTTCTCTAAGCAGGGATCATTTCTTCTAGACGAGTAATCACTTATCCCCATGCAGAAGACTGAGGCAGGCAGGTTCAGGAAAAGGTTCACATGTCACCTTTTGTCATAACGTTTACTGATTGAGTCCATCTTCGGCCGACGATAGCTCGCGGCGATTCGATATCGACAAGTTATGTCGATTCTCCCATTCAGTACTTCCAACAGCTACAAGCTTTTTTGTGTCGATAACGGTTGTAAATTCCCCAGTAGAGTTGCCTCGCTGTTAATGTTCAAGACTCAGCGAGTGTCCAGGAGTTTGAAGATGCCAAGTCTTCTGTAAAATCCTCTTGGGAAGTTTTCTTCAGATACACCGCATGATCTGGGGCAAGAGCAAGTTGTTGAACCTCCCAAACATGGGGCATCATAAAATTCCCTAGCCAGATGAGTCCTAGAGCTATTATCTCCAGTAGAGTGACTAGCTCAGGTCTCAGCATTTGTCTAAGAGTTTGAATATGTGTGGTCTTCTGTAAAATCCTCTTAAGGGACGTTCCCCAACGAGAGATGCTTTGAAGCAATTCTCCCCAGCAAAGTTTGTTGTTAACTCATTATCCCCAGTGGAGTCGTCGAACGAAAGGTTGCCTAGCATGGGACATTGTGACCCTTATTCTAAGCTTGACAGATTTGTTCCTCAACAGATTACCGTGAATTTTCTGTGTCTTTCCCAGCAGATCTCTAGGGACTCTTTCTCAGCGTGTTGCAACGGAATGTCTTCTAACCAGGATTTGTGTATCCCTGACGGAGTAGTTTCGGTCCCCAGCAAGATCGTATTTCTGGTAGTTGTATTCCCCACAGAGTTTAGCATTGAATCTTGTCAACAATACTCCCCAGCTGAGTTGTTTTTCTTCCCCGCAGAAGTTTAGCAGGTCAACAGAATCTCTTCCTCAGCAGAGTGTTAGCATATTCTCCTCGGGTTTGATAGATCCCCAAGCAGAGTTTTAATGACTTGCCTTCTTTGGCAGAGTGTTAGTACATTATTCCCCCAGCCAAGTCAGAAAATTCTCATCCCCAGCGGAGTTGCTATGACCAGAATTCGTCCCCAGGCAGATGAAGTAATTCCTGGCAGAGTCATCATTCTCCATATCTCAAAGTCCAAATTATTTTTGGCAAGCGTGACAATTCGAAGCAAACAGATTGTTCATTCATTCTCCAACAGAGATACCATCCTTTCAGGAGTCTCTAAAGTCAAGTTATTGATCATTGTTCCTCAGCAGAGTCAGCAGAGATGTCTGACATGCATACAGAGTGTTATCCAGTATTGGAATCAACAAAGTCCAACCGTAGATTGGCAAAAGTCCATCCAAGGGTGGCACAGCAGCAAAGTCCAACCGTAGATTGGCAAAAGTCCATCCAAGGGTGGCAAAGCAGCAAAGTCCAACCGTAGATTGGCAAAAGGCCATCCAAGGGTGGAAAATCAGCAAGTCCAACCGTAGATTGGCAAAAGTCCATCCAAGGGTGGCAAATCAGCTGCAAGTCCAACCGTAGATTGGCGAAAGTCCACCCGCAGTGTGGCAAGTCAGTAGTCGTCTGACTCTATTCAAAAAGACAGTTTAAAGTCCAACCGTAGATTGGCGAAAGTCCACCCGCAGTGTGGCAGGTCAGTAGTCATCTGACTCCATTCAAAAAGACAGTTAAAGTCGACCCGTAGTGTGGCAAGCCAGTAGTCGTCTGGCGTTGTACAAAAGACATTGTTAAAGTCCACCCGTAGTGTGGCAAGCCAGTAGTCGCTTGGCGTTGTACAAAAGACATTGCTAAAGTCCACCCATAGTGTGGCAAGCCAGTAGTCGTCTGGCGTTGTACAAAATACATTGTTAAAGTCCACCCGTAGTGTGGCAGACCAGTAGTCGCCTGGCGTTATACAAAAGACGATGTTAAAGTCCACCCGTAGTGTGGCAGGCCAGTAGTCGTCTGGCGTTGTGCTAAAAGATATCCCTTCAGTGTTATTCTTCATCATCAGAGTTTTATTCAAGCAGAGTTCATTTGAGTGGGTTTATATCCCTTTTCTTCTTCTCCACAGAGTGCAAATTTTCTGGTTATTTTCGGTATTCAATCCCTCCATACCTTGAAAGTCTGACAGCAATCGCTATCATCCATCCAGGTCTACAGTGATTGAATAGGGGCAGCTGTAATGCTCCAAAATTTTCCCTCTCATTTCTTTATATCATTTAGCATGAGATTTCATTTCATTGCATTGCATTCAAGCATAGAAAAATAAAACATTAAGCATTTAGCATTGCATCTTGCATAAGGGCATGTGATCAGTTGTTTCTCAAAGATGTGGATCATCCAAAGCAAGATAACAAGAGCCAAGGGTCTCTCAACAAGCTTCAAGGGTTTATTATATCATATATCATCCCACTTGATCTCAAGAGTCATTGGAGGATGGGAATTCATTAAGAGGATTGAACAGTGCATCATCTCCTATCAAAAACAGTCCAAATTAGGGTTTTGAATTCAAGTGGTCTCCTGATGAAATTTTGAATCAAACTTGATCTCAATGTTTTCTACATAATATTAAGTGCTAAGGATGGAAGATTGGCGATTGGTTCATTTCAGAAGAGGTTCAATTGATCAGTTGCTTGATAATCAAGAAATTGGGGAAAAAGTCAACTGTGTAGTGAAAAAAGTCAACTCCTGACTTTTTAAGGTCAAATTCATGAAATTCATGTTATATATGTTCATTGGACAAGATTTGATCAAGAAATGATGGAGGAATAATGAAAAATCAAGAAATCACAAAACTGCCAAAAATAGAAACTTTAGGGTTTCCAAAAATGGCAAGTTTGGACCATTTTGCACTACACTTTGAGGCTCTCTTTCTTCAAGATAGAAGCTCCAAACTTCAGGCCCAAGTTGAGCCAATTAAAGTTCATGTTCTAAGCTTTAAATCCATATAAAGAACTCTTCCATTGGATCAAAATTGAGGGAGTTATGATCAAGCAAAGTTTGACAAAACTAGGTCACAAACCAAGTCATGACCAAGCAGAACTAGGCCCATGCGCCATAATTTCATCAAACATGTGGTGGGCAAGATGTCAAGACATTTTTCTCATTGAAGGAAGCTTCAAATGAAAAAATGTTGAACATAAAAGTTGTTCATCTCAATGTCCTCTTCAACTTTGATGTTGGACATTTTTCCATTTGAGCAAGTTATGATGGAGTTATGATGGTCTCAAGTTGATGTGATCATGCTGAATCTCATAGGCCATTTTGCCATGCCAGCCTACCACTTGCCACGCATTTGTACCAGTTTCAAACATTGATGTTCCAAGCCATTTTTCATTAACTTCCAAGCCTTTATTCAATTCAATTTTCATACCAAACTTGCTCTATGATGTATCATCTTTCCAATGACACAAAAATCTCATCAAAACATGCACTAGTGTGAGAGAATTTCATCACCAAACCTCCATGTTTCAAGATGCCAAGGATAGCATATTTTAACATTGATGTTGTTAAACATTCACACGCATACACTAATCACTTCTTTTCCTCATTAAGCCAAACACAATAACATGTCACATACCATGCCATGCTACTTCATACATGAAAGAGGAAAGAATAAACCTTGTTGAACATGTTTCCTCGCTGCAGCATGCTTCCATCACCACCTCTCATTTCTAATCCTCACCATAACACCATGAACATTTCTCACCATATCACAACCAAAACCAACTCGCCCTAACTAACTTGACTCAGTTAGTTAGAGGCAACTCATTTAACCAACTCAGAACTCAATTAACCATGCCAGTTAACACACTTAACTCAATAGATAAATTGAAATCACACTCACAATTTCATTGTCAACTCTCATTTTCATTCTCACCAAAATCATTTTTACTCTTTCTCTCTGAACTCTCTCACTCTCTTCACGAATTCATCTTCATCATTCATCCATTGTCCATTGTTTGGTGTTTCTGAATCAAGAACAAACAAGATCAACACTAATCCTTAAAGCATAGCATCACGGTTTTGAATCTTCATCTATTTTTCTTCAAGACTTCAAGCTTTCAGTGGCATTTATTTTGCTGATTCCAAGCTCACGAACTAAGAGAGGATCTCTGGTTTTCTTTTGCTTCAAGTTTCTGCAAACTTCAGGTTCCAATTCCTCCAACTTTATTGCACAAATCTATATTTTTTAGCTTGTTTTTTCTGTGGTTTTTAGCTTACTAGAAGCTGTGTTCGTCCTGGCTAGTTGATAGGCTCTTTAGGAGCATAGTTGGAAAATTAGGGCAAACTGTTGGTGTTCGAATCTCTTGGTATGTGCATGCTGTGTGATTTTCAATGTTAGATTTGGAATGTACTTCACTTCCTCTCCATTTTTGTATGTGAGTTGTAGATTTCTGGACATGTGAAAGTTTACAGGTGGTGGCGTTTCGCCGGAGAAGATGACCGGAGGTCCTTCTCCGACCGGTGGTTTGAATTTGCTAGGGTTTCTAAGCTTTATAACGTAGCCGTTAGATCAATTTAATCCGATGGTTAGTATTGTGTCATCACATAAATGAGGAGCCTCCTCATCACGTGCTCTCTTTTTTTCTCTCTGATTGATTACATGTGCGTGTGTGTACCATTATTATCATGTGCTTGCGTGCTGATTCGTGTGATATGATTACTTGTATGACGATCTGATCTTGACTTAATCCAACGCCTGATATTGTGCCAACGCATTAATGAGAGTGTTGCATATCATGTGACTTCTTTGTTTTGTCTCTGAGTGATTTCCTACATGTGCGTGTATGTTAGATATCATGTGCATGTGATTTAATGCATTTGATTTGATTACTTTGCGTAAGTGTTGGTGACTGATTGATCTTGTGGTCATGATTGCATCTCTATGTTAACTAATCATACACGCTGCCACACACCACTGCATGTTTAATTGGACTGAACTAAATTTTCTTTTTGCACACCCCCTTACTGAGCCCAATATTGTTTTTCAACATGTATTTTACTCACGCCGCACCCCCCTTCCCATCTCTTTTTATTTTCTTTTCCATATTGTTTTGATTTCTTTTTAATAAAAATATCAAATCATCTCTAAAAATCCCAAATTAATTCATGTGACATCTTAACATGTTTAAATAATTTCCTATTTTTTTAATTCTGATTAATGTGAATTTTTACACATTATTTCATATTTTCTTTTCAATTTCTTTTTGAATGCTCTTATTCATTGACACTTGCACTTGTATGATTTCTTTCTCTCATCTCACATCATATTTTTTATTCATTCTTTTTGTATTGATTAGATAACATCTTAAAGTGCCTAAAAAAAATTTTGTATGATTTTTAAAGTCATTATATCATACCTTTTGATGTTCATCTTTGCACCTTCTTGTGATGTGTTTCAATATGACTTTGTTGATTTGTTTGAGCATGTTTCATTTTGATTTTTGCCATGAGCTGTTGATACTTGATTTGTTTCTGATTTAGGTTGTTTAGAGCCAATTTTCATGATTTTAATATGTACTTTTGATATTTGTTTAGAGCTTTACATTTGAAGCTATCTTTGTGCATATTCTTATACTTCCTTCTAGCATAATTTTAATGAGGCACTTGTGCCACCCTTTCTTGTTTGCTTTGTGTGAGATTAGAGGTTTCATTTAGACGATTATAGTTCTTTCTTAACTCAATTATAGGTCATGTTGGTTTATACTTGCATTTGGTTTGTGTTTATGCATTTTAACTCACCTTTTTGACATGTTTTCACATCTTATCTACTCTTGTGCTTAACATTAATTGTGTTTGCATTTGGTATGCCATTTCATTATTTTCATTTGCATTTCACTAATGATATGTGACTGCCCATATACATTCATCAATCATTTTACATGATATGCATCTTTGATATGTAACTTTGTGCATCTTAGTGAAACTTGTTTCTCATTCTTTTCTCTTTCTCGTCTCTTCTTCTTACATCATTTCATCTATGAACTACATGATGATTCATAAGCATTGTAAAACCATTCCTAAATGACATTGGTTCTGACTTTAACCTTTCATGAAGCATTAATGCATGATCACTTTGCATATCCACTCATTCTTCATCTACTTCTTTCATAATGCATTTCTTTGTGGTTTAAGGCATTGTTTGTGTACATTTGATTTGTGTTTGATCTCATAGCATTAGAGAACATTCTTATGATGTGAATTCTTACCTTAAGCTTTCCTTAACCTTTAAGATGCTTTTACTTTGGTTCTTGACTTGTTTAAGCCTTACTTGTTCATCTTAACTTGTTTCTTCACTTGTAAATAATTGTACTAACTATTTCAGGGGCTAATGGTAAATCACTTGAGTGTGGATATGCATCCACATTCTAATTTCTTCCTTCATCTTTTAATCATTCAATTTGTGTTGTTTAAGCATTTAATGATGCTTTGCTTTCATAATCTTCTTTCTTCCCTCTTAGAAATAACTTAACTTCCATCTTGGAAGTAAGTTGCTTTCTATCTTCTTCTCCTCCTTTCTTTTAGGATTAGATTTCTTAAACCACATTAACCTTAGGATCCCAATGCATGATAACTCTAGGGTTGAGTCTTAGTCTCCCTCATTAGATTTTACCTTTCTCGACCATTTGAGTCTCTCTTCTTCTTACCTTTAAAACAAAAATAAAAAACACTTAATAAAGGCATAACAAATATTGTATTTGACCCTTTCATTTAAGAATGAGATAGTGATGAGGGGTCTTCTCTCACTTTCTTAGAATGTTTAGCGTACGTCCCGTCTCGGGTCGATATGCGAGGCATTCGATCTTACATGAAGGACTTAAATACAATGTGCGTTACAAAACACAAAACAATCAAAACACTTCTTTCTTAAAAGACAAAAACAAACAAACAATTTATTTTCTCATCTCTTCACTCCTTCCTTAAGGACTCGTCAAGTCCGTTCCACCGCAAACAGGTAACGCCTAAGTCTCCCTACAGCGAGCTGCAACACCTAACTGCTGGGACGCGCACTCTGACGTTTCCACTAAAAAACACAAACAAAGCGACCCTCGTTGAGGGGAACTACGTCGCTCTGATTCTCATGTTCCCGATGAGATACGTACGCAGTGGGGTAGGGCCCATTCGAGCACTTCTTTTATTTTCCCTACATTTGTTTCTTTCTCTCTCCTTTCCTTTTCCAGTTCTCCAGCTAGCAGTTCCTTTTCCAGTATCCTTTCCTTACACCTTTTGATTGAAGCAGCAAGCGTGGAACCCATCAGGAATGATGGACGCGTGGGGGTGCTGATACCTTCCTCGCGCGTAACCGACTCCCGAACCCAGTTCTCTTGGTCGTGAGACCATGTTCTTTCCTTCCTTCAGGTTTGCGCATTGTTTCCTTTCCCTCTCTTGGGATAAATACACATTGCTGGCGACTCTGTTTCGGTGCCACTTTCGCGTTTGTACTTGGATGAAAATCCCGGGAGCAACACACTTATGATAGGATTGTGTTATAATCAATAGTTAGCTGTTGGGAGTAGTCCTAACATGTCTATCATATGATAACCATGCTCAGTGGAGGCCCCTTTGGGATTACTGATGTCAGATGCGAGTAGTTGTATTGGCATTACTTTTTTCAACCTGGGAGTCTGTGAAGCTGAGGACCTTTAGTTACCCTTCACCCCACTTGGCCTCTTAGGATGTAGTGCAGTGATCATCCAGGTGTAGACCTGTAGTGGTTGTCATGCGATACTACACTCAGACGAGTTTATCTTGAGAATATTGTTGGCCCACATGAGTATTCGTGTAAGCCGATAATATCCGAAAGATTTATCTATGACTCTGGGAACCCTGTAGGACCTGTTGTGCATGAATATAACCATAGTACATATCCTTTGGGATGGGTAGACCATGGATCCAAGCTCGTGATCTTCAAACCTAGGCCATTGTTTGTTTGTCAGCATATATGTGAATATTTATATACGTGTATTTGTGCATGCATTCAAGCATACATTCCTGCATTCATGATTAACCCTTTGGTTTCAAGGAATTCAGTTGTTCATTCCTTTGCAAAAATCAATAGAGATCATGGATTTCAAGGTGAAACTTTTCAGTTTTTCAAAATGTTTGTAACTTTCTTTTGAGTTCCTTGAAACCATTTGGTTTGCATTTGCATTGCATGCGCATGTTGTCACATTTGCATCTCCCTTGCATTTCTAAGCCTTGAGTCTCGCCTTTTTCTTCCTATATCTCTAGAGGGATACCTAGCATGCATTCTGGATAAATGGCGACGATGAATAAGCTTTTGAAAGGTCAGGAAGCCTTGAAGGAGGAGATCAGATTTCTCAAATGTCAGATGAACTAGGTCTTGGAGACTTTGCAGAACTTGATGAAGAAAGAGGGACACTCTTACCCAGTTGCATCCTTATTATCTCTAGTGGTTCTCCTAACTCAAGGACCTCCTCAATGTCAACGGTCAGACCGCCATCAGCCACGTCATCACACCTGACAAAGGCCAAGGAATCCAGAAAGGCATTTCACTCCATTACCGATGTCATACAGTCAGATGTTGCCAGATTTGATCAAAGGTGGATTGATAGTGCCGAAGGAGATACATCCAGTGATCCCTCCATACCCACCATGCTTTGACGTCAATGCTCGATGTGACTATCATGTTGGGGCACAAGGACATTCAACTGAAGACTGTAAGGTGCTCAAGAGCAATGTTCAGAACCTACTTGACTCCGAGATGTTCTCATTCACGCCTCAAGGCATCCAAGTTAAAAATCCTCCACCACCTCCTGTGTTTCTTCCACATCAAGGACACGTGCTTGAGGAAACTTCGCATCAACCAGCATTTGATCATGCACCAAAATGTCAAACTCATCAGGTGGCTACCTGACGAACATCTCAGCATCCAGAGTTTATTTCCCCTCAAGGTTCTCAAAGCCAGAACATGAACAAGAAGAATTTTTCCAAAAGGAATAAGGCTCTCTACAAGCCAATTCCTGTACCATTGAGCAAGCTTTATCCTCTATTGATCCAGAACTCGTTGGTGACTACACGACCTCTCAACCCTGTGCTTGGACCTTGGCATAATGCGAACTTTACTTGTGAGTTTCACAAAGGGACTGAAGGGCATGACTTAGATACTTTCCTGGCATTGGAATCTATTATGCAAGAGTTGATCTATGACAAGGATCTGATCCTCGAAGAAGACCACCCAGAAGTTGAATGCAAATATTGTACTGGATCAATGGGGCATCCAGTTGAAGAGTGCAAAGGTTTCGAGCTGAGATTGCAAAGCTTGTTAGGACTGCTAAAACCTCAAGAAGGTAAGCCAAATGATAAGGTCTCGATTCTTGAATCCAAATACAAAGGACCTATGAGGCCTCTCATGGTTCTGTACCACAAGGAGCAAGTAATCAATGATGGAGGTGTTCCCTTGCTTGGACCTGGAAATTGAAGTCTGATGAAGTCAATTCACCAAAACTGGCTGTATTTTGATTATTTCAGTATTTTCAGTTTGTATTTTCCTTGCTCTTTGATTTCATGTCTGATTGTAAGCTTTGTTGTTTATTGAATTTGGCAAGATTAATGAAATGTTTATGCATCTTTTGATTAAGTCCATTCGTATTCAATCTTTCTCTTTCCTTTCACAGTTAAAAAACAAAAAAAAACAAAATATTTATCTTTTTCCATCCACTTATCTTTACCAAACTGTAGTTGTTTAAGCAAAGATTGAGGAGGATGGCGAAAATGTTATACCCATAACTGCTGTTGGTATGCTTTCAATTAAACTTTGTCGATGATGTAAGGCATTGTTTCAATCCCCAAACACTGAAGAAATAAGGAGTTAATCCCTAGTCAACCACTTTGAGCCTAGAAGTAGTTGTTTTATTTCGGAATTAAAAAACCCTTAAATCTTAAACCTTGGAGTGGGTAGTTCTCAGTTTAACTTGGCTATACATTCGAATGCAAAAGCTTTATGCAAGACACCTGTCATCTCTCTTAAATCAAGTGAACAAATGTTGTACAAGTTGTTCCCAAAATGATAAATAGGGAAGGATCGTTAAGAAATCCTTACTCAAAGAATGAGCCGAGTCCCTTTCAAGGCAAAAGCTAAGAAAGATGGGAAGTTCATGACTTTGCCTTATACAAAAAGGTTAGTATTACAACCAAAAAGAGGTTGACCTTAAATCCTCACCATGAAGGCCCACGAGAGTAAAAACAACCAAATATTGTAAAGGAGTAGTGAGTGCCTTAGGTTTTTAAACCATCACCAGCTGACATCAGTTCAATTCCTAGCCTATAGGAACCTGAATGTATAGCCTGAATTAACTGAACGTAGGATTTAAGTTCATCATGAAGATTGGGTGGGGACAAACTAACTTTGAGCCTTTATCCTTTGTTTCATGAGTCGTGAGCCAAGCCACGTTACAACCTTTAAAAGACCAAATTGAGGTAAGGTTGTTTTGAAAGCATACCACAACAAGGTTGGATAACCTGACTCCTAATGATCTTTGTTAATTGTTTGTGTTGATCACTTTATCTGTCATTCTATAAATGACTATATCCATTTTGTTTTGATCATTGGTTTACTCCACTGTGTTTTGTCAATAAACTTTGTTTTCAAAAGCTTGCATGAATGTTGCATTGAAATTGCCAGTTTTAAATGAACAATACTGTTTGCAAGACAATTCAATATTAAAAGAATCCCAACAAATGCAGGCAACTAGGGAATTTGACTTGGTAAAGGAAGTTCAGTCTAGGGCAACCAAGTTGGAGGATTTGTTAATTGACCATTCCAGGATTTGGTGAATTAGGCGCAAAACTCTTCAAAGTTCAGAATATTAGGGGCAAGTCTATTTCCTATCTGTCACTCCCTTAGTGTGGACTATGTTGTGCTAATGCGGCTAATCAGAGGAAATCAGGTCGAGATTAGACAAATCTCAAAATATAGTTAGGCTGGGGCAACTCTTTCGCAGATCCACCAGCTAGCAAGGGCAATTTTGTTCCCCAGTTGTCATTCCCACAATCCGAGGATTTTGTTGTGCAAATAGAGTTAAACTAGGGCAATTACGTCGAGATTTGCGAATCTCTCCAAGAGTTTGAAGATATTGAAGCAGCTTGTATGCCAATTCTTCTGTAAAATCCTTTTGGTAATTTCTTCCCATAAACCATGTAATCTGGGGCAGAGGAGATTTGAAGATTATTTGTTACAAGAGTCGTTGCCCATTCATCATGATCGTATGCAATTAAAGTGCCGAACTACTTTGCTTGTGATATCTATTGCTAGCTCCCCAGTAAGTTGTTACTTCAGTTGATCTTGGCAGTTTCCCATGGATCTCCTCCTCCAACAAAGAAATCAGGCTCATGATGGCAATCCTAGTGAAGTCATGACGTTATACCTACGAGTGGAGCATTCTTTTCCCCAGAGAAGGTTGTAACCTTGAAATAGGGTTACTGATTTTACATGTTCATGCCTGGTGACGTTTCAATCTGGTGAGGTTGGATGGGTATCCTTGTTGAGATGTTTATTTCATCTCCAGTTTTGTTTCCCTTGTTCGTGTTATCAGCATAAGCATAAACATGGCATACATGCATTCATACATATGCATAGCATCTGAGCATTTCGGCTACCATTCTGGCATTTATCTGTTTTGCTCACTTTGGCATTTATTCCCCAAGTGATTGGTTTGTCTTTTCTCTCCAATAGGGTCGTCAGCCCTAGGCATAAAGCGCCCATCCCTTCTAAATTCTCCCACAGAGTTTGATCCTCGTGGATGATGGTTGCTTCAGTTATCCTTTCCATGTTTGGATAAGATAAATCCCAATTGGATTTCATTCCTCAATGGATAGAGTCTTGTTTGACCATTTCTTTCTAGATTGTTCCTAGATTGAACTTTGGTCCCTAACAAGTGTTGCTTTTGAACCTGATTAGGTCGTTGAACCTACTTTGAACGTGCATTTATTTTGCACTGTCTTTTACAGATCCTTATTGAAGACAAAATCCATTCTCTAGCAGGGTTGTTGTAACATCTCCCGGGAATTTACAACCAGACAACAAGTGGCAGTCTCCTTAAGAAGCTTGTGTTACTATGTTTTCTATGGCGATAAGTGGCAATCTCACTTGAGATGCTTGTCTGTCTTTGGTGTTTTCATCAAATTTTACAACAACAAGTGGCAATCTCCTTGAGAAGCTTGTTTTGCTATCATTACCTCTACCACAATAAGTGGCAGTCTCTCTTGAGAAACTTATCCGTTTTTGGTGTTTCCTTCAAAGTTTCTTACAACAAGTGGCAATCTCTTGGAGAAGCTTGTTTTCTATGGTGATAAGTGACAGTCTTTCCCGAGAAGCTTATCTGACCTCTGTGTTATTCAACCTTTTGCAATTACAATTGGTATTCCCCTGGAAGTTTGTCAGAAGGATTTTTGTTGAAGACCTTACAAATAGTTTCTCTTTATTTGAGTTACCCTCTTTACAAGGATTTTATTGCAAGTGATGATTCCTCAGCAAGTCCTCTATCCAATTTGCTTCTATCAAATGGCATCTCTTTGAGAAAGTTGATGAAAACTATGATGGTTTTTTCTCTTTTGAGAAAATTTGCTCTTAAAGCAACCAACCTGTATCTCTTTTGTGAGACCCCCGGTAAGCTTGCCTAGGCTTCATACTTCTACAAGTGAAATGGATGTGAGTTTCCCAGTGAATTTCTGGGCACCTTTTTCCCCGGTGATGTCTTGTGACCCTTTCACTCCCCAACAAAGTGGATATGCTTATCTATTTCCCATTGGAGACCATCTTTTGGTTTTACCTCCAATGAAGTTATGTCGTTTTCTTTCCCTAGTGGAGATCGTCCTTCCGTTTCTACCTCCAATGAGGATTTTCTCTTCTAAAGTGTCAATCGGTCATGGCTTGAACCTATTGATCCATCGCTTTAAATGTTTCATCTATTCCCCAGTGGAGACCGTTTTTCGGTTCTATCTTCATTGAGGATCTTTTTGTTCTAGAATGTCATTCGGTCATGGCTTAAACTTGATGATCAATCATTCTAGATACCTCAATTGGAGCCCATCTTTGGTTCTACTTCCAATGAGTTTATTTTACCTTTTGTCTTAGAGTGTCAGCCAATCATTGCTTGAACTTGTTGATCCACTGCTTTGGGCATTTCCCATTGGAGACCGTCTTTCCAGTTCTACCTCCAGTGAGAATCTCTTCTTCTAAAGTGCCAATTGGTCATGCTCAAACTTGTTGTTCCATCACTTTAGATGTTTTGTTTTATTCCTCAGTGGAGACCGTCCTTCCGGTTCTACCTCTAGTGAGGATCTTCTCTTCTAAAGTGTTAACCGGTCATGGCTTGAACCTGTTGTTCCATCGCTTTAGATGTTTTATCTATTCCCCAGTGGAGTCCATTTTTCGGTTTTATCTTCATTGAGGATCTTTTTGTTCTAGAATGTCATCCAGTCACATTTGAACTTGATGATCAATCGTTCTAGATACCTCCATTGGAGCCCATCTTTTGGTTCTACTTCCAATGAAGTTATGTCGTTTTCTTTCCCCAGTGGAGACCGTCCTTCCAGTTCTACCTTCATTGAGGATCCTTTCTCCTAAAGTGCCAAATGGTCATGGCTTGAACCTGTTATTCCATCACTTTAGATGTTTCATTTTATTTTATTCCCCCAGTGGAGACCGTTTTTTGGTTCTACCTTCATTGAGGATCTTTTTTTTCTAGAATGTCATCCGGTCATTGCTTGAACTTGATGATCAATCGTTCTGGATACCTCCATTGGAGACCATCTTTAGGTTATACTTCCAATGAGGATGTTACTTTTACAATGAGGACCCCTTCCTTCTAAATTGTCACTTGGTCATGCTCGGACCTGTTGCTCATTCACTTTATATTTCCCCAGTTTGTTTCAGCTTCCCCAGTGTTGTTGTCTTCCCCAGTGAGTGGTTACTCATTGCGTTGCCTTTATCCCTGTTTTCTTTTGTTTTCGTTTTCATTTTTGCATTTATCATTCCATCATTTCCATCATGCTAGAGTTTATGGCTTGTCATCATTATAGATTAGTTTTCGTTTGTCCATAGCATAACATGTAATTGCATCTAAGGGTAAAATTTTCGGTTATCTATATTTAAATACCTTTCACCCTGATTTAATGATGATTATCATCACTCATGTCATCCGGTGAAGATATTTAAATAGGGGCAACTGTCATACCCCAAATTTTACCCCTGGAAGTCATCATCATTTGCATGAGCATTATAGGTCAATCATCTTTGCATAACTAACCAAACTATCAAGCTTTGTGGTTTTGTTTCTTTTGTGGAATTAGGGTTTTGTACAAGAAAGGGAAAGCTCTGATTAATCAAGATTTGAGGGAGGGATCAATCCAGCAAGTCCTCATACACTTTAAAGGTCCCTAAGATGCCTTTTGGTTCAATACAACTCATTTCAAGGGCCCCCTAAGTGAATGGGAGAGGTTTTGAATTCATCTGATTAAAAAAGTCAACTGAGCCTCCAAAAAGTCAACCTTTGAATTTTTGGTCAACCATGAACATTTCAAGTCATATTCCATGATCTCATGTGGTTAGATCAAGAAAATCAAGGTGGAACAATAAAACCAGGAGATTTGAAAAATTATGGTTTTGGATGAATTTTTCTAACTATGGTGGAAATCATGATTTTTAGCGATCTTTCAAGGATCACATCTCACTCATTTTTTAGCCAAATGGAGCAAAATAGTACTCATTTTAAAGAGGACATTCCCCACTACAATTTTGTAGAAGGAATCAAGATCAAAAGATAAAAGGATTGGAAGTTATGATTGATAAAAGTTAGAGGAAATCAGGATTTGGCACTTATACTTAGAAATTTTCTAAGCCCTAAAATTCAGGTTTTTTGCACCAACTTCAAGTCAAGTTCTCATGGGTTTCTTGACCTCAAATAAAAATTCAGTAAACATGGAAGTTGTAGAGCATGTTTCAAGCTTTCCAAAGAGTCCAAGAACTCATTTTTCCATGCTTGAGCTAGGAAATTCGAAGAGATGAAGTTGGCTCCTCCATGCTGAATTTCAAGTCATGTTCATGCCAAATCCTTGCTACAAATCCATGTCAAGCTGCATAATCTCACTTTGCTGGTCATGTAATTGTAAAACTCCCCCACAATTAGAGTATTACACAAGCCCTTGGTACATTACACAAGAGATTCAAGCATTGTCCAAGTTTCATGCCATTTATGGGAGTTTTTCATAAAGCATTATGTCTATTTTGATAAAGTTTGCTTTTGCCAATCACTTGAGCCTCCAAGATGTTGCATCATATCAAAAAACAATCTTTAGATCAGAAGCAATCTCTAGACCTCAGTAAAGCAGGCCTATGCTCCATGTTTCACTCCACCTTTTCCATAAATCCATGAAACTTCAAGTTGATTTCCAACCAAAACCATGAAACCATCAAGTTGAATTATGCAGAATTTTTGCTCCTTAATCTTTCCCTATAAATAGAGGGTCTCTCCTAATTCAAAAGACAACAGAAAAAATACAAGGAAATACATCTCAAGTCTTGTAAACTCCTCTGCACCAAAATCACACTTTCTCTCACTTTTCAACCTCCATTGAAGTGAAAATTGTGATTACTCAAACCAGAAGTTTTCCACTTCATTTAACCATCAAAACACCTCATATACATCACATATAAACCATCCAAACACTCAAATTATTTCTGTACCATCCACACCATCATACACCATCTTCACCTTCATACTTTGCAAAGAGTCACTAAGAAGAGGCGTTGGACCTTGCTCCAATAGGTAAGTGTTCGTACACCTTAAAAATCTTGAATCATACATCATTTGTGATTATCTATTGAATAAAAAATGTAGACATGATTGTGTTTAATGTGTTCCTTCCATTGTTGGTAATATATCATGGTCATATTTGAAGTTTGCAATGTTTGAAACCAAAGGTTTTCTTTATGTTTTTACCCTTCTTGTATGTTATACAATGTTTTTTTGGTTATGAAAACAATACCATTGGATTCCTTGTGAAATTTCAAGCAACTTTCATTTTTACATCTTTTCGTTTCGTTGAGTTATGAGAAAGTTATGAAGTTCAGAAAAAAAATGAAAAATTTACATTCGGCCTTGCTAGCGTCGACCCATGCGTCTACGCATACTGTAATGGAAACATTTTGAAACTCGCTGGCCTGTTTGCGTCGATGCATGCGTCCCTACAGGTCGATGCAAATACCCCTTTTCTTACTTTTTTTTTCCATTTTCTTCACAACTTGAAAACATCATAACTTCTTCATCCCTAGGGCTTTTTGACCCGTTCTTTTTGCTAAATGCTCGATTTAATGTCTAGTTTATGTTTGTAGCGAGAAATTTCGAAAAAAATTTATTTTTATTGAACTTATGTGTGTTTAAAGTGGATGATTTTTAGGGTTTTCTTAAGGTTCCTCTTGTTTCTTTTGATTGATCCCTTGGTTTTTCTTGTGCACATGGACTTGTATGAACCTCTTACACCTTGAATGAAAACTTACTTTCATGTTTAACTTAGCCTTAGGTTTGGAGTCGCCGGACTCCATGTAAGTGTCATATTTATGAACACTTACTTCCCTCTGGAACCTTGGTCATTATCAACAGTTCCTCACCCTTAGTTAGGCAATCTACGGAAGCTTTGATTCCTCATTCCTAGACAGGATACGTAGGCACAAGATGCGATATCTTGTCGAGCCACTAACAACTAACTCCTTCATCTCACGCCGTCGTGTGATCGAGACTATTTTACCTTACCCTTTATCCTAGCCTTAGGATTAGAGTCGCCGTACTCTATGTAGGTGTTCTGCCATGGACATTTACTACCTCTTTCCCGTTTAACCTAGACTTAGGTTTAGAGTCGTCGTACTCTATGTGATTGTCTTGCCATAGACATTTGCTTTACCCCTTGGAACCTTGATTATAATCAATTGTTCATTCATCCCTAGTGAGGTGAACTATGATTGCTCTGATTCCATCCTAGTCAGGATACGTAGGCACGAGATGCGATGTCTTGGCGAGCATACTTAGTGTATATACCCCAGGTCTTTACCTTGGTGAAATTCTGGCATAGCAGATAGCAGATGTCCTAACACATGTCAAGAAATTGTTCTCTGTACAACTTTAAAACAAGAGCAGATTAGACAAACTGATATTTAGAATATCAGTAACAGCAGTAAGACAGATGTTTCGACATCTGTTACAACATGTTAATCAAAACTGCCTATAAATTGCAGAATGATAAATAACACAGAATATGATACCAAGCCAGGAAGAAGAATCCACTATCAGTAGTATAGTTTTATGTAAACAACCGCTGTTTTACAGTAAACAACCTCTGGTTTACCTATCACTACCCAATGAAGACTTTATCTAAGAACTCCATCTTAGATAACAGAAACCCATCTCACTCCCTAAATCACAACCTGTGATTGTCCAATAGTTATAGTCACAATAACTGCATCATCCTACTTGAAAGGCACCCCTTTCAATACAAAGTTCAGTCAAGCATTCTTGACTAATAAGCTAACTTGGATTTGCTTAAAAGCTTCATCTAAGAATAATACACGATTCATTACCTACGGGTTTCTAAATCTGTACAAGTATCTATGTCTTCCACAATGTATCAAATCGATACAGAGGGAGACTTAAAAGAAATCCTACGACTCTCAAAACCCTAAACCCTACTTTCTAAAAGTTTATAAAATAGGATTCCTAAGTCTATGTTGTTCTCTCTCTTTCTCTCTCCTCTGGCCTAGGACTAGGTCTTCTTTTATAGCCTTCTGTCTTGGGCTTCAGATCTTCTATTTATTGATCCCTTGATCCATGTCTCTACTCTAGGAACTGATCTGCAAATATCCTACTGTTAGTAATAGACACGATGTCCTAACATCGTGTTAGGACATCTTGTGCAACATGTCTTCTTTCAGCAGAATTCTTCTTGTTGGAACATCTTGTACAACATCCTGTTTTACCAAAATTTGCTCAAATCTTTAGAGCCTTCACTTAGCACCTTTTCCTTAGCAAGAAAACCATAACATAACACAAATACTAACAAGAGGTTCCTGTAGAGTACTACAGATACTTAGGATGCTAGAACCTTCCCTAGGTATAACCAACCCCTGAACCTTAGATCTCTAGCTTTGTCGTTACATAGCGCAATTAGGGTTTTCTTCGATCTTTACCCTTTCCTTTGTATGAATCAAAGATCGGTGGTGAACTTCATGATTTGTGATTCAAGTTAATTAATAGCTTGATATCTGATTCTCACCGCAACACATGGATACAAGTTGAACATGTTAATGACAAGTTGGTAACAGTCAAACAAGGATATTAAGGTTCAAACATGGTTATAAGCTAGTAAGAGCATCACAAAGAGTTTAGGCATATAAGTATGTGTACAAAGGTATTTTCAAGACAAAGTTCAAGTTTTTAAGAACACTTAAAACATGGTATGATCAACACAAAGGTATCTACACACATCAAGGTCATGTAAACATGGAATAAAGTCACATGTTAAGGCAAAATATCAAGCAAAAAGTCTCATGGTATAGACAAAGTTCAACATACAATTTCTTGTAAACAATACACTTAAACATGTATTAAAATTAAGTAAGGACAAGTATTTACAAATTCACAACATCATTTAAGGTTCATTCAAGGTGTATATGGTTCAAATAATGCATTGTGAGCAAGGAAAGGCAATGTATTATTCCAAAGTTTCAAAAGAAGTCTTAAGAAAACCCTAAAAAGTCACACACTTTAAACACTCATAAATGTGAGAAAAATAATTATTTTTGATATTTTCTTTTCACAACTAGAAAATAGGCATTATCATGAATAATTTGAAAAAAGAATGGTTTAAAAATAATTAAAAAAATGAGAGAGTTGTGATAGTTTGAAAATGTGAAGAAAAGTAAGAAAATAAGGTATTAAAAAAATGGGAAAGGTCCCCGTGGGTGTTGAACCCACACTGGGTTGGCCGAGGCTTCAAAACTATACCAACTGAGCTAGCACGTGTGTGTGAAATAATGGTGGAAGCACTATATTATATATGAAGCTCATTTGAAAATTCATAAAAAATTAAAAGAACTGGGGCGAGGGGGATTCGAACCCTAGTTCTGGTGGTGACAAGGTACATAGGGCGCACAGGTTTAACCACTAGGGTGGTGATGCATCCATGTATCAAACCACACCCATTAATTTACAAAAGTTTACAAAATAGGATTCCTAAGTCTATGTAGTTCTCTCTCTCTCCTCTGGCTTAGGACTAGGTCTTTTTTTATAGCCTTCTGTCTTGGGCTTCAGATCTTCTGTTTATTGATCCCTTGATCCATGCCTCTACTCTAGGAACGGGTCTACAAATATCCTGCTATTAGTAACAGACACGATGTCCTAACATCGTGTTGGGACATCTTGTCCAACACGTCTTCTTTCAGCATAATTCTTCTTGTTGGAACATCTTGTACATCATCGTGTTTTACCAAAATTTGCTCAAATCTTTAGAGCCTTCAATCTCCCCCTTTTGACAAATTTTGGCTAAAACTCCATTTGCACAATAAACCCAGGATGCTCTAAAACCAGAGTAGAAAACCCCGAAGTCATTTCAGCCGGAAGCTTACACTCTTCTCATGTACCCATTACCCGTTTTTCTGGTGTACTTGAGGAAGAAGAGCACACCACTTCCTCTCAAACCAAGGACCAATACTAGTTACTAGAGCAACCAAACACCAACCTGACTTATCCCGTTAAGGACTTATAAAAGCAGACTACTACTCCAGATAACTCAGAACACAGGACACGACTATGTTCACAACTCAGATCACAGGACACAAAAGAAGGACTCATAACAAAAAGGAAACCTAAGACTCAGTCAGAATATCAGAACATTTTGTCCAACATCCTTGCAAACCAACTGCAAGGACATACTCAACCCCTGTACTTTTCTCCCCCTTTTTAGCCAAAAATAGACAAACATGTCAAAGACAGACCCATACCCAAACTGAACAAACCCAGAAGTGGATACATCCAATGAGAACACAACACAACAAAACAGACAACCTGAGACAAGATGAAGTCAAGACCACCCTTTATATACAATAGCGTTTTTCTTCAGATGTAACGAATTACATGTCCATTCAATATGAGCATTAATTGAAAGGATGTAGCTTCATAGACAGCAGTGCACTGACCAAATCACTTTTGACTGTTTCTTCTTTTAACGAGAACCATTCAAGGAATGCGCATTACCCAAGACACATGTTTAACACGCATTTCCTAAGACACATTCTCTCCACCGTCCAAAGAAATCAATAAGGATACAGCCATACATCCTAACCAATGTTTTGACATCTTGTCAGACTTTGTTTAGTCCTTCTTGTAACATCTGATGCATAGTCACAATGCCTTTCAAGGAACTCTAAAAAAAATTCTATCAACCAGCAGAAAAACAAAACTGACCAAGATGTTAAGACATTTCTTCAAACATCTCCCAGATAGCAGCAAAGACTCCCAAGATACTTGTATCACTCTGACTCAATCCATTGACACCTAATGACAGAATCAGAACAACCCGATAAGTCCACCTAGAAATTATACCAGTAGCGCAATGTCATGACATCTCGTCTGACATTACATCCTCACCTGAGGCATTCTATCACAAACTGCTTGAAACCACAAACAATCTTGATAAACTACTGCAGCAATATATCCAAAACAGAAGGTCAACTCCCCCTGTCTAAGATAACCAGTGCTCCTTTGCAAGAAGAACACCTTAAATGAATGGAAAACATAAGACGCATCTTCATGTCTTCAAGAGCGCACCCTCTGTTCAACACACCTACTAAACGTATTCACCTAATGCTTGATCCTCAAGCAATCCATGTACCACACTAGTACATTTAACAGTCAAAAGATCTCCCCCTATCTTTCACAAATGATGCTCCTTCAACAAGAAACACCCCAAAATCACCACATGATATCCCATGACACCTTCATGATCATATAGTGAAAAAGTACCAGGATCACATCCTTGTACCACAACCAACAAACTCTTGAATTGAGACCAAAATCACCATTGATCCCTCTCATCCAGAAACCATCCATACCCTGTACAAATCCACCTTGAATTTTACAGTCATAGATATCCTTGTTCCTTGAGATACAATCCAATTGAATCTGGAATGCTTCACATTCCTCAAAGAGACATACAGAGCCCTTTAGTTTACTAGCTCGCCCATATGTTCTTCACACTTGAAGGACATCAAACACATGCCCCAGAGATCCTCAGCTTACTTGCTTCACAAGCACCAAACTGATCCACTTCTCTCTAGCATGACTTATAGCAGAAGAAACCACCTCCCCACAAGCATTCTGACCTCAGCAAGAGTCAGTTTTCCAGATAAACACCCCATGATCCAAAATAGTCTTCAATTTATCGTTCTCCCATATGATAAGATAGAACACTTCTGATTCAACTGGTGAATATCTGCTTCCACAATCTAAACTTCAAGTTCAGAAACCATGATGATGTTCTAACATCAGTTAGGACATCCTGATCATATCACAGACACCATACACTATGGTTCTTGATACAATTACCACTGGACTTACTATCTACATAATAATCCAGCTGAAGATATTCAAAGAACACAGTTCATCCAGCTTGATCAATAAGAACATCAGACAATCACAGAGAGAAATAAACTCTCATTCAACTCCTAAAAGAAGGTAATCTTCCATAAGTAACTTAGGACTTCTACCACAAGCTCCAAGGTATGAACAGAACCAGAACCTCCTTTGATTTTCAACCAACTACCATTCTGCACAAGAGTAATTAGTTCCAAGCACACTGCTTGCATAAAGATCAACCAAATTCCACTGTTTGATTAACCTCGGCTTTCTTCAGAGTTCTAGAAAATCTTCTGATCCACCAATGAAACCTAATCTTCAAGTTACACAATCCACTTACTCCATAGCAAGCCATCTTAGTTACACCAAGATTCAGACATGTAACATCTACTCCTTCTTGCAGCTCCCGCAAACTACATGAGATAGACCTTTTTGAAGCATTAATTCCATTTATTTCTAAGAAGATCAACTTATCTTGCCACAACATCAACTAAGACCCTGAAGTTTCTGCTAGATGTCACAACATCTGATCAGACATCCAACTGGAGAATTCAGTTCTTCCTTCTGCCACTTAGAAGAACTTCCTCCCTATAACAGAACAAGAGTTCCATGTTCTCATAGACTTGATTAATGATATCAAGTTAAAGTAGACAACATCCATCCTGCTTTGTTGTACTGCAACACTCACCTCATCTTCAGATATCCCAAACCTGCCAAAGCTTGATTCTTCAGAAAAGATTAGTCACACAAGATCCTTACAAAAGGAATCCCACATTCCTTAAGTAGAGACTTCTTCAGAAAGTCAGAGAGAACTGCCACTTATCCTTGACCTCCAAGATGAGGAAAATCGCATGCTCCTATGCACCTAGATCATAAATAAACTGACCCGAGCAGTGTTATCCCAAGCACCATATTCTAGACAAGTCTCTTGCCAGGAAACTTTCAAGAAAAAAATAGATGCTTCTAGTAAAACTGGAACACACCTGCTGCACTCCAATACTCCTAGGTTAGAAATAAACTAAACCAAGAGAACTGTCTTCATCTTCACTTCCAACAGTACTACATTCTAGTCAAGCTTCCTGCCACGAACCTTCCTAGTCTGAATACATGCCTTGTAATAAAGACTGATCGTACCACACACACGTGTATGGTACCAAGATCATCAGCTACAACTCCTTTGCTCCAGAGATTCACTCCTTGAATCAACAGGCTTCTACATATACTCCACTGTCAAGATGTTTCAACATCTAATATAACACCAGTTTCTTATCTTGACTGTACCCATTCTCCAAAGAACAAATCTTTGAGCAGATGCAACAAGAGATGTTGAACTTCCTGGTGTACCAACTTGTAACCAGTGATCTTGTACTCCAACATACAAGGATAATCAATTAAATATTTGTAAATTCCATAAATAGAAATTGATCTTAAATCCTTGTCCTCAAATCCTTACATCCTGTGGGATATACGATCTACCATAAATCAACACAACTGTGTCAACATCTTTCCAGTCAACCAATATGTTGAGACATCAAGTCTGCCACCCTTGAGTCAACCTGCCTATGACTTTCCTTTGCTAATAGAATACTTGAAAGTTATGAATGGTGAAAATAAATCACCTCCCACTATCTCCAAGTTGAATAACATCTATTAGCATCAGAGATCTTCAGAAATCCATCTTCAACATGAGAACAAATTATCCTTCTGAAAGAGCTCTTCAACCACGACCAGATATGCCTTTATGAGTGGACTTGAGTGAAAACTCAAGTATCTTTGGCAACTTAGTCGAAAAGAACATTTACCAAATTCATAGATCATGAACTTTGATAAACACGATCTCAACTAACCTTCTCTTCAAACTGCCTTCAAGATACAAGTTGGAACCAAACCTCCAAGTATCAAGTCAACATAACAAGAATCAACCAACAACTCTCTCCATTCCATTGCTCCCGACTTTGGAACGACTAGATCTTTCACACATGCAGATATCTTCAAGAAAAGAAGCCAAAAATCAAGATCTTCCACAATCTTTCTTCTGTCACAAATCCAGAATCCCATAAATACTTGAGTTCTTCCATCAAAAACATATGCAGCAGAACCACCAAGGAACATCTTCAACATGCCCTAATAAGACGTCAGAATATTTTATAAGACACCACACAAGAGAACTAGCCACTCTTCCCGAAGTTGCTGTAGAAATTCCTCAAGAAACAAGAACAACCACCAGTAGTTATTACCTTCGATCCAGAACATCCGTCCATCCATTAATACCCTTGAGTATGTCTGAGTGAACGATCTGATCTCCCAAAACTCCTCCTTGTTTAAAGCGCCAAAAAGTATCTCCCAAGATGTTATCCAGAAACAGACAGGATGCCTGCTCTGATACCAATTGAAATTCTAGAATAGCAGATAACAGATGTCCTAACACATGTCAAGACATTGTTCTCTACACAACTTTAAAACAAGAGCATATCAAACAAACTGATATTCAGAATATCAGTAACAGCAGCAAGACAGGTGTTTCGACATCTGTTATAACATGTTAATCAAAACTGAACTGTAAATTGCAGAATGTTAAACAACACAGAATATGATAACCCAGTATGGTGCAAATCACCTACATCTAGGGGCATACCAAACCAGGAAGAAGAATCCACCATCAGTAGTATAATTTTATGTAAACAACCGCTGGTTTACAGTAATCAACCTCTGGTTTACCTATCACTACCCAATGAAAACTTTATCTAAGAACTCCATCCTAGATAAGAGAAACCTATCTCACTCCCTAAATCACAACCTCTGATTATCCAACAGTTATAGTCACAATAATTGTATCATCCTACTTGAAAGACACCCCTTTCAATACAAAGTTCAGTCAAGCATTCTTGACTAACAAGCTAACTTGGATTTTCTTAAAAGCTTCATCCAAGAACAATACACGATTCATTACCTACAGGTTTCTGAATCTGTACAAGTATCTATGTCTTCCACAATGTATCAAATCGATACAGAGGGAGACTTAAAAGAAATCCTACGACTCTCAAAACCCTAAACCCTACTTTATAAAAGTTTACAAAATAGGATTCCTAAGTCTATGTCGTTCTCTCTCTCTCTCTCTCTCCTCTGGCCTAGGACTAGGTCTTCTTTTATAGCCTTCTGTCTTGGGCTTTAGATCTTCTGTTTATTGATCCCTTGATCCATGTCTCTACTCTAGGAACTGATCTGCAAATATCCTACTGTTAGTAATAGACACCATGTCCTAACATCGTGTTAGGACATCTTGTCCAACATGTCTTCTTTCAGCAGAATTCTTCTTGTTGGAACATCTTGTACAACATCCTGTTTTACCAAAATTTGCTCAAATCTTTAGAGCCTTCACTTAGCACCTTTTCCTTAGCAAGAAAACCATAACATAACACAAATACTAATAAGAGGTTCATGTAGAGTACTACAGATACTTAGGATGCTAGCACCTTCCCTAGGTATTGTCGCTCCCGGGATTTTCATCCAAGTACAAACGCGAAAGTGGTGCGGAAATAGAGTCGCCAGCAATGTGTATTTATCCCAAGAGAGGGAAAGGAAACACTTCGTAAACCAGGGGAAAGGAAAAGCATGGTCTCACAACCAAGAGAAATGGGAAAGGGAGTCGGTTATGCGAAGGGAAGGTGTTAGCACTCCACGCGTCCATCATACTCGATGGGATCTACGCTTGTTGTCTCGATCAAAGGGTGTCGTCGTCTGGAGCTCCACTGCTACTGGAAAGGAGAAGGAACGAGAAAGGAAAAGGGTGTCCCTCGGAGTCCTAGGCCTACGTATTCCCTCAGGAACGGGAAAATCAGAGTCAACGTAGTTCAGACACAAACTAAGGGGGGAGGTTGCTCGCCAAGACATCATCGTCTCGTGCCCACGTATCCTCAATCTAACCAGAAAGAGGAAATCAGAGCAGTCGTAGTTCGACTTAACCAAGTCGGTGTTTTTTATGAGCGACGCTAAGTTCGCGTCCGGCAGTTAGGGTCGATGCCTATTTGCGACGAGACGGGAGTAACGTGCCCTTTTCTGAAAATGAGGTTTTAAACTTACCGATCCCGAAGGATAAAAAGGTTTGATTTGGTTTTGTGTTTTTTAGACAAGAAGTGTTTTTGAAGTTGTTTGTAACTTGCATTGCACCCAAGTCTACAACATAGGATCGAATGTATCGCGTATCGACCCAAGACGGGACGCATGCTAAACACTCTAAGAAAGTGAAGGAAGATCCCCCACTATCTCATTTCCCACATATAAGGCTCATGCGCAATACATGTTGATCCTTTATTAAGTGTTTTGTAAAGATTATGAGATGAGAAGAGAAGACTCAAGTTGAAAAGAAAACACTAAAGGGAATCTAACTTGTTCCTAATGTTATCATGCAAATGTGGCCCTAAGGTCAGGATCAAGAGGGAAGTCTACCTAATGTTGTCATGCATGGATTGCTATCCTAATGTCTCTCCTACCTCTGACTTAATCGAAAATTAAGTGGAGCTAGGAATCCTACGGGATCATGTCATCGGACAAGTAAACACGGGATGAATCAATCACACAATGAAATAAAAGCAACTAAGGGGTAAACAGTGTCAGTTAATAATAATACCACACAATCACAATAAGAAATAGGGAGCTTTAGCCAAGGGGTCATATCAACCGAGGCAAACAAGATAGGTGTGGGAAATAGGGGTGCTCGCCCAATGGTATCAAGAACCATGGAGAGCAGAGTAAGAAAGGGGAAGATGTGAATCAGATCACATAAGCATAAGCATTGGTCAATGCGAGCTATAGACAAGACATGGGGGTTTGATTGCTAAACCCTTCTTCCACTTGACGGACTCGATAACGAGAGCAGGTGATGTTCAAAGCTTCAATCATGTAATGAGAGCTAAGAACGACTCAACTAGAATAACTGGGGTCGATTGCGAACCCTACCTTCCGTCAATTGCCTTCTTGGAGGTCTTACAAAAGGATATGGGAATGGGATGCCTCTTTAGAGGTCTTTAGGCACAATATTAAACAAGCACAGTCATGGCCTCACTTGAGGACTTTCCATACAATCCTACTTATCATGGCATCGACTATTCCTACTTCTCATGGCATCGAAAGCAGTAAAGTGCGGAATGAGATAAAAGGGAAAAGAAACTATACCAAACGGATAACAATCCGAAGCAAAAGCAAACAAAGTAAGAAACCCATAATACTTCGAGCAAGCTAGCATCGACAAACAAAGCAAGTCAGAAATCGTGTATCTGACATAAGCGTCAAAGCATGGTCATTGTGAAAATTAATCACAACCGACATGTGGTGTGTATCAGACACAACCACACAATCCAACAATACACCTGGAAGAAACGCAATCCAGACAATACGCAAGCAAGTATATACATCTCACAAAGTGAGAGACAAGATAAGTCGTGTCAGAAAAGAATTCGTATCCCACAAATAAAGTGGAACACGAAGCAAACGAACCACAAGGTGAATCACGTCGGAATCGGATTCGCGTCCCACAAATAAAGTGGAACACAATGCAATCACGTCATCTCGGAAATTCCCTCAAAAATCCTTGCACAACTTAACACACGAGTTAGAAACAACAAGCAAATGCAACCGGAAGTTGCACGTTTGCATCACAACCCAAAATCAAATAGAATAATGAGTATACAAGTAGTGAACATGCATCGGAACACATACTTTAAAAACCGGGCAGCAAGGTTGTTGTAACACGAATCATGCGCAAAATCAAACCGGAATCAAACAAACTCAAGCACAATGATTCACAAATGACCAATAAACATAAGCACATGTCAAATCAAGGTCAAGACGCAAATTTCATACAAAACGTAGCTTAAAAGCATTAAATTAGAAAATATGCGTCGAAAATCATCGACTCGGAATCAAACGAAAATCGCATGGTCGCTTGCAAACGTGCCAACGGATTCAAAAATGAACTCGGTTTTGCAAAATTCCGCTCGGAAGTGGCACTTTTAGGCCGATTTCTTCGGCTGGCAGTAGCAAAACAGTAGAAAAAAGTCGTCTGAAATTGACTAAAAAGTTCACCAATGGCTCCGGAATCATCAACAAAGTCGAGTTACACTATTCGCATTCGCGAAAACGCGCTACGGTTAGGAAGTTATGATCAAAACGCGTTCTTCGACACACGGCACATGAACAACATCATCAATTAAGCATCAATCTATCCTATTCCGGATTTGCACATTGAAACAAGCATAAATTTAAGAGTCAAACACTTCAATCAATATCAAGTCACAACAATTAGCTCTCTTAGGAATTTTGTCAAACACCTCACATGCACCAATTATTATAAGTCAACTTTAACAAGAATTTCCAATTATGCACCACAACAATTACTAGAATCAATTAATCAAGCATCCATCAACAATCAATTCAAAGATTAATTCATATAATCTCCACAAACTTAATTCAACTTGAAAACTCAATTCAAGAAACAATTCAACAATTATTCATGAATTAAAGTTTAAGAAGCTAACCGAATGAAGAATCGACGAAGAAATTGCGAATCCGAAGGGAGTGAGGCGCGATCGCGGACGGAGGAGAGGAGGAGAGAGGGAGGTCCGGCGCGGTGGTGCTTGACCGGAGGGAGGTGGTGCGCGATTATGAGAAGGGAGTGGGAAGAGGGAGATCGCAAGCAGAGAGGGAGAGATCGGAGAGATTTCTTGATTTTCCGGATTTTGCTCTTGAGTTTGATATGAACTTGATGAAGATCTTGATGATTCTTCAAGAACAATTGAGAGAATAGTGTTTGATCTTTGAGAGAGGGTTTTTTGAGTGTTTTTGGTGTTTGTGAGTTATGATTGAAGTTATGAGAGAAATAATGGGTCAAAAGAATATATAGTGGAGTCTAAAATGAAGGGCAAAAGGTAGAATTTTGGCTTAAGTGAAAATAACACCGTCTTCGGCAAGAAATTTCGACTCTGAGCCTTCCACAACATCGTCCGCCTCTAAATCACAGTTGCAACGCAAAAAGAACGGGCGTCATACGATCAAAATCGAGTGCGATCGATACGTTTAAGCTGCAAGACGTCACTGAATAAGTTGTTTTTTCAGCTTATTTGGTGTCCGCTACTCGAAAATGTGACGAGGTCAACCTCTTCGGAGCATAATCTCGACTCTACTTTGTCAGAAAAGTTGTAGATCTATGAGTCAGTGACCTCGTGTTAAAATGTGAGCTCAAACGGACAAACAACGAGGGAGATATGAATTTTCTCTCGAAACAACTCTCAGCCATTTTTCCGATTCAGCACGTCAGTTTTGCGAAATAAACCAAACCGACAATCTTCGGAGTACCTTTAGGACTCGAGCTTATCTTGGAACTTGAAGATGATAAAATTTGTGAACCAACGCTTCGAGATTGGACGCAATCTGATGAAAATTGACCGAGTTATGAATTTTAAATAATCTGACAGACAGTGCACTGCATCAAAGAACCCCACTGGTAATTCACATTTTCGGGGTCCTTCCGCTCGGACCTGACCCAAACTGAATTCACGGCACGAATATAACATCTTAACAGAATTTTAGGCACTGGAACGGCATCAATCTGACGAACGAGCTGAGAGTTATGAATTTTTTAGTGTCCAAAACTCACTGGTTCATCACTGTTTTTCACTGTATCGACTCTGAAAACTCGCACATTCGGAGATCTTCTTCAAAGAATTAGTTCTCGGCCAAAACACGAAAGTTGGATACGATGTCAAGAAGGAACTTTTGGCATGCGAATCTCTCAGAAACGTTAATCCAATCAGAAGTTACGAACTCTTGAATGCCGCTAGCACAGTTAATCGGCGAAACCGAAATTTCAGAAACAATTAATTCTCACCACTTTCCTTGATGAATTGGCCTCCGAGATGAACATAAAAGTTGTGGAGAATGCCGAGACGGTTCTAACTTTTGAATTTCAGACCAAAATGAGTTTCCGGGCGAGAGTTACAAATTTTGCAAATTGCACCGTAAAACTGATATTCTGCTTAAACTTCTCTGAATCACCCGAGAACTTTAGCTTCCTCTGAGATTCTTGTGCACGTGTCGCATGACGAAATAAACGTCTGTCGCAACCTGTTAAAGCTTAGTGGAAATAATTTGGTCATATCACAATGCATGTATGTTCATGTATGTTTATGATGCAATTATGATCTAAATGCAATGCCATGAAACATAAGCTAGATAAAAATCAAGAGGGCAAATTTTGAGGTGTTACAGTTGCCCCTATTCAAGCTTCTTGAATCTGAGGGTATGGGAGCGAAGATTTCCAGACAATCGAGATACATGAAGATTGAATACTAAAATAACTTGGAAATTTGCAAACTGTGGGGATAACAAAATAGAGTTGTTTACGAGGACGGCCGCAGACGAACTCGAAAAGGAAGACCAGCCACAGACGGGCTACCCAACAAAAGAATACGAGGACGGCCGCAGACGAACTCAAAAAGGAAAACCGGCCACAGACGGGCTACCCAACAAAAAATAAAATGAGGACGGCCGCAGACGAACTCGAAAAGGAAGACCGGCCACAGACGGACTACCCAAAAAATAAAGCGAGGACGGCCGCAGACGAACTCGAAAAGGAAGACCAGCCACAGACGGGCTACCCAACAAAACTAAAACGAGGACGGCCGCAGACGACCTCGAAAAGGAAGACCGGCCACAGACGGGATACCCAACAAAAGAACAAATCGAGGACGGCCGTAGACGAACCCGAAAAGGAAGACCGGCCACAGACGGGCTACCCAACAAAAGTAAACGAGGACGGTCGCAGACGAACTCAAAAAGGAAGACCGGCCAAAGACGGGCTACCCAACAAAAGATAAAACGAGGACGGCCGCAGACGAACGCAAAAAGGAAGACCGACCACAGACGGGCTACCCAACAAAAATAAAGCGAGGACGGCCGCAGACGAACTCGAAAAGAAAGACCGGCCACAGACGGGCTACCCAACAAAACTAAAACGAGGACGGCCGCAGACGAACTCGAAAAGGAAGACCGGCCACCGATGGGCTACCCAACAAAAGAATACGAGGACGACCGTAGACGAACTCGAAAAGGAAGACCGGCCACAGACAGGCTACCCAACAAAAATAAAGCGAGGACGGCAGCAGACGAACTCGAAAAGGAAGATCGGCCACAGACGGGCTACCCAACAAAAATAAAGCGAGGACGGCCGCAGACGAACTCGAAAAGGAAGACCAGCCACAGACGGGCTACCCAACAAAACTAAAACGAGGACAGCCGCAGACGAACTCGAAAAGGAATACCGGCCACAGACGGGCTACCCAACAAAAGAATACGAGGACGGCCGCAGACGAACTCGAAAAGGAAGACCGGCCACAGATGGGCTACCCAACAAAAATAAAGCGAGGACGGCCGCAGACAAACTCGAAAAGAAAGACCGGCCACAGACGGGCTACCCAACAAAACTAAAACTAGGACGGCCGCAGACGAACTCGAAAAAGAAGACCAGCCACAGACAGGCTACCCAACAAAAATAAAGCATGGACGGCCGCAGACGAACTCAAAAAGGAAGGTCAAGCTGAATGTGGACTTCGCTGGGGATAAAGTGAAATAAACTCTTCTGAGTTATGCCATCTCTGCTGAGGAAGAGAACTAGGTTTCACAAAATAAGTCAGACGAGAACTGACTACCAGGCAAGAACTGGTTTTCACGAAATAAATCAAACGAGAACTTACTACCAGGCGAGAACTGGATTTCACAAAATAAGTCAGATGAGAACTGACTACCAGGCGAGAACTGGATTTCACCAAATAGGTCAGACGAGAACTAACTACCAGACGAGAACTGGGTTTCACCAAATAAGTCAGACGAGAACTGACTACCAGAAGAGAACTGGATTTCACCAAATAAGTCAGACGAGAAATGACTACCAGACGAGAACTGGATTTCACCAAATAAGTCAGACGAGAACTGACTACCAGACGAGAACTAGATTTCACCAAATAAGTCAGACGAGAACTGACTACCAGACGAGCACTGGATTTCACCAAATAAGTCAGACGAGAACTGACTACCAGACGAGATTTGGATTTCACCAAATAAGTCAGACGAGAACTGACTACCAGACGAGAACTGGATTTCACCAAATAAGTCAGACGAGAACTGACTACCAGACGAGAACTGGATTTCACGAAATAAGTCAGACTAGAACTGACTACCAGAAGAGAACTGGCTTTCACCAAATAAGTCAGACGAGAACTGACTACCGGGCGAGGACTTGATTTCACGAAATAAGTCAGACGAGAACTGAATACCAGGCGAGAACTGGATTTCACAAAATAAGTCAGACGAGAACTGACTACCAGACGAGAACTGGCTTTCCAAAATAGATTGGCCAATCAAAGGCGAACTCCTAGCAAAGATACGGTCGTGAGCCAAAAGGGTGAGAGGTAAAATCAACGGACTTACAACCCACAGATAAGATGACTCCACTGGGGAAAGGAGAAGTCTAAATAAAAGACTTTTCCGGGGAGCACAGGTAGGATGAACACATTCCTCGGCGATCTCACCGAGGATAAACCAAAATCTCCTGAGTTATGCCATCTCTGCTGATAAAGAGAACTGGCAAACAAAATCTCCAGAATTATGCCATCTCTGCTGAGAAAGAGAACTGGCAAAGAAAATCTCTTGAATTATGCCATCTTTGCTGAGAAAGAGAACTGGAAAAGAAAGTATCAAACCTGGCTTATGCTTCGAATGCATATGTTTGAATTTTTATATGGCGTAATGCTCCATACGAAATGGAAATGCTACGCGTTTGGGAGGATGCCATGTAATGATGCTTATGCAATGCAAAAAGAAACGCTCCAGCAAAATAAATGCTAAAGACAAAGGCAGCTCCACCGGGGATGACAAAATAAATTGTCCTTTGAGTCCAAGAACTCTGCTGAGAAGAATCACACTGAGCAATCCCTTTGATCAACAACTTCTGCTGGAGATGAAATCCCAAAAGAACATCCACTCTACTGGGGATTATACATAACTCTTTGAAAAGGAAACCATGGCCTGAATCAGAAGGGTGCCAAATATCACTTGGACTTAAAACCTGTTGGGGATGTCAACCACTGTTGAACAAATCGCTGCGAGGATTACCACCAAACTCTGCTTGGGGAGACAAATCACCAATACTAGACCTGCTGGGGACACCATTGGACTTAACCCGCTGCTGGGGAAATGACTTCGCCCTTATCCTGTCGTTGCTGGTGAAAACACGTTTCCTGACTGGCCGAGGGGAATAGACACCAATACTCTGTGGGGAAGACAATATCTCTGTCTCGTGAACATGCTCCACAAATCTCATGTGGTTGCAAAACAACATCCATCCCAAAGCAATCCACTTTAGAAGCTGGTTGGGGAACAATCTTTTGTACTCTTACTGGGGAAAGTGATAGTCTGATAAGGATGATGAAACCTCAATGCCAGGGAGAATAACCCTGCTAGGGAGAAAAGTCAACGAAACCTGCCGAGGGATATCATTGAGCTTAACCTGCTGTTGGAGGAGAGATTTTACCCTGCTGGAGATCAGAGCGTGCCGTTGCTGACGGAATTACACTTCCTGACCTGCTGAGGAAAGTGAGTACCAGACTCTGTGGGGAAAATAAAATCTTTTCAAAAGACATCCAACACCTCTCCTGTGGGAGATACAACCACATTCACCTCGGAGCAATCCACTTCAAACTGCTTGCTGGGGAATAATAACCCAACCATGACTTTGGCTAGGGAGCACAATCCTCTGCACTCTTGCTAAGGAGAATGAGTTCTGCTGAGGATGATGTACTTTCAGTGCTGGGGAGAGTAACTCTACTGGGGAAAAACAAACTTGTTACCCAGTGTTGGAATACAAATAGAGTTATGGTTTTGTTATCGGTCCACAGGGATTGTTCGGTGATATTGCATCCGTTCTATAATCGTAACATTTCAAACTTTAAAGTAACAGGGTGTTTTAGGTTGGTTTCGTAGCGTTCGCATTCAAATGTAATTAAAAGCGGTAAAGAGATTGTTTTAACGGTTTATAAAAGCATGTCAAGATTAGGGTTCGACAAACCACGTTGCACGTATATAATCGATAAGAAAATTAACTCGGTTAAATGATAAATACAATCACATATCCTCCCAATATGTTTATCTCTAACACATATTGTGAGTTTTACCATTTTGATCCTTTGTTGATTTCTCACACAAACTATCAAAATGACAACATTAAAGTTCAATATTTGGTGAACATCAACACACATTACTATCTCTAGCCAATGGACATTGATGGATGAAAAACCTAGGTAAAGAGTAGGAACACATTTCTCAATCATGAACCAACACAAAGAATAAACCATATAATCAAGGTTTTTCATCATACATTCATCATCTAAGAGTTCACAAGCTAGAATCAATCCATATACATACAAAGGAAAGGTTTACCTACCATCTAACCTTGACATAATAGAGAAATTAGCTACACATATTCATGGTAGCTTGATCAACAAGAATCGGGAGAAGAGAATCGAGCATCAACGACGATTTCTCGACAAAATGATACTTTTTAATCTTCCAAAGATGAAGTGCTACAGTGTATAATGTATTTTGATCTAAAAGTGTACCAAGGACAGCCTAAATTTCTGAACAAAACAACTTAAAAAGGGGCTGAGAATCA
The DNA here is from genome assembly GCA_022829125.1 of Lathyrus tuberosus. NCBI lineage: Eukaryota > Viridiplantae > Streptophyta > Magnoliopsida > Fabales > Fabaceae > Lathyrus > Lathyrus tuberosus. Next base: position 5,812,254 of record JALAZF010000132.1, on the reverse strand, counting down.
CGGAGCGCGCTGAGTGCGCAGACGCCCGCTAAACGGGCTCAACTTACAAACTAAACTGCCTAAGAGCGCGCTGAGCGGGCTAGGGACCCCGCTGAGCGTGCAACTCTCTGTAATTACTTCCACCAGCGGGCTTGGAGCGCGCTGAGCGGGCTTCAAGCATGCTCCAAAAATGATTATTTCCCAAAACTGCTTTTGTGGGGCCTTCATAACTCCATTCTTCACACTTCCATGCAAAAATCTGCAATAAAAACACAAAAGTTAAATAGATAAGTCAAATAACGAAATTAGCTAGAAAACGGTTATAAAACGGAAACAATGGGAAAAGGCTTGGATTTACAAATAAAGCTCACGAAAAGGTGCTAAAAACTAATATAAATATTAACACTTCTTAGCACCTAACAACTCTCCCCAACTTGTTTCTTTGTTTGTCCTCAAACGAAGGTAAAATAGAATAGAAGCAAGCGGTAAACCGGAAACAAACACCAACAAAAATTAATGGTTCAAACCAGATTAACACGCACGCAAGTACCGCTCGGCCTTACAAAGAATGAAAACATGTAAATGAACTAACTTCTAAACATAAATAACAAGCACAAATCATAAGCAAACAAATGTTCAAATTGGAATCACCTAATTTATTCACATGAGCCTAGCTCAATATATATACAAGGGACAAAACACACTCATTAGCAAAAGTATCAACATCCAGAATAATTCATGCATTCATCAAACCAATTCAACAAGAAAACCAAGGAAACAAAGATCTCTTAAGGGCTTCTAAAGGTTGTAACTTGGCAAGGTTTAACAAGAAAGGGATATTTGTAAAAGGCCATTGAAACAAAGTGGTTAACAAAAATTTTTAACAATGAACAACATGCCATTAACCCACTTAGACAAACCTCATAACAATTCAATTCAATCCTTTCTTTTCTTTTCTATTCTTTTCTTATGGTGCACTCTTTCATTCTATTTAGAATGTCATTTTTCATTTTCTTTTCAAGCAACTCCCTTTGGAGTGCAAAGCATAACACAAAATAGTGTTTCATGTTTCTTTCCTTTTCACAAGAGGCACCAATTCACCTTTTCTTTTTCTTTTTCACAAGCTAGAACCACTCTCCCCAACTTTAAACCATACCATATTTAATGTGCAATGTTCTTCAAAAGTATGTTCAAACAAAGGGTTAAGTGTATAAAAAAAGCTAGAATGAATCACATTGATTACTTTTTAGCATCAACATCCCACTATTGAGTGGATTCCTTTGATCATTCGATGGGTTGATGCAAGATTCATTCCAATTTCAAGGCTCAACATGGCTAGCAAGTGCTCACACCTCTCACAAGGTAAAATTGAAGTTTATTTGGATTGGTGGTTTTTCTCATAATCAAAAATTGCCTAGATCATTTCAATGTTTCCAAGGTTTACAAATGAATACAAGATTAAACATGAATCATACGAGCTAAACAACAATTACAAAATCTCTTAATATTTATGAACAATGGAGGGACTCACATTTGTGGTTGTGTCCTAATTGATTCTAAAATGAACAAAAATGCAAAATGAAGAAAAGCTTGAAAATTATGTAAAGCACAAAGTTCATAAACATACTGACATTCTACAAAGCACAAAACAGAGTACCTTTGTGTGCACCAACTTAGAATTTTATCATCACCATCAATGAATGGTGAAGTGCATCACTTATTGTTCAAAGAAGCAAAATTGCTTCATCCACCAATTACCTTAAAAATAAAGGGCAAACAACAAGAAATTTATGTACAAACAAACCATAAAAACATAGAACAACATCCCCCCGGATGTTAAATCCATTAATCAACAAAAATTTGAACAAATATTCAAACTCACATCCGCCCGGATGGAGAATACAAAATTCCTACACAAGGTAGTTAATACACAATCCAAACATAATAATTATACCAAAATAAAAAAAAAACAAAAATATAATAAAGGACTAATCAAACCCAACATCAGTCAAAACTAGAGCTAGACGCTCCATGACCCGCTCCATCATAACCTTCATCGTCATCAAGGTCGCCTTCGCCTGCCCCCTCCGGAAAACCAAGCCTGCCCTCAAACCAACGAGCATAAGCAATGAGGTCTTCGCGAGACCTCAACCGGTGGTCCACATGTGGTTCCCGAATCTGCAACTGCAACTGCATCATAGAATCATGCATAAATAATAAAGCCCGCTGATGAGCCTCGTACATGGCCCAATTGGCCTCAGCACTTGGATCATAAGCGTGCCAGCGTCCACGGCCGCGCCCGCGAGCAGGAGCAGCAGCAGCTACAGGGACAGCCTTCTCTAAATCAATCACCCCCATACAATAACGGGTGACATAAACATCATCTACAACCTGGAGCTTCACATTCCCATGCGTAGGTAATGCAACTTGCGCCTCATGGCATAAAGCCATAATCAACCCTGGATAAATAAGGGCACAAGCCACACGATCTCCAAGCGGTGTACCGCTGGTGGCAGTTCTCTTCATCTCATTAGAAATAATACGTGCAAAATCCACGGTATGGCCCTCTCTGCATAAATGAAAAATCAGATCCGCGGTCTCCATGGTAATAGAGGAGGTATGGCTTCTTGGTCGAAGGTTGTATAGAACAACAGACATGACAAGCTGTGAGATAGTATCCAACACCCTCCTAGCAAACTTTAGGGGCGCTCCATTAGCGCTTAAAGTGTAAGTACCCCCGCCTCTGCACAAAGCATCCCTAAGTTGGTCGGTATTCCAATTCCGCCGAGCCAACGTCCTTCCAAAGTCACACAACTCATCTGGTCCCAGCTGAAGTGGGTTTCCAAGGTACGTATTGATGGAATCCCTTAAGAAATCGATTTCTTTCCCCCGAACCCAAGTTTTGAAAGTGAACGCATCACCAACAGAGGGTAACGCATTAACATAAAACTCCCTCACAATGTCTATGTGGTACTCAGGAAAGGGAGAACCAAGCTTATCCCACGCACCACCTTGGAAAAAATGGGCCATGTTTCTATGGGGACCATCTGGATCAATCACAATTAACCTGTCCGGCCAAATCGCTCTCTTTTCAAGTTGCACGTATCGTTGTTGTTGCTCGAGGCCAACAAAATGCGTTGTATCAAATTGGCCAGCAGGAGCTCGTCTGTTAGGATTTGACGTAGAACCAACAACTCGTTGTTTCTTTCTTCCCGACATCTGAGAAAAAACAAAAAACAACATATACACAAAACAGTACCACACGTTAGCGAAAACAGCATGCTAAAATTCCTAATTTATAAAAAAATACATAGAACAATCACAGCACAGAAGAACAGAATAAGGAAAAGGGGGAATTTTCTACAAATATCTGAGCGCGCAGGAGCGCGCTGAGCGGGCTCTGCAAAATGCAGAGAAAACCCCCTCTGCAACAGATGGTTCCAAAAGGTAAAAACTACATTCAATTCCACTACACAACCATTTTTACAGAGAAATGCTCAAAATGAATTCACAAAAATCAAAAACAAATTAAACTTTTCACAAAACCTAATTCTAAAATTTCATACCCTAAATTCTAAAATTCTAACTTCTAACAAACATGCAATCATACTAAATAACATTTATACTAAAACCAGTCTTAAACAGAAGCAAAGGAAAGAAGTAGAACAAGAACATTCAACATTTAACAACAATGTCCCAAAAATGGGTTTCTAAATGAAAATGAAAATTTTAAAATTAAAGACTTACAGTGTTGAAGATGATGATGCTTAGCAGAAAAATTAAGAAAGATGTTGTAGAGAACTTGAAAATCCAAGGAGATTTTGAAAAACTTGAAGGAGGAGAGAGCACAAGAGAGTTTTGAGAGAAAATGAGGGAAATGAGGCAAGGGTTCTGAACCCTAGCAACATAAACATCATTCTGGGCCGAGTACAGCATTGTGTGCCCAGAAAAAATAAAATATTTTTTTTTCAAAATTTCGCAGACCGCGCTCAGCGGGCTGCTTACTGCCTGGAAGGGGTCCAAAATTTCAAAAGCGCGTTGAGCGGGCACTGAAATGCTCAGAATCCTCCCAGCTTGAAAATTTCAACTAACAGCAGTCCAAAACAACACTCTAAGCAGCATACAACATCAATTTTACAGAAAACACAATCTAAACAGCAAATGGACTATAAATGCGATAAATACTTACAGTGTTGGGGTGCCTCCCAATAAGCGCTTGTTTAACGTCGGATAAGCTCGACGATTCAAGATGCTCACTTAAGAACATCAAGAAGAACAGAGCAACACTCGCGATCAAAATTCCCTCCTAGGTAAATTTTCAGACGTTGACCGTTTACGGTCCAACAGTCTTTCTTCTCCAAGTCCTCGATCACGACTGCTCCAAAACTCTTTACTTCTTTGACACGGAATGGTCCCGACCACTTTGATTTTAATTTTCCCGGAAAAATCTTTAACCGGGAATTGAACAAGAGAACCAGCTGGCCAACTACAAATTCCTTATGCTTAATCTTCTTATCATGGTATCCTTTCACCTTCTCTTTGTACAACCAACTTGAATGGTATGCGGCATTCCGCATTTCTTCCAACTCAAGCAATTGCATTTTTCTTTTGTCACCGGCCAAGTTCTTATCGAAATTTAACATTTTCAAAGCCCACAAAGCCTTATGCTCCATTTCAACCGGTAGATGGCAAGTTTTACCATAAACCAATTGAAACGGAGTTAGACCGATTGGAGCTTTATAAGCGGTGCGATATGCCCATAAAGCCTCGTCCAACTTTTGCGACCAATCCTTCCTAGAACTTGACATAGTTTTTTCTAAGATTCTTTTTACCTCGCGGTTTGATACCTCAGCTTGACCCTTCGACTGTGGGTGGTAAGGGGTCGCCACCTTATGCGATACACCATAGTGTTTTAAAACATTTTCAAGAGGTGTATTACAAAAGTGTGACCCGCCATCACTAATGAGCACCCGAGGAGTGCCAAAACGGGAAAATATGTGTTTCTTTAAAAATTTGATCACCGTTTTGCCATCCGCCCTAGGTGAGGCAATCGCCTCAACCCACTTCGATACGTAGTCAACCGCTACCAACATGTACTCGTTCCCAAAAGATGGTGGGAATGGACCAACAAAATTGATACCCCAACAATAAAAAATTTCAACTTCTTGTATATTTTGGAGGGGCATTTCATCACGTTTTCCATTTCCACCCATTCTTTGGCACATGTCACAACTTTTCGCATGGAGATGTGCGTCTTTAAAAAGAGAAGGCCAATAAAAGCCCGATTGAAGGACTTTAGTGGCCGTCCTCGCACCATTAAAATGGCCTCCATAAGGCGAGTTATGGCAATGCCAAAGAATGCTTTGAGCCTCATCGCTCGTGACACACCTTCTTAAAAGGTTGTCACTTCCTAATTTAAACAAATATGGGTCGTCCCACACGTAGTAATTAGCATCCGAAAGAAACTTCCTTTTTTGGTTCCAAGTTAGGTCTTCGGGCACCCAACCGGTAGCTTTATGGTTAGCCAAATCTGCAAACCAAGACCTAACTTGGACTTTAAAAAGTTTTTCATCAGGAAATTCTTCTCGGATTTCCTTTTCAGCTACGGTAACCTCAACATTGACAAGGCGAGACAAGTGATCTTCTACCAAATTTTCCGAACCCTTTTTATCTTTTATTTCTAAATTAAACTCTTGTAATAAAAGGATCCATCGGATGAGCCTTTGCTTCGAATCCGGTTTGGTGAGCAAATACTTGATCGCCGAATGGTCGGTGTAAACAACAACTTTTGACCCGATGAGGTAGGATCTAAATTTCTCAAGCGCATACACAATAGCAAGTAATTCCTTTTCGGTAGTGGCATAATTAACTTGTGCCTCATTTAAAACTTTACTTGCATAGTGTATGGCATGGAAAATTTTTTCCTTCCTCTGACCAAGTACCGCTCCAACAGCATAATCACTCGCATCGCACATAAGTTCAAAATTTAAAGTCCAATTAGGAGCGATGATTATTGGAGTGGTAACTAACTTTTCTTTTAAAATTTTGAAAGCATGAAGACATTCATCGTTAAAATGAAATACTTGTTCCTTGTTTAGCAAGTTGCTCAATGGTTTACCCACCTTAGCAAAGTCTTTGATAAAACGCCTATAAAATCCGGCATGCCCAAGGAAACTTCGGATCCCTTTGACGTTGGTAGGAGGAGGCAACTTCTCTATTACTTCAATCTTCGCTTGATCTACTTCAAGGCCTTTGGACGAAACTTTGTGGCCGAGCACAATTCCCTCCGTCACCATAAAGTTACACTTCTCCCAATTTAGCACTAGATTTGTCTTCACACACCTCTCTAAAACGGTTTCCAAATTTGTCAAGCATAAATCAAATGAACCTCCAAAAACCGAAAAGTCATCCATGAACACTTCCATTGTCTTTTCTATAAGGTCGGAGAAGATAGCTTGAACACACCTTTGGAAAGTTGTCAGCGCATTACATAAACCAAAAGGCATCTTCCGATACGCAAAAATGCCAAAGGGACAAGTAAAGGCCGTCTTCTCATGATCCGCCGGGTCAACCGCAATTTGATTATACCCCGAATATCCGTCCAAGAAACAATAGAATTGCTGCCCGAATAACCTCTCGAGCATTTGGTCCATGAATGGAAGGGGAAAATGATCTTTTCTAGTTGCGGTATTCAACCTTCTATAATCAATTCACATTCTCCACCCCGTCACAATCTTGGTTGGGATCAACTCATTCTTATCGTTTTGGATAACGGTAATGCCACCCTTTTTAGGAACAACGTGCACGGGGCTTACCCATGGACTATCAGAGATCGGGTAGATCATTCCCGCATCCAAAAGCTTCACAACTTCTTTCCTCACCACCTCTTTCATAGTTGGGTTCAAGAGGCGTTGTGGTTGAGCAACCGCCTTGAAATCTTCTTCCATAAGAATCTTGTGCATACAATAAGATGGACTAATTCCCTTAAGATCGGAAAGAACCCAACCTATTGCATCTTGGTATTTCTTCAAAACTTGGATTAAACGGTCTTCCTCGTTTTTGGACAAAACGTTGCTAATGATAACCGGCTTGTTACCACTGTCATCAAGAAACGCATATTTTACATTCGAAGGCAAGACCTTCAATTTAAGTGGTGACTTCTCATCTTTCACATCCTTCTTTAACTCTTCCATTTATACTTCCCATGGTTGCAACTCTTTGATAGATTCAAGCTCTTTTAAACATTCTTCGAGAGCTCTTTCTTCTTCATCGGAAAACACCTCAAAAGATTCATCAAGAGTCATTTCCAAAGGAGATAATATATGAACATGCCTTGAAACCTTCAAAGTTACTTCTTCAATTGCATCGATACGAAAGCTATCATGCTTGTCTCGAGAATGTTTCATTGCTTCAAAAAGATCAAAGCAAACTTCTTCGTTTTGAACCCTCACTTTCGTTAAACCGTCATCCACATCAATCATCATTCGTGCGATTTTCATGAAAGGTCGCCCGAGAATTAAAAGCGCATCCTCATCTTTCTCCATATCGATAACAACGAAATCAACCGGAAAGAAAAACTTGTCAACTTTTACCAAGACATCTTGAGCCAACCCATGAGGATGAGTTGTGGACTTGTCGGCTAATTGTAACGTCATCCGAATGGCTTTCATCTCAATGTTCCCAAGCATCTTTACAATGGACAAAGGAATTAGATTAATGCTTGAGCCCAAATCGATTAGGCATTTCCCAACATAGACGTCACCAATTGTTACCGGCAAAGTAACACGCCCCGGGTCAACTTCTTTTTTCGAAAAAGTTCTTTGGATGATGGCACTACAACTTGCGTCAAGGACAATAGTTTCCGGTTCCGAATACCTCCGCTTCTTTGTGAGAATGTGTAGCACCCCAAAATTTGCCCTCCTTACCTTAGTACTAACTGCCTTATGTTTCATTTCATTTTTGCATTATCATGTGTGCATATCATTGGTTCTTAGCATGGGGTCAAGGTGCCTGAGGCAAGTTCAAGAGGAGAAGATGTTCTTCAAGGGGTCAAGCAAGAGAGCTCAAGTGGATCACTCTCTCCTAACCAGTGCATAAATTAGGGTTTTGAGATTCTTGGGTTTATTGCTCCAATGGGCAAGCTTCTTGGGTTTTTATCATCACCAAATGGTATATCTTATCTTTGTTTGAGAGGATACACATCATATTCAGAGGAATTTGGATTTGGAGACTGTGTTATTTCCTCCTAGACTGAGGGTACCAAGATTAGGGTTTGCTATAAAGTCAGTTTATTTCTGATTTCTTGGGCAAGACTTGATTCCATGGTATTCCTTGGGTCCCTAAGTATCTAGGAATGGAAGATTGTCCATCAGTTTGGTTCAGGAGAGATTCAATTGGCCAATGGATTGGGAATCAGGAGAATTAAGGGAAAAGTCAACAGTGATAGGGGAAGTCAACTGTGAAAGCTTGAAGTTATCTTCAAGGTTTTCAAGGTCTCACATCCTCATATGGTCTTCAAGAGTCAAATTTCATACCATTTATCAAGAATCAAGGGTTGGTACAAAAGTTGCTAAATATGGAAATGACCTATAATTTGAAAGTTTCCTTTTTGGGCAAGTTCTTACACTGCATTCAACTTGACTTTTCATCATCAAGGAAGCTTCAAATGAATTTTCCTCAAACATGAAAGTTGAAGATATTTTTCTCCCCTTTCCAACAAGTACTAGTGGGTCTCGATATCATTTGTCAAACTCAAGTTATGATCAAAAGAAGGCAAAGTGGTTTTTAGGGTTCCATTTTCACAACTTTTGCATTTTGGGACATGGTGACCTATAATTGATTCCATTGCTTCATGTCACATTCTAACATCAAAGAACATTCCTTAAGGACTATTTTTGGCCTTTGAATCAAGTGGATCCATGGTTTATTCATCACTTATTTTCCATTATGCAAAATTTCCAAATTATTGAAAACTCATGAACCAATACATCTCAAGGCCCAAATCAAATTCAGGTGTGATTAGCAATTGTTAAATAAGTGATCCACCATCAAGGGTTTGGATATACATGCATGGAGGAGGGTGAATCTCACATAATGCAATTTTCTAAAATCATCCAAAACTCATTAAACAAAGAATTACCAAGGCCCAAATGCTGATCAGTGGATTAACCTAATCTATTTAAGCTAACTCATGCTAGGGTTAGAGAGGGGGACGTGATTTCAAGGAGAACCAAAGTTTGAACCCTAAAGCTTCAATCATTCGAATCTCTCAATCCATTAGAGCTTTTCCAAAAATTCTTTCACAGTCTTCATCCTTGGGATCCATAGAGCAATAACCACCCTTCGTTGGAAGCTAATAGCAAGGGAATAGGTGGTGTGATCTCAGGTCAGTGGTATTTTTCATGATCTTAAAACTCATATTTTTGACGTGCATATTGATGTGTGATGCCCACTGATCATTCTAATGTAGTTTTTTTTAGTTTGGATGCGTGTATTGATTGTACGATGCGTTTGAAATTTTTGAACCAAACTTTCTTTCATTCGTTTTGCTCTATGTGATGGTTATTTGTAATTTTTGATGAGATATTATTAATCCTGGTGAAATTCTGGACAAGATAGTGTATTCGCGTGTGTTTTCTGGGTTCTTTTGAGTTGCAGGTGGCCGGAGGTGGTGGCCAGAACCCTAGCTCCGGCGGCTGGTGAGGGTTCCGGCGAAGGTAGGGTTTGAACGGGGAAGACAAAATCCCAGCCCTTCATTTTGTTGATCCAACGGTCCACGTAATGCCACGTTTTTTTAATTTTGTTTTTATTTTATTTGATTACATGTTCATTACCCCATGGTTGTTACCATGTGCACCCAATCTTATTCTCCCATTTTAATTACTTTTTTCTAATGTTGACTGCTTCACGTGCGTCTGATGAATCGTGTGGCTGACATTGTGCCAACAAATTAATGAAACCATGTGCCGTGCACGTGGGATTCCATGGTGTGCTGAGTGGTTACGTGCTTGCGTGTGTATCATTGTTACCGTGTGTTGGTTGATCATGGCCATTGATTTTATTTACTTTGCTTTGTTTGACTTAATAAGGAGCGTATGATCAATCTGATGGTGAGTGTTTAGTCTGACCATTGACTAAAGTCCACACGTGAACTCTTTTTTTTATTTTATTTTTTCTGATGGATTTTAGTGTATGGGCTTACTATTTAAACCCCCCATGTCAGTCCATTAACATACTGAACGTGTTCTACCTGCTAAACACACCCCCATGCTTATTTCTTCATTTTTATTTCTATTAATTCTTGCATTTCATTTTTAATTATTAAAAATAGTTTTTTGCATTAGAAAATTCCCAGAAAATTCATGAATCACATATGGCATTTTATAAAATTTTCCCAAATTTTATTTTTTATTTTCATTTTATTTTTAGTGGCTGAATTAATTAATTGTTTAATTTCTTTTTGAATTTGTTTTATTTTGCACATGTTGCATTGTAGAATTTTGTTCTCACAGCATACATAACATTTAGAGCCCATTCTTTTTGCATTATTTCATCAACACATTGAGTTGCATTAAAATATTTTTCTCTCATTTTTAAAATTATTTCATATTGCATTTTAGTCCTCTTCTTTTGCATATTGAACCATGTTTCTTGTCTTAACTTTGCATGATTGTTTGAGTGACTTATATTTTGAATTTTGGCATGATTTTTTAATATGTTGTTTGTCTCTGGTTGAGCTATGTTGATAATTAATTTGGTGATTTTAGAAGATGTTTTGATAATTGTTTGATTGCTTTTATTTGAGGTCTTCTTGTATGCATATCTCTGATAATGTCTGGTTATCTGTTTGAAAAGGCACTTGTGCCATTGTTTTGGGATTGTGTCTTTGACTTCATAAACCATGTTTAGATTGTTATAGGTCACTTGATTGCCATTATATGTCATTTCCTGGATTTCATTTATCTCATTTCTTTTACGTATGTCTGTTTTGTACTAACCTGTTATGCAGAGGCTGAGGTAAGTTATTTGAGGGTGTGGATAGTTATCCATGTCCACTCTCACTCTTTCTTTCCCTCATCTTTTATTTTCTTTAGGCTTAGGTTGTCGTCAAACCTCACTAACCGTAGGTCACCCATGCATGATAACATTAGGACTCTTAGTTTCCCTTTAGAGTTTCCTTTGTGTCTTCTCTCTTCTCATCTCAAAACTTCTTGAAAACACTTAATAAGGATAAAGTGTATTGCGCACGAGCCTTAAGTGTGGGGAATGAGAAATGAGGGGCTTCCTCTCATCTTTCTAGAGTGCTTGGCGAGCGTCCTGTCTTGGGACGATTCGTTAAGTATTCGTCCCTGCGCCCTAGACTTTGGTACAATGCAAGTTATGAACTAACTCAAGTCACTTCTGTCTTAAAAAAATACAAACAAACTTCAAACCTTTTTGTCCTTCGGGATTGTCAAACTAAAGGCTATTTTCAAAAGGGGCACGTTACTTTCCGTCTGAGACGCAAACAGGCATCGACCCTAACTGTCGGACGCGAGCTTAACGTCGCTCATAAAAAACACAAAAAGAACTTGGTCCGAACTACGTTGACTCTGAATTCCCCATTGCACAAAGGGGGTACGTAGGCCTAGGGCGTCGACGTCCTACCGAGTCTGTCTTAGTTTCCCCTTTTCCTGTTTTAGTGCAGCCCTGGATGTTAGGATAACTCACCCTTAGAATAGACAATAAGCGTGGATTCCATCGAGTACGATGGACGCGTGGGGTGATAGCACCTTCCCCTCGCGTAACCGACTCCCGAACCCAGGCTATGGTTGCGATGACCATTCCTTTCCCTCTTCCTCAGGTTTATGCGGTGTTCCCTTTCCCTCTCTTGGGATAAATTTACACGGCTGGCGACTCTGTTTTTTCGCGCCACTCTCGCGTTTGTACCTGGATGAAAATCCTAGGAGCGACAGCTGGCGACTCTGCTGGGGAATCTGGTTGACCTATGCTGGTTCATCCCCTTTAGCGAGTCGATCCTAGCGCTTGTTTGTTTTTTTGTTAGGTGTTTATTTGTTGTGCTATATTATGTTGTATATTACCGTTTTACAGCTTTTACTGCATTGCATTTCATTTTTATTACTGTCATACTGGATATTGCTGTGTTGTGCTGGCTGTTTCTGTTTTGCAGGTTGGGTTGTTCTGAGAGATAAGCCCAATACCCAGGCTTGAGTACACCTTAGGACTAGAGTGGAGAGTAGTGGGACCTACGTGCCCGCTTGGTACGTTTGCGTGTTCACGAAATTCACAACCAGACGAGGCTATCTTGGGACGCATTCTAGCGTGTGTGTCTTGTGTATGTTAGGGTGTTGATCTAGAGAGCTGTCGACTCTGGTGAACGATCATCGAGGACCTTAGTGGAAACATCCCTCTTTAGTGGTGACAGTGGCAGACCACATTCTATGGCAAACCCATTCGCACCCGAGGGCCCACTTTGGAACTCGCATAGGATGGCCCCTATCCTTTGAAGAGAATCAGTGGAGGCACTCCTCGATTGACGATAGTACTGTACCCCGAGGGATGAATGTACTATTGTTTCTCGACCTCAGTTCCAGAAGCTGAGGACCTTCCGTTTTGGAGAATCAGTTGAGGCCTCCTCGATTGATGATGATGCCAAACCAGACATGGCGAACGTATCATCATTTCTCGACCTGAGAGCCCGGGATGCTGAACATCCTAGTACCCACACGTGAGAGGGGATGGGTGTTTGCAGGTTTGCAGGAAACCGAAACCTTCAACCTACCCGGTTTTCTGGATTTCTCATCAGTGTTTGATTATCTGGGTTTCTGGTTATCTCAGTGGTTCGGTATTTTGGAATTCTGGTTTTCTGGGTTGTGGTTCTCGTTCAGCTACCAGCACAGCACATCCAGCAGTGTTGCCTTGATCCCATGTTTGCATGAGCATATCATTTTTCTTGCATTCTGACATGTTTGACATTTTTCAGGGCTTGCATCTTACTCTTGATTCCGGTTTTCTGAGGTTACCTTGGCATGGATGTCCAGAGAAAGAAGATTGTTGCCTATTCGTTCCCAGATCCGACCTTGACGTTGATTCACAAGCTTATTAGTATGGCTGGTCCCGGAGTTCGTACAGAGTTCAGTGGAGGGTATGGGAGACTTCTGAAGTTTGTCTACAATATCTCCAAGTATGAGAAGGATGTCATTCATACACTTCTTCAGTTTTACGATCCGTCTTTGCGTTGCTTCACTTTCCCAGACTACATCTTGGCCCCAACGTTGGAGGAGTTCTCATTTATTTTGGGAATCCCCATCAGGCATGACATAGTATTCTTTTCTGAAGAACACCCCGGGATAAAAGAAATGGCTATTGCTCTTCATATTGGTGAATCCGTTCTGAGCAGTAATATTGAGGAAAAACAAGGTGCTAAGGGTTTCTTATTGAAGTTCTTGTTTGATCAAGCTTGCATACATGTTAAAGGGAAGAATTGGACTGCTTTCCAAGCTATTCTGGCTATGTGCATCTATGGGATTGTCCTGTTTCCCAATGTTCCTGATCTGGTGGATATGCATGCTGTCAGAATCTTTATTTCAAAGAATCCTATACCTACCTTGCTAGGTGATGTGTATCACTCAGTCCACTACAAGAATGAAAATAGGCGGGGAAAAACCGTGAGTTGTTGTCCACCGCTCTTATCTACTTGGTTTCTGAGCCATCTCCCCGAAGCTGGCGCCTTCGTTGATACGAAAGATTCTCTGAAGTGGTCAAAGAGGTTAATGGGCTTGACTGCTGACAACATTGTCTGGTTAAACCGTGACTTGCTAGGAATAGAGATTATTTGCAAGTGCGGAGAATTCCCTAATGTATCCTTGATAGGGAGAAGAGGTGGAATTAACTATAATCCTTCCCTTGTTATCAGGCAGTTTGGTTATCCTTTGAAAGGTCCACCTGAAGAGCGAGATGTCAGAGAGTCCTTATTCTTCAATGGTACTGGGGATCAAGAGATGATAAGGAAGATTGTGAATGCTTAGAAGCAGTTGACCAAGAGGGGAAAAAATTCATTTGGGAAATGTAACAACCGGGCTTTCCCTTCCTATAAAGAGTGGATTAAGAAGAGAGCAGAAGAGGCGCTTCTTCCCTTCCCGGTAGAACCACCATCTTACCCCTTGCTGATTGAGCCTCCTACCACAGTTGGGATAGAGAAGTTTAACAAGTTGTGGGCTGAAAAGGAAAAGCTGGGAGAAGAAAACAGTGAGCTACAAAGAGAGATTTATCAGTTGAAGCATGAGCGGAGTGAAGCTGTTCATATCGCCGAGTTGAAGACAGAGCTGCTCGCTGAGGTAGAAAAGGAGCTAGCTGACAAGGTCGCATCCAGACAAAGGATGAAACAAGCTCTAGACGGTATCAGTAAGGTTCTCGAGTCTAAGAAGGAAGAGTTGGACAAGGCTTTGTTAAAAATTCACAGGTTCAATGCTCACCAAGAAACTGCAATGGCTGAGAATAAGCAAAAAGAAGACAGTTATCTAGCTCAGATTGATCAATTGAAGTCGCAGCTCAAGAAGAAAGACGCTGAGATCCTATCAGGGGTATTCCAGAGACAAGCAGTCGAGGGTCGACTCAATGAAGCCATAGCCTCCATAGAGGAACTGAAGATCCAAGCTGAAGTGAAGAGATCTAGAAATGAGGGACCTAGTATGGATGGTGTTTCTGGAGAAGACGCTTGGGAGTTACATTGCCGATACTTGGAAGGGATCATGCATAGGAGAGACGTTCTCATTCAAGAGCTAATTCAGAGGCCGAAGCATCCCGACACCAAAAAGCTGTTCAAAGAAATTCAAGACTGGAGCAAGAAGCATAATGGATGGGGGGGATTGACACTTGTGGACTTTGATGACATGCCGTAGTTTTCTGTTTTCTTTCATTATTCGGACCACCGCCAGACTTGTTGGTTGGGATCTATGATTATTGTGTTCAGACTTGTTATCTTGGATTTGTGATCGTTGACATTAGGTTATCCTCTGGTTTTTCTTAATACATGAGCAGATGTTCCGTTCTGTCTTGTTGTTAAACTGGAATCAAGGGGTGGATCACCCTGCGAATTTTCAAACATGTTCATTTGCATTTGCATATTCATAATCATTTTGCATAATCATTTTGTATAACAGGTGTTTATCTCTGGTGTTCTTACTTTGTTCTCCTTCGCAGTACAGGGTTGATCAGCCAGTTCATCGGTATTCTATTCAGTCTGTGATAACCAGGGTAGCCATGGAACAACTCCGTGCAGAGATGCTTGAAATGAAGGTTCAGATGAGGCAATTTGGGGAAGACATGCTGGTCATGTCCCAGGAATAGAAGATGCTGAAGGAGGAGGTCAATCAGATGAAGACTCAGATGGGTTTGGTCATGGAAATTTTGAATAGGGTGTTAAAGAAGGAAGACAGTCTTATGCTCGCTTCCACAACAGAGGTCCTTACTCCTCCCATCTCTTTGGGATTTGATCTAGATCACGGATTGCCTCGTGAATCTCTTCCACAAATTGAGGTTCCAGAGCTTTCCCAACAGCAGCCAGGTTGTGCCTCCCAAGATAAGCCTAAGAGTAAAAAGTGTGCGCAGAGACCAAAACAGCCTGAAAGAGTTTTTCATCCGCTCCCTATGCCATATTCTCAACTATTGCAGCATCTCCTTCAGTTGCAACTGGTACAGAAAAGGACTTTGGCTCCTCTCACTGGTAATCCTCCACCAGGCTACAACGCAAGAGCCCATTGTGATTTCCATTCTGGGGCACCAGGGCATACTGTGGAGAAATGTAGGGCCTTTCAGCACCAAGTCCAGGATTTGATTGATGTAGGGGCAATTGAATTCACGTCGGGCGGCGTAAGCATACAAGGTGATTTTACCCAAATTATCGCAAAGGAAGTAGAGACTCCTCCCCTCTTCGCAGGATCCACCTCATGTCATGGACTTTCTCCACAACCTTTTACTGCAGAAGCTCTACGTCAGCAACCTTTGTTTGTGCCTCGACCAAATGTGGAAAAGAAAGTGCAAGCGCATGTGGGACGCCCAAATCAGCATCGACAGCAGAATTATCAACAGCAGGGGCAACCGAGACCAAGAAGGCCCAAGAGGATATTTGATCCTATTCCTATCCCTTATAGTCAGCTGCTTGCTCGTCTGCTCAAGAACTCTCTGATTCAAACGAGGAGTACCACACCGGTACCGTACCCTATTCCTCCGGATTATGACATGACTGTTAGGTGCGAATTCCACTCGGGAATGTTTGGGCATACAATTGATAAGTGTAATGTATTCCAGCACAAGGTGCAAGACTTGATCGACTCGAAGGTCATCACGCCAGATAGTACCCCTTTGGATTGAAGCCTTTTGTGTCGGAGTAAGCATCAGATTGCATGAGCGTCATCAGAAATAATAAGCCCAGACTGAGCCGAGTCTCCTCAACGATGGCGATCTTCAGTTTCTTTACTGCATTTTCATTTGTAGTTTTTCATTTCTTGTTAAAGCATTGTATGCATGTAAGACTTGTTTGTTTTCTATGATGATATTAATGCTATGAGCATGTTTTCCTTGAAGTAATCCATTCGTGTTCACTCTTAAATGTTTATACGCACTGCAATACCAATTTTCTTGTCTAGAACTCTCGAGGGAAGATGACGAAATAAGAGCGCAGATTTCTAATGGTACGCTTTTGGATAAAACCCTGTTAAGGATGTACAAGCATTGTTTCCAATTCACAAACACTGGAGAGATAAGGAGATAGACCCTTGTTAACCCCTTCGAGCCTTGAAGTAGGAGTTTCTTTCGTACGAAAAAAAAAACCCCTCATACTTAACCCATGGGCAGGGTAGGCGTCAGTTAGTTTGGCCAAGCATTCAGATTCCAAGGAGAATGTGCATCCGAGGAACCATTACCTTCTATCCCACCGTTAAGAGGTCAAGAGATGTGAAACCACGATGGTCATCCATCAACAACTAAGGAGTGAGGCAGTCACAACCCTTTCAAGCAAGTAAGATAACCAGTGTCACACGCTTTGTTCAAAAAGGGGAACAAAAAAAAAAGAAAAAGCCCGCTAAGTCGAAACTTGTAAACAAGTGACTTAGGCAAAAGTCAGGGCATCCCGCTGGACTTCAAAATCAAAAAACTCAAAGGAGTCAGTCCAGGCAAAAATTAGGGATCAGGAAAAGAGCAAAAGAAAGAAAAATCGAAAAGCATTACAAAAGAAAATCCCCGATAAGAACAAATTTGTGTGATTCCAGACACAAGATAAAAAGGGGTGACTGTCATTCCGAAACTCCCTTAGGTACCAAACCATTAGTGGCATAGGTTCCTTAAAGATTATAAACCTTTTGGGAGGTGAGCGTTTGGGTCAGATTAACTGAACATAGGACTGGAGAACATCACGAAGAGTGGATGGGCACCGATAAATTTTGAGCCAAAAATCCTTTTTCTGAAACCGTGAACCAGACCACGTTACAACCCTTAAAAGTCCTAATTGAAACAGGGTTTATTCCGAAAGCGTACTTCAACAGGATAGCGTTCCTGACTCCTATGAGTTGTGCTAATAAGATTTGTTGGTATTGCATGTGCGCATTGTTTTGCCATTCAAAAATCAAGGTCGCATCCCAGCTAGTGATTCGTTCATAAGGCTTGGCGACGCATTTTCAATAAAACTTCAAGGTTAACATGAGTGTTGCATTAGAATTGTCATTCTCATAATAAACATTTTCTGCTTGCATCCAAGAAGTTTACACAATGAACGACGGTCGAGAAGCTCGATCACGCCAAGTTGAGATGGTGAAAACTCCGAAGGACAATCATGTCAAGGGGTATGTGGCCAAGAGACTGTGCGCAGCTTGGGGGTTCCCGATAAATGGTGATAAGATGCATCTAATCTAGAGCAGTCACGCTGAAAACTCTCCCTAAAGCAGCCAGACAGGGGCAATCAGGTCAATTTGACAAATCTCTGTAAGGTCAGTCAGGGGAAAATTCCCTCAAGACTTGGAGCAGGCCACCTTTAGAGCATGGGAGATTGGCCACTCCTGAAAACGGTTAATTGAAAACACCTCCTCATAGTTTAGAATACGGGGACAGAGTATTTTCAATTCATTACAAATCCTTTCGAGGTAATGTACTTCATGGATTACGAAGTCTGGGGCAGTTATGACGAGATCTGATAAATCTCTCCAAGAGTTTGAAGACCCTGGGGCAATGCGAACGCCCGGTCTTCTATAAAATCCTCTTGAGATGATTTTTTCCATTAGACCTAGTGGTCTGGGGCAAGTGAAAAGTTCAAAGATCCGCTTATGACCATAAAGACAAGTCAGGTTGCAGGATTGTACTTCCCCAGCAGTTGGCTCTCCCCAGCATTGAGATTGCTCCTTCCCCAGCAGGGCAAACTTTCCTCAGCAGAGCAGACCTTCCCCAGCAAGAGACTTGGGAAGTATTTTCTCTGGATCAAGATGTTACTTCCCCACAGAATCAGGGTGTTCACTTTCCCCAGCCAGTCAGGAAGCGCACTTTCACCGACAACGTTTTGTTCTAATCCCTAGCAAGGTGAGGATAAAGTCATTCGCCCCATCAGCAGGATAGGTTCGGCAGTATCCCCAAGCAGGATGGTATTATGGACTGTTTTCCCCAAGCATGATGGTATTATGGGCTGGCACCCCCAGCAGGTCCTAAGCTCATCTGTTATTGGCAACCCTCAGTAACAGACTTCCGATTCTGTTATTGGCATTCATTCTCAACTCCCCCAGCAGAGGAGGAATCTCAGGTTCGATGTCACATTCAGTAAAGGACATATGCAATCCCCGGTAGAGTGTATATGCTTTGGATTTCATCCCCGGCAGAAGTTGTGGATCCAAAGAGTCGGTCAGTGTGATCCTTCACAGCAGAGTTCCTGGATTCAGAGGACAATTTATTTTTGTCATCCCCGGCTGGATTGTTTTTTTCTCTCCGACATTTATTTTGCTGGAGGGACCCTTTTTGCATATCATAAGCATTCGCATTGCATCCTCAAACGCGTAGCATTTCCATTTCGTATGGAGCATTACGCCACAATTCAAACATTTGCATTTGAAGCATAAGCCAGGTTTGATACTTTCTTTGCCAATTCTCTTTCTCAGCAGAGATGGCATGACTCAGGAGATCCTGGAGGGACGCGTTCCTCATACTTGTGCTCCCCGGCAGAGTCTTTTATTTAGACTTATCCTTCCCCAGCGGAGTCATCTTTCCTGTGGATTTTGAGTCGGTTGGGAGTTTGCCTTTGGTTGGCCCTTCTCTTTTGTGAAATCTCGTTCTCACCTAGTAGTCAGTTCTTGCTTGACATATTTTGCCGACCAATTTCCCTTTATCAGCAGGGATGGCATTTATTTTGCTAGTTCTCTTTGTCAGCAGGGATAGCAATCTTTTGAAGATTTTTTCGTCAGTTCCCTTTCTCAGCAGGGATGGCATTTGTTTTGCTAGTTCTCTTTATCAGCAGAGATAGCAATCTTTTGAAGATTTTCTTTCGTCAGTTCCCTTTATCAGCAGGGATGGCATTTGTTTTGCTTGTTCTCTTTATCAGAAGAGATAGCAATCTTTTGAAGAATTTCTTTCGTCAATTCCCTTTATCAGGAGGGATGGCATTTATTTTGCTAGTTCTCTTTATCAGCAGAGATAGCAATCTTTTGAAGATTTTTTCGTCAGTTCCCTTTATTAGCAGGGATGGCATTTATTTTGCTAGTTCTCTTTGTCAGCAGGGATAGCGATCTTTTGAAGATTTTCTTCGTCAGTTCCCTTTATCAGCAGGGATGACATTTATTTTGCTAGTTCTCTTTGTCAGCAGGGATAACAATCTTTTAAAGATTTTCTTCGTCAGTTCCCTTTATCAACAGGGATGGCATTTATTTTGCTAGTTCTCTTTATTAGCAGAGATAGCGATCTTTTGAAGATTTTCTTCGTCAGTTCCCTTTATCGGCAGGGATGGCATTTATTTTGCTAGTTCTCTTTATTAGCAGAGATAGCAATCTTTTGAAGATTTTCTTCGTCAGTTCCCTTTATCAGCAGGGATGGCATTTATTTTGCTAGTTCTCTTTATCAGCAGAGATAGCAATCTTTTGAAGATTTTCTTTCGTCAGTTCCCTTTATCAGCAGGGATGGCATTTATTTTGCTAGTTCTCTTTATCAGCAGAGATAGCAATCTTTTGAAGATTTTCTTTCGTCAGTTCCCTTTATCAACAGGGATGGCATTTATTTTGCTAGTTCTCTTTATCAGCAAAGATAGCAATCTTTTGAAGATTTTCTTTCGTCAGTTCCCTTTATCAGCAGGGATGGCATTTATTTTGCTAGTTCTCTTTGTCAGCAGGGATAGCAATCTTTTGAAGATTTTTTTTCGTCAGTTCCCTTTATCAGCAGGGATGGCATTTATTTTGCTAGTTCTCTTTGTCAGCAGGGATAACAATCTTTTGAAGATTTCCTTCGTCAGTTCCCTTTATCAGCAGGGATGGCATATTTCGAGATTCCTTTGTCAGTTCTCTTTATCAGCAGAGATGACATAACCTGGGAGAGTTTGTCTCACTTTATACCCAGCATAGCTAGCACTCGTCCGTGTTGTGACAATACAGCATTTATGGATGATTCTCCAGTGGAGTCGTCCCTCCTTTGAGGATTGCAAATTTTCGAGTTCTTTGGTATTCAATCTCCGTACATCCCGATTGTCTGAAAGCCGTCGCTATCATACCCTCAGGACCAAGTTGATTGAATAGGGGCAGCTGTAGCACCCCAAAATTTGCCCTCCTTACCTTAGTACTAACTGGCTTATGTTTCATTTCATTTTTGCATTATCATGTGTGCATATCATTGGTTCTTAGCATGGGGTCAAGGTGCCTGAGGCAAGTTTAAGAGGAGAAGATGTTCTTCAAGGGGTCAAGCAAGAGAGCTCAAGTGGATCACTCTCTCCTAACCAGTGCAGAAATTAGGGTTTTGAGATTCTTGGGTTTAATGCTCCAATGGGCAAGCTTCTTGGGTTTTTATCATCACCAAATGGCATATCTTATCTTTGTTGGAGAGGATACACATCATATTCAGAGGAATTTGGATTTGGAGACTGTGTTATTTCCTCCTAGACTAAGGGTACCAAGATTAGGGTTTGCTATAAAGTCAGTTTATTTCTGATTTCTTGGGCAAGACTTGATTCCATGGTATTCCTTGGGTCCCTAAGTATCTAGGAATGGAAGATTGTCCATCAGTTTTGTTCAGGAGAGATTCAATTGGCCAATGGATTGGGAATCAGGAGAATTAGGGGAAAAGTCAACAGTGAGAGGGGAAGTCAACTGTGAAAGCTTGAAGTTCTCTTCAAGGTTTTCAAGGTCTCACATCCTCATATGGTCTTCAAGAGTCAAATTTCATACCATTTATCAAGAATCAAGGGTTGGCACAAAAGTTGCTAAGTATGGAAATGACCTATAATTTGAAAGTTTCCTTTTTGGGCAAGTTCTTACACTACATTCAACTTGACTTTTCATCATCAAGGAAGCTTCAAATGAACTTTCCTCAAACATGAAAGTTGAAGATCTTTTTCTCCCCTTTCCAACAAGTACTAGTGGGTCTCGATATCATTTGTCAAACTCAAGTTATGATCAAAAGAAGGCAAAGTGGTTTTTAGGGTTCCATTTTCACAACTTTTGCATTTTGGGACATGGTGACCTATAATTGATTCCATTGCTTCATGTCACATTCTAACATCAAAGAACATTCCTTAAGGACTATTTTTGGCATTTGAATCAAGTGGATCCATGGTTTATTCATCACTTATTTTCCATTATGCAAAATTGCCAAATTATTGAAAACTCGTGAACCAATACATCTCAAGGCCCAAATCAAATTCAGGTGTGATTAGCAATTGTTAAATAAGTGATCCACCATCAAGGGTTTGGATATACATGCATGGAGGAGGGTGCATCTCACATAATGCAATTTTCTAAAATCATCCAAAACTCATTAAACAAGGAATTACCAAGGCCCAAATGCTGATCAGTGGATTAACCTAATCTATTTAAGCTAACTCATGCTAGGGTTAGAGAGGGGGACGTGATTTCAAGGAGAACCAAAGTTTGAACCCTAAAGCTTCAATCATTCGAATCTCTCAATCCATTAGAGCTTTTCCAAAAATTCTTTCACAGTCTTCATCCTTGGGATCCATAGAGCAATAACCACCCTTCGTTGGAAGCTAATAGCAAAGGAATAGGTGGCGTGATCTCAGGTCAGTGGTATTTTTCATTATCTTAAAACTCAGATTTTTGACGTGCATATTGATGTGTGATGCCCACTGATAATTCTGATGCAGTTTTTTTTGAGTTTGGATGTGTGTATTGATTGTACGATGCGTTTGAAATTTTTGAACCAAACTTTCTTTCATTCGTTTTGCTCTATGTGATGGTTATTTGTAATTTTTGATGAGATATTATTAATCCTGGTGAAATTCTGGACAAGATAGTGTATTCGCGTGTGTTTTCTGGGTTCTTTTGAGTTGCAGGTGGCCGGAGGTGGTGGCCGGAACCCTAGCTCCGGCGGCTGGTGAGGGTTCCGGCGAAGATAGGGTTTGAACGGGGAAGACGAAATCCCAGCCCTTCATTTTGTTGATCCAACGGTCCACTTATTGCCACCTTTTTTTTATTTTGTTTTTATTTTATTTGATTACATGTTCATTACCCCATGGTTGTTACCGTGTACACCCAATATTATTCTCTCATTTTAATTACTTTTTTCTAATGTTGACTGCTTCACGTGCGTCTGATGAATCGTGTGGCTGACATTGTGCCAACAAATTAATGAAACCATGTGCCGTGCACGTGGGATTCCATGGTGTGCTGAGTGGTTGTGTGCTTGCGTGTGTATCATTGTTACCGTGTGTTGGTTGATCATGGCCATTGATTTTATTTACTTTGCTTTGTTTGACTTAATAAGGAGTGTATGATCAATCTGATGGTGAGTGTTTAGTCTGACCATTGACTAAAGTCCACACGTGAACTCTTTTTTTTATTTTATTTTTTCTGATGGATTTTAGTGTATGGGCTTACTATTTAAACCCCCCCTGTCAGCCCATTAACATACTGAACGTGTTCTACCTGCTAAACACACCCCCATGCTTATTTCTTCATTTTTATTTCTATTAATTCTTGCATTTCATTTTTAATTATTAAAAATAGTTTTTTGCATTAGAAAATTCCCAGAAAATTCATGAATCACATATGGCATTTTATAAAATTTTCCCAAATTTTATTTTTATTTTCATTTTATTTTTAGTGGCTGAATTAATTAATTGTTTAATTTCTTTTTGAATTTGTTTTATTTTGCACATGTTGCATTGTAGAATTTTGTTCTCATAGCTTACATAACATTTAGAGCCCATTCTTTTTGCATTATTTCATCAACACATTGAGTTGCATTAAAATATTTTTCTCTCATTTTTAAAATTATTTCATATTGCATTTTAGTCCTCTTCTTTTGCATATTGAACCATGTTTCTTGTCTGAACTTTGCATGATTGTTTGAGTGACTTATATTTTGAATTTTGGCATGATTTTTTGATATGTTGTTTGTCTCTGGTTGAGCTATGTTGATAATTAATTTGGTGATTTTAGAAGATGTTTTGCTAATTGTTTGATTGCTTTTATTTGAGGTCTTCTTGTATGCATATCTCTGATCATGTCTGGTTATCTGTTTGAAAAGGCACTTGTGCCATTGTTTTGGGATTGTGTCTTTGACTTCATAAACCATGTTTAGATTGTTATAGGTCACTTGATTGCCATTATATGTCATTTCCTGGATTTCATTTATCTCATTTCTTTTACGTATGTCTGTTTTGTACTAACCCGTTATGCAGAGGCTGAGGTAAGTTATTTGAGGGTGTGGATAGTTATCCATGTCCACTCTCACTCTTTCTTTCCCTCATCTTTTCTTTTCTTTAGGCTTAGGTTGTCGTCAAACCTCACTAACCGTAGGTCACCCATGCATGATAACATTAGGACTCTTAGTTTCCCTTTAGAGTTTCCTTTGTGTCTTCTCTCTTCTCGTCTCAAAACTTCTTGAAAACACTTAATAAGGATAAAGTGTATTGAGCACGAGCCTTAAGTGTGGGGAATGAGAAATGAGGGGCTTCCTCTCATCTTTCTAGAGTGCTTGGCGAGCGTCCTGTCTTGGGACGATTCGTTAAGTATTCGTCCCTGCGCCCTAGACTTTGGTACAATGCAAGTTATGAACTAACTCAAGTCACTTCTGTCTTAAAAAAATACAAACAAACTTCAAACCTTTTTGTCCTTCGGGATTGTCAAACTAAAGGCTATTTTCAAAAAGGGCACGTTACTTTCCGTCTGAGACGCAAACAGGCATCGACCCTAACTGCCGGACGCGAGCTTAACGTCGCTCATAAAAAGCACAAAAAGAACTTGGTCCGAACTACGTTGACTCTGAATTCCCCATTGCACAAAGGGGGTACGTAGGCCTAGGACGTCGACGTCCTACCGAGTCTGTCTTAGTTTCCCCTTTTCCTGTTTTAGTGCAGCCCTAGATGTTAGGATAACTCAGCCTTAGAATAGACAACAAGTGTGGATCCCATCGAGTACGATGGACGCGTGGGGTGCTAGCACATTCCCCTCGCGTAACCGACTCCCGAACCCAGGCTATGGTTGCGATGACCATTCCTTTCCCTCTTCCTCAGGTTTATGCGGTGTTCCCTTTCCCTCTCTTAGGATAAATTTACACGGCTGGCGACTCTGTTTTTCCGCGCCACTCTATTTTTCCCAAGCTTCTTTACAATGGACAAAGGAATTAGATTAATGCTTGAGCCCAAATCGATTAGGCATTTCCCAACATAGACGTCACCAATTGTTACCGGCAAAGTAACACGCCCCGGGTCAACTTCTTTTTTCGGAATAGTTCTTTGGATGATGGCACTACAACTTGCGTCAAGGACAATAGTTTCCGGTTCCGAATACCTCCGCTTCTTTGTGAGAATGTCCTTCATAAACTTAGCATATTTTGGCATTTGTTCCAAAGCTTCGGCAAAAGGAATGTTAATTTGCAACTGTTTAAAAATATCCATGAAACGAGCGTAATGCCGTTCATTTTCTTTCTTTGAAGGAGCATGAGGGTATGGTAAATGTTGGATCGGAATAGTGCTCACTACTTCCTTTCCCTTCTTCACTCTCCTAAGTCTCTCTTTTTTCTTCAACTCCTCACCACTATTATTTTCAACTTCAACTATTTCATCACTTTTATTTTCAACTACACCTTCATTTTCACTTTTATTTTCAACTACTTCCTCATCACTATCCTCCTCCACAATACCATCAATTTTTTCTTCATCAACCTTTTTCTCATTTTTAGTTACCAACCCCTTTCCACTTCGTGTAACGATTGCCTTGCAATGCTCCTTAGGATTCACTTGAGTATTTGTAGAGAATGAAGGACCCGGTTGTTGCTCGGCAAGTTGCTTGGCAAGCTGCCCCACTTAATTTTCTAGATTCTTAATCGCCGCATCGCTACTCTTTTGATTGGCCATAGACATTTGCATGAATTGAGTCAAAGTGTCTTCCAACTTAGAGCTAGTAACCGGAGGTGGTGGAGGTTGATACGGATTTTGCCGGTTTGAAGAACCGCCACCATAACCTTGATTATGTTGATAGTTCGCCCTCGGTGGATATCCTTGATTGCCTTGGTAATGTTATTGAGGATTGTGTTGTTGTTGTTGTTGATAAGGTTGTTGTTGTGGTCTTCCTTGATAGTCTCGTTGATTATTCATGTAGTTCACTTCTTCAAATCCCGGAGGAGGACAAAATCCGGTGTCATGCTCTCCTTTGCAAAGTTCACAACAAGTAACTTGTTTACTCTTGCTAGGTTCCTTCAATGCTTTAATTTGTTGAGTCAAAAGTTCCACTTGTTGAGATATGAGTTTGTTTTGTGCAAGGATTGCATCATTAGTTCCCAATTCAAGTACCCCGAGCTTCTTTTGCGAGTTATTACGGCTTTGACTTTGAAGATCATTGAGAGCCATTCTATTGATGATATCCGTAGCTTCTTCAGCACTCTTTGATAACAAAGATCCTCCAGAAGTGGCATCCAATAATGTCTTACAATTTGGTTGGAGACCATTCTTGAAGATGTGAATTTGTGTTAACTCGTCAAACTCGTGGCCTTTGCATTTGCGAAGCATGGATTTGAAACATTCCCATGCTTCATTCAGAGATTCACTAGTGCCCTGAGAGAACACAGAAATTGCGGTTTTTGACTCCATAAAACGGTTGTGAGAAAAGAACCGTTCTATAAATTTTTCCTCCAAAACGTTCCAATCGGTCATCACAGCTGGAGTTTGGTCAAGATACCAATCCTTAGCCTTGCCAAGCAAAGCATGAGGAAAAAGTCTCCTGAAAAGAGGTAACTCTTGCGCTTGATCGACTCTGGCCGCTAACGCTATCTCATAAAATTTGGTGAGAAAAGCGAAAGGGTCTTCATGATCCATTCCCGTGAACGGACTTCCATACAACAAGTTCAAAGTTTCAGTTTTCATCTCAGCTTGGCTTCCTTGATTGTTGTTAGCAAACTGAGCGGTGTGACGTGGGCTATTTACACATGGCATGGAAGCGGGTAGTGGTGGTGGATCCATGATTGGCGTGAACTGTGGAATTGGTGGTGGTGTAGAAATCGAACTTTCTCCTTGTTCTTGCCTTTGTCTAGCTAGTTGCCTCCTCCGTCTAGTTCTGCTATTGAGTCTACGAGCAGTTCTTTCAATCTCAAGATCGAATAGAAGTTGGTCCGCCGGTAGTTGCCCTCGCATAAACAAAGTCTGCACACTAAACAAAACAAATCAACAAGCACAAGAAAAATTTGTAACAAGTCTAAAACTTCACAACTATTGCAATGCTTGCAATATCAATTAACAATCCCCGGCAACGGCGCCAATTTGTTGGAATACAAATAGAGTTAGGGTTTTGTTATCGGTCCACAGGGATTATTCGGTGATATCGCAGCCGTTCTACAATCGTAACGTTTCAAACTTTAAAGTAACATGGTGTTTTAGGTTGGTTTCGTAGCGTTCGCATTCAAATGTAATTAAAAGCGGTAAAGAGATTGTTTTAACGGTTTATAAAAGCATGTCAAGATTAGGGTTCGACAAACCACGTTGCACGTATATAATCGATAAGCTAATGAACTCGGTTATATGATAAATACAATCACATATCCTCCCAATATGTTTATCTCTAACACATATTGTGAGTTTTACCATTTTGATCCTTTGTTGATTTCTCACACAAACTATCAAAATGACAACATTAAAGTTCAATATTTGGTGAACATCAACACACATTACTATCTCTAGCCAATGGACATTGATGGATGAAAAACCTAGGTAAAGAGTAGGAACACATTTCTCAATCATGAACCAACACAAAGAATAAACCATATAAACAAGGTTTTTCATCATACATTCATCATCTAAGAGTTCACAAGCTAGAATCAATCCATATACATACAAATGAAAGGTTTACCTACCATCTAACCTTGACATAATAGAGAAATTAGCTACACATATTCATGGTAGCTTGATCAACAAGAATCAGGAGAAGAGAATCAAGCATCAACGACGATTTCTCGACAAAATGATGCTTTTTAATCTTCCAAAGATGAAGTGCTACAGTGTATAATGTATTTTGATCTAAAAGTGTACCAAGGATAGTATAAAATTCTGAACAAAACAACTTAAAAAGGGGCTGAGAATCGCGGAGTGCGCTGAGCGCGCAGACGCCCGCTGTGCGGGCTCAACTTACAAACTAAACCTCCTAAGAGCACGCTGAGCGGCCTAGGGACCCCGCTGAGCGCGTAACTCTCTGTAATTACTTCCACCAGCACGCTTGGAGCGCGCTGAGCGGGCTTCAAGCATGCTCCAAAAATGATTATTTCCCAAAACTGCTTTTGTGGGGCCTTCATAGCTCCATTCTTCACGTCTTCAGGAGTGGACAACTTCTCACGCTCTAGAGGTGGCCTGCCCCAAGTCTTGAAGAAACTTTGCCCCTGACTGGTCTTACAGAGATTTGTCGAATCGACCTGATTGCCCCATATTAAACGCTTGTGGAGAGATTTATTGAATCTCGACGTAATTGCCCCAGTTTGGCCGCTTCTTATCACCATTTATAGGGAACGCCCAGGCTGCGCACAGTCACTTAGCCACATACCCCTTGACATGACTGCCCTTTGGAGTTTTCACCATCTCAACTTAGCGTGATCGAGCTTCTCAACTGACGTTCATTGTGCAAGCTTCTTTGATGTCAAACGCATGCAAGCAGAAAACGTTTATTATGAAAATGACAATTCTAATGCAACACTCGTGTTAACCGGAAGTTTTATTAAAAATGCGTCGCCAAGCCTTGTGAACGAATCACTAGCTGGGATGCGACATTGACTTTTGGATGGAAAAACAATACGCACATACAATACCAACAAAAATCTTATTAGCATAACTCATAGGAGTCAAGAACGCTATCTCGCTGAAGTACGCTTTCAGAATAAACCATGTTTCAATTAGGACTTTTGAGGGTTGTAACGTGGCCTGGTTCACGGTTTTTGAGAAAAAAGGATTTAAGGCTCAAAGTTTATTGGTGCCCACCCACTCTTCGTGATGTTCTTCAGTCCTACGTTCAGCTAATCTGACACAAGCGCTCATATCTCAAAAACATTTCATGATCTTTAAGGAATCCCTGCACTGATGGTTTGAGACCCGATGAGGTTTTGGAGCAACAGTCGCCCCTTTTGTCTTTTGTTCCGCATCCACACGACTTTGTTCTTATCGAGGATTTTTCTTTGTAATCCTTTTGCTTTTCGCTTTTTCGTTCTTTCGTTTCCCTGATTTTTGCCTGGACTTACTCTTTTGAGTTTTCCAATTTTGAAGTCCAGCGGGATGCCTTAACTTTTGCCTAAGTCACTTGTTTTCAAGTTTTGACTTAGCGGCCTTTCCTTTTTTTTTTTGAACAAATCGTGTGACACTGTATTGTCTAACTTGTTTGAAAGGGTTATGACTGCCTTACTCCTTGATTGTTGATGGATAACCATTGTGGTTTCACATCTCTTGGCCTCCTGATATGTGAGGAAAGAAAGGTAATGGATCCTCAGATGCACACTCCTTTTGAAATTTGAACGCTCGGTCAAACTAACTGACGCCTACCCTGCCCCTGGGTTAAGTATGAGGGTTTTTTCGTGCGAAAGAAACTCCTACTTCAAGGCTCAAAGGGGTTAACGAGGGTCTATCTCCCTTATATCTCCAGTGTTTAGGGATTTGAAACAATGCTTGTACATCCTCAACAGGGTTTTATCCAAAAGCACACAACCGAAGATTTTGCGTTTTCATCTCATCATCCTCCCTCAAGAGTTCTAGACAAGAAAGTTGGTATTGCAGTGCATATAAACATGATATGAGTTCATAAAAGTAAATTACTTCAGGAACAACACATTCATTGCATTAAAATCATCATTCAACACACAAACAAGTTTTTTCACGCAAACACTGTTTAAACAAACAAATGAAAGCTACATATGAAAATGCAGTAAAGAATCTGAAGATTGCCATTGTTGAGGAGACTTTACTCCGTCTGGACTTATTGCTTCTGACAACATCCCTGCAATCCCAAGTGCCCACTTGGGAAGCTTCAGTTGAAATGCATACCATCTGCAGTGAAAGTAATGACCCCTGCATCAATCAGATCCTGCACTTTGTGCGGGAGCGCCTTACAATCCTCAGTTAAATGTCCCCGTGCCCCATCATGATACCCACATCGAGCATTGGCATTAAACCCAGGTGGATATGGAGGAATGATCAGATCAGGTTTCCTTGGCACAATCAACCCTCTTTTAACCAACTCTGGCAATATCTGACCATACAACTTTGGTAGTACAGTAAACTGTCTGTTTCTTGGCTTCCATCGACCCCCTTGGGAACTATTCTGCTGTTGATTCTGATTTGCGTATTCCTCTGGCTCAGGTGCTTTTCCCCTCATACTTAATCGAGGAGTAGGCAGCAGTTGCGGACGTGGGGATTCTAAGACCAAGGACTGCACGATATACCCTTGACTTGATGCAGCTTTGGGAGAAGCAACAGGGATATCCACTTCTTTTTCTGAAGTAGGAATGAAACCCCCATGAAAGCTTACGCCGCCCGGCGTGAATTCAATTTCCCTCGAATCGACCAGATCCTGTACGGTATGCTGAAAGGCCTTACAATTTTCCACATTATACCTCGGCGCACCAGAGTGGAATTCACAATGAACTCTTGCATCATAACCCGGTGGGAGAGTACCAGAAAGAGGAGCCAAAGTCCTTTTCTGTACCAGTTGCAACTGAAGGAGATGCTGGAATAGCTGAGAATATGACACTGATGGAGTCTCAAAATGCCTATTCTGCTTAGGCGTAAATTGCTGCTGGCGTGGAGCTCGATTTTGCTGTTGAGATACAACCGGGACGGCACAGTGGCAATCTGCTCACTTTTGGGGAGGGATCCCTTAAACAGT
This sequence comes from Lathyrus tuberosus, assembly GCA_022829125.1. Lineage (NCBI taxonomy): Eukaryota > Viridiplantae > Streptophyta > Magnoliopsida > Fabales > Fabaceae > Lathyrus > Lathyrus tuberosus. The sequence continues at coordinate 5,781,733 of JALAZF010000132.1, read as the reverse complement.
GGAGGAGAGACAATTCCAGCCACAACTTTAGGCATAAGAGTATTATCTTTGCTTAGCACACCTCTCACGACCTCCATAACCAGACTCATCTGAGTCTTCAGTTGGTTGACCTCTTCCTTCAGCACTTTCTGGTCTTGAACCAAAGCTTGCATCCTCCCCATAAACTGCCCCATCTGAATCTTCATTTCGGTCATTTCTACACGGAGTTGTTCCATGGCTATCCTCTGATTATCACAGGTCGAGTAGTGGTGGCAGGTCAAGCTGGTTGTCCTGAAGATAATACCAAGTCAGAATGAGAAATCCGCTCCGGAACACCTGTTATGCATATGAGTATGAGAATGCAATGCAGAATGCCATGTTCGAATATTTCCAAGGAATCATTATGCTTTGATTCAAAACAATTTCCTTACACTAACCACAAGAAATAGATGGAAATGCTCAGTAGCAAGTCTCAAAGTTAATATCCCTTGGAAATATAAGAACCTGTATGCGAAAATGATGATGCAGATGTAACAGACATGGGATCAAGGCTTCCACAATGCTCTGGATAAGTGTTGTGCTACTGTCTGAATAGGTTCACAGGTCTGATCTGAAGAGAATACCGGAATACCAGAATATCCAAATAACCAGAATACCAGAATACCAGGCTGATAAGTCCGCACTGATAAGAGAACCAGACTACCAGCTATGATGAAGGTTACGGTTACCTGCAAACCTGTAAACAAACCGCCTCTCTCACATGCGGGTACTAGGATCCTCAGTATTTCGGGCTCTCAGGTCGAGAAATGATGATACGTTCACCATTTCTGGTTTGGCATCATCATCAATCGAGGAGGCCTCAACTGATTCTCCAAAACAAAAGGTCCTCAGCTTCTGGCACTGAGGTCGAGAAGCAATAGTACATTCATCCCTCGGGGTACAGTACTATCGCCAATCGAGGAGTGCCTCCACTGATTCACTTTCAACAAGGACATCCTATAGCAAATTCCCAGCATTGGGTCCTCGGATCAAGAAGTGTAATGGGTTTTCCATTTCTGGTCTGCCATTATCACATCTTGGGAGGAGTGTCGTTGCTGAGTCCTCGGGAATGGTCACCAGAGTCGACAGCTTTCGAGGTTAACATTCTGAAATGCACAAGACACGCAAATCAGAACATCTCCCAAGAAAACCTCGTCTGGTTGTGGATTTCGTGTAAACCATACATACCAAGATGCTACGTAGGCCACACTACTTTCCACTCTAGTCCTATGTGTGTACTCAAGCCTGTGTAATGGGCTTATCTCTCAGAACACCCATCCCGCCAAATAGAAAAACCAGCACAGTCCAGCATAATAATGATATGTAATGCAGTAAATGCAGTAAAAATAGTAATACAACAATATACAGTAAAGCAGTAATACAGTAAATAGTAAAACAGTAAAACACAGCACTACAGCAAACACCCAATGACAAATAAACAACCAAGCGCTAGGATTGACTCGCAAAAGGGATGGACCAGCAAGAGGTCAACCATTCCCCAGTTGTCACTCCCGGGATTTTCATCCAAGTACAAACGCGAAAGTAGTGCGGAAACAGAGTCGCCAGCAATGTGTATTTATCCCAAGAGAGGGAAAGGAAACACTGCGTAAACCTGGGGGAAAGGAAAAGCATGGTCTCACGACCAAGAGAAACGGGTAAGGGAGTCGGTTACGCGAAGGGAAGGTGTTAGCACCCCACGCGTCCATTGTACTCGATGGGATCCACGCTTGTTGTCTCGATCAAAGGGTGTCGTCGTCTGGAGCTCCACTACTACTGGAAAGGAGAAGGAATGAGAACGGAAAAGGGCGGAGAAACGGGGAAGAAAAGAAAAAGAAGTGACTCGATAGGACGTCCTCGGAGTCCTAGGCCTACGTATTCCCTCGGGAACGGGAAAATCAGAGTCAATGTAGTTCGGACACGAACTAAGGGGGGAGGTTGCTCGCCAAGACATCGCCGTCTCGTGCCTACGTATCCTCAATCTAACCAGAAAGAGGAAATCAGAGTAGTCGTAGTTCGACTTAACCAAGTCGGTGTTTTTTATGAGCGACGCTAAGTTCGCGTCTGGCAGTTAGGGTCGATGCCTGTTTGCGACGAGACGGAAGTAACGTGCCCTTTTTTGAGAATGAGGTTTGAAACTTACCGATCCCGAAGGATAAAAAGTTTTGATTTGGTTTTGTGTTTTTTAGACAAGAAGTGTTTTTGAAGTTGTTTGTAACTTGCATTGCACCCAAGTCTACAACATAGGATCGAATGTCTTGCGTATCGACCCAAGACGGGACACATGCTAAAAACTCTAAGAAAGTGAAGGAAGATCCCCCACTATCTCATTTCCCACATATAAGGCTCGTGCGCAATACATGTTGATCCTTTATTAAGTGTTTTGTAAAGATTATGAGATGAGAAGAGAAGACTCAAGTTGAAAAGAAAACACTAAAGGGAATCTAAGTTGTTCCTAATGTTATCATGCAAATGTGGCCCTAAGGTCAGGATCAAGAGGGAAGTCTACCTAATGTTGTCATGCATGGATTGCTATCCTAATGTCTCTCCTACCTTCGACTTAATCGAAAATTAAGTGGAGCTAGGAATCCTACAGGATCATGTCATCAGACAAGTAAACACAGGATGAATCAATCACACAATGAAATAAAAGCAACGTAAACAGTGTCAGTTAATAATAATATCACACAATCACAATAAGAAAGAGGGGGCTTTAGCCAAGGGGTCATATCAACTGAGGCAAACAAGCTAGGTGTGGGAAATAGGGGTGCTCGTCCAATGGTATCAAGAACCATGGAGAGCAGAGTAAGAAAGGGGAAGATGTGAATCAGATCACATAAGCATCAGCATTGGTCAATGCGAGCTATAGACAAGACATGGGGGTTTGATTGCTAAACCATTCTTCCACTTGACGGACTCGATAACGAGAGCAGGTGATGTTCAAAGCTTCAATCATGTAATGAGAGCTAAGAACGACTCAACTAGAATAACGGGGGTCGATTGCGAACCCTACCTTCCGTCAATTGCCTTCTTGGAGGTCTTACAAAAGGATATGGGAATGGGATGCCTCTTTAGAGGTCTTTAGGCACAATATTAAACAAGCACAGTCATGGCCTCACTTGAGGACTTTCCATACAATCCTACTTATCATGGCATCGACTATTCCTACTTCTCATGGCATCGAAAGCAGTAAAGTGCGGAATGAGATAAAAGGGAAAAGAAACTATACCAAACGGATAACAATCCGAAGCAAAAGCAAACAAAGTAAGAAACCCAGAATACTTCGAGCAAGCTAGCATCGACAAACAAAGCAAGTCAGAAATCGTGTATCCAACATAAGCATTAAAGCATGGTCGTTGTGAAAATAAATCACAACCGACATGTGGTGTGTATCAGACACAACCACACAATCCAACAGTACACCTGCAAGAAACGCAATTCAGACAATACGCAAGCAAGTATATACATCTCACAAAGTGAGAGACAAGATAAGTCGTGTCAGAAAAGAATTCGTATCCCACAAATAAAGTGGAACACGAAGCAAACGAACCACAAGGTGAATCACGTCAGAATCGGATTCGCGTCCCACAAATAAAGGGGAACACGATGCAATCACGTCATCTCGGAAATTCCCTAAAAAATCCTTGCACAACTTAACAAACGAGTTAGAAACAACAAGCAAATGCAACCGGAAGTTGCACGTTCGTATCACAACCCAAAATCAAATAGAATAATGAGTATACAAGTAGTGAACATGCATCGGATCACATACTTTAAAAACTGGGCAGCAAGGTTGTTGTAACACGAATCATGCGCAAAATCAAACTGGAATCAAACAAACTCAAGCACAATGATTCACAAATGACCAATAAACATAAGCACGTGTCAAATCAAGGTCAAGACGTAAATTTCACACAAAATGTAGCTTAAAAGCATTAAATCAGAAAATATGCGTCGAAAATCATCGACTCGGAATCAAACGAAAATCGCATGGTCGCTTGCAAACGTGCCAACGGATTCAAAAATGAACTCGGTTTTGCAAAATTCCGCTTGAAAGTGGGACTTTTAGACCGATTTCGTCGGCTGACAATAGCGAAACAGTAGAAAAAAGTCGTCCGAAATCGACTAAAAAGTTCACCAATGGCTCCGGAATCATCAACAAAGTCGAGTTACACTATTCGCATTCGCGAAAACGCGCTACGGTTAGGAAGTTTTGATCAAAACGCGTTATTCGACACGCGGCACATGAACAACATCATCAATTAAGCATTAATCTATCCTATTCCGGATTTGCACATTGAAACAAGCATAAATTCAAGAGTCAAGCACTTCAATCAATATCAAGTCACAACAATTAGCTCTCTTAGGAATTTTGTCAAACACCTCACATGCACCAATTATTATAAGTCAATTTTAACAAGAATTTCCAATTATGCACCACAACAATTACTAGAATCAATTAATCAAGCATCAATCAACAATCAATTCAAAGATTAATTCATATAATCTCCACAAAATTAATTCAACTTGAAAACTCAATTCAAGAAACAATTCAACAATTATTCATGAATTAAAGTTTAAGAAGCTAACCGAATGAAGAATCGACGAAGAAATTGCGAATCTGGAGGGAGTGAGGCGCGATCGCGGACGGAGGAGAGGAGGAGAGAGGGAGGTCCGGCGCGGTGGTGCTTGACCGGAGGGAGGTGGTGCGCGATTATGAGAAGGGAGTGGGAAGAGGGAGATCGCAAGCGGAGAGTGAGAGATCGGAGAGATTTCTTGATTTTCCGGATTTTGCTCTTGAGTTTGATATGAACTTGATGAAGATCTTGATGATTCTTCAAGAACAATTGAGAGAATAGTGTTTGATCTTTGAGAGAGGGTTTTTTTAGTGTTTTTGGTGTTTGTGAGTTATGATTGAAGTTATGAGAGAAATTATGGGTCAAAAGAATATATAGTGGGTCTAAAATGAAGGGCAAAAGGTAGAATTTTGGCTTAAGTGAAAATAACACCGTCTTCGGCAAGAAATTTCGACTCTGAGCCTTCCACAACATCGTCCGCCTCTGAATCACGGTTGCAACGCAAAAAGAACGGACGTCATACGATCAAAATCGAGTGCGATCGATACGTTTAAACTGCAGACGTCACTGAATAAGTTGTTTTTTCAGCTTATTTGGTGTCTGCTACTCGAAAATGTGACGAGGTCAACCTCTTCGGAGCATAATCTCGACTCGACTTTTTCAGTAAAGTTGTAGATCTATGAGTCAGTGACCTTGTGTTAAAATGTGAACTCAAACGGACAAACGACGAGGGAGATATGAATTTTCTCGCGAAACAACTCTCAGCCATTTTTCTGATTCAGCACGTCAGTTTTGCGAAATAAACCAAACCGACAATCTTCGGAGTACCATTCGGACTCGAGCTTGTCTTGGAACTTGAAGATGATAAAATTTGTGAACCAACGCTTTGAGAACGGATGCAATCCGATGAAAATTGACCGAGTTATGAATTTTACAAAATCTGACAGACAGTGCACTGCATCAAAGAACCCCACTGGTAATTCACATTTTCGGGGTCCTTCCGCTCGGACCTGACCCAAACTGAATTCACGGAACGAAGATAACATCTAAACGGAATTTTAGGCACTGGAACGGCATCAATCCGACGAACGAGCTGAGAGTTATGAATTTTTTAGTGTCCAAAACTCACAAGTTCATCACTGTTTTTCACTGTATCGACTCTGAAAACTCGCACATTCGGAGATCTTCTTCAAAGAATTAGTTCTCGGCCAAAACACGAAAGTTGGAGAGGATGTCAAGAAGGAACTTTTGGCATACGAATCTCTCAGAAACGTTGATCCAATCAGAAGTTACGAACTCTTGAATGCCGCTAGCACAGTTAATCGGCGAAACCGAAATTTCAGAAACAATTAATTTTCACCACTTTCCTTGATGAATTGGCCTCCGAGATGAACATAAAAGTTGTGGAGAATGCCGAGACGGTCCTAACTTTTGAATTTCATACCAAAATGAGTTTCCGAGCGAGAGTTACAAATTTTGCAAATTGCACCGTAAAACTGATATTCTGCTTAAACTTCTCTGAATCACCCGAGAACTTTAGCTTCCTCTGAGATTCTTGTGCACGTGCTGCATGACGAAATAAACGTCTGTCGCAACCTGTTAAAGCTTAGTGGAAATAATTTGGTCATGTCACAATGCATGTATGTTCATGTATGTTTATGATGCAATTATGATCTAAATGCAATGCCATGAAACATAAGCTAGATAAAAATCAAGAGGGCAAATTTTGAGGTGTTACAGGTATAACCAACCCCTGAACCTTAGATCTCTAGCTTTGTCGTTACATAGCGCAATTAGGGTTTTCTTCGATCTTTACCCTTTCCTTTGGATAAATCAAAGATCGGTGGTGAACTTCATGATTTGTGATTCAAGTTAATTAATAGTTTGATATCTGATTCTCACCACAATACATGGACACAAGTTGAACATGTTAATGATAAGTTGGTAGCAATCAAACAAGGATATTAAGGTTCAAACATGGTTATAAGCTAGTAAGAGCATCACAAAGAGTGTAGGCATATAAGTATGTGTACAAAGGTATTTTCAAGACAAAGTTCAAGTTTTTAAGAACACTTAAAACATGGTATGATCAACACAAAGGTATCTACACACATCAAGGTCATGTAAACATGGAATAAAGTCACATGTTAAGGCAAAATATCAAGCAAAAAGTCTCATGGTATGGACAAAGTTCAACATACATTTACATGTAAACAATACACTTAAACATGTATTAAAATTAAGTAAGGACAAGTATTCACAAATTCACAACAACATTTAAGGTTCATTCAAGGTGTATATGGTTCAAATAATGCATTGTGAGCAAGGAAAGGCAATGTATTATTCCAAAGTTTCAAAAGAAGTCTTAAGAAAACCCTAAAAAGTCACACACTTTAAACACTCATAAATGTGAGAAAAATAATTATTTTTGATATTTTCTTTTCACAACTAGAAAATAGGCATTATCATGAATAATTTGAAAAAAGAATGGTTTAAAAATAATTAAAAAAATGAGAGAGTTGTGATAGTTTGAAAATGTGAAGAAAAGTAAGAAAATAAGGTATTAAAAAAATGGGAAAGGTCCCCATGGGTGTTGAACCCACACTGGGTTGGCCGAGGCTTTAAAACTATACCAACTGAGCTAGCACGCGCATGTGAAATAATGGTGGAAGCACTATATTATATATGAAGCTCATTTGAAAATTCAAAAAAAATAAAAAGAACTGGGGCGAGGGGGATTCGAACCCTAGTTCTGGTGGTGACAAGGTACATAAGGCGCGCAGGTTTAACCACTAGGGTGGTGATACATCCATGTATCAAACCACACCCATTAATTTATAAACCAAACCATGACCTAGGCCTGGCCAGAACAAAGGCCCCAGGGCTGGTTTCTTGACCAAGGATGCCAAGTTTCTTACCATTTGCAAAACCTATCCTAACTCATTCATTTCTTAATGAAATCAGGTGAAATAAAGATGAAACCTGCCTAGAATTTCATCAGGAATTCAATGGTGGTGTTAGATTTTTCTAAAAATGCCTACATTTTAAAACCCGATAGTGGTTTTTAAAATGACATCTATGTTATATCATCATACAGTCAATAATAGCATCACAAAATAGTTTGAACATAACAAGATTGATGTATAAAACATGTTTATGATCAAGGAACATTAAAGCAACACATATTTTAAAAAGTTCAAGTTCTTTGGAAACTTACCTCTTAAAGCTCACTTGCCAAATTCTAAGAGACTTGTTACAGAAGTAAACCAATGCCTTGGACACCTCTAATACACTTCAAATAAGCTTCTTGGATGCTTGGAACCAAATGCAAACCTCTAGGACATAATCTAGCTCCTTCTTGTAAATTTGTCAAAGGTGGCCAAAATGGAAACTCCACCAAATGATGTCACGGTTGAGAAACTATTGTTGGAACAGTTTAAGGATGTTATTTAGAGTGTGTTTGAAGTGTTGTATGGTTTTGAAATGGAAAGAATCAAGACATGGCTTTGAAAATGCAAAAAGTCAAAGATATGAGGTTTTGACAGTTGACTTTCTGATTTTGGTGGTTTGGGATGAAGATGAAGGTTTGGGCACCTTCAAGGGATGATTTGTGATGTGTTTGGATGGCTGTTTGAGTGGTTTAAGCTCTGAAATGAGAAATTCTATTTCTCAACTTTTGAACTATGCATCTTTGAAACAAGAGAGGAAATGTGAGAAAACAAGCTCTGGTGTTATTTTGGTGTATTTGAATTGATCAGAGAATTCCTCTATTTATAGGAAAATGTTTTGGTTTTGGATGAATAGTGTTGGATGAGGGAGCATGCTATTGTCCAATGGATATAGCCATGTAGCTTTAACTTAAATGCTAAGGTACCATTAGTCTTCTATAGCATAACTAGAATCTTGACTCAATTGACATTTTGTAGGTTTGAACACTCATTATTTTTTAACATATCTGAACTGGTGTGGCTAATTTCTTGCAAATTCAATGTTTCACATAAATGCCAAATGACAAACTTGGCTTCATGGCTTTGTGATGATGATTCTCACATGCTAGAGGATAGATTCTTGACTCATTGGCATATTCTTGCAGATTTTGTGTGACTCTACAAGATTTATGTTGATCTTGAATGATGACAAAGCTTGTAAAGTGACAAAACTTGAAGGTAAAAATCGTGTGACACAAGTAATGCACCAATGGTGTCTTGAAAATCAGTTTGATCATGGCATGTTGTGAGGATCATATTTCCTTGCTCAAGTAGAATCAATGGACATTCTTGTACTTTTTGGAAAGCTGAGATATCCTACTTTAACTTTGATGTTTGCATTTGGTCTTGATTCATCTTGGATTTTGAAGAAAAATGGCCTCAAAGTTGGCTAAAACACAAAATAGATTCTGCCTAATATTTTTCTAAGTGTCAAAGTTCAAAAAGTCTTGAAACCCTAACTTCATGGCTCCATATCTCAAAATCTATGCACTTTTTGGGGATGACTCAACCCAACAATCTTGTTGTATGGAAGAAGATATATTATTTGAGCTTTGGAGTACAAAAAATGGTTGCTTGGATCACAAGTTATGGCATTGTAAAGGTAGGTACTTGAACATGAATTTCCATAACTTAGTAAAATTTTCAATTCCTCCTATTTTGCTTCTTTTGCAAGTAACCTTAATTTCTTTATCAATCCTTGATTAAATACAACTATGGGTCATATTTTCTTGAATAATAGTCCTTGATGATCAATTTTGTCCAAAAAGTCAAACTTTTGACTTTGGGTATCAGATGAATTTTGTGCAGAGAAACCCTAATTCTTAATTTTCAATGAATGAATACCCTGAGGTAATTTTAAACTTATGAATGGACTTAAAAGATATATTTAAGCTCCTTGAATCATATCTTAAGGTATTGGCTCATGCCCGGATGAAAAAATCATTTTGGAGGTCCTAATCAATCAAAACCCAAATTTGGTGACTCAGATGAAATTGAGGCTTGATCAACTTGAAATGATGCATATTTGTGCTTGATTCTTGATGAATGAGACCTCTTGATCTTTATGTATGAATGAGAGACTTGATAGGTTGAAGATCAAGGCAATTTTTTATTGATCCTCTGCCTGAATCCTTTATGAGGCTCAAAACCCTAATTTGCAGTAAAAAATGAAACAAGCGACAAACTGTGTTCTCTAATGGGTTAGTGATGCATGAAAGTATATTCATATGATATGTAAATGATGTGGGATCTTAGGGTCAAAATTTAGGGTATGACAATAACCATGGTTGACTACATCAAATACTGTAAAAATCTGACAAGTTATCGATTGTAGTAATTTAAAATCATAACCCAATTTAAAAGTTACATCATAGTTAAAGGTGGTCCAAAATAAGTTCAAAAGTTATATCGTAGATAACCCAAAACCACAAAATATTCAACCAAATTAGCGTTCCATAACCCAAAAATAATGTTGGTTACATGCGCATACGAAATAGGTCAGCAATTACTTTTTTCTCCTTTTGGAGACCTTCATGAGTTTAGTTGAGAACATGTCTCCTTTATCCATTATTTTAACTATTGTTGAATGGGTGGAAGAATCAGGAGAAAACCTCTTGACAGTCGCGGTTGGTGTGACAAGTTCAGAATTGTGAGTAGAGGTTATTGCTAAGTCCTGGTATATGGATTGGAGATGATGTTAGGAAGAGATGCTACTGGTTTGAAGAAAATGTATATAGTATACATGGATAATGGAAAATTACCGTTACAACATCAGATGCATCAACGACGTCAGCCTCGTCAATACTCTCCTTGATCTGGTAAGAACATAATAAACCATGATGGAGTAATAAGGTAAATGTATAGAGAACCAAATTGAATAAAAATGACGTAGCATGAGATTTACATACATGCAAGGTTTGTGGTATGCCAGCATTGATGGAAGTTGATTGATACACAAAATGAACAACAGGAATCATTATGATAAAATTCTTTATCTCCAAATTTCTGCTTCGGTACGATGTACATCCCAGCAATATAAAGGTGGATTAACTCCCTTAGCAATCTATGGACATTAATGGCATGCCTTATAGTACTAACCGTGAGGTGAAGCAATAAGTTTGTCTGTTGTTACAAGTGTTGCAGAATATGATCTATAGAAAAGAAACATACAAAAACTACGTGAGTTTACACAAATGTAGAGATAAAATGGATACGGATTAAGCATTGAGAGAAACCTCGGGTAACTTGATAATTTGTTCCAGTGGAAGTTGGGTTACCTTTGACATAAATGTTTCATATGGGGTGAGCTGAGATGATGAAGATTGTTGTGACCAATCACGGGTCTGGGTGCTCAAGTTGTTTCTAGCTTTCCTTTCAATAGAGTCTTTAGGCAACCTACATTTATGCGACAAATTGAATATGAAGGTATACATATTAGAAATCCATAGTTATAGTCATGATTGGTTCAAGCATTTTTAATTGAGGGTACCTATTTAGAAAATCATTGATGTCGGGAAAATCATCGTTTATATGGATCTTGGTAACATTATAAGTATTTGTAACAGCAAGCAGATACTTCCCTACAAACCAAAAAGTTGCATGATATATGTCAGTGTTAAATTCAACAACATTGTGTAAGGATTATCAGTTGAAATATTCCATGAACATCGTAACAAACTTATTCCTTAACTTTTTCCTACTTCAATATAATGATAGTTGGCTTTATTGGATCTTGCTGACTCTGTTTATAAGCAAAGAACTCTGAAGCGTAAGCTTCCCATAGGGTACAATGTATCGTGTTGTCGCTACATGTTATTAGAGGAAAAATTTAGCATATAATAAAACTTATGCAACTAAAGAGAGTGAAAACAAATTAGGAGCAAGTTAGTGAAGTTAATATAAAGCATTAGACTCAATTGTCATACCCCAAGTCTTTCAAAACCAAGTTAACTTGAGTTTTGTTGCTACCTGACTGAGAGTGTGAGTAACCGACCTCATCAACCATACCTATGACATCAGAGTATTTGAAAAGTAGTCAATGCACTATCATTTAAAGTTGAGTACCAAACTGACAAACAAAAGGACATTAAAAACCATACCAATAAGCAAATTCTTCTGCTATTTTCCTGAAATGATATCAGCAAATGAGGTGAAGTTAATAATCTTATCAGAGATGCTGTGCTTGTCCAAGTCTCTTATGGTTATCCCTCCGGTGAATTTCAGAAGATATTTGTGTTTGGAAGGTCTGAATATTAAATCATTATGTTCAACATGGAAGTTTGAGATAGTGTAAGTCATGTTAATTGATAAAATCGAGTCAAAATCTCGCCTAAACATTGTCGAAACAATCACATGAATTTCATGACCCTGTCATGTGTATATCAAAACCCAACATCAGGATATAGATGAACATTTTCGTATTTAAACGAAAACACTTAACCTAACCTCAAAACACAAAGGTACATTATGACCTTTTACAACTAACCTCAACACACGATGGAACTTATGAACCTTTTTTTGAAAACTAACCTCAACGCACAAACAACATTAAACAACACAAAGACGAAACTGTAAAATAACATAAATAGGAACATAAAAACATAGAGAGAATCATAAACTTAGTGAGAATCAACATAAACACCATAAAAAATATAAAGAACCACAAACATCAAAAGCAAACACAAACATCAAAAGCGAACATTAATAAACCAAGTTTCTCGTATATTGCAGACGAACGACAGAAAGACAAATTAAACATGTTTGCCTATAACGACCATCTCAAAAGGCTCATTTGCAATTGAAGAAACCTTTCATTTGTGGCAGATTTTTACATCTACCTTCCATAGTTCTTTACAGTCATTGATGTCGTTTATCATCTCGAATGGTCTCGCCATGTTCAATCGAAGGGAAGTTTGGAAAAGACGGGTTGTGAGGGGGACAGGTGACGACCTGGGTGACGAGTTGCTCGTCACGTCCGTCACGGGCTATTTTTTGGCATTCTATCCAGATTTTGAAGTTATTTTCTCGTGCGGTCGATGTTTGGTTTTGTTTTGGTGTATTTGGTGAATTTAATTGATTAAGTTGAATTATTATGATGATGAAATAATAATTGAGTTAATTGTATGATTTTGTGCTGTGAATACAATTATATGTGTTATGTTAAGGTGTGTAGTTCGAATTGGAGACTACTATGAATGTTATATTGCATGTTGTTTATGGTTAGAAGTGGAACCATAAGTATTGTTGTTGTTGCATTACTTTGTATGTCATGCATCATTTTGCGTCAGTGTGTTGAAAGAGGCAAGTCACAGGTTCAGAAGTGGGGACCAGTGATCAGCTAGAGTTCAGAAGTGGGGACCCGGGGTTCATAAATGGGGACCCGGTTCGAATGAGGAACCATTGTTGAGTGGAGGAGATTAGTAACAAATCTCTGGTGTCCAAATTTGTACCACATGCATTGAGTCGAAGTGTGAGTCACATTGCATACATAAAGGCTATGTGTGTTGATTGTTGTGTTGTTGTGTAAATTGAATGCATGTTGTTGATTGTGTGAATTAAACAACCCTTGCATTCTTTTACACAGTTAATATATTTGAGTATATTCTCATCCCTTTGTTGTTTGTTTTGTGTTATTCTATACAATGTGGTACAGATACTTATGAGGAATAAGTGTTGTCGCGAGTTGGAAGAGAATTATGAAGCTCTCTTCGTTTTCTTTATTGTTTTATCGTCGTTTAGTTGGAAGAACGGGTCGTTTAAATTGTTGAGCTAATGTTTGAATTTTGTTGATTTTATTTAGTTCTTCATTCGAAGAGAAAATGGAAGTTTGTGTTATGTGTTATTTATCTTGAATTCCGCAACAAATTTTAAAATTATTTAGAAAACACATACATGCTATGTTTGAATAGCATCTTAAAATGATGGTTTTATTCCTCTAAATTAAAGGATTTTAGGATGTTACATTTGTTTCTATGGATATAACATTTACCACCCTCCTCCCAAACATCTTCTTTCTCCCTCATGTTTTGAAGTGTTTACAAGAGAAGAACCTGCCTCCTCACATTTCTTTTTAACTGATTTAAGATGATTTAATATATCAGTGAACTCCTTCATATTAGAATCTATGTTTGATGAATTTGAACTGCCTTCAGAAACACTTATTAACATTCCATGCTTTTCAGCAATTACAAGTACACATATTGAAAAATTATAACATTGATTTATTTAGAAATCATCTTTGCAATGTTTGGCTTTCTTTCCCTTTATAACATCTCATCAAAAACTCCATCTTCTATTCAGTTGACAAAATACAGAACTAGAGGGAAAATCATAAGGAAAGAAGGCTCAAGAGATCAAAACCAAAGTGTGCTATTCCTATTACTACTCTATAGTTAAATATAAACTTGTTCAGAGCATGTGTGGAGATGCTTTTTGCATTATCTCATGGCCTTCCATAATATACAGACATCAACAGAATAATACTTGATTTTGGTGATTTCTTCTGTTTCCTGATTCTGCATGATCATGCATACATCTGAAATACTTACAAAAGTTCAAGAAAATAAATTAGCAAGAATACCAAAACTATTAATAAAATAACTAAAAAGAATGTCTACATTGTTAAGGAGGGTATCATTGATAAACCAAGCAACTTAGTAGCACAAAAGACCAGCAAATTGTCACGTGTCTTCTTTTTCTGATTTTCATTTTTTTGCTTTTTTTGTCTAAGATTTATGGTTCTGATCATTGCAAATGCTAACAACCTTCATAATAATTAAGTTTGTTTTTTGAAAAGTTAAAAAAAATGACTCGAAATGTTTAAAGATTGATCCTTAAAATTAGAACTTTGACAAAACAATGTTGACTACGGAAAATAATTACTTCTAGTTCCATACATGTTTTAAATTGCAGTCCGCACCCGCAATTACGGTCGCAATATTGTTGATGCGGTTTCCTCCGCAACCGCATCAGACCGCAATTAACGCAATTGCGATGTGATTTAAAATCAGGCGTATGGCTGTAATAAGAATCACATCATACAATTTCTCTTTTATTTATTCAGTTATTTTCATCAAAATTAAAATTTTATAACCCCAAAACTCAATTTTCTTCATGATGTAATAGAAAATCTTGACTTTAATCGTCTCTCATGTGTATTTCAAACTCCTCTCAATCAAAATTCACACTGCAATGTGCGTCGCAGCAACCACAATGACCGCAATCACAACACCCAATTCCACAACTGCAATTTAAAACTATGGTTCCATATAAAACATGTGCTTTGCATAAATAAAAAAAGGGCCTACAACTGATACCCAATAAAGCAATACAAATATTTGAATCAGAGCGGAAAATGTAAATGATACTTACAGAATTTACTAAGTTTGTTCATCAATTTTCGTAATCATCGAACAATTTTGTCTAGGCAAAAAAAACCTGTCCACCATTCTTTATATGTCTGCGTCAAAAGGAACAAAGTATATACTTGTCAAAGCAAATGGAAAATATTCTGAGTGGGCTTACATTGTGTCCATTGACACAAGTATAAACACTGTATAATAACATGTCTCATGCTTACATTTTTTAATGAAAAGCTAAAAACCCTTAAGATCATATGCTTACCATCTTGATCTCATTCCAATTTTCCGTAACTCGCGCAATTGGTGAGCAATGTCTTGAATAAATTTTTTGCCATCATTTCCATTCTGAAGAGAATTTGTTATATGATCAATAAGATCATGATCAAATTCGAGTGCCTCTAACCGGTCATGAAGGTCTGATATTTCATTTTCTAGAGAAATCAAATCTCTTTCTCTTCTAGATTTGGAAGATTGTGGTTCTATAGACATGGAATCATTGTTTTCAATTCTTAGAGAACAATCATCATTATCTGATGCAGCTGAGTCATCCTTATCATCATGACTTCCATTCATCGTTCGACTGTTTGGTATGGACAAATCAGTCTCCTCATGACCATCTAAATGGGGTCCTTTACTGTAAGAATCCCCTTGTTGATTCAATTTACTAATTTCAAGCTTTTCAAGTTCAACATTAGACGCTTCGGAGGAAACCTTGTTAAAAGAAATTTGATGAAGTTTCTTTTCCAAGCATTTCAAACTATGTGAAATGTATTGCTTTTCCTCTTCAAATTCTAACTCAGAGGTTTCACCGTCCACAACTTCGTGACTGCCTTTGGATTCCTCGGACAATTTTGAATTGGGAATATTGTTTACCGTATCTGTGATATTATGAAAATTAATATTTTGTGCCATTACACTTTCCTCCTTTGAATCCCTACTTTTCTCATGCATATTATGAACTGTAGGCTCGTTCGTTAAGTTTGAGTTTAACTTATAATATTCTAACTCGGCTTCCAAATCTTGTATTTCTTTTTCCTTTTCTGTGAGTAGATCATTAACTTTTTCGAATTCTTCATTATCATATTCTGCTTGCTCTTCCATCATTCTTAAGTATTGAAGAGCCTCCATTTGCAATGTCGCCTTCTCCTCTTGTAACCTTGTGATCATAGACATTGCTTCGTCGGCGGCAATAGCAGAAGCATTTCTTTCTTCCTCTAGTTCTATCTGTAAATCATCCATGCATTTTTTGTCATACTCAATCTGTCGCTTCAATTGATCAATAATGGATTCGCCTTCAATTTCTGTCATAATGCTTCCATCCAGAGATTCCAGACCAGATTTTGGCGTCTCGGCATTTATCTCTGTCTGGGCATTTATCTCTGTCTGGGCATTTATCTCAGGGGAGTGAGCATGATTTGTGGGGAAAACTGATGAATCATGGAGAGAAGAATTATGTGATGGTGCAAACTGCTCCTGTTCTTCCTTGACTTTATCGACTTCGTTGAAGGGTGGTTGTTCTGTGACAAAATCAAGTACTTCTCTTGAATCCTCTTGTGTAGGACTTTGAGGAGCGGGGTCGCATGCCATCGAATCTATTTCAGCAGATGCATCTCCCTTTCTATCTATCTTTTCTGTGACTTCCTCGTTCTTTTCGGATACGAGTCCAGTATCATCTGCTTGTGTAATATCTACAGCTGGAATCATTTTGGTAAGCAAATGTTAGAAAACTTTGAAGAAAAAGAAAACTGAAATGTAGGGATAGAGAAATGTTACATTTTTCCGATGAGTCTCCGACAGGTGTGGGATACCCTTCCAAAGTCATGAGCTCAGATAGGTCATCACGAAGAGAATCCTCAGAATGACCAGTAATTTTACGTTCTTCTGATTCTCGTTCTGGTTCTTGATTAACAACATGTGTTGGTGAAACTTCATCCAATGAAATGAGTTCAGGTAGGTCAAAAATTGACGAATCTTGATCTGCTTGCGGTCGGTTAATTTCTTCCATGTGTTTGGGGGAACTAGGCTTTGGCTTTGTTGGACTCAAATCACCCGTTGCGTGTTCTGTCGACGTTTCTGATACATTTTGAGTAATGGTGGCATTGGTAGCTTCAAATGTTTCATGAAAGACCCTACCAACATCATCTTCATCGTCAGAAAATTGAAACTCAGACTCAGTATCCGAAGTAAGTCTCAACACAGTATATCCAAGATGAGACGAAGGATGAAAGCTTCTTTTTTCTTCGGATTCAACAGTTGTCTCTCTTATTTTCTTCATGCTATCGCGACGATTTAAACGGCTTTGTCTCGGTGCGCGCGGCAAAGGAACATATGGCTTAAGAACAGCTCTCCCAGGCGATTTTAAGTGGACAGGTCTCAAACCATTCTGTTCTAACTTCCAAAGCTTACCACAACAACTACACGGCCTTGATCCCTTAGATCCACTAAACAAAGCTCGGCTCAACGACGTGTTTTGATAACCAGAACCACCCATAACAACACCAAATTTACCAGCCAACAACCGATGAGTTTTCGTGTTGCGCTTGGCGTTAGCAGTAAGCGACAAAAGACATTCATCGCACATCCTATGACCATCCGCAAGCTTACCGTGAACATGACACAACATCATCGACGATATCTCCGATTTGTGATTCCCGCAAAATAAGTTATGATAAAACTCCGGCTTTTCACCATCTAAGATATGATCTAGCCTAGAACATAACAAACAAGGCAACTGCAACTTGCAATAGCTCGCAAACTTTTTGAGAAGATACGATAACAACGAATCCAGTAGCAACAAGAATATCAAAAACCATTCACAAGCTGCAAATGTGAGATGATCACTGAACCCTTCCATCCTTTTTGTTTTGACAAATGAAATTCCACTTCGACTTGTCGCCATCTTCACTGAAATTTGTTCACAAATCTCAGTAGAGATTCATGACAGTGAAACTCATCAACCAAAACCCTAACCACCCAAATCAAAACCATTAGGTCAAAATCAAAATCAAAATCGAAACTAAATGCACTGCATTTAATTTAATCAACATTTTAACAATCAACAACTCCTTAGACAACACAGCCACAACAACAACATCAAACATATTCAACGAATCATAAATTCTCAACTTGTTACAATGAAAACAAAGTCTAGTCTTCTTTTTCCAACTACCATATAATAATTATTGAGTAACCATAAACATTAATGGAAAATGAATTTAAACCTACCTAATCATTACACATTATTATTATGTCTTACATGTTTAACTACCAATGCAAATTTGGTTATGAAAATTAAAAAAATAAAATTACGATGAATCCAAAACATGATTAATTCATGGATACAGACTTTAAGGGAAAATAAACAAAAATTGAGATTACATTCCGATTAATATGAAAATTTGTTTAATTAATAATAATAACAATGAATAGAAGATCATGAAAATCAAGAGGCGTGAATTTTGTTCATATTTTAAATGAGAAAATGTGGTTACCTGTTCTTTGGTTTGATGAGGGAGAGAGAGGATGAAGTATAGAGGCAAATTTTTCTGATCAGAAATGGTAAAGAAATTGTCTTTTTTTGCCTTATTTGTTTCGGGAAAGGAATTTTAAAAAAATTAATAAGAAAAAAAAACATAAAGAAAATAAATATATGAAGAAATACATTGAAATGTAATAATAAGGCGCGGAATTACATGTTGGTCCTTTTTTGTGGTGGTAGATCGAGTGACCGTTGAGTTTAGCGGTTTATTTTTTGTTTGATTCCTAGCTAACATGATGAAATTGAAAATATAAAATTGACATTGGTGAAATTATATTGTGATTTAAAAGTATATATGATTATTTTATATTTGATGATGGATGCATTTATTTGTTTTAACATTGATATTATGATGGATGTTCAGTACGTCGGTTTTACAAAGGTTTTAACATATATATAAAATTGCAATACATTGATATAATTGGGAGTATTAGGAGTAAATGATTAGGTTTTATCTGTGAACAGGTGGAAAGGGAAGGGAGTGTTGAAAATCAAGTGTGAGGAAGAAGTTCCACATTGATTAGAAAAGAAAAGATTTAATACTATATAAGTGAGAGAACTCACACACCTATTACCTTAAGGTGATTGGTGTGTGGGTTCTCTCACTTATATAGTGTTTAATCTTTCCTTTTCTAATCAATGTGAAACTTCTTCCTCACACTTGATTTTCAACACTCCCCAGTGTTAAATCTTCCATTTTCTAATCAATGTGGGACTTCTTCCTAACACTTGACTTTCAACATAAATGATTAGGTTTTATCTTTGAACAGGTGGAAACTTTCGACCTAGAAATTTTTTGGAGTCTTATGGCCTTGGTTGCCGAGATGTACTTCTTACTGGAAATTTTTGGAGCAATTCCTACAGTAAACATATTTATCAAGCAAAACAGTAAAGAATGTTGTTCTGTTATAGCAACTCATAGGACTTCAAAAGCATTCAACAAATGATAAACAAACAAACAAGCTGCTTCTGCTTCACAAAATGGAAAAAGGTTTTTCAAAGATGCCCTGGTATGCTCACCTGCCGAGCTTGCAGCGAGGCTTTGCTGACTCTCACCTGACGAGACAATCCAGAATTTGAAAAACGATGGGCTCATTAACTCGCACCATGAGTAACAACCATGGTTGTGGGTGTGTTCAAAGATGTTTCTAACCAAAGTTTCATACCCTACAACTACTAACAACAAGTGATGTATTTGTTTCTCTTGAATGCAAGATTCAAACCTTTGACAAATATATTCATACCACAAAAATACCTTATCGAAGTAGAGTTAGTATCCATGCCTGTCTTGGTTGATGTAGAGGGAGGAAAAGATGCAAGTTGTGGTGTTCAAGTGAAAGTGGGTGTTCTTCAATAAGTGACAAAGTGAGTGGGGGCTAGGGTTTGTCGTGTGTGAGTGAAAGCAAATGAGAAGAAAGTGTGAAACAAAAAGTGTTTTGGTGTTTTGAAGGTCCACCGAGGGCTACAGTCAAAAGTTGGTGGTGGGCATTTACTGAATGGCAAATGGCATTTGAAATTCTGGCACAGATATCAGATGTCCTACACAGATGTTGAGACACTGATATCCAACACAATGAACAAGATAACAATAAAAATAACAGTGCAGAAAGTAAATAACACCGTGATATGTTTACCCAGTTCGGTCTAACACACCTACTCTGGGGGCTACCAAGCCAGGGACGAAATCAATATACGATAGTATCAATTCACAGATCATACAATAACCGAATAATCTGCTCACTTAATCACTACCCTTCCTATGACTTCTACCTAAGACTCACCTAGGTATGAGGCCCTCCTCAAATCCCTCTACAACCACAACCCGTGATTGGTATCTTTCCACACAAGTAACAAACCGAAAGTCACACTTTCAAAACACACAATTCTCAATACTTCAAAGCTTATGAGAATTGACACACAAGAAACTCAATGCTTAAAAGCTTATGAGTAACTGACAAAACTTACAACACAAAAACTAGTCCTTATATTGTTATCAGAATGATACCAGTTAGGCTCACAAAATACACTCGAAAACCCTAACAAAACACAAGTAAGTTCCACACCTAAACTAGGTTTACATCAGTCAATATATAGCATTTAATCTGGACTGAATTGGGCTTCAAAAACGCAGCAAATAGACTGCTCACAAATCTGCAAAATAAACTCCAACAAAATAGGTCTTCAATCCAAAGTTTCCTATTATGTCTCCATAATTAGAAACAACAGCAAATCCGAAAAACCAACAAATAATCACAATCCAAAAATGCTTTGGATGCCACATAGGATAACCAAATATTCACGGAATATTTAGTAACAATTCACAGCAACAGAAACTGCTTTAAAAACTGAATCCACACCGCGATGTCCTATGAGCAGGTATGGGACATCTTCATTCGACATGTTGAATGCAGCAAATTAGAACTTCATGTTTCAACATCTTGCTGCTATAATAGTTTTAGCAAAATAAATGCCAACCACAAAAGCACAGAAATAACAATCTCCCCCTTTGGCTTATTTTGGCTAAAACTACACACACAAAAAAAACTTTCAAAGAAGCAGCAAGCAGCACACAAAAAAACATCCATATCAGACAGCAGCGAAATACCAACATCACACAGCAAAAAAACATCCAGCATAGCAGCACTCCCCTTCAGCTGCATACAACACACAGCACAGCAACCAACACATCATAGCAGCATAGCAAAACTCCCCCTCAACTGCAGCAACATTACACAATCTCCCCCTCAACTACTGCAGCAGCACAAGCACACAAGCACTCCCCATACTACTCCCCCTTTTTAGCCATAAATATGACAAAGGCAAGTAGAACAAGTTAAAAGTAAAAATAAACCAGAGTAAACTGCATCAGAGAGTAGATGCACACCACATCACATGCCCAAATGTCATGCACAAACTTCAGCATTTTCCCTTCATTCACACACTGCACTACCAAAACCTCCTTTATTCTTTCCAATCTGGCAACCAGAAGGAACATTAATTGCTATAGTTCTTCATGAATGCAAACCCCAAGTCTGCTCCTCAGGTTTTCAAACTGAACTGCATCCAGAGCCTTGGTAAATATGTCAGCAAGCTGATTTTCTGTGCTCACATGCTCTAGAGTTATGACTTTGTCCTCCATAAGTTCTCTGATGAAGTAATGCCTGATATCAATGTGCTTAGTCCTGCTGCGTTGAATGGGATTTTTGGAAATATTAATAGCGCTCAGGTTGTCACAAAATAGTGTCATGACATCTTGTGTGACATTATACTCAGATAACATCTGCTTCATCAATACCAGTTGAGCACAACTACTACCAGCTGCTATGTACTCAGCTTCATCAGTAGAAATGGATACTGAATTTTGCTTCTTACAAAACCATGAAATAAGATTATTTCCCAAAAAGAAACATCCTCCAGAAGTACTCTTCCTATCATCAACACTTCCAGCCCAATCAGCATCACAGTAACCTACTAAAATGGGACTTGAGTCATGGGAGTAAAGCAACCCATAATCACAAGTACCACTCACATACTTAAGAATTCTCTTCACTTGATTGATGTGACTGACCTTGGGTTCTGCTTGATATCTTGCACACACACCAATAACAAATGTTATGTCTGGCCTACTTGCTGTAAGATACAGCAGACTGCCAATCATACTTCTGTATAAGCTTTGTTCAACCTTCACTCCCTTTTCATCTTTGGATAACTTCAAGTGAGTAGGAGCAGGAGTCCTCTTATGCTTGGCATTATCCAGTCCAAACTTCTTCACAATGTTCCTCGCATATTTGCTCTGACAGATAAAAATGGAATCTTCCATCTGCTTGACTTGTAATCCAAGGAAGTAGGTCAATTCACCTGCCAAGCTCATCTCAAATTCAGATTGCATTTGGTTGACAAAATGTTGGACCATTTCATCCGACATCCCACCAAACACAATATCATCTACATAAATCTGAGCAATCATTAGTTTCCCATCCTTCTCCTTGACAAACAGTGTTTTATCAATACCACCCTTCCTGTATCCATTGTTGACTAAGAACTCAGTCAGTCTTTCATACCAAGCTCGTGGAGCTTGTTTCAGCCCATACAAAGCCTTCTTCATCTTGAAAACATGATCAAGAAAATTTGGATCCACAAACCCTTTAGGCTGTTCAACATAGACTTCCTCATTAAGATAGTCATTCAGAAAGGCACTCTTGACATCCATTTGAAACAATCTGAATTTCAACAAACATGCCACTCCTAGCAGCAATCTGATAGATTCCAATCGAGCCACAGGAGCAA
This sequence comes from Lathyrus tuberosus, assembly GCA_022829125.1. Lineage (NCBI taxonomy): Eukaryota > Viridiplantae > Streptophyta > Magnoliopsida > Fabales > Fabaceae > Lathyrus > Lathyrus tuberosus. The sequence continues at coordinate 5,758,968 of JALAZF010000132.1, read as the reverse complement.
ATGTTTCATCGAAGTCTACTCCTTCAATCTGTGTGTATCCTTGAGCAACTAATCTGGCTTTGTTCCTGGTAACAACTCCTTGTTCATCAGACTTATTCTTATAAACCCATTTTGTTCCAATCACATTTGTTCCTGCTGGTCGTGGTACCAGTTCCCAGACTTCATTCCTCTTGAATTGACAAAGTTTATCTTGCATAGCACTTATCCAGAACTCATCTGTCAATGCTTCTTTGACATTCTTTGGTTCAATCTTTGAAACAAAGCATGCATTTGACACAGTCTCCCTCGTTCTGGTTCTTACACCTTCATTCAGATCTCCAATAATCAATTCCTTAGGGTGATCCTTCTGAATCATTATAGAGGGTCCCCTGTTAGCATCCTCTACCTCTTCATTCTCAGGTCTAGTGTTGGTTTCTTGAGCACTATCTTCTACAGACTCAATGTCTTGGGAGGTTTCATTGTTCATGGGAAGACATGCTCCAACATCATCTGGGACATCTTCGTCTTTGCCAGAGTCATCAACCACCACATTTATGGATTCCATCATCACCTTAGTTCTGGAATTAAATACTCTATATGCTTTACTATTTGTAGAGTATCCCAAAAATATTCCTTCCTCACTCTTAGGATCCATCTTTCGCCTCTGCTCACGATCCGCCAAGATATAGCACTTACTCCCGAACACATGGAAATACTTCACATTTGGCTTTCTTCCTTTCCATAGCTCATAAAGAGTGACAGAAGTACCTGATCTGATAGTCACCCTATTGTGTATATAGCACGCAGTATTCATGGCTTCAGCCTAAAAATGATATGGAAGCTATTTGGCATGAATCATGACTCTTGCACACTCTTGTATAGTCTTGTTCTTCCGTTCCACCACACCATTCTACTGAGGAGTGATCGGTGATGAGAATTCATGAGTGATTCCCTCAGATAAGCAGAACTCTTCAAACCTGCTATTTTCGAATTCTTTCCCATGGTCACTTCTGATCCGAACCACACCACAATCCTTTTCCCGTTGAATCCTTTGACACAACTCTTTGAAGGCTGCAAATACTTCAAACTTTTCTCTGATAAAACTTATCCAAGTGAATCTGGAGTAGTCATCTACGACAACATAGGCATACTTCTTCCCACCAAGACTTTCAACCTGCATAGGTCCCATTAAGTCCATGTGAAGAAGTTCCAGAACTCTAGAAGTTGTGGTAAGATGTTGAAGCCTCTTGTGTGACACCCTTGTTTGCTTCCCAACTTGACATTCACCACATATTTTATCCTCATCAATCTTCAGCTTGGGATACCTCTAACAGCTTCACTTGACATAACTTTCTTCATCCCTTTCAGGTGTAAGTGACCCAATTTCTGATGCCACAGTTTGGTTTCATCTTCCTTTGACATCAAACAAGTAGACAGACTTTCAGGTTCTTAAGGATTCCACAGATAGCAGTTATCTTTAGACCTGGTTCTCTTCATAACAACTTCATCTTTCTCATTGGTTAATAGACATTCAGATTTGGTGAAATTTACTTTGAGACCTACATCACACAGTTGGCTTATACTGATTAAATTTGCGGTCAACCCTTTGACAAATAGAACACGATCCAGATTTGGTTGTCCTGTGTAGTCCAGCTTTCCAACACCTTTTATTTCACCCTTTGATCCATCCCCAAAAGTGACATAATTGGTGGAGTGAGGCTTGATATCTGACAAGAATTTCTTCACACCAGTCATGTGTCTTGAACAACCACTGTCAAAGTACCAATCTTCTCTTGCTGATGCTCTAAGAGAGGTATGTGCTATGAGACCAGCCATCATTTGTCTAGGAATCCATCTTCTCTTCACTTTACCCCAACCCTGTCCTTTATTTTGTTGCTGAGCCGTTTTAGGATAGTCGTGCAGCTTGTAGCAAAAGGACTTTAAGTGACCAACCTTTCCACAGTAATGGCATCTCCATGGTTTATACTTTGATCTACAAACTCTTTTTTGATGCTTCATCTGATGTTGAAACATGTGATTTGACATCCCCTCTTCCTGCTTTATTTTCTGAGGAACAAACTTCAATACAGGCTTCTTGTAAGTCTCTGCTTGATTATTAAAACCAAGGCCTTGCACATTTCCAACATCTTTCCCAGTCTGAAGAATCTCATCCAGCTGCATGGTACCATTGTTCAGCATTCTTATAGATTTGGTCATATTGTCAAGTTTTGACTTTTGCCATTCAACCTCCTCTTTCAGATCAACAATGATTGATAGATGTTCTTCCTTCTCAGCTTCTAGTTGAGCTATCAGAACCTTCTGTTCCAATATTATCTGGCACCTTTCTTCATTCTTGATACACAACTCTGAAAACCCTGTGAAGACTTCTTCCTTAGTGAGTTCTCCAACATAGGATTCTTTGTCAGAGTCAGACTCACAAGTAGTTTCTCCATCAGCCTTACAGATCCCAGTCAAAGCTGTCACCAATTTTACTGATTGTTCTTCAAGATCACTCTCAGATTCTCCTTCTGACCAAGACACTGATAAGCCCTTCTTCTGCCTTTTGAGATATGTGGGACACTCAGTCTTTATGTGCCCATACCCCTCACATTCAAAACACTGAACTCTCTTCCCTTGATTGGAGTCTTCTTCAGTTCTGGATCTTCTGCCTCCATCCTGGTTCTTACTGATGTCGAGTGACTTGTTCTGAGCATTTGCTCTCGACTTCCAGTTAATCCTTTTTAACACTTTGTTAAATTGTTTTCCAAGCAATACCAGATCTTTAGACACCCCTTAATCTCTGACCAGGTCACCTTCATCTTCTGAGTCACCAGCATTTGACACAAAAGCTATGCTCTTCTTCTTTTCAGACTTTTCACTGATCCATAATTCAAATGTTTTAAGAGATCCCACCAGTTCATCCACTTTCATCTTGTCTATATCCTGAGCTTCCTCTATAGCAGTCACTTTCATGTCAAATCTCTTAGGTAGAGATCTGAGGATTTTTCTGACCAGTTTGCTGTCAGACATCTTTTCACTAAGAGCACTAGAGGCATTAGCTATCTCAATAATGTTCACGTGAAAATCATGAATGCTCTCATCCTCTTTCATCTTCAAACTCTCAAACTTGCTAGTGAGAAGCTGAAGCTTTGACATCTTCACCTTTGAAGTCCCTTCATGAGCAACCTTCAAGACCTCCCACGCCTCTTTTGCAATGGTGCAATGTTCAATCAATCTGAAGATATTCTTGTTGACACCATTAAACAAAGCATTCATGGCTTTGGAATTTCCCACAGACCCTTTGTAATCTGCATCATCCCAGTCTTCCTCTTCCTTCACCACATTAGTAGGGGTACCTTTTTCATCTTTAACCTTTGGAGGCTCCCATCCTTTTATAACAACTTTCCATGCTTGATCATCCATGGATTTGATGAATGCTATCGTCCTTGGTTTCCAATAGTCATAGTTGGAACCATCAAGCAGAGGTGGTTTGTTCAGAAATCCTCCATCCTTGTCCATTGTACCAGAAAGTACCTTCCCTGAATCTCACCCAGAACCAAACAAGGGTGCAAGCTCTTGATGCCAATTGAAATTTTGGCACGGATATCAGATGTCCTACACAGATGTTGAGACACTGATATCCAACACAATGAACAAGATAACAATAAAAATAACAGTGCAGAAAGTAAATAACAAGTGATATGTTTACCCAGTTCGGTCTAACACACCTACTCTGGGGGCTACCAAGCCAGGGACGAAATCAATATACGATAGTATCAATTCACAGATCATACAATAACCGAATAATCTGCTCACTTAATCACTACCCTTCCTATGACTTCTACCTAAGACTCACCTATGTATGAGGCCCTCCTCAAATCCCTCTACAACCACAACCCGTGATTGGTATCTTTCCACACAAGTAACAAACCGAAAGTCACACTTTCAAAACACACAATTCTCAATACTTCAAAGCTTATGAGAATTGACACACAAGAAACTCAATGCTTAAAAGCTTATGAGTAACTGACAGAACTTACAACACAAAAACCAGTCCTTATACTGTTATCAGAATGATACCAGTTAGGCTCACAAAATACACTCGAAAACCCTAACAAAACACAAGTAAGTTCCACACCTAAACTAGGTTTACATCAGTCAATATATAGCATTTAATCTGGACTGAATTGGGCTTAAAAAACGCAGCAAATAGACTGCTCACAAATCTGCAAAATAAACTCCAACAAAATAGGTCTTCAATCCAAAGTTTCCTATTATGTCTCCATAATTAGAAACAGCAGCAAATCCGAAAAACCAACAAATAATCACAGTCCAAAAATGCTTTGGATGCCACATAGGATAACCAAATATTCACGGAATATTTAGTAACAATTCACAGCAACAGAAACTGCTTTAAAAACTGAATCCACACCGCGATGTCCTATGAGCAGGTATGGGACATCTTCATTCAACATGTTGAATGCAGCAAATTAGAACTTCATGTTTCAACATCTTGCTGCTATAATAGTTTTAGCAAAATAAATGCCAACCACAAAAGCACAGAAATAACAGCATTTAAACATTTTATTGATTCTGCAACACTCGCTTGGCGAGAAAGAGCGGCAAACAGCAAGAACAGACAAAACTATCTCCCCCGGCGAAAGAAATGCTCATTGGGTGAGCATGCCAGATTGCAATTTTTCTACAGCATTTTGCAAATGAATCTTGTATGCCATTTTCACTCTTGTTAAACCTAGTTTGCAATAAAATTTTAAAAACTTACAAAGTTGGGTTGCCTCCTAACAAGCGTTTGTTTAACGTCATTAGCTTAACGTTTGTTTTCTGAAATCAAGGATCCTTCAGTGGAACTGTTGTAGTGAGTCAATCAATTTCACCACCAATGTAGAGCTTCACCCTTTGGCCATTAACAATCCTGCTTGCTTTAAACACTGGGTCATCTAATTCAAGTGCACCATAAGGCTTCACACCCTTGATTAGAAATGGTCCTGACCATTTGGACTTTAACTTTCAAAGAAACAGTTTAAGCCTTGAATTGAATAACAGCACCATCTGCCCTAGTTTGAAATCTCTATTAAGAATCTTTTTATCATGATAATTCTTGACTCTCTCTTTTTAGAGTTTGGAAGATTCATAGGATTAAAGTCTTATTTCATCTAATTCATGTAATTGTACTTTCCTCTTTACTCCAGCCTGATTCTTATCAAAGTTTAAGAACTTAAATGCCCAGTAAGCCTTGTGTTCCAATTCCACTGTAAGGTGGCAAGTTTTACCTTACACCATTTGGAAAGGTGTGAGGCATATTGGTGATTTATAGGTTGTACGGTAAGCCCACAATGCTTCATCCAATTTCATGGACCAATCTTTCTTAGAAGTTGGAACCGCCTTTTCAAGGATCATTTTGATTTCACAGTTAGAAACCTCTGCTTGCCCATTGGTCTGTGGGTGACATTGTGATGCAACCTTATGCCTAACACCATAATGCTCAAGAGCTCTAGCTAATTAAGAGTTATAAAAATGTGACCCTCCATCACTAATCAAGACCTTCGGAGTGCCAAAATGAGTAAATATGCTTTTCTTGAGAAATCTGATTATTGTTTTGCCATCCGCTTTAAGAGGTGTTATTGCTTCTACCCACTTTGAGACATAGTCCACGACTACCATGATGTATACATTTGAAAGGGATTAAGGAAATAACCCAACAAAACCTATGCCCCAATGTCGTACCCCGAAAAATACGATCCTCGCGATGCACGCGGAAAAAACTGTTCGAAACAGAGTCGCCACCGAACTTTATTCATTCCAAGGAAGGAATAGGAAAATATCGAAAAAACCTTTAAAAGGGATAAGAAAATGGTCGTCGCAACTAAATTCTAAGTTCGGGAGTCGGTTACGCAAAGGGAAGGTGTTAGCATCATCTACGTCCGTTGTACTCAACGGGAACATCTTGATTCGAATCGGGTGTAATGTTAGCTCGGTTTGTTTGTTTTCTTCTAAGGTATATATGGTTTTCTAAGGGGAAAATGAGTGGTTTTTTATTAGGGTGCTCGGCAAGGATTAGAACCCTTGTGCCTACGTATTCCCTCGTGCAATGGGAAAGTCAGAGCATTCGTAGTTCGTGGGACTACGGTTGGTTGGTTCGTGTTTTTTTAGGCGAACTAGAGTTTAATTCGCATTTTAACTGCTAAACGTTGGCTTGTCTGCTCGCTAGGGGAGGCTAAAACACGAGTTTATATGCGCGGAAGAATGGACTAAATAATGTTCTTTATGAAAAGTTGTTTGAATTTGATTTAAGTGTATTAGAGATTTAATTGAGAAAAAGGTTTGATTTGGACGTGTTTTAGGCGAACGAGGGTTTAGGTTGCATTCTAACTGCTAAACATTGGCTTGTCTGCTCGCTAGGGGAGGCTGAAGCACGAGTTCATATGCGCGAAAGAATGACTTAAACAATGTTCTTTTGGAAAGGTGTTTGAGTTGTGGATTAAGTGTATTAGGGTTTCGGTTGCGTGGGAAGTGTTTGGTTTGTTAAGTATTTTAGAGGAAGAATGACAAGTATTCGATAAACGAGACGTCGGCCTCGCAACCAATTATTCGGGGCATTACTGAGATGCTAGATCTCAACGACACCTTTTTCATTCTATTAATTGCGAAATCGTGTTTGTTGGACAATGGGGGTCTTTGTCCAAATAATTAGGGAAAGTGTTTAGGAACGAAAGATCGAAATGAACACAACCCAAAGCGTGCGCCTCAAGAGCATTCGTTCAAGGGCCCAAGAAGTGCTAGACCTCAAGAGTCCACTACTTTCGTAATTTGATTAGAAGAATGATTTTTGATTTGACGTATCTTAATAGACGTATCTAATCGAATTAGGGTTTGAATGAACTAAGAGTTATTTTAGGAGGATTTTGTGTTTTAGAAATGAAAGACGGAACGAACACAACCCAAAGCGTGCACCTCAAGAGCGTTCGTTCAAGGACCCAAGGAGTGCTAGACTCCAAAAGCCCACTACTTCCATAATTAAGAAAATAGTTTAGTAATATTAACCTAAGTAGTTTATGATTTAATTAAGAAAATATTTTAAGAATTGAAAAAAATGGATTATCATTTAATTTTGATTTAAGAAAATTATTATTTTTAAAGATTAAGTGATTGTTTTATATTAATTTTTAAATTAAGAAAGTGTTTTGAATGTTAAGTATTTTAATTAGACTAAGTATTTTAAATAGAATTATAAGTTTTTTAGATGATGATTTTCTTAATTTAATTAAGTGTTTTGACTAAAGGTTAAATAGTATTTTTAATTAAGCAAAGGTTAATCGTTTTAAGTATTTTTTTTAAACGAAAGACGAAATGAACACAACTCGAAGCGTGCGCCTCAAGAGCATTCATTCAAGGACCCAGGGAGTGCTAGACCCCAAGAATCCACTACTTTCGTAATTTAATTAAGCAAATAAAATAGTTAGTTAAGGTAAAAATAATGTTTAATCGAGATTAAGAGAATTTGACGTTAGAAAGGAGTCGCTTATTTAATTAATACAAGATCAAATAATCAATTAATCTTGCGTGGGACAAAAAGGAACAATCTTACGTTTTAGAAATAATATTATACTTAAATATAATTAATTAAATAAATCTAAACTTAGATAAAAAAAATCTAAACTTAAACTTAGATTCCACTATGATTAAACCACTTATGCTAAACACGGGCCCAATAGCCCATGGCTAACTATCTGTAACAACAAAAACTAAAAAAAAAAAAGGGCTCGAGTCAGGAAGGACCTGGTCCGTTCCATGGCCCAGATATGCCTCTGGCCTCTTAAACTAAACAAAAAAAATAAGGTCACACGGAGAAGAAGAGTCATTGCCTTTACTTCTCAAATGCACACGCGTGGCCAACAATAATGATGATATGGTGGCATATGCAGACTCGGGAAGACCAGTTATTAATGCTTAATAATAAAATAATTAAAAAAAAGAATGAAGAATCGTTCTCAATGAAAGAGAGGCAGCCTTATTTCATATTACTCTGTCCTTTATGACCCTTTAATATCAAAAAATTTCAGAGAAAAAAATGTAAAGGGTATTTAATCACACATCAATGAGTTTTTCCTTTCAACGCTCTCTTTCTCAAAATTCCCACTCTCTCATTCTGATTCCATCGTCCCCCCTCTCATATTACTCTGTCTATCGTTTCATTTTCAAACCTAGATTTTACACAATTAGCAATCTTAACACACCAGCAAATCATTGAACGTTTTTTCAAAACCATCAACAGATATTTATGGTGGCGAGCAACAACTTGTTAAGCAGAACAATCAAAACCATAATACACCAAATCGAAGGCTGACATCGGACTAGCCGGCGATTCAAAAGGGCGTTTACATTTTAAAACAACGTAGGAATAATCTAAATAGAAGAAGGGAAAGAAATAATACCAATCTGAAGCTTTGTGCGTTCGCCAGATTTTGATGGTTCTCCTAGCGATTCTTCAGTCACACAAGGTAAGCTTTAATCCTCTTCTCGTTCGTGCTTTTACTTCCTCCTCCCTTATCGTGTTCTTGACTGTGTTTGCGGGAAATGTCGTGTTATGAGTGTGATTTTAAGGCTAAGCTCACTTGTCTTAGAGTTTTAGTGTGAAACTCTAAGAAGTTTTACTGAGAATTTGAGCTTTAGGTGGGTTTAGGAGTTGATTTCAGCAGCGTAACGCTAGGTTTTCTCTGTGGGTTTTCTTCCTCCCCTTTCACTAATGATTGGCACTCTATTTGTAGGAGAAATTTATGGTTTTTGGTACGTGTGAAATCAAGGGATTTTCAGAGGAATATCCTTCCACTTGTGTGAGAAATTTGAGCTGTCAATTTGCAATACCGTTAGAGGTGATTTGTAGTGGGATTTTGTGGGGACCCTTTGGTGATAGTGACTCATTTTTATTTGTTTGTTGTGCAGGCCAACTCCTTCTAGAACGCGGGTGATTGTGTGATCCCATTTGAAAAAATTGCCTTTGAACTTTACTGCCTGTGAAATGTAAACTTGGTACTACAAAACTTTATTTTTACTGCTGAAGTACGACTTTTAATCCCTTTTGAGTAACTTGATTAATGAATAGTTGGAAAATATGAACTTTACTAGTTGGACCTTGAGTCTTGCCATTGACATTCTAACTTCTCCTCTTTTTATATCTTGCAAATTTATTTATGCTTCACTATTTTGGCATGCTGAAATTTGACTTTATTTTGACTTATACCATTATCTTGTTCATGACAGAAACTCATTGCTTCCAGTTGATTCCTGCTGAATGCTTTGTGTGATGAATGCTAGTCCTAGTATAAGCCGTGATATGGCATGATGGTTACCAACTCTATTGCTCTTGAATTGGTAAGTAAAACCAACTTTTCTGAGTTATCTTTCAAGTCTAAGCTAACCTTCTTGAGCTAATATGTTTTCACATGGCATGGTAACTGATGTGAGCAAAATAATGTGAAGGGTTGTTTTTGCTATTGTAAAATGCTTGTTGACTTCCTTGTGAATCTCTTCCATTTTGAAACAGGACTCTTGAAATATATGCTTGTATTCATCTCTAACTTTACTTGTTCACTCTTTATTTCATGTATTCTTCTTGGAGCGACTTGGCGAAAATTATGGCAGCAGTGGAAGTCTGAGAGCATACCTTCTTAAAGGTAAGGAATCCTTTGTATTTTGGTGAAGCATAGGTCTTAGCAAGAATACTATCACTAGTAGTTTGTTTAGTATGCCATGAACTTATATCAAGAGGAAGCAAGGTCTTTGGCATCCTGTCGCGTTACGTCTGTTTTGCTTTGGATTATGTACTGACTTGTGATATTTGTTGATTTTCATGTTCTTGCCTTAATTTGGTGTGGAGTGGCATGATGCCTTGTATTCTTTTGGATTAAGCACCTTCATGAGGTCGCCTTGTTGATGCATTTAAGGCGTGGCGGATGTTGAGAGGAATGTGAATCATGGTTTTTTGTTGTGGATGCAGGTTGTATTACGGTTTATGGCTTGTGCATGCTGGCTCGGTAGAATGGTGTGGTGCGTAAGGAACGAATAATGTTACACTGTCTTGGCAAGGTTATGTAAATGATAGTATGGTGTATTGTTGTGCAGGTCACGTGTATGGAGTGTATAGTCGTGGTTTGAGGCTTGTGGCGGTGTACTCTTGCGGAAGCTGCGGGACCGGCTAGAGTTGAAATTTCACAAGAATGCTCTGTACATGGTGCTTGGGAATGGCTTGAGCATATCTTGTCTTGATGAAGATTGTTGTTTCTACATCATGATCTTGGCTTAAAAGTGAAGTATGACTTGGAGTTTGTATTAAAGTCATGGCCTAGGAACATTGTGGCGAGCTGCTGTCCTTATTGTACTTTTGTCAATTTTGTAATAGTTTACTATTAGTTTTGGTAAACATGGCCTCTGCTGAACGTCTGCATCCATTTTGTTCGCTGAACTTTTGCAATTTCTATATTACTCTGTAATAGATTTGGAATTCAATTAAAGATTGCAACTCCTTGTAACACATAATGACTTGAAATCCCAATCTAAACCTTGTATCAAATGTAACTTTGAACCCAATTCTTATCATTCCTTCTATTGCATCTTATTATCCAATGACACATCTTTGATCATGTGATGATTTCTTACATAAGTATAGCAACATGTAAGATATGTGAACTAATGACTCGTGATTCTTGAAGCACTTCTTTCATAATGGAAAAAACATGAATTGCTCTACACGATCTTGTACGAATACGAATCAAGGTTTAGACCTTGACAAAGTGCTGAATGGATTGGAATTGAATTCATTCTTTTGAATCTTGAATGTGAATAATCTAGACTAACTTTGATATGAAACCAAATAAATGATAACCTCTTGACATCATGACCCAAAACAAATAATTATCACCGAGTTAGGCCTAGAATTGCCTTGAAACCAGAGAATCATGACTTGAAATATTAACCTTAATACACTGCACACACCTGACCTGATATCCATGCCTGAACTCATCCTTGCAACAACTGGACTTAGGAAACAGAAGCAACATATTTTTTTACTTCTCTGAATAAGAGTTAGTGGGTGGATGTACAGATGAAAATATACACAGGTAGGACAAATTTGGGGTATGACAGATGCCCCTATCTAATTGTCTTGGACCCGAGAGAGTGAACGGCTGCATGGCGTTTATTTTTAGGGTAGAAGTCAATTAGATATAAGAAAACCTCAAAATTTGTCTGTCAAAAGGTATTGTAATATGGAGTAAGAACTGGCATAATGAGGTAGCGGAGTACAAAAGGAATAGAGTAACTTGAGGTCCTTTGGGTGGTCGAAGCAATCCCTTATCCATTAAGGTTCTCCAATGATACCAAAGCAGTATCTCTGCGGTAAATTTGCTAAAGAATAGTTGAGTAAGATTCCTGTCGGAGGAAATGTGCTGGCTTTGCAGGAGGGAGCTCACAAGAAACTTTCTAAGATAGCTTCTGCTTGGGGAGCAATAAAAGCAACAGCTGCTGGGATTGTCATTATCAACTGCCTGGCTAAAGAATAACTTGCTGGGGAATAGGATTCCATGAGCACGTGCGGGGTATCAACTCTTTTTAGAAGAATATTGTTGACTTTGATGGAGGACTGGCCAAGATGCTTGCAAATTGATCCTGGACCCTGTTATGCTATGCTGGGGATGAATATGCCATGCATACAGGAATGCAAATGAACTTGTTTACATGAGATGCATATGGGAATGCAACCGGGCAAGGTTTCATTTCTGGTTTCCAACGAAGGATTAATGGGGATTAGATGGAGCCAGGTGAAAGACTCACAGGGAATACTGGCATATCAACTCGGGGGTTGAGAAAAGGAAATACACTATCGACTCGGGGGTCGAGAAACATTAAGATAAACGGTCGTCAACTCGGGGGTTGAAAGAAAGGTAAAGGTAATATCGACTCGGGGGTCGAGGAAATAAAGACAATACCGACTCGGGGGTCAAGAAAATAAAGGCAAGGTAATCTATCAACTCGGGGGTTGAAGGAAATAACAAAATATCAACTTGGGGGTTGAAGGTAAAAGCAAATATCGACTCGGGGGTCGAGGGCAGAGATAAAGGCAATATCGACTCGGGGGTCGATGAAATAAAGACAATATCTACTCGGGGATCGAAGAAGATAAAGATAATAATGACTCGGGGGTCAGTACAAGCAATAATATGTCAACTCGGGGGTTGAAGATGTAATAATGATATCGACTCGGGGGTTGAGAAACTAAGGACAACATCGACTCGGGGGTCGAGAAAATAAAGACAAAATATTATCAACTCGGGGGCTGAAGGAAAGGTAAATATCGACTCGGGGGCCGAAGAAAATAAAGAAAACATTGACTCAGGGGTCAAGAACAAAACAATATATATTAACGCGGGGGTTGAGGAAGGAAATAGGTTATGCTATGTATGTATATGGTGCGTGTATGTTGTATGTAATGCATATGCGAATGCGAGCAGGGGATTGGTCTTATGAAGGTGCCAGCAGGGTGGACTTTTGGCGGTTGCCAAGCAAGGTTGGACTTTTGGTGGTTGCCAAGCAAGGTTGGACTTTGATTTGATGGAAAGATTTGATTTCCTGACACTCAAAAATGGAAGATATTATGATCAGTAAGCCAATATGACTCTCTTGTTGCCCCAAGTCTGATCCTTTGCAGAAATTGTGTGCTTGGTTCATGAGAGAACCTCACTTCTAGCTGATATGCCATAAATGATTGTATGAGCGCAGTGACGTAACCAATGCATGTTGATTGTGTGAGCGTAGCGACTTATCCAATGCATTATGATTGTGCATTTGCTCTGCCCCAAGGCTTTTAATACTTGTTGAATTCAAGGGTCTCTTAGTGCATGACATGGCCAGCTTGACCAACTTGAATGTATGAAGGGAATCTGCCCCTGTCTGGAGGGTAATGAGATGATCTGCCCTAGTGTCTGGATCGGTGGTCTGCCCCTGTATCCGGATTTTGCAGTGGTCTGCCCCAGTCTTGGCTTTTGAAAGACTTGCCTCAGATTGACTAAGTATTGCTTTGAAGGACTTGCCCCAGATTCACAAGGTTATGAGATGGTCTCGCTTCGAGTCAGTGCCAATGAATACTCAAGTTTCCCTCTGATTGCACTTTGTTGGAATTTCTAAAATATCAAGTACTGATTTGAAGCTAAAATTGATCATTCAGAAATGGTAATTTTAATGCGACGTTCATGCAAGTTTTGAAAAATCATTTATTGGAATGATGTGTCAGTGTGTGACGAGTGAACCATTAGTCCAAACACAGTGCTAATTTACTGGTGTGTGAAAGATACAGCAAGAATATGATACCAATTCAAAAGACTAGCAAATTCGTAGGAGTCTGTTTACGCAACCTTGCTGTAGTATGCTTTCAGAATAAACCCCGCCTCAATTAGGTCTTTTGAGGGTTGTAATGTGGTCTGGTTCACGGTTATAGAAACAAAGGATATAAGGCTCAAAGTTATATTTGTACCCACCTCTTCTTCGTGATGATCTCCAGCCCTACGTTCAGTTAAATCGATACACGCACTTAGATTTTAACGGTGTAAGAACAAAGATGAAGGTTCAATATTCGCTTGAAATGGCAGTCATCTTATTTTGTTTTTGATGGACGTCAGTGACCTTTTGATTTTTGATATGGCGGTCACTGACTCTTATTTTGCTTCGCTTGAGGATTTAAGGACCTTTTTTGTTTTTTTATTTTTCTTTTGATCCCTGATTTTGCATGGAGTGATTTTATTCTACGAGTCCATCGGGATTGCCATAATTTTTGCCTAAGTCTCCTTTTTGAGGTGTTTGACTTAGCGGGCTCTCTTTTTTTTTTTTTAGAGTAAGGCTTGTGACTGCCAAGTCAGTAGTCATTGAAGAACAACCATCATAACTTCTGGATTTTGCATGATTTCTTCGTCACCTCAGGACGTGTACAAAGAATAGGAGTCAGATTAACTGAACACTACCCTGCCCTTGGTTGAGTATAAGGGTTTGAATATCCGAAGGAAACTTCTACTTCTCGGCTCGAAGTGGTGAACTAGGGATTAACTCCTTATCTCTCCAGTGTTTAGGAATTTGAAACAATGCCTGTACATCCTTGGCAGGATTCTATCCAAAAGCATACCATCAGTAATTATGGGTATCTTGTTTTCATCATCCTCCCTCCAATCTTTGCTAAACCCAATTTGGTAAAGAAAGTGAATGAATATCTTTGTTTTTTTTATAAGTGAAGAAAAATGAGCGAATGCGACGTGATTAGTTCAAAAAATGCATGATCACTTCATTAATATTACCATTAATAAACAACAATGTCTAAAAGCAAATAGTACATAACAAAAAAGAAACTACAAATGCATAGAAATGACATGATCTAAAAATTTCCAGCATTGGGGACTGGGCTTTTCTTTCTTGACCCACTGTTGGACTAGCATTCTTGTTCATCAAGACCAGTATGATAGCCTTCTTCACACCTACTCTCAGCAACTTCTTCCATAACATGGGCGGATGGACCCACCTGATCAAGTGAAGGATTGTTGTTGATTTGAAGACCTCGAGGCGTAAATGAGATTAGCTTGGACTCAATCAGATCTTGGATCTTGTTTTTGAGCTGTTTGCAATTCTCAGTTGAATGCCCCATGGTGCCAGCATGGTATCCACATCGTGCATTGGCGTCAAAGCCTGGTGGGTATGGAGGAATAACAAGATCCAAGCCCTTTGGCACTATTAGCCTGCTACTAATCAAACGTGGCAATATATGACTGAATGGCACTGGCAAATGATCAAAATTCTTTTTTGGTCTTTGACTATAGTAGCGTCGGGGTTGTGAAGAATGTTGTTGTGTAATCTGTTGTTGACGAGGGGGACCTCTATTGGCAGGAGTATATTGACCATGTGGAGAGAATGGAATCGTACAGGGAGGCCCATGGGATTGCTGACTTTGAACATTTGAGATGCTTGGGTATTGAGGATAAGGTACCGGAGATGGAGCTTGTAAAGTGTCCCAGATTGCATTAATTTTATCCTCCTCTTTCTCTTGAGAACTGACAATGGATTCACTCTCACTAGCATGGATGCTCGAGGCGTCTAGGATCTTTCCACTCTTGATATGACTCTCAATGCGTTCTCCTACTAAAACTAAGTCAGAGAAGTTTGATGTCCCATTGCTCATCATTTTTTCTAGGTATGGGCCTTGCAAAGAATCTATGAACAGGTCAACCAATTCTCTATCTAAAAGTGGTGGTTGAATGCGAGTGGCTACCTCTCTCCATCTCTGAGCATACCCTCTGAAGGATTCATTCTCCTCTTGAGATAAGCCTTGCAACTGTAAGCGGTTGGGAGCCATGTCAAGATTGTATTGATATTGCTTCATAAAGGCGTTGGCTAAGTCCAACCACGACTGGATATGGTTACTCTGTAGCTGCATGTACCAACTCAACGATGCCCCACTCAGACTATCCTGGAAACAGTGGATCATAAGTTTATCATTGAGAGCATTGAAGGTCATCTTTCTGCAAAATATCACCAAATGTTGCTTTGGACAACTATCTCCTTTGTACTTCTCAAATTTTGGCATCTTGAACTTTGGAGGTAATGCAAGTCCGGGTACCAAACACATGTTCAAATCATTCAGATCAAAAGCATTATGCCCCTTTATGGTTTCAAGCTTCTCTTTCAACACACGACATATTTCAGCAAACTCAACATCTTGAGGTCATTCAGTATTCACTACTAGGCTTGTCCCTCGGGAATTCGGCGCAGTGAATGCAAAGCTATGGTATTCAACTGCATTATGAGACGAGGCATGTCCATCTCAAATAGTGTGAAATTCTTGTATAACCTGGTTCCCCACAGGAATCCGCACAGGCTGAAGTTGGGCAAGATTATTCACTTGAGGCAGAATGACGTTCTCAGTGACTGTAGGCCTTTGAATGTTGTCCTCTTTCCTTGCCAAGGCTATCATAGCTTCCACAAGTTGGTCAAGCTGGTTCTTCATCAAGTCAACATCTGTTCTTGATGCAAACTAGTTCTGCTCTTCTGAGTCCATGATTCTTTCAAAAGCAGCTTCAATTCCGATGTGGGGGTCGGGAAATCAACTGCGGGTTACGGATAAAGGATGGATGAGTTTTTTTGGTTTTGGAAAATGATATGCAATGCTGATGAATGCAAATGCAATGGTATGCCAATGAATGCAATGCGGGTAGATTCAGGATCCAGGATAACACGAGCATTTACAAAACACCCTAATAGGTAGGCTTCATAAGGGAAGTTATAGATTCTTTACCCATAAACCCACTCACAAGATAGCTTCTACATTGATGGATAAGGTTCCCAGGATTACGGACACTAATCGCATCAACACCACGCAACAGGCTAGCTGCATTGTGACGGGGATACGAAAAGGTATATCCTGAGTGTAGTTTTCATGCTAGGCCCACGAGAAGCGAGTCCTCGGAGACTGACACTAACGACCGCCAAGATAGAAACTGGTGCTAAGAGTGGTTCCCAGAGTCACGGACCCTTCATTAATCAAGTCGTGCGACAGGCTAGCTGCGTTACAACAAGATCTACGAAAAGGTCTACTCTAGGGGAAGCTTTCATGCTAGGCACACAAGGAGCAAGTCCTTGGGGACTAACACTAATTACATCCAAAATCTAAACTATTTATTCTCTCTTCTTTTTCCAAGACTCGGGTATAGAGCCTTACTTGTGATATCATCCCAAGATCCAACGACAAGTATGATAAACAACATATGATAAAGAGAAAGCAATAAAAGCAAATAGATAAGTAATATAGAAACAATTAAGAAGAAAACAACCAAGCGAAGTTAACAATCTCGAATCGAGTCAAGTTAGGCTTGACTCTCTCTAGGATAGGGCAATGCTTATCCCCAGCAGAGTCGCCATCTGTCGTACCCCGAAAAATACGATCCTCGCGATGCACGCGGAAAAAACTGTTCGAAACAGAGTCGCCACCGAACTTTATTCATTCCAAGGAAGGAATAGGAAAATATCGATAAAACCTTTAAAAGGGATAAGAAAATGGTCGTCGCAACCAAATTCTAAGTTCGGGAGTCGGTTACGCAAAGGGAAGGTGTTAGCATCCTCTACGTCCGTTGTACTCAACGGGAACATCTTGATTCGAATCGGGTGTAATGTTAGCTCGGTTTGTTTGTTTTCTTCTAAGGTATATATGGTTTTCTAAGGGGAAAATGAGTGGTTTTTTATTAGGGTGCTCGGCAAGGATTAGAACCCTTGTGCCTACGTATTCCCTCGTGCAATGGGAAAGTCAGAGCATTCGTAGTTCGTGGGACTACGGTTGGTTGGTTCGTGTTTTTTAGGCGAACTAGAGTTTAATTCGCATTTTAACTGCTAAACGTTGGCTTGTCTGCTCGCTAGGGGAGGCTAAAACACGAGTTTATATGCGCGGAAGAATGGACTAAATAATGTTCTTTATGAAAAGTTGTTTGAATTTGATTTAAGTGTATTAGAGATTTGATTGAGAAAAAGGTTTGATTTGGACGTGTTTTAGGCGAACGAGGGTTTAGGTTGCATTCTAACTGCTAAACATTGGCTTGTCTGCTCGCTTGGGGAGGCTGAAGCACGAGTTCATATGCGCGAAAGAATGACTTAAACAATGTTCTTTGGGAAAGGTGTTTGAGTTGTGGATTAAGTGTATTAGGGTTTCGGTTGCGAGGGAAGTGATTGGTTTGTTAAGTATTTTAGAGGAAGAATGACGAGTATTCGATAAACGAGATGTCAGCCTCGCAACCAATTATTCGGGGCATTACTGAGATGCTAGATCTCAACGACACCTTTTTCATTCTATTAATTGCGAAATCGTGTTTGTTGGACAATGGGGGTCTTTGTCCAAATAATTAGGGCAAGTGTTTAGGAACGAAAGATCGAAATGAACACAACCCAAAGCGTGCGCCTCAAGAGCATTCGTTCAAGGGCCCAAGAAGTGCAAGACCTCAAGAGTCCACTACTTTCGTAATTTGATTAGAAGAATGATTTTTGATTTGACGTATCTTAATAGACGTATCTAATCGAATTAGGGTTTGAATGAATTAAGAGTTATTTTAGGAGGATTTTGTGTTTTAGAAATGAAAGACGGAACGAACACAACCCAAAGCGTGCGCCTCAAGAGCGTTCGTTCAAGGACCCAAGGAGTGCTAGACTCCAAAAGCCCACTACTTCCATAATTAAGAAAATAGTTTAGTAATATTAACCTAAGTAGTTTATGATTTAATTAAGAAAATATTTTAAGAATTGAAAAAAATGGATTATCATTTAATTTTGATTTAATAAAATCATTATTTTTAAAGATTAAGTGATTGTTTTATATTAATTTTTAAATTAAGAAAGTGTTTTGAATGTTAAGTATTTTAATTAGACTAAGTATTTTAAATAGAATTATAAGTTTTTTAGATGATGATTTTCTTAATTTAATTAAGTGTTTTGACTAAAGGTTAAATAGTATTTTTAATTAAGCAAAGGTTAATCGTTTTAAGTATTTTTTTAAACGAAAGACTAAATGAACACAACTCGAAGCGTGCGCCTCAAGAGCATTCATTCAAGGACCCAGGGAGTGCTAGACCCCAAGAATCCACTACTTTCGTAATTTAATTAAGCAAATAAAATAGTTAGTTAAGGTAAAAATAATGTTTAATCGAGATTAAGAGAATTTGACGTTAGAAAGGAGTCGCTTATTTAATTATACAAGATCAAATAATCAATTAATCTTGCGTGGGACAAAAAGGAACAATCTTACGTTTTAGAAATAATATTATACTTAAATATATTTAATTAAATAAATCTAAACTTAGATAAAAAAATTTAAACTTAAACTTAGATTCCACTATGATTAAACCATTTATGCTAAACACGGGCCCAATAGCCCATGGCTAACTATCTGTAACAACAAAAACTAAAAAAAAAAGGGCTCGAGTCAGGAAGGACCCGGTCTGCTCCATGGCCCAGATATGCCTCTGGCCTCTTAAACTAAACAAAAAAAACAAGGTCACACGGAGAAGAAGAGTCATTGCCCTTACTTCTCAAATGCACACGCGTAGCCAACAATAATGATGATATGGCGGCATATGCAGACTCGGGAAGACCAGTTATTAATGCTTAATAATAAAATAATTAAAAAAAGAATGAAGAATCGTTCTCAATGAAAGAGAGGCAACCTTATTTCATATTACTCTGTCCTTTATGACCCTTTAATATAAAAAAATTTCAGAGAAAAAAACGTAAAGGGTATTTAATCACACATCAATGAGTTTTTTCTTTCAACGCTCTCTTTCTCAAAATTCCCACTCTCTCCTTCTGATTCCATCGCCCCCCCTCTCATATTACTCTCTCTATCGTTTCATTTTCAAACCTAGATTTTATACAATTAGCAATCTTAACACACCAGTAAATCATTGAACGTTTTTTCAAAACCATCAACAGATATTTATGGTGGCGAGCAATAACTTGTTAAGCAGAACAATCAAAACCCTAATACACCAAATCGAAGGTTGACATCGGACTAGCCGGCGATTCAAAAGGGGGTTTACATTTTAAAACAACGTAGGAATAATCTAAATAGAAGAAGGGAAAGAAATAATACCAATCTGAAGCTTTGCGCGTTCACCGGATTTTGATGGTTCTCCTAGCGATTCTTCAGTCACACAAGGTAAGCTTTAATCCTCTTCTCATTCGTGCTTTTACTTCCTCCTCCCTTATCGTGTTCTTGGTCGTGTTTGCTGGAAATGTCGTGTTATGAGTGTGATTTTAAGGCTAAGCCCACTTGTCTTAGAGTTTCAGTGTGAAACTCTAAGAAGTTTTACTGAGAATTTGAGCTTTAGGTGGGTTTAGGAGTTGATTTCAGCAGCGCAACGCTAGGTTTTCTCTGTGGGTTTTCTTCCTCCCCTTTCACTAATGATTGACACTCTATTTATAGGAGAAATTTAGGGTTTTTGGTACGTGTGAAATCAAGGGATTTTCAGAGGAATATCCTTCCACTTGTGTGAGAAATTTGAGCTGTCAATTTGCAATACCGTTAAAGGTGATTTGCAGTGGGATTTTGTGGGGACCCTTTGGTGATAGTGACTCATTTTTATTTGTCTGTTGTGCAGGCCAACTCCTTCTAGAACGCGGGTGATTGTGTGATCCCATGTGAAAAAATTGCCTTTGAATTTTACCGCCTGTGAAATGTAAACTTGGTACTGGAAAACTTTATTTTTACTGCTAAAGTACGACTTTTAATCCCTTTTGAGTAACTTGATTAATGAATAGTTGGAAAATATGAACTGTACTCTTTGGACCTTGAGTCTTGCCATTGACATTATAACTTCTCCTCTTTTGATATCTTGCAAATTTATTTATGCTTCACTATTTTGGCATGCTGAAATTTGACTTTATTTTGACTTATACCATTATCTTGTTCATGACAGAAACTCATTGCTGCCAGTTGATTCCTGCTGAATGCTTTGTGTGACGAATGCTAGTCCTAGTATAAACCGTGATATGGCATGATGGTTACCAACTCTATTGCTCTTGAATTGGTAAGTAAAACCAAATTTTCTGAGTTATCTTTCAAGTCTAAGCTAACCTTCTTGAGCTAATCTGTTTTCACATGGCATGGTAACTGATGTGAGCAAAATGATGTGAAGGGTTGTTTTTGCTATTGTAAAATGCTTGTTGACTTCCTTGTGAATCTCTTCCATTTTGAAACAGGACTCTTGAAATATATGCTTGTATTCATCTCTAACTTTACTTGTTCATTCTTTATTTCATGTACTCTTCTTGGAGCGACTTGGCAAAAATTATGGCAGCAGTGGAAGTCTGAGAGCATACCTTCTTAAAGGTAAAGAATCCTTTGTATTTTGGTGAAGCATAGGTCTTAGGAAGAATACTATCACTAGTAGTTTGTTTAGTATGCCATGAACTTATATCAAGAGGAAGCAAGGTCTTTGCCATCCTGTCGCATTACGTCTGTTTTGCTTTGGATTATGCACTGACTTGTGATATTTGTTGATTTTTTCATGTTCTTGCCTTAATTTGGTGTGGAGTGGCATGATGCCTTGTATTCTTATGGATTAAGCACCTTCATGAGGTCGCCTTGTTGATGCATTTAAGGCGTGGCGGATGTTGAGAGGAATGTGAATCATGGTTTATTGTTGTGGATGCAGGTTGTATTACGGTTATGGCTTGTGCATGCTGGCTCGGTAGAATGGTGTGGTGCGTAAGGAACGAATCATGTTACACTGTCTTGGAAAGGTTATGTAAATGATAGTATGGTGTATTGTTGTGCAGGTCACGTGTATGGAGTGTATAGTCGTGGTTTGAGGCTTGTGGCGGTGTACTCTTGCGGAAGCTGCGGGACCGGCTAGAGTTGAAATTTCACAAGAATGCTTTGTACATGGTGCCTGGGAATGGCTTGAGCATATCTTGTCTTGATGAAGATTGTTGTTTCTACATCATGATCTTGGCTTAAAAGTGAAGGATGACTTGGAGTTTGTATTAAAGTCATGGCCTAGGAACATTGTGGCGAGCTGCTGTCCTTATTGTACTTTTGTCAATTTTGTAATAGTTTACTATTAGTTTTGGTAAACATGGCCTCTGCTGAACGTCTGTAGCCATTTTGTTCGCTGAACTTTTGCAATTTCTATATTACTTTGTAATAGCTTTGGAATTCAATTAAAGATTGCAACTCCTTGTAACACATAATGACTTGAAATCCCAATCTAAACCTTGTATCAAATGTAACTTTGAACCCAATTCTTATCATTCCTTCTATTGCATCTTATTATCCAATGACACATCTTTGATCATGTGATGATTTCTTATATAACTATAGCAACATGTAAGATATGTGAACTAATGACTCGTGATTCTTGAAGCACTTCTTTCATAATGGAAAAAACATGAATTGCTCTACACGATCTTGTACGAATACGAATCAAGGTTTAGACCTTGACAAAGTGCTGAATGGATTGGAATTGAATTCATTCTTTTGAATCTTGAATGTGAATAATCCAGACTAACTTTGATATGAAACCAAATAAATGATAACCTCTTGACATCATGACCCAAAACAAAGAATTATCACCGAGTTAGACCTAGAATTTCCTTGAAACCAGAGAATCATGACTTGAAATATGAACCTCAATACACTGCACACACCTGACCTGATAGCCATGCCTGAACTCATCCTTGCAACAACTGGACTTAGGAAATAGAAGCAACATATTTTTTGACTTCTCTGAATAATAGTTAGTGGGTGGATGTATAGATGAAAATATACACAGGTAGGACAAATTTGGGGCACGACACCCAATAATCAAATACTTCCACTTCTAGCATATTTTGTAGCGGCATCTTATTTCGTTTAGAAATTCCACCAATCCATTGGTAGCTATCACACCTTTGGGCATGCTCATGAGTGTACTTGAATAAGGAAGGCCAATAAAACCCTGACTGTAAGACTTTTGCAGCACTTCTTTCACCATTATAATGAGCACCGTATGGTGAGTTGTGCTAATGCCATATAATTCTCCTTGCTTCTTCCCTTGTCACACACTTTCTCAATAGATTATCCGCCCTAACTTTGAACAAATACAGATCGTCCTAAACATACTTATTAGCATCACAGAGGAATTTATTCTTTTATTGCCAATTTAAATCCTCAAGAATAAAACCAGATGCTTTGTAATTTGCTAGGTCTGCAACCCACGGTCTTTCTTGTACCATAAGTAACTTTTCATCAGGAAACTCTTATAGGACTTCACGTTCTTGTTCAGTGATCCCAGGATTCACCAATCTAGAAAAATGATCTGCTACCAAGTTTTATGTTCCTTTATTGTCTCGGGTCTCTAAATCAAATTCTTGTAACATAAGCATTCATCTAATGAGTCTGGGATTTGAATCAGTTTTGGTGATCAAGTATTTAATCCCTGCATGGTTAGTGTAACATATAATTTTTCAACCAATTTGGTAAGATCAAAATTTTTCCAATGCATACACTATAGTGTCATACCCCAAATTTTGACCACTAAGATTTCCCATCATTGTGCAAATCATCATCACAATATGGATGTACCCTATGCCTCATCAATCTCCTCAAGGAATTGTTGAGCATTCACCTAAATCAAGATTAGGGTTTCAAGCCCTCTCTGAGCTTTAGACAAAGGATCAATCAAGGAATGACATGATATTTAACTTGTCTAACCTCTTAAACATCCACAATGGATCAAGAGGACTCCCACGTCAAGGATTAAGCACAAGGTTGCTCCCTTTTAGGTGGATCAAGCTTCAAGATCGCCAGTGTCGCCAAATTAGGGTTTTGGTCGACCAGGGCCTCCAGATGGAAATTGTCCTCTGGGCATGAGCCAATGCATCAAAGCATATCTTAATATACTCCATGGAACCTCGTGGACCCAATCATCAAGACTCCAATTTTGGATTGGAACATTCAATGGAAGCACCAAGGTGGCATGGACTGAGCTATTAGCAACTGAATTCAGTCAAGACTTATCCAAGACCAAGGGGACCAGCAGCCTGTGCCCTAACCTCTAGTCAATGGCTAGAGGAGACTTGGATTTTCATTTGCCAACATTGGCCAACCCTACTCAGCAGTTGCCATTCACTATTCCTTACAAAACAAACTTGCTCTACTATAAATAAAGCTCAATTGTGATCAGTTTAAGTACACCAAAGGCCTACAACACTTGCCTTTCTCAAAATCCACTTCTCACTCTCAAAAATGCCTTTCTTAGCAAGTCACTATCGGGTTTTTCAATAGAGGGAAATTCCACTCAAACCAATCACACACACACACACACACACCTCACATACATCATATGGGAGCTGATCAAACACTTAAACAACATCTGGAACACTGATTTCTCAGAATCACCAGTCAATTGCTCAAGGTTTTAACCAAGTTGCAGTTGAGATGCCATGAAGTGATCCAGCCAATTTCCATCAAGTCCAAGCATTCAAACACACTCCATAGGGTGTAGGGAAGCTGTTCAGACCATCACAACTCATCTGTAACACCTCCAACTCAGAAATCAATTTGCTCTTGCTGTCACGACCTAGAGGTAAGCCTAAACTTGGTCATCTCTCAATCTATGCATATTTCCTCGCACAATACTTTTGCCAAATGTTCATAATCATGCATGGAATGTTTCCCCTCAAGTAATTGCTTTGTTTGAATCGTGTATCAAAAATCCCAGCCTTCATGCTGAATTTAGGGTTCTTGAGGATTTGTCGTGATTTCTTGTTTTATGCTTAATTTAAATGCAATTAATTGTCATAAACATGATCGTGAGGTGAAAACGAGCAGATTGATATGTGGATTGCATGATATAATCAAGTATTCAGTGAGATTGGATAGAAAACGCAAATCTGGGCAAAACTGAAAAACACGCGTGTTCTTCAGCTGTTCATGGCGCCATTTCTCTCAAATTCAAATATTTGAATTTGTTGATTTTATTTAATTGATTCAAAAATTAATTTCTCTCTGAGTTTTAATGATTTTGAGTTGATTCTTTTTTTAATAATTCACAAAAATGTTAAAATATTTTATTTTCCAAAAAATCCCAAAAGTATTATTTATTTCATATAATTGATATTTTTGCAAAGAATTAATGTTTTAATTGTTTTTGACATTTAAAATATTTTTTCCTTATTGATTTTGCAAATTTTAATGATTTCTAATCATTTTGTAGGGCAAAACTTGATTTATGAAGCATTAATCCAAGATCACAATTTGTTTTCCACATGTTAAACAATTTTGATCATTTTAATTAAATATTTTATTCAATTAAAACACATTTTGAAAACAAATTAGGGTTTTTGATTAATTCAACCCTCATAAATCATTTTCAAAACTTTTTGGGCCTCTAATAGAGTGTAAGACCCAACTGTAGCGAGCGATTTTGGACGCGGTTCTTAAGCGCTGGTCGGTCTCTGCGGTTTGAGCTTAAACTACAGGTCGATTCATTTTTTATCCTATTAAAGCTGATGAAGGAAGGGAAATAGATGTCTCCAATTAACCCTGCTTTGCATACTGAGTTTAAACAACGGTCTGTTAGGTTACGGATGCTATCAATGTGGGGGGGGGGGGCTTTGTACTGGTTATTTGTATTTTCGCCAATACTGTTTTCTTTCTTTTCATTTTGACAGAAGGTTTCTGGCGGGGAACAAGGATTAGGATGTTAGGACTGATGTTTTGAATTACTGCTTTTGATTAATGGAGATATGGGATTTTGGGTTTTTGTTTAGTGTGCTCGCTAAGATTTTTCTTTCAGTCTTATGCCTACGTATTCCCGTTTACCGAAACAGGGAAATCAGAGCGTTCGTAGTTCCTCCTATTCTATGGGAGGAAATGGTTGTTTTTGGTGTCTTGTTCAAAGCCCAAGACGTGAAGCGAAAGGTGATTTGTATCTTGTTCAAAGCCCAAGATGTGAAGCTGAAGAGTCTATTTGTATCTTGTTCAAAGCCCAAGATATGAAGCTAAAAGGTCTCAATTTTAGAGAGAATTTGTCATCTCTAAAGAGGGGGTTGTATGTCACAACTGTTTATAAAGGAGAATTACTTTAACCGGGATTTGTTAATCCGGCAATGCCATAACTTCCTTTATAGGGGATTTCAAACCTGAAGGAGAAGACTTTAACTCAGTGTAGAGCAATGCTATCTTTCCTTAGGAATTTCTCATGCTAAAAGAGGGACAGTAGCATGGATGTAGATGATCCAGAGGCTTGCCGGTTATAGCAATTAGATGAAAAGGGAAGGAGTTGTTGATGTTTGTGTACTGTGAGTGAGGCACGGCTTTGATGCTAAAAGGTTAATTGGATTAACCAGTGGTTTTCTTATATAAAGCCTAAGAGGAGGCTAATATGTGTCTCGTACAAAGCCCGAGAGAGAGGCTAAAAGGTTTTGAGTCAACGAGGGAGTCTTTTGGTATCTCGTATAAAGCCCGAGAGAGAGGCTAAACGTTGTTTGACCCCGCTGGGGAGGATCATTGTATAAAGCCCAAGAGAGAGGCTAACTTCACTGGAGAAGGATCATTATACAAAGCCTAAGAGGAGGCTATGGTTACTGTCTCAGTTGAGTGACAAGTTCAGTAGACTGATTTTTAAAGAGAAAATCAGTTCTTATATGAGCAACACTGTACTCGGGGATTTGGTTCGAGGATCTGGGTTATTCCTGTTCTTTAAGGAATTGGGAAATCCGAAGGGTATTGAGACTGTCCGAGTCTACGGGTTTTCTTCCTATTTAACAAAGGGGTCACTTGAGAATGTCTTTGAGACTCAAGGAGATTAGACTGTCCAAGTCTAGAGTGTCATCTTTTGTACTATGCTTTGAGAAACAGTAGTAGACTCTATGAAAGGACTGTTCTATGCAGATGACTAAGTTCTGTTCCTATACCTCTAGGAGGTCGTTGGGACAGTTTGTATGAAGCCCAAGAGGAGGCTGGAAACTTTTAAGAAGCCGACGGGTCCTTGTACGATGCCCAAGAGGAGGCTATCATTCCCGGAGGAAGAGATCATTATATGAAGCCTAAGAGGAGGCTGTGAATACTTCTAAGAAGCCGTAGGGTCCTTGTACTAAGCCCAAGAGGAGGCGGGGTTGCTTTTAGGAAGCCTGTGGGTCCTTGTACGATGCCCAAAAGGAGGTCGATTCTTTTAAGAAGCCCGTGAGTCCCCAAACCCCGAGAAATTCAAGGTAAGCTATTCACAAGGAATAGATCAAGTCAGGAAAGTCCGAGAATTTGGAAGAAACTCAAAGATGCCATTCACGGAGAATACATTCATCTCTAGGAATAGAGTTTCTTGACAATTCCTAATGAGGACAACCGAAGAGAAGACTGTATATGGTGATCCTATTGGGGATCTAGTTGTCTATTTCTACGAATAAACGAAACGGCGTCACCTAGTTCTAGACTTTGTTGTCGGGGAAACTTGAAATATATATACTATTATTACACAGTTGATATGAGTTTATGAAAGAAGACTTACAGCGAAACAGCCCCACAATACAGTTATATGTATATGAAAGCGGTAAATGAAAGCAATAACCACTTACTCGGTTGTAGAGCTTCCATGCTGTTTGGTTAGTTGTTCAACAAAGAAAGATTGAAAAAAACAACAGTATATTCAAAATCAAAGGAGAAAGTGCTTTGAAAAAGAAAGATTTGGGGCTTACAGCTCAAGGAGAGGCCCAGGGTTTTATCAGTGAGCACACTGTTTGAATTTGTACAGAGGGACTTATACAAGTGACTGAGACCCAAAATGTTTTCTGTACAAAGCGATTGGTCTTACACTCTTTCAAGAGGCCTAAAAAGTTATTAAAGAAAAAGAGTGGGGCTTATAACACGAGGGTAGGCCCAGATGATTTTTCTGTTTGAAATGGCAATCGCGCCGAGGTTTTCTTTTAACGCAGAGGGACTTATACAATAAGTGAGGCCCAAATGATTTTGGTTAAAAGGGGGTTGGGTCTTACACTCTATTAGAGGCCCAAGAGTTTTGAATGGGTCTTATAGCTCAAGGAGAGGCCCAGAAGGTTATTTTTCAAAATGCGACGATCGTGCCGTTTGTTTTTGACGGTATCGGGACTTATACAATACACTGAGGCCCAAAAATGATTTGGTAAAAAAAAAGGATTGGGTCTTACACTCTATTAGAGGCCCAAATGAGTTTTAAGAAAAGAAATGGGTCTTACTACTCGAGGGTAAGCCCAATGGTTAATTTTGAAAAGGGCGACGATCGCACCTAGGTTTTGGAAACACCGTGGGACTTATACAAGTGACTGAGGCCCAAAATTTTGGTATTTACAAAGGGATTGGGTCTTACACTCTATTAGAGGCCCATGAGTGTTTGACAATGATTTGTTTTGAGTGAAAATCAAAGAAACCCTAATTTTATTCTTTAAAAGTAAATATTTAAAGAAAATCAATGAAAAATACCAAATAGGTTTGAATAAACCACTTGTGATTTTGGTTTAAGGTTTGAAAAATGAGGTATAAATCACAAGAGATATTAAAACTCATTTGGTCTTGATTTTTCAAGATGAATATTCATTTTAAAATGTTTAAAAACAAATAAAAAATGAATTTATTCACAAAAATACTAATTATATTAAATAAATAATACAAACTTAATTTTTTTGTGGAATAAAATATTTCAACATTTTTGTGATTTTTTGCAAAAAAAACCAATAAAAAATAATTAAAATTGAAAGAGTTATTAATTTTCCAAATAATTAACAAAACATGAAAATAGTTGGAAAAATAGCAAAAATGTGAAAAATCACAAAATGGCATGGGTGGGGTTAGAACCCACGACCTCAAGCATACAAGGCGCGCGCCTTACCACTGGGGTGGTGATACATCCATTGTTTGAAACAAACCAACAAATACACAAGTCATGCCTTGGTTTTGGCTTGCCCAAGGCAAGTTTTGGCTCAAAAACGTGAAGGTCATAACTTTCTCAATTCTTAATGGTTTGAGATAAAATTTATATGCATCTGGGCTAGAATTTCATAAGGAATCCAATGGTGGTGGTGGTTTTTTCAGATCACACTCCCTCCTCAAAACCCGATAGTGGTTTTGAAAATGACCTATAAATGCATTTTCTATGCTACAACTTGGTACAAGCATGGATTACATGGTGAATTAGCTCAAACACAACATATATGACATGTATGAGATGTTTATGATCAATGGACTTCAAATGCACACATGTTTTGGTGAGTGCAAGTTGAGAGGCTTACCCTTCTTTGGGATTTTGGAGGTTTTTCTGCAATCTGCCAACCCTCTTGCTCCAGATATGATTTTATGCTTTGAACCACCTCAAATGATCCCTTGGATGCTTTTAGGATGATTGGAATCAGCTGGTACCTGCAAAAACACAAACTGTCCCTTTCTTGCAAAAGGGGTTAAAAGTGACCAAAATAGCAATTCCCTCAAATGGTGTTCCAGATGGTAGAAACCATTTGGGACAGTTCAAGGATGATATTTGGAGTGTGTTTGAGGTTTTATCTGGTTTGGAAAGTGACTGAATCAAGAAATGGCTTGAAAAATGCAAAAAGTGCTATTTTGAGGTTTTGAGAGGTGACTTTGTGATGTTGTGATTACAGGTCACTTTTGATGGTTTGCACAGCTTACATATGATATATATGAGGTGTGTGTGTGATTAGTTTGGGTGGAATTGTTCTCTAGCTCAAAAACTCAGAATTACTTGCTTTGGAAGGCAAGTTTGAGGTGAAAGAAGAGATTTTGAGGAAAACATCTGTTTGATGGCTTTAGTGTACTCAAACTGAACACAATTGAGCTCTATTTGTAGTAGAGCAAGTTTGTTTTGGGATCCACAGTGAATGGCAACTGCAGCAGGTGTTTGTTCAATGTTGGCCAATGGAAATGCAAGTCTCCTCTAGCCATTGACTAGAGGTTAGGGCACAGGGATGTGGTTCCCTTGGTCTTGGATAAGTCTTGACTGATTTCAGATGAGAATGGCTCAGTCCATGCCACCTTGATGCTTCCATTGAATGCTTCAATCTAAATTTGGAGTCTTGTCCCTATTTTGGCCATTCTAGGTTCAACATGTTATTTCTTGTTCCATGGACTTTGGAGGCTTGGCTCAGTGATTGTCCCCTTTAGATTCAATCCTCAGATGTGTCCAAGTGGATAGGAGCATTTGAATTTGGCTGATTTTGGCAAATCGAGCAAAATTGCAAATTCTTCCTTGCCTTTGACAGATTTCAGCAAGGCAACTTGCCAATGTCATATCTCATGGTATAAGTTGAATTTGGTAATGTTCTTGACCATTTTGGAAAGCCCTTACATGATACAACAACTGTTTGAACATTTTTGGTTTTGATCTCTTTTGAATCCAAGTGAAAAATCCCCCTACATTTGGCAAAAAGTGAAGACAGGTTTGGACTTAGTGAAAATTTCACTAAGTGTTGGAAAAAGTGACATTTTCACTTTTCAGCCACTTTGATCACTCCATAACTCAAAATCCTTAATGAATTGGACTTAGGTCTAGTTGAAGTTTTTGTAGAGGGTAATGAGGGCTACAAATCCATCTTTGGATGAGGAAAAATGGCTTTGGGGTTTAGGAGTTATGATCCTCCAAAGTTGGTACCCTAGCCACTTTATTTTTAACTTAGAAAATTTTCTAAGTTTTTATGGTTACCCCTTTTACAAGTTATCCAAATTTTCTTGATTTTTCTTGATGAATGATGATTCAAATCATCATTAACATCATTTTAGGGTTAAAAATCCATTTTGGTGAAAAATCTCAAAAAGTCAAAGTTGACTTTTGTGCACAGTTGACTTTTTATCAGATGAATTCCAAATTGTGCAATTCTTCATGAAATCAAGTCCTTCACCTAAATCAAACTTGATGGACATGTTCCATGGGTGTCATAGGGCATATTGAATCATGTTTTAGGGCTTGGGAGCTTGTCTTGGTCAAAATTCAAAGTTACAGTTGACTTTTTCCTTAAAACCCTAATTATGGTGCAGATGAAATTGAGACTTGTTGCTCAAGCTTCTTGGATTAATCCATTGTTCCAAATGGATCAATATAGTTCATTAGAGACCCTCAAACCCTCTCTTGAGGTCTTGGCTCATGATTTGCCCCAAAAGTCAACTTAGGGGTGAATTAGGTCAAGAAACCCTAATTCCTGATTTTTGATGAATGCAACCCCTAAGGAAAAATTGACTTGATGATTGGGTCCATGAGGTTCCATGGAGTATATTAGGTTATGTTTTGGATTATTGGCTTGTGCCCAGATGAAAAATTTCCATCTGGAGGCCCTGGTCGACCAAAACCCTAATTTGGTGACACTGTCGATCTTGAGACTTAATCCACCTAGAAGGGAGCAGCCTTGTACTTAATCCTTGAAATGGGAGTCCTCTTGATCCATTGTGGATATTTGAGAGGCTAGACAAGTTAAAGATCATGTCATTCCTTGATTGATCCTTTGTCTAAGAACTCTGAGAGGGCTTGAAACCCTAATTTTGATTGTAGTGAATGCTCACCCATCTTTGGGGAGACTGATGAAGTATGATGGTTCCTCTATATTGTGATGATGATTTGCACAATGATGGGGCATCTTAGTGGTCAAAATTTGGGGTATGACAGATGCCCCTATTTAATCTTCTTGGACACGAAGGTGTGAATGACGAAGGTATTCGGGCATTCGGGGTGCAAGAGGATTAAATATCGGAATACCCAAAATTTTGATGGTGGTTATGAATGGTAGCTTACCATTCATCTTCTTTAGCTAAGAAATGATGCTTAGAAAAGGTAAACTTCCCCTCGATCCTGGTCTTCTACCGAGGAACTGGTCTTAGTTTCTGATTTAAACTTCCCCTCGATCCTGGTTACCTACCGAGGACCTGGTCTTAGTTGCTGAAATAAACTTCCCCTCGATCCTGGTTTCTTACCAAGGAACTGGTCTTAGTTTCTTTTGTCAATAAACTTTATTGACAAGGAACGCTATTTGTAGCGGATTTCCTTCAAACTTCTCGCCGAATTTTCCTGGGGAGATGCCATTTGAGTGGAAAAAGTTTTGATGTCAGACTTGCTGGGGAACCCAGTCGTCTGAGTTGTAGAGTTGCACAAACTTCTCTGTTGGAGACGCCATTTGTCGATTTTAATGGGGAAAGCGAGTCTCTTGAGAGACTGTTTTCGTTTGGGGTCTTTACATCATACTTTTCTCGGAGATCTTCTCGGAGAAATGCCATATGATGTGATCCAATTTTGAGGTGCCGATGAACTTTTCATCAGTGGGTTTTTCGGAGAAAGGCAGCTATACTGCCGAATCTCGGATTAGGAGGCTTTCTCTGTGGATTTTCCTTAATCCGGGAAAGCAAGGATATCATCTTCAATGGCGAAGAGTGATGTTTGTTGAACGTTTTCTATGGCTTTTCAGAGGTTCAAGTTATCAAAGTGGTCGAGGACCCAACTTCAATCCAGAAATAAAACTGGAGGAGAGAGATTATTCATACGTAACACTTCCTGACGAGGAAAGGGTCGACAACTCGATTGAGAGAACTCCTATCACTAAAGGACAAAACCGACTAGAGTGATAGTGATGCAATATGATTATATGAATGCAAATCAATAATGCAATGATACATGTATGTTTATGCTGACAAGATTGACGCGACATACAAACTGACAGGTGAACATAACAGGATACTCGGCCATCGCGGGGCGAAGAAGTACTGTTGGTTCAGAATAGCAATTCCACCTTGCTTAGGAGAGATAGTCCCTGTTGGGAGCTACGTTGGTCGGGCTTAGGAGATAAGAACTCGGCCGAGGAGTGTCATACAAAACAAGGTCTCTGACACAGTTGATCTCTTCATTCAGGCGTACTGGGTTAGAAGGAGTATTTTGATTCTACACTTTGAGGTTCGATTACTTCTGGAGAAGCGACCGATGTTCTTCTGATGTTCAACAGTCAAAAGAAATTGCCGTCTTTATTAAAAGCAAAAAAAGTTTTAACAAGTAAATTCATTTTTGTTTCATTTCAAGGATCGTTGATCATGTTAAAATGTCGTTCTGTAAAGCTAAAACAAATAAGAATTACAAACAAAAGCACAAAGGCTCAAATTTTATTGATAAGATGGAGATCAGCCAAACGCGTGATTCCAAAGAGTATATACAAAGTTTGAAAATGGTAATTTACAGGGAAAAGGGCTACGTTGAAACATAACGACCATTATCCTTCTACCAACTTTGAATTCGGGACATCCTGAGCTTCTGTCGAAGATGACCTTGACTGGAGTTTCCCTGACGGATGATGTAACTGCTGCTGCTGAGAGACTTGCCTCTGTTGAACATAGTTACTTGCCATTATCCCTAATTTTTGACTGGATTGTACTTTGATGTTTCCAATCCATCGGGATGATTTTTTTCA
The DNA here is from genome assembly GCA_022829125.1 of Lathyrus tuberosus. Taxonomy (NCBI): domain Eukaryota; kingdom Viridiplantae; phylum Streptophyta; class Magnoliopsida; order Fabales; family Fabaceae; genus Lathyrus; species Lathyrus tuberosus. The sequence continues at coordinate 5,726,001 of JALAZF010000132.1, read as the reverse complement.
TGTCTCTAATTTTTGCCTGGACCGCCCTTTCGGGTTTTCAATCCACCGAGACGTTTTTTTTTTTAGTTTAGGCGAAGTATTTCTTGACTACATCAACATTCATGGGGTAGGCAAATTCCTCTCCGTCCATGGTTGCAAGTCTCAAGGCACTGTCTGAGAAAGCTTTCGTGACCACATAGGGACCATCATAATTTGGGGTCCATTTGCCCCGAGAGTCAGTGAGAAATGATTGTATCTTCTTGAGCATGAGGTCTCCTTTTCTGAAGACACGAGGTCGGACCTTTTTGTCAAACGCCCTCTTCATTCTCTGTTGATACACCTGACCGTGGCATAGTGCCGTGATTCGCTTCTCTTCGATCAGGTTCAATTCGTCGTGTCGGCTTTGACACCATTCAGCTTCAGTGAGCTTAGCTTCCATCAATACTCGGATTGACGGGATCTCTACTTCTATGGGAAGCCCTGCTTCCATGCCATATACTAGAGAGAAAGGGGTAGCCCCTGTTGAAGTGCGGACAGATGTGCGATAACCGTGAAGAGCAAAGGGTAGCATCTTTTGAACAATCCTCTTGATGTTCTTGTTAGCCGCTTCTACCGCTCCGTTCATCTTGGGTCGGTAGGGAGATGAGTTATGGTGTTCAATCTTGAACTCTGCGCACAACTCTTTCATCATCTTATTGTTCAAGTTAAATCCATTATCAGTAATGATCTCGCTTGGAACACCATAACGACATATGATGTTGTTTTTGATAAATCGGACCACCACTTGCCGGGTTACATTAGCGTATGACGCTGCTTCGACCCACTTGGTGAAGTAGTCAATGGCTACAAGGATGAACCGATGTCCGTTTGAAGCCTTAGGTTCGATCAAGCCAATCATGTCGATTCCCCATATGGAAAAAGGCCATGGGGAAGAAAGAACTTTGAGATGTGATGGCGGTACATGAACTTTGTCAGAGTATATCTGACACTTGCGACACCTCCTCATGTACTTGTAGCAGTCGGATTCCATGGTCAACCAATAGTACCCTGCTCTGAGAATTTTTCTCGCCATTGTGTATCCGTTGGCATGAGTGCCAAAGGACCCTTCATGAATTTCTTTCATCAGCATTTCTGCTTCTGGTCTGTCGACGCATCGGAGCAAGACCATGTCAAAATTTCTCTTATAGAGAGTGTCACCGCTCAGGAAGAAGTTTCCAGCCAATCTTCTGAGGGTTTTTCTTTCTTTCTTGGATGCCCCAGATGGGTATCCTTGTTTCTGAAGGAAGCATTTGATATCGTGATACCAAGGTTTGTCGTCTATGACTGCTTCAATCGTGAAGATGTAAGCGGGCCGTTCAAGGCGCATTATGTCAATCTTAGGTAAGTCGTTCCATTGACCTACACTAATCATGGAGGAGATAGTGGCTAATGCATCATCCATGTGATTCTCATCACGAGGGATGTGATGAAACTTGACTCTGTTGAAGAAAGGTAACAACCTTCTTGCATAGTCTTTGTAAGGAATCATCCCTGATTGGTATGTGTTCCAATCTCCTTTTATCTGATTGATAACCAAAGCTGAGTCGCCGTATACGTCCAAGTTTTTGATCCTTAAATCAATCTCTTCTTCGAGACCCATAATACAAGCTTCGTATTCGGCCTCGTTGTTCGTACATTTGAACGTAAGTCTAGCAGTGAAAGGAATATGGGTACCCTGAGGGGTAACAATGATTGCCCCAATTCCATTTCTGTAATGATTAACTGCTCCATCAATGATAAGTCCCCATTGGGAACCTGGTTCTGGCCCTTCACTGGGTAACGGTTCATCGCAATCTTTAATCTTTAGATTCATGACATCTTCGTCTGGGAAGTCAAACCCGACCGATTCTTGATCGTCAATCCGTTGATGAGCCAAATGATCGGCTAAAATACTTCCCTTAACGGCTTTTTGAGCGTGGTACTCTATATCATATTCTGATAACAACATCTGCCAACGGGCAATTCTTCCCGTAAGAGCAGGTTTTTCGAAAACGTACTTGATTGGATCCATTTCAGAGACCAACCAAGTAGTATGACGAATCATGTACTGGCGAAGACGTTTGGCTGCCCAAGCCAAAGCACAACAAGTTTTCTCGAGCATCGTGTACCGAGTTTCACAGTCGGTGAATTTCTTGCTCAGATAGTAAATGGAAGACTCTTTCCGTTTGGTTTCGTCTTATTGGCGAAGTACACATCCCATTGAGTCCTCTAGGACTGTGAGGTAAATGATCAGTGGTCTTCCTTCCACTGGAGGTGATAGAATCGGAGGATTCAACAGGTATTCCTTAATACTGTCGAAGGCAGTTTGGCAATCTTCTGACCAAACGCAGTCCTGGTTCTTTTTTAGTAATTTGAAAATCGGCGAACATGTGGCGGTCATGAGGAATATGAATCTGGAGATGTAGTTCAAACGTCCCAGGAATCCTCTGACTTGTTTTTCAGTTTTCGGAGAAGGCATTTCTTGAATGGCCTTGACCTTTTCAGGATCAACCTCAATTCCTTTCTGGCTGACGACGAACCCTAGTAATTTCCCTGAACGGACACCGAGGGTGCACTTGTTGGGATTTAAGCGGAGTTTGAATTTTCTTAAACGTTCGAACAATTTTGACAGATGTTCAACGTGCTCACTCTCTGTTTTTGATTTTGCAATCATATCATCGACATACACTTCGATTTCTTTGTGTATCATGTCATGAAACAGAGTAGTCATGGCCCTTTGATAGGTTGCCCCGGCGTTCTTCAAACCAAACGGCATCACCTTGTAACAAAAGGTACCCCATGGGGTAATGAATGAAGTTTTCTCCATGTCTTTCGGTGCCATTTTGATCTGGTTATAGCCCGAGAATCCATCCATGAAGGAGAAAACTTTGAACTTTGTTGTACTGTCTACCAGCATGTCAATGTGTGGTAAAGGAAAGTCGTCCTTTGGACTAGCCTTGTTCAGATCTCTGTAGTCGACACACATTCTGACCTTTTCGTCCTTTTTGGGAACGGGTACAATGTTGGCTAACCATTGAGGATATTCGGATGTAGCGAGGAAACCCGCGTCAATCTGTTTCTGTACCTCCTCTTTGATTTTGATTGCCATGTCCGGATGAGTGCGTCTCAACCTTTGCTTTACTGGAGGACATTCCAATCTTAATGGTAAATGGTGTTCCACGATGCTGGTATCCAACCCTGGCATATCCTGATAGGACCAAGCGAATACATCGGGGAATTCTTTGAGAAGCTTTATCAAACCCTCTCTGGCAGTTGGACTGAGCAGTGTCCCAATCCTGAATTCTTTTCTCTCTTGCTCTGAACCCAGGTTTACCGTTTCCAACGGTTCTTTGTGAGGTTCAATGGACCTTTCCTCTTGTCTGAGTAATCGGGAAATCTCTTCTGGAATTTTGTCGTCATTTTCTTCTGCAGCCTCGAATACCGGGAACTCAAAGTTGGGAGAAGGCATCAGATCATATGTTTCAACTGGGTTTAAAACAAGCAATCTGCATGACGTGATGATTCGTGTTTAGAAGAGATAGAGAAAAATGCAAGTGTGTGCAGTGTTTTTATTTTACTGCTTGTTTTTATTTGAATTGTTTTTTAGGATTACCATTTTCTGAAAAAGTGAAAAGAGAAAACAACAATTATTGCGGGAATTACAGAACGCCGTTATTTTATTAATGAACAAGTCGATTCTTGAAACTACAGCCTTATAAAACAAAACTCTGTCGCTTTGGGCTAAGCGAAGAGGGATATTTACAGAAAGCGAGCCCTATCAAAACATCCGTTTCACCTGGGCAGGGTGAAAGGTTAAAGACGGTAATTACTTTGACTGGTGAACGACCTTCGGAACCTCGACGACAACCCATTGGCGGCGAACTCCTCGGTGAATCACAAAGTCTGGCCCCTTCCTTGATTTTTCTTCAGAAATGACGCTGATTTCTGGTGGAGCGGGATCATTGGAATCTGTCTCCCAGGCAGAATTGTCGTAGGAGGATTCCCCTGTTACATTATGCAGAGTATTTGTGCTCTCAGCTGTATCTTCCCATCCAGTAGGCTGGATATCTTCGAACCTGATACGAGAGCTTTCGGGAGCGGTGTACTTGACCATATAGTCGTACTTTCCACTCGGTCGTCCCAAGGTGTCCCGCACTTCTTTTGAACTGGAGGAGTCATCCCTCTCGATGACGTTGACCTCGGGAAAAGCATAGTTGATGAATTCAAGTCCTGCAAACGTTGCGAATTCATCTTCATGTTGAGCAGTTTCTGAATGACCTGAGTGTTGATCCCATGACATGGTATTCTGTTCAATGACGGTCAGCTGATTTTCATTGTTTGGTTGACTCCCTTGCCCCGAGTTTCCTGGGTAAGGTTGCCACATTGGCAGACCATCCATTGGGCCATAGTAGTTATAGCCAAAGTTGTCTTTCATCAGAGTGTCCTCCTCTAATGAATTTGGTGGAGCACGGCATCCTTCCGGATCACAACCTTCGTATATCATTTCGACGTCTGACCTTGGTATAAATCTCGGACTCTGTGCGGGATAGAAAAATGGTATAGGCACCTCTTCCTGAGACATATAACCATCCTCGTTAAGATAGGACTTCCATTCTTCATCTGTGTCAGAGGGATCTTCCTCATTGATAGCATGTACTGCTTGAGACACTGGGTGAAGGAAACCTCCACTATGGAAGAAGTTTTGAAGGGGATGAAGACTTTCATCGTTGGCAGCTGTTTGGGTACAGGTTGTAGAAAAACCAAGACCCTTCTTTGTTTTATTGTCAGTAGGAATGACAAGCTGTCCCCATCCGGTTGTATCGGTACTCTCGACCGCTTTGATAGCATCTTTGTATGAGGAAATCGTGGTTCCTCCTCTGAATTAATTGTTCTCGCTCATCGACAGTGCTTGGAACTGCGTTCCAATAACTTCCTCGGGTTCTATACCAGCAGATGATGACAAGTTACTCACCAGCAAGGCTTGTTCCCCACAAACCGTGACAAGTTGATCGTTCTTGATGAACTTTAGCTTTTGGTGGAGGGTCGAAGTGACCGCTCCAGCCTGATGTATCCAAGGTCTTCCTAATAAACAATGTACGTTGCCCGGATGTCCATGACCTGGAAAATGACTTGGAAAGTATGAGGACCGATAGTTATGGGAATATCAACTTCGTCGATAACCGTTTTTCTGGATCCGTCGAATGCTTTGACGACGACCTCGCTGATTCTCATCGGAGGTCCCTTGAATGATAATCACATCAAAGTGGACTTCGGCATAACATTCAGGGCTGACCCTGTGTCTACCAGTATGTTGGCTAAAGCATCGTCCTGGCAGTTAACTGTGATATTGAGCGCCATGTTATGACGGCGACCCTCTTCGGGTAATTCCTCATCACTAAATCTCAAATTATTGCAGGAAGTGATGTTAGAGACAACACTATCGAACTGTCTGATTGTTACATCCTGTTCCACAAAGGCTTGCTCCAAGACTTTCTGTAGAGCCTCCCTGTGGGCTTCTGAACTGAGTAACAGTGATAATACCGAGATCTTTGAAGGAGTTTGTAACAGTTGATCGACAATGTTATATTCACTTCTTTGGATGAGCTTCAGCATCTCATCATTATTTTTCGAAAGGTCAGGATTACTGGATTGACCGACTGGTGGATCGGGAGCTTCCGTCTGAAGTTCCTTTTCTTTGTTAGGTTGTCCAACTCCTCGGTTGAAGATTCGACCGCTCCGTGTTACACGACTGATGTCTGCAATATTCACGACGGAGGGTAATGGAATTTCCTTTCCATTTTCAATTGTCGTTGCACCGTATTTGTAAGGGATAGCCTTAGCTGACTCATACGGTAGTGGTCTAGGCAAATAGATGACTACGGGAGCCTTCTGATTTTTCTGACCATCATAAGTAATCTCAATCCGTTCCCGGTTGGGAACTTTAGATTCGTCAAGTAGAGGGATAATGGCAAAAACATCCCTGGTCTGGTGATGACCAGAGATCGTGACAACATCCTCAACTTGCTCGGTAAGGTAGTTCGGCGTCCAGTTGATGGGTCCAGAACCCGGATATGGACGAATTTCTCCACGATCGACCTGACCCTGAAGAGCTGCTCTCACAAAGTAACACCCTTGGTTACTTTCTGAACAGACGCCACAACGTTCATAGTTGTGTGGTGGCACCTAGCCACGGCCACTCTGAATACAGTGTAACCTCACTAGGTTAGCTTCCAGGAATCAGACATCCTGACTCTGACGTCGAGTAGGGTTCCTGTTACTGATACTATTTTGTTGAGTATCTTCATCTATATAGATTGGCATCCACCAGTGATTTAACAAGTGCTGAAGTGCCTCCTGGACAAGGGTACAACCTCGATCATTTTTACAACCTACTTTACAGCTTTGATAGTCATGTGATATTAAGAATCTGAGTCGGACCTGTTCAGCATGTAACTCTACCAGGTTGGTATTCATCACGCGGATATAGAAGATCTGAACCATGTTGATTTGATAGGAGTTCCTATCATGGTAGTCTTCGATCCATCCTAGATCCATCTGACGCTGGAGGGCTTCTTGTACAAAAGAGCAACCCTGTTTGTTTACCGAGCAAGTCATACAAGAACCGTAATCGTGTCGCAGAAGATTATGATACTGGCTTTGCCTTGAGTGCATCGCCACCAAGTTGACATTCATTGCACGGATATCGTGGTTCTGAATGACGTTAGAATTCGTGTAGACCATGTTAACTCCACGAACTCGGTGCTCTTGGATCCATCCAAGATCCATCTGTTCTTGCAGAGCTGCTTACACCACAGAACATCCCTGGTTGTCTTTAGAGCAGATATCACACTGATGATAGTTATGAGGTGGCACATGGCCATATCTACTCTGTCTACAATGCATCTTGACCAAATTGGTTTTCAACAAGAGTACATCATGAATTTGATAGACATCGTTAGTCTCTCCTTCTATCAAATTGACTGCAGCTTTCTCATGTTGAGGCAGCGGGTTCGTAAGAACATTAGGATTCGTATCCTTGAAGGATAAGACCCCGCTCCTAACAAGTTTTTGCACGTCGGACTTGAAGTTGAGACAAGTCTCTATGTTATGCACTGACCCTCCTTGATGATAAGGGCAAGTTTGATCCACCTTAAACCAAAAAGGTGGATTTTCCGGTACTGTAAGAGGAGATTTAGTCTGAATGTGCCCCTTAGCCAGTAGTAACGGAAATAACTCTGCATACGTTACGGGTATAGGATCAAATCCTGGTGTCCGTGTTGTACGGTTATTGTTATATGGAGGACGAGCCTGCTGAATAGGTTGTTGTGTCCTTTGCTGATCAGGTTGGCTCTGCGCAACCTGAGGTTGATACGTAGGAATAGACGCAGGGTTGATAGCAGGAGTCATAGCTGCTACCGGTTGATAACTTCGCCTTTGCTTTCCAAGAGAGATATTCCCAATATCTTGCTCTTTTTTCTTAGGGAGAGCACTACCGTATTTTTTAGTACCGCTCGTCGATCCAGTGTCTTTTACCAAACGTCCTTCTCGGACGGCTTCCTCAAGACGTACGCCCATACCGACCATCTCGGTGAAATCATTGGCGCACTGGCAACCATTCGGTCATAGTAAAATGAGCTTAAGGTTTTTAAGAAGATCTTTGTCATCTCTTTTTCCTCAAGAGGTGGACAAATTTGAGGGGCAATCTCACGCCACCTTTAAGCATACTCCTTAAAGATTTCCTTGTCCTTTTGCGACATCGATCTGAGTTGATCTCTGTCAGGTGCCATGTCCAAATTGTATTTGTATTGTTGGACGAAGGCAGTACCAAGATCTCTGAAAGTGCTGACCGTGGCATGGTTTAAACCCATGTACCATTTGAGTGCGGTACCGGTTAAACTATCCTGGAAGTAGTGAATCAGTAGGTCCTGATTCTCCATTTGGACTCACATCCGCCGAGCGTACATCACCAGATGGCTCTGAGGGCAAGAGTTACCCTTGTATTTTTCAAAGTCGGGCACTTGAAATTTGTGCGGAACTTTCACATTTGGGACCAAGCAGAGGTCTGCGGCGTCCTCTCCGAATAAATCCTGACCGCGAATGGCTTGCAGCTCCTTCTGCATTTCCAAGAACTGCTCCTGGAATTCCTCCATTCTGTCAAACAAAGTTTCCTTCTTACCAGAAGGTATATGTGGAATTTGTCCTTCCGGGACAGTGTGCACCACAGGGGGTGGTACCGTGACTACGGTAGTGAGTCTTGGCGTCTCCCGAAGTTTTTAACCTTCAGGAGTCTTCAGTATGCCCCTGGAATCTTCGCTTTCCTGAAGTTTGTAACCTTCAGGCCCAGCGGCTTCTGTTGTGATTCCCTGATCATCAGTGATCGGCGGAACATATCCTTCCGGGATATAGTTAACAGGCATGCCCCAAGGACGATCTTTCGGCATTTGATACCTAGGATCATACTTCTCCACTATGGGCGTTGAGGTGATCTCTGAGATTATAGTCCTTTGTAGCTGAGCTTCTGTCATGGCTTGCATGTCGTTACGAAGCTTTCTCATATCCTCTCTCAGAGCGTCGATCTCTTCTTTCAACTCTCTGTTTTCTTCCTCAAGATCATCCATCTTTTCTGACGATTGACCCGAGTATTATACGAATGAGACAGTTTAACTCTAGAACCGAGACACAAACGTGAGATTCGTAGGTAAGAAGAATACGCGATGTGAGAATGATGAATGTAATGATTATATTAATTATTTTTTGGTTTAATCAAAATAAACTTCGACAATTAGATTGCAAATATCAAATGGTGGGGAAACCCCTTTTTATTGAATTCAAAGGATTACAGAAATGGAAATACAGTAGATTACAAGGTGCAGAAACAGAAACCTAAGCTAATGGGTCCCGAGTCCTCTCTGAAGAGAAATCGGGTGCTGACTCTGGTATTTTCCTCTTCTTTAACCGGGGCTCTTGGGCTGTTGTCGAGTTGTCATTCCTTTTCCAGGTGAAAGGAGCGAGCAAATTCGTTTGGTCATCTTGATTCTCTACAGCATGTTGCTCCAAAATTTCAATCAGAGCGTCCTTATCTTTCAGTAGTTGCTGTATTTTGATGCACTCCATGTTGAGGGTGCGGTACTTGTTCTTCCAAGACCTCCTCTCCCGTTGAACTTTGTTGAGAGTAACCTGAAGCTTTTCAGTCTCCGTCATGAAGTACATGACAGATTCCCTCGGTGGAAGAACTCCGTAACGAGGATAAGGCATTTTAAGGTGCGCGCCTTGTATGCTTGAGGTCGTGGGTTCAAACCCACCCATGCCATTTTGTGATTTTTCACATTTTTGCTATTTTTCCAACTATTTTCATGTTTTGTTAATTATTTGGAAAATTAATAACTCTTTCAATTTTAATTATTTTTTATTGGTTCTTTTTGCAAAAAATCACAAAAATGTTGAAATATCTGTCATGTACTTATCCTCGTTACGGAGTTCTTCCAAGGCCCACACCAGTCAAATTCATGAAAATGCCTTATCCTCGTTACGGAGTTCTTCCACCGAGGGAATCTGTCATGTACTTCATGACGGAGACTGAAAAGCTTCAGGTTACTCTCAACAAAGTTCAACGGGAGAGGAGGTCTTGGAAGAACAAGTACCGCACCCTCAACATGGAGTGCATCAAAATACAGTAACTACTGAAAGATAAGGACGCTCTGATTGAAATTTTGGAGCAACATGCTGTAGAGAATCAAGATGACCAAACGAATTTGCTCGCTCCTTTCACCTGGAAAAGGAATGACAACTCGACAACAGCCCAAGAGCCCTGGTTAAAGAAGAGGAAAATACCAGAGTCAGCACCCGATTTCTCTTCAGAGAGGACTCGGGACCCATTAGCTTAGGTTTCTATTTCTGCACCTTGTAATCTACTGTATTTCCATTTCTGTAATCCTTTGAATTTAATAAAAAGGGGTTTCCCCACCATTTGATATTTGCAATCTAATTGTCGAAGTTTATTTTGATTAAACCAAAAAATAATTAATATAATCATTGCATTCATCATTCTCACATCGCGTATTCTTCTTACCTACGAATCTCACGTTTGTGTCTCGGTTCTAGAGTTAAACTGTCTCATTCGTATAATACTCGGGTCAATCGTCAGAAAAGATGGATGATCTTGAGGAAGAAAACAGAGAGTTGAAAGAAGAGATCGACGCTCTGAGAGAGGATATGAGAAAGCTTCGTAACGACATGCAAGCCATGACAGAAGCTCAGCTACAAAGGACTATAATCTCAGAGATCACCTCAACGCCCATAGTGGAGAAGTATAATCCTAGGTATCAAATGCCAAAAGATCGTCCTTGGGGCATGCCTGTTAACTATATCCTGGAAGGATATGTTCCGCCGATCACTGAAGATCAGGGAATCATAACAGAAGCCGCTGGGCCTGAAGGTTACAAACTTCGGGAAAGCGAAGATTCCAGGGGCATACTGAAGATTCCTGAAGGTTACAAACTTCGGGAAACGCCAAGATTCACTGCCGTAGTCACGGTACCACCCCCTGTGGTGCACACTGTCCCAGAAGGACAGATTCCACCGATACCTTCTAGTAAGAAGGAAACTATGTTCGATAAAATGGATGAATTCTAGGAACAGTTCCTGGAAATGCAGAAGGAACTGCAAGCCATCCGCAGTCAAGATTTATTTGGAAAGGACGCCGCAGACCTTTGTCTGGTCCCCAATGTGAAAGTTCCGCACAAATTTCAAGTGCCCGACTTTGAAAAATACAAGGGTAACTCTTGCCCTCAGAGCCATCTGGTGATGTACGCTCAGCGGATGTTAGCTCAGACGGAGAATCAGGACCTACTGATTCACTACTTTCAAGATAGTTTAATCGGCGCCGCACTCAAATGGTACATGGGTTTAAACCGTACTACGATTAGCACATTCAGAGATCTTGGTACTGCCTTCGTCCAACAATACAAATACAATTTGGACATGGCACCAGACAGAGATCAACTCAGATCGATGTCACAAAAGGACAAGGAAACCTTTAAGGAGTACGCTCCGAGATGGCGTGAAATTGCCGCTCAGATTTGTCCACCTCTTGAGGAAAAAGAGATGACAAAGATCTTCTTAAAGACCTTAAGCTCATTTTACTATGATAGAATGGTTGCCAGTGCGCCCAGTGATTTCACCGAGATGGTGGGCATGAGAGTTCGTCTTGAGGAAGCCGTCCGAGAAGGACGTTTGGTAAAAGACGCTGGATCATCGAGTAGTAAAAAATGATACGGTAGTTCTCTCCTTAAGAAAAAAGAGCAAGATATTGGGAATATCTCTCTCGGAAAGCAAAGGCGACGGTACCAGCTGGTAGCAGCTGTAACTTCTGCTATCAGCCCTACGACTATTCCTACGTATCAACCTCAGTTTGCGTAGAGCTAACCTAATCAGCAAAGGACACAACAGCCTCTTCAGTAGGCTCGTCCTCCATATAGCAACAACCGTACAACGCGGCCACCAGGGTTTGATCCTATACCCATGTTGTACGCAGAACTATTTCCGTTACTACTGGCTAAGGGGCACATCCAGACTAAGTCTCCTCTTACAGTACCGGAAAATCTGCCTTTTTGGTTTAAGGTGGATCAAACATGCCCTTATCATCAAGGAGGTCCAGGGCATAACATAGAGAACTGTCTCAGTTTCAAATCTGACGTGCAAAATCTTGTTAGGAGCGGGCTATTATCTTTCAAATATATGAATCCCAATGTTCTCACAAACCCGCTGCCTCAACATGAGAAAGCTGCAGTCAACCTGATTGAGAAAAAAATTTAACAACGTCTATCAAATTCATGATGTACTCTTGTTAAGGACCAATCTGGTCAAGATGCATTGTAGACAGAGTGGATATGGCCATGTGCCACCTCATAATTATCATCAGTGTGATATCTGCTCTAAAAGCAATCGAGGGTGTTCTGTAGTACAATCAGCTCTACGGGAACAGATGGATCTCGGATGGATCCAAGAGCACCGAGTTCGTGGAGTTAACATGGTCTATACAAATTCCAACATCATTTAAAACCACGACATCCGTGCGATGAATGTCAACCTGGTGGCAATGCATTTAAGGCAAAGCCAGTATCATAATCTGCCGCGGCACGATTACAGTTCTTGTCTGACTTGCTCGGTAAACAAACAGGGATGCTCTTTCATACAGGAGGCCCTCCAGCATCAGATGGATCTTGGATGGATCCAAGACTACCATGATAGGAATCCCTATCAGATCAATATGGTTCAAATCTTCGACATTCGCTTGATGAATATCAACTTGGTAGAGTTGCATGCTGAGCAGGTCCGACTCGGATTCCAGATATCACATAATTATCACAGCTGTAAAGCGGGTTGCAAAAACAATCAGGGATGTGCCCTTGTCTAGGAGGCACTTTAGCACTTGTTAAATCATTGGTGGATGCCAATCTATATGGATGAAGATACTCAGCAAATTAGTATCAATAACAGAAACCCCACTCGGCGTCAAAGTCAGGATGTCCAACTTGTGGAAGCTAACCTAGTGAGGTTACATTGTATTCAAAGTGGGCGTGGCCAGGTGCCACCACACAATTATGAACGTTGTGGAGTCTGTTCGGAAAGTAACCAAGGGTGTTACCTTGTGCGAGCAGCTCTCCAGGGGCAGGTGGATCGTGGGGAGATTCGCCCATATCAAGGTTCCGGACCCATCAATTGGTCGCCGAACTACCTTGCCAATCAAATTGAGGACGTTGTCGTTATATCTGATCATCAGAGGACCAGGAATGTTTTTCCCATTACCCCTCTGCTTGACGAATCAAAAATTCCCAACCGGGAACAGATCGAGATTACTTATGATGGTCAGAAAAACCAGAGGGTTCCGATAGTCATCTATCTTTCGGGACCACTATCGTATGAATCAGCTAAGGCAATCCCTTACAAATACGGTGCAACAACAATTGAAAATGGAAAGGAAATTCCATTACCCTCCGTCGTGAATATTGCAGACATCAGTCGAGTAACACGGAGTGGTAGAATCATCAACAGAGGAGTTGGAGAGTCCAACAAAGAAAAGGAACTTTAGACAGAAGCTCCCGATCCATCAGTCGGTCAATCCAGTAATCCCGACCTTTTGAAAAACGATGATGAGATGCTGAAGCTAATCCAAAGGAGTGAATACAACATTGTCGATCAACTGTTACAAACTCCTTCAAAGATCTCGGTATTATCACTGTTACTCAGTTCGGAAGCGCACAAGGAGGCTCTACAGAAAGTCTTGGAGCGAGCATTTGTGGAACAGGTTGTAACCATCAGACAATTCGATAGTATTGTCTCTAACATCACTTCCTGCAATAACTTGGGATTTAGTGATGAGGAATTACCTGAAGAGGGTCACCGTCATAACATGGCGCTCAATATTACAGTCAACTGCCAAGACGATGCTTTAGCCAGCGTACTGGTAGACACAGGGTCAGCCCTGAATGTTATGCCGAGTCCATTTTGATGCAATTATCATTCAAAGGCCCTCCGATGAGAACCAGCGAGGTCGTCGACAAAGCGTTCGATGGATCCAGAAAAACGGTTATCGGCAAAGTTGACCTTCCCATAACTATTGGTCCTCACACTTTCCAAGTCACCTTCCAGGTCTTGGACATCCGGGCAACATACAGTTGTTTATTAGGAAGACCTTGGATACATCAGGCTGGAGTGGTCACTTCAAACCTCCACCAAAAGTTAAAGTTCGTCCAGAACGGCCAACTCATCACAGTCTGTGGGGAACAGGCCTTGCTCGTCAGCAATTTATCGTCATCCACTTATGTGGAACCAGAAGGGATAATCGGAACCCAGTTCCAAGCACTTTCGCTACACAAGGACGATCAATCCGGAGGAGGAACTTCGATTTCCTCATACAAAGATGCTATTAAAGCAATCGAGAGTACCGATACAACAGGATGGGGACAGCTTGTCATTCCTACTGACAATAAAACAAAGAAGGGTCTTGGTTTTTCTGCAACCTGCACCCAGACAGCTGCCAACGATGAAAGTCTTCATCCCATTCAGAACTTCTTCCACAGTGGAGGATTCCTTCACCCAGTGCCTCAGGCAATCCATGCTATCAATGAGAAGGATCCCTCCGACACAGATGAAGAATGGAAGTCCTATCTTAACGAGGACAGTTATATGTCTCAGGAAAAGGTGCCTACGCCATTTTGCTATCCCGCACAGAGTTCGAGATTTATACCACGGTCAGATGTCGAAATGATATACGGAGGTTGTGATCCGGAAGGATGCCGTGCTCCGCCAAATTCATTAGAGGAGGACACTCTGATGAAAGACAACTTTGACCACAATTACTATGGCCCGATGGATGGCCTGCCAATGTGGCAGCCTTACCCAGGAGACTTGGGGCCAGGAAGTCAGTCGAGTAATGAAACTCAGCTGAGCATCATTGAACAGAATACCTGTGTCCCCACCATGTCATGGGATTAACACTCAGGTCATTCAGAAACTACTCAACATGATGATGAATTTGCGACGTTTGCAGGACTAGAATTCATTAATTGTGCCTTTCCCGAGGTCAACGTCATCGAGAGGGATGACTCCTCCAGTTCCAAAGAAGTGTGGGACACCTTGGGACAAGCGAGTGGAAAATACGACTATATGGTCAAGTACGCCGCTCCTGAAAGCTCTCGTATCAGGCTCGAAGATATCCAACCAACTGGATGGGGAGATACAGCTGAGAGCACAAATGCTATGCAAAATACAATTGAGGAATCCTCCTACGACAACTCTACCTGGGAGACAGATTCCAATGATCCTGCTCCACCAGAAATCAGCGTCATTTCTGAAGACAAATCAAGGAAAGTACCAAACTTTGTGATTCACCGAGGAGTTCGCTGCCAATGGGTTGCTGTCGATGTCCCGAAGATTGTTCATAAGTCAAAGTAATTGCCATCTTTAACCTTTCACCCTGCCCAGGTGAAACGGATGTTTTGATAGGGCTCGCTTTCTGTAAATTTTCCCTCTTCGCTTTGCCCAAAGTGACAGAGTTTTGTTTTATAGGGCTATAGTTTCAAGAATCGACTTGTTCATTAATAAAATAACGTTGTTCTGTAATTTCCGCATTAATTGCTGTTTTCTCTTTTTGCTTTTTCTCAGAAAATGGTAATCCTAAAAAACAATTCAAAAAAAAGCAGTAATAAAAAAAATACACTGCACACACTTTTGCATTCTCTCTATCTCTTCTAAACACGAATCGTCACGCCATGCTGATTGCTTGTTTTAAACCCCGTTGAAACATACGATCCGATGTCTTCTCCCGACTTTGAGTTCCCGGTATTTGGGGCTGAAGAAGAAGTTGACAACAAAATTCCAGAAGAGATCTCCTGGTTACTCAGACAAGAGGAAAGGTCCATTGAACCTCACAAAGATCCGTTGGAAACAGTAAACTTGGGTTCAGAAAAAGAGAGAAAAGAAATCAGGATTGGGGCACTGCTCAGTCCAACTGCCAAAGAGAGTTTGATAAAGCTTCTCAAAGAATTCCCCGATGTATTCGCTTGGTCCTATCAGGACATGCCAGGGTTAGATACCAGCATCGTGGAACATCACTTACCATTAAGATCGGAATATCCACCAGTAAAGCAGAGGTTGAGACACACTCACCTGGACATGGCCATCAAAATCAAAGAGGAGGTACAGAAACAGATTGACGCGGGTTTCCTCGCCACATTAGAATATCCTCAATGGTTAGCCAACAAAGTACCAGTTCCGAAAAAGGACGGAAAGGTCAGAATGTGTGTCGACTACATGGATCTAAACAAGGCTAGTCCAAAGGACGACTTTCCTTTACCACACATTGACATGCTGGTTGACACTACAACAAAGTTCAAAGTTTTCTCCTTCATGGATGGATTCTCGGGCTATAATCAAATAAAAATGGCACCGAAAGACATGGAAAAAACTTCGTTTATTACCCCATGAGGTACCTTTTGTTACAAGGTAATGTCGTTCGGTTTGAAGAACGCCGGGGCAACCTATCAAAGGGCCATGACTACTCTGTTTCATGACATGATACACAAAGAAATCGAAGTGTATGTCGACGACATGATTACTAAATCTAAGACAGAGGAGGAGCATGTGACCCACCTGTCAAAACTATTCGAGCGTCTGAGAAAATACAAACTCCGCTTGAATCCTAACAAGTGCACCTTCGGTGTCTGCTCAGGGAAACTCTTAGGGTTCATCGTCAGCCAGAAAGGAATTGAGGTTGATCCTGACAAGGTCAAGGCCATTCAAGAAATGCCTTCTCCGAAGACTGAAAAACAAGTCAGGGGATTCTTGGGACGTTTGAATTAAATTTCCAGATTTATATCCCTTATGACCGCCACATGTGCGCCGATTTTCAAGTTACTCAAAAAGAACCAGGACTGCGTTTGGACAGAAGATTGCCAAACCGCCTTGGACAATATCAAGGAGTATTTGTTGAATCCTCCGATTCTATCACCTCCAGTGGAAGGAAGACCATTAATCATTTACCTCACAGTCCTAGAGGACTCAATGGGATGTGTACTTGGCCAATAGGACGAAACCAAATGAAAAGAGTCTGCCATTTACTATCTAAGCAAGAAGTTCACCGACTGTGAAACTCGGTACACGATGCTCGAGAAAACTTGTTGTGCTTTGGCTTGGGCAGCCAAACATTTGCGCCAGTACATGATTCATCACACTACTTGGTTAATCTCCGAGATGGACCTAATCAAGTATGTATTTGAAAAACCTACTCTCACGGGAAGGATTGCCCGTTCGCAGATGTTGCTATCAGAATATGACATAGAGTACCATGCTCAAAAATCCGTTAAAGGAAGTGTTTTGGCCGATCATTTGGCTCATCAACCAATTGACGATCAAGAATCAATCGGGTTCGACTTCCCAGACGAAGATGTCATGTATCTAAAGATGAAAGACTGCGATGAACCGCTACCCAGTGAAGGACCAGAACCAGGTTCCCAGTGGGGACTTATCTTTGACAGAGCAGTTAATCATTATGGAAATGGAATTGGGGCAATAATTGTTACCCCTCAGGGTACCCACATTCCTTTCACCGCTAGACTGACGTTCAAATGTACAAACAACGAGGCCGAATACGAAGCTTATATCATGGGTCTCGAAGAAGCGATTGATTTAAGGATCAAACACTTGGATGTATATGGTGACTCAGCCCTGGTTATCAATCAGATCAAAGAAGATTGGAACATATACCAATCAGGACTGATTCCTTACAAAGATTATGCAAGAAGGTTGTTACCTTTCTTCAACAGAATCGAGTTTCATCACATCCCTCGTGATGAGAATCACATGGCTGACGCCTTAGCCACTCTCTCTTCCATGATTAGTGTAGGTCAATGGAACGACTTACCTAAGATCGACATAATGCGCCTTGAACGGCCCGCTTACGTCTTCACGATTAAAGCAGTCATAGACGACAAACCTTGGTATCACGATATCAAATGCTTCCTTCAAAAACAAGAGTACCCTCTCGGGGCATTCAGAAAGGATAGAAAGACCCTCAGAAGGCTAGCAGGTAGTTTCTTCCTGAGCGATGATACGCTGTATAAGCGGAATTTTGACTTGGTTTTGCTTCGATGTGTCGACAGACCAGAGGCAGACATGCTTATGAAAGAAATTCATGAGGGATCCTTTGGCACTCATGCCAACAGACACACAATGGCGAGAAAAATTCTAAGAGCAGGGTACTATTGGTTGACAATGGAATCCGACTGCTACAAGTACATGAGGAGGTGTCACAAGTGTCAGATATACTCCGACAAAATTCATGTACCGCCAACGCATCTCAAAGTTCTTTCTTCGCCATGGCCTTTTTCCATATGGGGAATCGACATTATTGGCTTGATTGAGCCTAAGGCTTCAAACGGACATCGGTTCATCCTGGTAGCCATTGACTATTTCACCAAGTGGGTCGAAGCAGCGTCATACGCTAATGTAACCCGACAAGTGGTGGTCTGATTTATCAAAAACAATATCATCTGCCGTTATGGTGTTCCGAGCCAGATCATTACTGATAATGGATCTAACTTGAACAATAAGATGATGAAAGAATTGTGCGCAGAGTTCAAGATCGAACACCATAACTCATCTCTCTACCGACCAAAGATGAATGAAGCGGTAGAAGCGGCTAACAAGAACATCAAGAAGATTGTTCAAAAGATGGTTATAACCTACAAAGATTGGCACGAGATGCTACCCTTTGCTCTTCACGGTTATCGCACATCTGTTCGCACTTCAACAGGGGCAACCCCTTTCTCTCTAGTATATGGCATGGAAGCAGTGCTCCCCATAGAAGTAGAGATCCCGTCAATCCGAGTATTGATGGAAGCCAAGCTCACCGAAACTGAGTGGTGTCAAAGTCGACACGACGAACTGAATCTGATCGAAGAAAAACGAATAACGGCACTATGCCATGGTCAATTGTATCAACAGAGAATGAAGAAATCCTTTGACAAAAGGGTTCGACCTCGCATCTTCAGGAAAGGAGACCTTGTGCTCAAGAAGATACAATCATTTCTCACCGATTCTCGGGGTAAATGGACTCCGAACTATGAAGGCCCCTATGTGGTCAAGAAAGCTTTCACAGGCGGCGCCTTGAGACTTGAAACCATGGACGGAGAGGAATTTGCCTACCCCACGAATGTTGATGTAGTCAAGAAATACTTCGCCTAAAAAAACGTCTCGGTGGATTGAAAACCCGAAAGGACGGTCCAGGCAAAAGTTAGAGACAAAATAAAAAAAAATCATCCCGGTGGATTGGAAACATCACAGTACAATCCAGGAAAAAGTTAGGGATAATGGCAAGTAACTATGTTCAACAGAGGCAAGTCCCTCAGCAGCAGTTACGCCATCCATCAGAAACTCCAGTCAAGGTCATCTTCGACAGAAGCTCAGGATGTCCCGAATTTAAAGTTGGTAGAAGGATAGTGGTCGTTATGTTTCAACGTAGCCCTTTTCCCTTAAATTACCATTTTCTAAACTTTGTAAATACTCTTTGGAATCACGCATTTGGTTGATCTCCATCTTATCAATAAAATTTGAGCCCTTGTGCTTTTGTTTGCAATTCTCATTTGTTTTAGCTTTACAGAATGACATTTTAATATGATTAACGATTCTTGAAATAAAATAAAAATGAATTTACTTGTAAAACTTTTTCTGCTTTAAAATAAAGATGGCAATTCTTTTGACTATTAAACATCAAAAGAACATCAATCGCTTCTATAGAAGTAAGCGAACTTCGAAGTGCAAAATCAAAGTACTCTTTCTAACCCAGTATGCCTGAATGAAGGGATCAACTGTGTCAGACCTTGTTTCGTCTGACACCCCTTCGACCGAGTTCTTATCTCCTAAGCCCGACCAACATAGTTCCCCGTGAGGACTACTTCTCCTAAGCAAGGTAGAATTGCTACTTTTGGACCAACGGTACTTCTTCGCCCCGCGATGGCCGAGTATCCAGTCGTGTTCATCCATTAGTTTGTATGTCGCGTCAGTTTTGTCAGCATATACATACATACATCATGCATCATTGATTTGCACTCATATTCATATTGCATCACTATCACTCTGGTCATTTTCACTTCCAAGTGATAAAGTCCTCTCGTCAATCGAGTCGTCAGTACTTTCCTCGTCAGGAAATGCTTTGTCTGAGCGATTTCTCCCCAGTTTATTTCTGGATTAGAGACTGTCCTCGACCACTTTGATAACTTGAACCTCTAAAAAACCAGAGAGCCCTCAATCAACATCACTCTTCGCCATTGAAGATGATATCCTTGCTTTCCCGGATTAAGGAAAATCCCGAAAGAAAGCCTCCTAATCATAGATTCGGTGGTACAACAGTTTTTCTCCAAAAAAACCACTAATGAAAAGGTCATCGGCACCTCAAATTGGATCCCATCATATGGCATTTCTCTGGAAAATCCCGAGAAAAGTATGATGTAAGACCCCAAATGAAAGCAGTCTTTCAGGAGACTCGTCTTCCCCAGTAGAAACAAATGGCGTCTCCAACAGAGAAGTTTGTGCACCTCTACAACTCAGACGATTGGGCTCCCCAACAAGTCTGACGTTAACTTTTTCCGTCAAATGGCATCTCCCCAGGAAAATTCGGCGAGAAGTTTGAGGAAAACCGCTACGAATAGCATCCCTTGTCAATAAAGTTTATTGACAAAAGAAACTAAGACCAGTTCCTTGGTAGGAAACCAGGATCGAGGGGAAGTTTAAATCAGAAACTAAAACCAGTTCCTTGGTAGGAAACCAGGATCGAGGGGAAGTTTAAATCAGAAACTAAGACCAGTTCCTTGGTAGGAAACCAGGATCGAGGGGAAGTTTAAATCAGAAACTGAGACTAGTTCCTTGGTAGGAAACCAGGAACGAGGGGAAGTTTATATCAGAAACTTAGACCAGTTCCTTGGTAGGAAACCAGGATCGAGGGGAAGTTTATATCAGAAACTTAGACTAGCTCCTTGGTAGGAAACCAGGATCGAGGGGAAGTTTACCTTTTCTAAGCATCAGTGCTTAGCAAAAGAGGAAGGATGCGCGAACTGCCATTCATAACCACCATCAAAATTTCGGGTATTCTGATATTTAATCCTCTTGCACCCCGAATGCCCGAATACCTTCGCCATTCACACCTTCGTGTCCAAGAAGATTAAATAGGGGCATCTGTCATACCCCAAATTTTGACTACTAAGATTTCCCATCATTGTGCAAATCATCATCACAATATGGATGTACCTTTATGCCTCATCAATCTCCTCAAGGAATTGTTGAGCATTCACCTCAATCAAGATTAGGGTTTCAAGCCCTCTCTGAGCTTTAGACAAAGAATCAATCAAGGAATGACACGATCTTCAACTTGTCTAACCTCTCAAACATCCACAATGGATCTAAAGGACTCCCACTTCAAGGATTAAGCACAAGGTTGCTCCCTTTTAGGTGGATCAAGCTTCAAGATCGCCAGTGTCGCCAAATTAGGGTTTTGGTCGACCAGGGCCTCCAGATGGAAATTGTCCTCTGGGCATGAGCCAATGCTTCAAAGCATATCTTAATATACTCCATGGAACCTCATGGACCCAATCATCAAGTCAATTTGGCCTCAAGGGATGCATACATCAAAAATCAGGAATTAGGATTGCTTGACCTAATTCACCCCTAAGTTGACTTTTGGGACAAATCATGAACCAAGACCTCAAGACATGATTTGAAGGTCTCTAATATACCATATTGGTCCATTTGGAACAATGGATTAATCCAAGAAGCTTGAGCAACAAGTTTCAATTTCATCTGAACCACAGTTAGGGTTTTGCGAGAAAAGTCAACTGTAACTTTGACTTTTGACCAGGACATGCTCCCAAGCCCTAAGACATAATTCAATACACCCTATAACACCCATGGAACATTTCAATCAAGTTTTATTTAGGTCAAGGACATGATTTCATAGAGGATCACACAGTTTGGAATTCATCTGATAAAAAGTTAACTGTGCACAAAAGTCAACTTTGACTTTTTGAGATTTTTCACAAAAATGGATTTTTAACCCTAAAATGATGTTAATGTATGATTTGAATCATCATTCATCAAGAAAAATCAAAGAAAGTGGGATAACTTGTAAAAGGGGTAACCATAAAAACTTAGAAAATTTTCTAAGTTATGAAAAAAAGTGACAAAGGTACCAACTTTGGAGGATCATAACTCCTAAACCACAAAGCCATTTTTTCCCATCCAAAGCTTGATTTGTAGATCTCATTGCCCTCTACAAAAGCTTCATACTAACCTATGTCCAAATTCCTCATGGATTTTGAGTTATGGAGTGATCAAAATCAAGAAAAGTCACTTTGTTCCAACACTTAATGAAAATTTCACTAAGTCAGAATCTGCCTTACTTTTTTTCAAATGTAGGGGGATTTTTCACTTGGATCCAAAAGGTATCAAAACCAAATATGATCAGACAGTTGTTGTATCATATAAGGGCTTTCCAAAATGGCCAAGAACATCACCAAATTCAATTTGAGCTTTGAGCTATGGTAGTGGCAAGATGCCTTGCTGAAATCTGCCAAGGCAAGGCAGATTTTTGCACGTTTGGTCGATTTTCCAAAATCATCCAATTCCAAGCCTTGTCGTCACTTTGGATACATCTGAGGATTGAATCTAAAGGGGACAATCACTGAGCCAAGCCTCCAAAGTCCTTGGAACAAGAAATAGCATGCCAAACCTAAAATTGCCCAAAATAGGGACAAGACTCCAATTTTGGATTGGAGCATTCAATGGAAGCACCAAGGTGGCATGGACTGAGCTATTAGCAACTGAATTCAGTCAAGACTTATCCAAGACCAAGGGGACTAGCAGCCTGTGCCCTAACCTCTAGTCAATGGCTAGAGGAGACTTGGATTTTTATTTGCCAACATTGGCCAACCCTACTCAGCAATTGCCATTCACTCTTCCTTACAAAACAAACTTGTTTTACTATAAATAGAGCTCAATTGTGATTAGTTTAAGTACACCAAAGCCCTACAACACTTGCCTTTCTCAAAATCCACTTCTCACTCTAAAAAATGCCTTTCTTAGCAAGTCACTATCGGGTTTTTCAATAGAGGGCAATTCCACTCAAACCAATCACACACACACCTCACATACATCATATGGGAGCTGATCAAACACTTAAACAACATCTGGAACACTGATTTCTCATAATCACCAGTCAATTGCTCAAGGTTTTAACCAAGTTGTAGTTGAGATGCCATGAAGTGATCCAGCAAATTTCCATCAAGTCTAAGCATTCAAACACACTCCATAGGGTGTAGGGAAGCTGTTCAGATCATCACAACTCATCTGTAACACATCCAACTCAGAAATCAATTTGCTCTTGCTGTCACGACCTAGAGGTAAGCCTAAACTTGGTCATCTCTCAATCTATGCATATTTCCTCGCACAGTACTTTTGCCAAATGTTCATAATCATGCATGGAATGTTTCCCTTCAAGTAATTGCTTTGTTTGAGTCGTGTATCAAAAATCCCAGCCTTCATGCAGAATTTAGGGTTCTTGAGGGCCTCACTTATTGTATAAGTCCCTCTGTACAAACAATTTTGGGCCTCACTTATTGTATAAGTCCCTCTGTACAAGTAAACGACGTGATCGTCGCCTTTTAAAAAATCAATTGGACCTCTCCTCGAGCTATAAGACCCATTCAAAACTCCTTGGGCCTCTAATAGAGTGTAAGACTCAATCCCCTTTTAACCAAAACAACTTTAGGCCTCAGATATTGTATAAGCCTCTTTGCGTTAAAAGAAAATCTCGGCGCGATCGCCATTTCAAACGAAAAATCATCTGGGCCTACCCTCGTGTTATAAGCCCCACTCTTTTTTTTTAAACCTTTTAGGGCCTCTTGAGATAGTGTAAGACCCATCCCTTTGTACAAAAAACAATTTTTTGGGCCTCAGTCACTCGTATAAGTCCCTCTGTACAAATTCAACAGTCCGATCACTGATAAAACCCTGGGCCTCTCCTTGAGCTGTAAACCCCAATCTTTCCTTTCAAAGCACTTTCTCCTTTAATTTTGAAATATACTGCTGTTTTCAATCTTTCTTTGTTGAACAACTAACCAAACAGCATGGAAGCTCTACAACCGAGTAAGTGTTTATCCGCTTTCATTTACCGCTTTCATATACATATAACTGTATTGTGGGACTGTTTCACTGTAAGTCTTCTTTCATAAACTCATATCAACTGTGTAATAATAGTATAGATATTTAGAGTTTCCCCGGCAACTACGTCTAGCATTAAGCCCGTTGATCACTCTTAAATAGTCAAAACTAGATCCCCATAGGATTACCAGACACAGTCTTCCCTCCTCTTGGGGTTAAACAATATGGAGATGTGAAAGGCAGATTCTTTTTGAACCCTTTCTCAGACTGTCACTCGTAGGAGTTGTCAAAGAAACTCTACTCCCCAGAGATGATCTCTTCTCCGTGAATTGCATCTCTTGAGTTTCTTCCAAATTCTCAAACTTTCCTGGCTTGATCTATTCTCTGTGAATAGCCTGTCTTGAACTTCTCGGGGTTTGGGGACCCACAGGCTTCTTAAAAGCACCCTTAGGAATTGTCAAGGAACTCTACTCCCCAGAGATGATCTATTCTCCGTGAATTGCATCTCTTGAGTTTCTTCCAAATTCTCGAACTTTCCTGGCTTGATCTATTCTTTGTGAATAGCCTGTCTTAAACTTCTCGGGGTTTGGGGACCCACAGGCTTCCTAAAAGCATCCCCGCCTCCTCTTGGGCGTTGTACAAGGACCCGTCGGCTTCTTAGAAGTATTCACAGCCTCCTCTTAGGCTTCGTATAAATGATTTCTTCCTCCGGGAATGATAACCTCCTCTTGGGCTTAGTACAAATTATCCCCCGGCTTCTTAAAAGTTTCCAGCCTCCTCTTGGGCTTCGTATAAATTGTCCCGACGACCTCCTAAAGGTATAGGAACAGAAATCAGTCATCTTAATAGAACAGTCTTTCCAAGAGTCTACTACTATTTCTCAAAGCATAGTACAAAAGATTAAACTCTAGACTTGGACAGTCTAATTTCCTTGAGTCTCAAAGACATTCTCAAGCACCCTTCAAGAATAGGAAGGAACCCCGTAGACTCGGACAGTCTCAATACCCTTTGGATTTCCCATTTCCTCAAAGAAAAGGAAATATCCCTGATCCTCGAATCAAAATCCCTGAGTACAGCGTTACTTATATAAGAACTGATTTTCTCTTTGAACCCATATACTGGTCACTCAACTGAAACAATACCCTCTTTCGCCTCCATCTCGGGCTTTGTATGAGATACAAAAAGGTTCTTATTGAATCAACACTTTAGCCTCCATCTCGGGATTTATACGAGATACAAAAAGAAAAAGGACTCTCTTGTTGAGTCAACAACACTTTAGCCTCCGTCTTGGGCTTTGTACAAGACACAAATCACTCCCTTGTTGAGTCAAACACCTTTTAGCCTCTCTCTCGGGCTTCGTACGAGAGACATAAAAAACACCCTCTTGTTGGGCCGATAGCCTCCTCTTAGGCTTTGTATAAGAAAACCACTGGTTGATCCAATCAACCTTTTAGCATCAAAGTTGTGCCTCGTTCACAGTACACAAACATCAACAACTCCTTCCCCTTCATCTAATCGCTGTAAGTGGCAAGCCTCTGGATCATATACATCCATGCCACTGTCCCTCTTTTAGCATGAGAAATTCCTAAGGAAAGATGGCATTTCTCTACATTGAGTTAAAGTCTTCTCCTTCAGGTTGGAAATCCCCTATAAAGGAAATTATGGCATTGCCGGATTCACACATCCCGGTTAAAGTAATTCTCCTTTATAAATAGTTGTGACAGACAAACCCCTCTTTAGAGATGATAAATTCTCTCTAAAGTCAAACCCTTTTAGCTTCACATCTTGGGCTTTGAACAAGATACAAACTACCTTCAGCTTCACGTCTTGGGCTTTGAACAAGACACCCAAAACACCATTTCCTCCCATAGAATAGGAGGAACTATGATCGCTTTAATTTCCCTGTTTCGATAAACGGGAATACGTAGGCATAAGATTGAAAGAAAAATCTTAGCGAGCACACCAATCAAAAACCCAAATCCCATACCCTCACATGTCAAAAGCATCGGTCTTAATCTCCCACCAATCGCCCTAGCACTATTTTAACAAAATAACCTAAGAGAGACCCACAATCTTTGTAGCATCTGTAAACCAACAGTCATCTGTTCAAACTCAGTTTGCAAGCAGGGTTAATTGGAGACATCTATTTCCCTTCCTTCATCAGCTTCAATAGGATAAAAAATGAATCGAGCTGTAGTACCAAAGTGATAGTGCTTCGCAACCACGTCCAAAATCGCTCGCTACATATAGCAAGCAACTCTATTTTTGAAGTAGCATAATTAACTTGTGCATCATTCAAGACTTTCCTTGCATAGTGTATGGCATGAAAATTTTTGTTCTTTATATGCCCTAGAACTCCACCAACGACATAATCACTCGAATCACACATAAGTTCAAAATTGAGTTTCCAATCGGGCGATGTGATTATGGGTGCATTTATTAATTTTTCTTTCAAGCCTTCAAAAGCAAGTAAATAATCATTATCAAAATGAAAAGGCTTATCTTTGTTAAGCTGGTTGCTTAACGACTTTGCGATCTTGTAGAAATATTTAATAAATCTCCTGTAGAACCCGTCATGGCCAAGAAATCTCTGGATTCCTTTGACATTTAATGGCGGCGGGAGTTTTTCAATCACATTAACTTTTGCTTTGTCAACTTCAATGCCTTTAAAAGAAATTTTGTGCCCAAGTACGATACCTTCGGTTACCATGAATTTTCACTTCTCCTAGTTTAACACCAGATTTATTTCTACACGCTGCTTTAGTACGATGTTCGAGTTATTCATACATAACTCAAATGAGGTTCCAAATACAGAGAATTCGTCCATGAAAACTTCAATGCATTTCTCAATTAGATCAGACAATATTTCCTGCATACAACGCTGAATTGTCATATGTTCTTGTTGGAATTAATTTTTTCTTGTCATTTGTGAAAGCTCCTGTGGTTTGACGAATTTTTGGTAAAACATGAATATGATAAAGTTGAAGAAATCTGCTCAAGATTAAAGATGTCGAAGAAGATGTCCCAACAGCAAGAGTGGACGTCTTATTAATATAGCAGGTTTCATTATACAAGAGATGGTGCGAATTTGCAGAGTGGATAAAGGGGAAAAGATTGAAAGCCCAAGACAGCAGAAGACTATATAAGAAGACTTAGACCTAGGGTTTTGATATCGAATGTACTTTGTATCACTTATAACTTTGTAACCTAGTTCTCTTTTGTTTAATAAGGGTTTAGGGTTTGAGAGTCGTTGGCTCTCTTAGGAGTTGTAAGTCTCCACTCTGTAATATGGGATGCAAAGTGGAAGACATAGATACAGGGATACAACCAAAAGTCTGTAGGTAATGGTTGATATATTGTTCTTGGATGAAGCTTTGAAGCAAGTCCAAGATAACTTGGAGGTCAAGAAACCGCGACATGTTCTGGCCTGGCAGATGACAGAGATTTTAAAGGTTGTGATTAGGATGTGAGTGGGGTATCTCATATCAGGGTTGTAAATGTTTGAGTTTAGCCTTGGTAAAGATTTTCATTGGGTAGATGTTAGGTATAAAGTTGTAACCGGGGGAGTTTAGCTTTGTAACAGTTCTACAGATAGTGAAGTCTTCGTCTTGGATTGGTATCCCCCAGATGTAGGTGATTTGCACCGAACTGGGTTAACACATACTGTCTTATTTAACATTCTGCAATTTACAGTTTTGTTATTGTTCTTAACTGACATGTTGTATCAGATGTCGTGACATCTGTGATTGTGCGGTTCTGATATTCAAGGTATCAGTCTGCTGTTGTGCCTCTAAGTTTAAATGATTATGTAGCATAATGTCTTGACACGTGTTAGGACATCTGCTGTCTGCATAGGCCAGAATTTTAATTGATATCAGAGCAGGCATTATGTCTGGTTCTGGATTAGATCTTTGGGAGATACTTTCTGGAGTTTAAACAAGGAGAAGTCTTGAAGATCAGATCAATCAACTCAGACATACTCAAGGGTATTAATGGATGAGATGAATGTTCTGGATCGAAGGGAGCAACCCGAAGGTTGTTCATGTTGCTGAGGAGATTCTACAACAACTACAGGAGAAGTGGCTAGTTTTCTTGTTGGTGTGTCTTATAAGATGTTGTGACATCTTATTAGGGCAAGCAGGATCTGTTCCTTGGCGGTTCCTCTACATGTGTTTCTGATGGAGGAGCTCTAGAATTATGGGATTCTGGAGTTGTTACTTAAGACAGTTGGTGGAATGTCTCAATCGTCGGCCTTTATATTTGAAGATATCTGCATTCTTTTATTCCAAAGTCGGGAGCGATGGAGTGAAGGGAGTTGTGGTTAGATATCTGGTATGGTGACTTGGCACTTAGAAGCTTGGTTTCTTGGTGCAATTGAAGTCATTTGAAGAGGAGAGGAGTTGAGTTTAAGTTTATCAGGTTCTTGCTCTAGGAGTTTGATAAACTATTGATCGGCTAGGTTGTCAAATATACTTGAGAATTCTCTCAAGTCCACTCATAAAGGCATCTCAGTCATGTATCTGGAGTCTTCTAGTTACTCTTCTGACTAGAAGGTGTTTCTTTGAAACACAATCTGAAGAAAGTGGAGGTGATTTATTTTCACCATCCAAAAACAGCAAGGAAGGATTCATCTCTCTTGACCCTAAGAGTGGATCCAATATGATTGAAGAAGTGTTGAGGTAAATAAGATTCGTTCAGAGAGAATCTTAGTTACTTGAGTCAAGGGTGGCAGCCTTGGTATCTCAACATTGTTCTTTGAAGTATATACTTGCAAAAGATTGAATACTTTATAAGTGTTCATGACGTGATCTGGTGGAGCTCAGCTACAACAATGAAGAAGGGTTATTGGACAAGGATTTAAGATCAATTGCTATTTGTGGAGTTCACAAGTATTTAATTGATTATCCTTGAAAGTCAAGATTGCTGATGTTCAACAAGATGTTGGAACATCTCATCATCAGAGTTTGTGCAGGATCATGGGAGGGGTACTGCATACGCTTTAGCATCTATTTTAGTCTTAGGTGGTGACCTAAGAAGTGGCTTCAGTCGGGTGTGACAGAAGCATGTGTTCTCTGGAGAGTTTCCTGGAAAGAAACTAGTCTGGACTTTGATGTTGTTGAAGATGAAGATGAAGACATCATAATCTTGATGGCTACAGCTTGGATCAGTTTATTTCTGATCTAGGTGCTTTGGATCATGGATCTTGCTCTTCTTGGAAGTCAAAGTTAAGTGGCAGTTATCTCTGACTTTCTACTGTCTGCTCTACTAAGGAAAGTGGCATTCATTGGTATGGCTATGGTGTAGTCTTGGATTACTTATTTTCTGAAGACTCAGATGTGGCAGGTTTGAAGTCTTTGGAGTTCTAAAGCATGATGGAGGTTGTCTACTCAAACTTGGTTGTTGAATCAAGTTTATGAAAGCATGGAACTCTTGTTCTGCGAAGGAAAGAGGTTCTTCTAAGTGGCAGAAGGAGGAGCTGAATTCAATAGTTGGATGTCAAATCAAAATGTTCTGACATCTAGCTTAACATCAAAAGTCTCAGCTGGTGACGTGGCACATCAGCTTAAGATAAGGTGATCTACAGGAGAATGGAAGTTATGGATGCTTCAAAAAGGTCTATCTTAAGCAGTTTGCGGGAGCTGTGGATGGGAAGATGTTACATGACTAAGAGGCTTGATGGATCCAAGATGTCTTGCTCTGGAGCAAGTAGTTCATGTGACTTGAAGATCTGATTTCATTGGTGGATCAGTGTATCTTATGGGAATTCTGGAGAAAAGTGATATCAAAAAGTGGCATTTGGTTGGTCTCATAATGTGCATTCAAGCAGGATGCTTGAAACTGATTGCTCTTGTGCAGAAGAGTAGTTAGTTGAAAACGTAAGGAGGTTCTAGTTCTCTTGGAGCTTGTGGCAGAAGTTCTGGGTTGAGGATGAAAGTATACCTTCTTTTGGTGGATGAGAGTTTAGTTCTCTCTGGGTTTCTGAAGTTTTCTCTTATAAGCTGGTGGCGCAGTGTTGTTTGAAGATCTTCAGTTTGGATTACTATGCTGATAGTAAGTCCAGTGGTGGAGCATATCTAGAACCATGGTGTGTGGTGTCTATGAAGTGTTGAAGATGTCCTAACTGATGTTAGAACATCTTTGGGTTGGTTATCCTTGGTGGAGGATTTCAGGTTCTGTGAGGAACTGGTTACTTGCATCGTGTCTAAGAAGTATCTACATTGTCATATGGGAGAATGATGGAGTAGAAGAACTGTCTTGGAAGTCTGATGTAAGTGTTTTAGAAGACTGGAGTGGATCACGGGTTGATTGCATGAAGGTCTGGTTTCTGATGCGTTCAGGAGTGGATATTCACCAGAAAATCAGAAGTATTCCAGGTTATCATACGGGAGCATGATGAAGGAATGGCTGTCTTGGATTGCGGGGTGTTTATCTCTATTGCTGGCTTGGTAAAGTCAGTGGAAAATCTTGCGAAGGGGATATTCTCCCTGGTTGCAAGTCACGCTAGTAGTGGATCAGTTTGGCAGTTGTGAAATTCTGGAGCATGCATACGATATCTGACATCGTTATAACAAACTAAGGGGCCATCTGCATCTCTTTGAGGAATGTGAAGTATTCTAATTCAATTGGTTTGTGCCTCAAGTAGCTAGAGGTCTATACATGAGAATTCAAGAGGAGTTCGTGTGGTGTGTAGATGGTTGCAGGATGAGGGGGATCAATGGGACTTTGATCTTAAGCCAAGAGTTTGTTATGGTAGGATTGTGATCCGTATATTCATTTCCTCACGGGTAGCATGATGGTGATCATGTGTGAGTGATTATTGGTTCTTGTCAGAAGAAGCATTAAGAGAGTTGATGATTGTGTTCAGCAGGTGGCTTAAACTAAGGGCGCGCTCTTGAAGACATGAAGATGTGTCTTATGTTTTCCATTCATTAGCTAAGTGTTCTGTGGAGGAGCACTGGTTACCTTAGATAGGGGGAGTTTCTCCTTGATCTAAGATGTTTTACTGCGAGGATGCAGTTGGAGTTCCAGTTTGCATTTGTGCGTCAAACTAGCTGTGATTATGTGTCCATCCTGGGAGGATGGGATGTCAAGAAAGATGTCTTGACATTTGTATTGTTGCAAGTTAGGGGAGACTTGGCAGTACAAGTGAAATGGTTCTTATTGGATGCTTAAGAATCATTGATTGAGTTTGGGGGAATTTATTTTACTCTGAAGACTGGGATCATCAGTTTGTGAAGAAATCTTTGTGTTGTCAAATCAGAAGAAGAACCTAGGAAGAATAGACAATGTCTGACATGATGTCAGGACATTGTTATAAAACATGTGTACATGTAATGGGTTCTTTGGTCGGTGGTCTTAAAGGAAGAAATAGTTAACAGTCTTGGTCGGTGCGCATTTGGTGGAGTTACTTCCTTCGGTTAATGGTCTGTTGAATTGACCAGCATTTTTTTTGTTACTTCCTAAGGAGATTGCTTGGCTATAAATAAGATTGTACTAGTTCTTCTTAGTTTCATTACTTTATATTTGAGAAAGTGTTCAACGGAATTTTTAAAATTATGGATGAGTTGCATCTGGGTCTGGAATTGTCTTGGCCCCTTTTACCAAGTTTTGGCTAAAAAGGGGGAGAATGGCTTTCTGTTATGTTTATCTGTTGCTTCTGGGTACATTCCTGCAGTTGTCTTGCAAGAATGCTGGATAAGATGTTCTGTCATCTTAAATTCAGGAAGAAGATATCAAAAGGGAAACTCTCAAGATGAAGAGACTCAAGGACCTTTATCAATTTCGCTCATCCAACACAGAAGATAATGTTTAGCTAAAATTTGTCAAAAGGGGGAGATTGAAAGCTCCTGTGGTTTGACGAAATTTTGGTAAAACATGAATATGATAAAGTTGAAGAAATCTGCTCAAGATTAAAGATGTCGAAGAAGAAGTCCCAACAGCAAGAGTAGACATCTTATTAATATAGCAGGTTTCATTATACAAGAATTTATGCGAATTTGCAGAGTGGATAAAGGGGAAAAGATTGAAAGTCCAAGATAGCAGAAGATTATATAAGAATACTTAGACCTACGGTTTTGATATCGACTGTACTTTGTATCACTTATAACTTTGTAACCTAGTTCTCTTTTGTTGCATAAGGGTTTAGGGTTTGAGAGTCGTTGTCTCTCTTAAGAGTTGTAAGTCTCCACTCTCTAATATGGGATGCAGAGTGGAAGGCATAGATACAGGGATACAACCAGAAGCCTGTAGGTAATGGTTGATGTATTGTTCTTGGACGAAGCTTTGAAGCAAGTCCAAGATAACTTGGAGGTCAAGAAACCGCGACATGTTCTGGACTGGCAGATGACAGAGATTTTGCAGGTTGTGATTAGGATGTGAGTGGGGTATCTCATATTAGGGTTGTAAATGTTTGAGTTTGAGTTTAGCCTTGGTAAAATTTTCATTGGGTAGATGTTAGGTATAAAGTTGTAAACGGTGGAGTTTAGCTTTATAACAGTTCTACAGATAGTGAAGTCTTCGTCCTGGATTGGTATCCCCCAGATGTAGGTGATTTGCACCGAAATGGGTTAACACATACTGTCTTATTTAACAATCTGCAATTTACAGTTTTGTTATTGTTCTTGACTGACATGTTGGATCAGATGTCGTGACATCTGTGATTATGCAGTTCTGATATTCAAGGTATCAGTCTGCTGTTGCGCCTCTGAGTTTAAATGATTATGTAGCACAATGTCTTGACATGTGTTAGGACATCTGCTGTCTGCATATGCTAGAATTTCAATTTGTAACCACCGTCATGTCTCCCTTTTTTGGAACCACCTAAACGGGACTCACCCAGGCACTATCTGAGATAGGATAAATCATATTGGCTTCCAACAATTCACAACCTCCTTTTTTACCACTTCTTTCATGGTTGGGTTTAACCACCACTGAGGATGAGTTGCTGGTTTAAAGTTTTCCTCCATCATAATCTTGTGCATACAATATGATAAACTAATTTCCTTAAAATTTGATAATACCTAACCTATTGCCTTCTTATATTCCTTCCTAAGAAATACATACTCTCGTTCTTCCTAAGAGGATAATGAACTGCGGATGATAGGGGGTTTGTTACCACATTCTTTGAGAAATACATACTTCAAACATGAGGGCAGCATTTCAACTCATGTTTGGTGTCATCTTTCTTTGGTTCATCTTTTAACTCTTCAATCTTTTATTCCTTAGGAGGATCTTCTTTTGATGAATCAAGCTCTTTCAAACAATATTCAATTTATTTTTATTCGTCGGCATTAAGAATGTTAAGTGCATTCGTAAGAGCTCTTTCCAAAGGAGTTAGTATGCACACTTATTTCGGGACATCCATGATGGCTTCATCAGTGGCATCCAATTTTAAGCATACTCCTTTGTCTTTTGAGTGTTTCATAGCTTAAAATAGATTGAAGCTCACCTTTTCATCTTGTACTCGCACTTTCATTAAACCATCATCAATATCAATCATCATTCTTGCAGTTTTCATGAATGGTTGGCCCAAATCTGAGGTATGTCATCATCCTCCTCAATATCCATCACAATGAAATCCATTGGAAATAAGAGTTTATCTACCTTGATGAAAATGTCTTCTGCTATGCCAGATGGATGGGTGAAGGATTTTCCTACTAACTGTAGTGTCATCATAGTATTCTTCATATCAAGGTCACCTATCCGTCTGACCATTGATAATGGTATGAGATTTATGCTTGAACTAAGATCAATTAATTCTTTTCCAACATTTGTGTTTCCTATTGTGGCAGGTAACATAACTCTCCCACGATCTTTCTCTTTTTGCTGATGGGTTCTTTGAATAATTGCATACAACTCGCATCCAAGTGAATGGTCTCTTCATCCGTATGCCTCTTTTTCTTCGGGAGGATCTCTTTCATAAACTTAGCATATATTGCCATTTGTTCAAGTGCTTCATAGAATGGAATGTTTATCTGTAATTGCTTGAAGATATCCAAAAACCTCGCATATTTCCTCTCTTTGTCTTTCTTGGTAGGAGCATGAGGATACAGTAAATGTTGTACCGACGTGTCGTTACGCGAAGAAAAACTGGCAAAGACACAAAGTCGCTGTCGAACCTTATTTATCCCAATGGGGAAAGGAAAATATCGAGAAAACCTCAGAAGGGAAAGAACATGGTCTCGCAACCAAGTTTGGGATTCGGGAGTCGATTACACAAGAGGAAGGTATTAGCACCCCTCGCGTCCGTTGTACTCAACGAGATCCACTCTTGTTGTTCTAATCAAAGGGTGTGTATATGTAAAGCTAACTTGATAAGGGAAAGCATGAATGAAAAGGGGAAAACAAAAAGGAAGAAAACAAAAGGGGAGAAAACAAAATGGGAGCTCACCAGGATCTCGCAATCCTGTGCCTATGTATTCCCTCGTACAATAGGAAAGTCAAAGCCATCTTAGTCCGGAGGACTACGGTGAAAAATGGGAAGGTTGAAAAAAATAAAAGGTGGAAGGTAACTCGCCAAGGATCGAGGCCCTTGTGCCAACGTATCTTCACTTGAACGATGTGAAGAATCAGAGCGTCCGTAGTTCGTGGGACTACGGTTTGTTGGTGTTTTTTATGGACGATACTAACGTTCGTATTCTAGTAGTTAGGTGTATTGTCGTTCGCTCGTGGAGTCTTATGTGTTACTTGTATTGCGGTATAACAGAAATAAAATTCCCTTTCTGAAAAGGTTTTGAATAGAAAATCTCGAAGGACAAAATGATTTGAATTTGTGGAAGTGTTTTTGTTAGGGTTTTAAAAAGAGTTTGAGATGTGTATTGAACTAAAGTCTGTGACATAGAAGCGAATGTTTTGTACAAACGATCCAAGCGTCTCGCGTACAAAACACTCTAAGAAGAGGTAAGGAAAAATTTCCGCTCATCTTTTCCCATGTG
Organism: Lathyrus tuberosus; assembly: GCA_022829125.1. Classification (NCBI taxonomy): domain Eukaryota; kingdom Viridiplantae; phylum Streptophyta; class Magnoliopsida; order Fabales; family Fabaceae; genus Lathyrus; species Lathyrus tuberosus. Next base: position 5,691,361 of record JALAZF010000132.1, on the reverse strand, counting down.
CTTAAGGCTTGTGACGTACTACACACATCGTGTTTATTAATTGTTTTTGGGATTTTTGATGCAAGAAAGGATTTGGATGCAAAAGAAAGGAAAATCTAAGGGAACTGGATCCTAAAGGTTATCATGCAAAGTGGTCCTAAGATTGAGATAAAACGGAAAAACTATCCTAATGTGATCATGCAAGATGGACCTAAACTTGAGGATGAAGGGAGATTCTACCCTAAAGTTGTCATGCAAAGATATTAAAAACCTAAAATCTATCATACTTCAATCTTAATCGAAAATTAAGTTGAACTAAGAGATCCTAAGGGAACATGTTAACACACAAGCTAGCAAGTAATCGAGATATAGCTCAAACGTCAAGATGAATTAGCAAGATAAAACAAGCCTAAACATGGAAGCAACCAATCACAAAATAGAATCAAATGAAAAGAGAAATACTACGACATAACAAAAGATGAATGATGAACACAAGATATGAGCAAGAGAATAGTCAAGATACGAATCGAAATTGTAAGATCTAAGTAAAGGAATCTAAGTTACAAACTCACAAAGTTAGAAATCAAATAAATTAATAAATAAATTAAATAAAATCTAAATGATTCTAAACAAATAAAGTTTAAACATAAAAGGAAAAAAGAACTAATTCATAAAATTAATTAAGAAAATATTTAAACAAATCACAAAAAAATAACAAAACAAAGTTTAAGCAAATAATAACAATAATAAAAATCTTTGAGAAAAATTAACAAAAATTTAACTAAAAAAAGTTAACAAAAGGTTTAATAAAAAAATAAAAAGTTTAGAGAAAAATTAATAAAAACAGGGAGGAATGTAAAAATAATTATGGAGTATGAATATTAAAACACTTGGGCTTATGAGCCCAACAAGCCACCACAAAAAAAAACTGACCAAAAAAAGGAACATGTGCTAGTGCATAATGAAAAGGCAATCAATTCAAAAAGAGAGTAAAAAAAATATATACAAAACTCAGTGTGTTACTCTGCAGGTTCTTTCACTTTTCCTTTTCCAAAAAATTGCCACCTTCGATCGATCCTGCTCCCTCAGACCTCTCTCGCCGTGAATTTCTTCCTCGTTGTTGCTTTGCTTCATCATCTTCTTCAATTAACTCTCAGTCTCGCAGAGGCTCCTTCGCGTGTTTCTTCTTTATCGTTCATGCTTCCTTGATTTGCGTAGCTGCTTTCGAGAACACAAAGCTATCATTTGTATATAAATCATTTGCTACCACAACACTAATTATCCATGTCACCAATTGATTCCTCTATTTCTTATTGAAGTGTTCTTTCGTATTTTACGCTGCTGAGAACAAAGAATGATAATATGCCCGCACCGAAGGATCTGTACAAGGTACGGGAGACAACATTGCAGCTTCTAACATCGCGAAAAAATAATCATTAACACCAGCCTTAACACTTCGTGCCTCAATCAACTGAATGGCAAGCTTTGCAGCCTTGCTGAATTTCACAGGGTTCTTGATATGCCAAGATATCTTCTTCATAGCATCAATAACTTGCGCTTCAGAAGCATCCGTAGAGGTTTTAAACATCAAACTCTTTTTAGGTGTTTGGGTGTCATCGGACTGAGTAGCGTTAGGTCGTTTAAGGGAAATTTTGAGAATTGGCTTTGGTGTGGAAGGAAATGTAGATGACTTGGCGGTGGAAACAGAAAGAATCGGTAGTGGTGGTGGTGGTGGCGGTTGATTATAATGTGGTTGAAAGTTATTGTGAGTTGTTTTTATGTTGTGAAGGAAAAGGGGTGCACGGCGGTTTGTGTTTGGTTATGGAAGTAGAGATTGGGTGAGAAAAGAGGGAGTATTAAGAAGTTGTTAATGGTTTTTCTTTTGAAAGTGAGATGAGTAGCAGGTTCTATTAAGTAGAATGCATGGTGTGGGCTATGGAAAGTTCATAGAGTATGAAGAGCTGTTGAGATAGGGGTTGTGTTGTTGTGTTATGTTACTTAAAATTTGTGATGGCTATGATGTCTGGTTGTAGTGTTTGGTTTTTGGAAATGGATAAAGATGATGGAGTAGCAAGGAGATGATGCTAGGCATGAATAAAATGTATGCGTTAGCTGAATATTTATTTTTTCTTCCATTTTTCATTTTTTGAACAAGAGATCATGTGAATATTTGTGTTAGTGTTGTGTAGTAAGGTAGATTTGGACGGAAGCTGACTTGAAGCTTGGTACAGAGTTTTGTTTCTTGCCGGTGAACGGTTTAGGATGTAGTGGGAAGTTGTTTTATGGTAAGGAGGATTGTCACATTTTTTGTTTGAAGGTGGTAGTTTTGGTTTTGGTTGTTTGGTATGAAGAAGTTGATAGTAAGGAGTGAGGTGAGGATGCTTGAGAGGTTTGTTGTTGAAAGAGTAAAATATCTTAATGAAGAGTGAAGGAGTCCCCAAAATGCTTGAGAGGGAGTCTTTTTTTATATTCAAATGAAGATAGTGTAGGTGGAAGTTGTATGTGGTTTTTGTCCAGAACAATAACAAAAATGAGGGAATCATTTTGGCCTTGTGAGGCGTGTGAGAGAGAGTATCATGAGCAAGGGTTATGATGTGTCTTTTTCATGTATCAGGTTACTCAAAAGAAACTAAAAATAAGATGTCTTTCCAACACTTAATGAAGAAGTATTACTAAAATAGATAAAAACAAAAAAACAAAATTCAAATATTAAAAAAGAAAATGATAAATGAAATAAAAATAATTAAAATAAAACTAAATTGAAAAAAATGGTTAAATAAAAATGCAGTTTTGGTCCCCCTTCTATGTTTTTTCTAACTTATTAGTCCTTCTTTAAAAAAAGCCAGGTATTAGGTCCCTTATTTTAATTATTTTTGGGATTTTTTTGGTCCCCTCCCAATTTTGGTTATGTGGCACTTTCACTTATGACGTGTGTCGCTCTCGGGATTTTCATCCTAGTACAAACGCGAAAGTGGCACCGAAACAGAGTCGCCAGCAATGTGTATTTATCCCATGAGAGGGAAAGGAAACACCGCATAAACCTGAAGGAAAGGAAAAGCATGGTCTCGCGACCAAGAGAACGGGGTTCGGGAGTCGGTTACGCGAGAGGAAGGTATTAGCACCCCCTCGCGTCCATCGTACCCGATGGGATCCACGCTTGCTTGTCTCGATTAAAGGGTGATAGAAAATGATACTGGAAAAGGAACTGAAAGAAAGAAAGGAGAGAGAAAAGAAAAGGAACGGGAAACAAATGTAGGGAAAATAAAAGAAGTGCTCGCATGGGCCCTACCCCACTGCCTACGTATCTCATCGGGAGCATGAGAATCAGAGCGACGTAGTTCCCCTCACTAGGGGTGGATTGTTTTTTAGAGAACGGCTTACGTTCTAGCTCAGGTGTTGCAGGCTCGCTGGTCCGAGTGCGTTACCATCTTGCAAGAGAACGAGTAGGAGCACGTTCGTACGCTAAGAGTGAATGAGGTGAGAAAAGAATTCCCGAAGGAAAGACGTTATTGTTTGTTTTTGTCTTTTAAGAGTTTTTTCATTTGTTTGCATATGATAGTGTATCTGAATCTTAGTCATTGGAATGTGTCCCTTCTCACATTCCAAGATGGAATGGGTAAGAGAGCACACTAAGTGTGAAGAAGACCCTCACACTTATTTCCAATTATCAAGGTTCAAACACAATAGCATACTTGTGTTTATTAAGTGTTTTTGTTGATTAAGAAATGAAGAAGTGTTTTTTATTATTTGCACCTTCAACAAGTATTGCATTTAAGTCCCTCATACAAGATCAAATGTTTAACACATTGACCCAAGATGGGCTATATGCTACACATTCTAAGATTACAAGAGAAGACCCCTTATAATCTTTTCTTTATATGAAAGGCCTAAATGCAATAAATGCCTACCTTTATTATATGTTTTGAATTTTCTTTGAGATGAGAAAAGAGACTCAAGAGAGGAGAAAAGGTAAAACCTATATGGACTAAGACTCAATCCTAATTGAAGATTTAAGGGAGAGATCCTAAAAGTTTGTGAGGTTTCAACCTAAAGTCTAAAGAAAGAATGAATTAAACAATTCACTTCTAAGTTAGAAGATGAATTGTAATTCAAAAAGGGAAAGTGATGAGTTATTAAAAGAAAGCACATAAGTGCTTGACAAAACACAAAATGGAATTGTAAAAGAGAAAGGATAGAAGTTGAATGTGGATTCCTTATCCACACTCAAATGAAACTTACCAAAGCCCCTACATGGTTAGTAAACATGTATAAGAAGTATAAGAAGTAAAAGAACATGTAATGCATCATAAAACTCAAAAGAATTAAATGAGAAAACAAATCCTAGAACCACAACCAGAATGAGCATCATATGGACCACAAGTGAATATCCTCATACAAGTGCAAGTGAATAAGCAATAATCATCATCCCTTAGCATTTAAACATGTTACAAGAAGAAGGGATAGATGAAAGATGGAAAGAAATGAAGAGGACATGCATAAATGGAACATGTAAATCAACAATCAGAATTGAAACTAAATGGAAAATGGTTTATGAACATCTCAAAAGTATCCATGAATCAACCATCAAGACATTCAAGAAGTAATAGAAGAAGAAGTGAGATGAAAACTCAAATAGAAGGTGCAAACAATACATGTTAGGATGCACAAAGTTCAAGTTGAAATGAACATGTGAAGATGACCTATAATGTGCAACAATGACCTATAATATCACTTGAAGGACTCATACAACTATGCAAATGCTCATACAAATATGCACAAAAGAATTCATGCAAACATGCACTAAAGTTAAAATGACATGACATGTATTATACTTCAAATGTAATGCATCCAACAAAAACCAAATGGATTCATGAAAATTATGCCAGCCTATTATTGGAATGCCTAGGTCAGAAATGCATCATACATCAAGATAGCATGTAAAAATTCAGAGCAAAATGACTTCAAACAAAGCAATTAGGTCAAATTGAAACATCATGCAAAGTGGTGCAAATATAGGCATCAAAACATGTCATAAAGTGACTTAAAAAATCAAACAAAAATCATCTAGCATGCTTCAATGTATTAGTGAATTAATGCAAAAAGAATCATGTCAAAACAGTTGGTAATGAGCAAGAACAAAATTAAACAAATTCATGTGTCATGCTTAGAATGCATCTAAATGGAAATTCAAAGAAAATTATGGACCAGGGGTAAAAAGGTCATAAAATCAGAAAATAAAATCATGAAAAATTTCCTAAATGTTTTAGGAATACACATGAATTTTTGTAGAATTTTATGATGATGTTCGATATTTTTAAAAATTAAAAAGTAAACGTGCATAAAATGAAGAAAATAAAAGGAAATAGAAAACAAGAGTGGGGTGCAAATATAGTAAACCAACAGTTCAAAGTGTTTGGGCTTTTTAACAAGGAGGTGTGGATAGCAAAATAGTCTAGGTCCATTAAGCGCGCATAACACAATAACTACCATGCTCCTCAGTCAACACAAGTCAAAGCAACTACAACCATCAGATTAGGTCAAGTCAATGTAAAAGTCAAGGTAATCAAATCAAGCATATTACATTGCTAGTACACACTAATAACCATGTACACACGCGCATGCTAATCATCAGATGGAAAAAATGAAGCACGTGACACACACCCTCTCCATTTATTCGCTGGCACCACCACCACCCTTGGATCAAAACAAATCAACGGACACGACTTAATCTGGCATATAAACCCTAATGAAACCTCACTGGCCGGAGAGGGACCTCCGGTCACCTTCTCCGGCCACTCTCCGGCACTGCAATCAATCAAACATTCCAGAAATTTATGCAATACACATCAAAATGTTCAGGAAGTCACATAGATCATGAATCTAGGCTTATTTTTCCCAAACAACACACAAACAGAGAGAATCGAAGCAATGAAATTAGCCCTAGGTTTTGGATCTAAGCTTCTAAGAAGCTCTATCAACTAGCCAGATGGAGGAATGCTCTTAGTGAGCTCAAATCATCACAACACAAGCTAAACAGAATGTAAATCGTGTCAAGAAAGTTTGAGATATTGAAACCTGAAAATGTAGGAAACCGGAGTTGAAAGAAAACCAGAGAAATGTGCTTCCTCTTTGATCTTCAACTGGCCAAATAAAGGCTCACAAATCCTTGCAAATGTTGATGAAATTCAATATGCAGTGGAAGACACTTCAATCTCTTCAATGTTACCAAGCTTCAATGTGTTTTAATGCTGCTTGATATTGAAGCTTGAAGATGGATTCAGATGTAGATGATGGTGAAATCGTGTGAGAGGAAGAGAAACTTCAGAGAGAGAGCTTGCGAATTTCAGAGGAAAAGTGAGAATGAAGTGTTGTTGTGAAATTATGAAGGAGATTTGGTTATATAAGTGTGGTTAAAGGGGAACTGTGATGGTTAACTGAGTGAGTTAGGGTGAGTTGGAATGGTTAAATGAGTCCATCCTAACTAACTGAGTCAAGTTAGTTAGGGGACGATTTATCAATGGCTGTGCTATGGTGAGGTGGAGGTTTAGAGTGTTATGGTAAGGAGCAAGTGGAAGGAATGGTGAGGATGAACTGTTCTGGTGTAGCAGCAAGAGAAACTTGCTTCGCAAGTTTTGTTCTTCCTCTTTAGTGTATAATGATCATGAGCAGCACGTGCAAGTAAGAATTTGTTGGTTCAAATGAGGAAAAGAAATCAGCTGGTGATGATGAAGTGTTTGTGGTGTGACTGAACCAAAAAAAATGTGTGAACTGCTACACATGACAGTCAATGCATCAATGCAGATGGTGATGTTTGAACATGGATTTCTTTATGACCAAGGCACGAAAATGAATCATCTTGGTGTCAATGGATTGAGGACGCATCATAGGACAATTTTGGTGTTGGACTTGAGTTGAAAAGGTACCTCAAACATGTCTAAAAATCATCATAAACAGATGGAAAAAACGACTGGTGCATGGGCGAGCAATTTGTGGCATGGCATGGCAAGCTGGCCTAGTGATTTTCAGCATGATCACACCAACTTTGGACCAACATCTCTACCTCATAACTTGATCAAATCAAAAATTGTCCAACATGAACATTGAAGGTGACACTACAAGGAACAACTTTGATGTTGAAAAGTTTTTCATTTGAGGCCTTTAACCATGAGAAAAATGAGTGGACATTTGGCTCACCAACTGTTTGAGAAAATGACTGTGCGCGTGCCCTGAAAATCTTGGTCATGACCTAGTTTTGAACCTACTTTGCTCAAACTTTGATCAATCATATCTCACTTAATTTTTATCCAATGGAGATGTTCCACACATGGATTTGAAGCTTAAAACAAGATCTTTTGTTGTGGCCTGGTGGAATTTTCATTTGGTGCTTCAATTTTAAATGGCCTTGGTTCAAACTCTGATGCAAAATGGCCAAAACTTGCTATTTTTAGCAACCCTTCCTCTTCCAAAAATGGCAACTTTCCACCTCTTGATTTTTTCACGATTCCTTTGGAGTTTCTTGACCAAATTTTGTACATTGGACATATGTAACATGAATTTCATGATTTTGGGCTCAAAAAGTCAAGAGTTGACTTTTTCCTCTGATTATTTGACTTTGCCCCAATTTCTCTGATTCTTGATCTTTCTTCCAATTGAACCACTTCTAAAACCAATTGAGATGCAATCTTCCACATACATACACTTAAGGACATATGGAATACCATGACATCAAGTTTTGTTCAAAAAAATCAAAGATTCCCTGATTTAATGGGAAACCCTAGTTTTGACCCCCTTTGGTTAGGAGGAAATTGCACATCTTCCAAATCCAAATTCCTCAGAGTATGTTGTGTATCCTCTTAAAGGATGATGAGAAATGCCACTTGAGGATGATTTTGAATCAATGAGCTATCTCTTTTGAGGATTTTCCTTCAATTTTTGGACTTCTTGCATAGTGTAGGATGTAATGCCTCAATCTCCTATTGTATCTCTTATCCTTGAGGTTGTGGATGATCAATTGAGATAGTATGAGACATGAAAGGCTTCTTGGCTTTCCTTGAGGCAACTTGACTGACCTTTTTGTGCTTTGAATGATCTCTTGATTGTCCATCCCCCACCTGATCACATGCCCTGATGGTAAGGAGGATGCCATGCTTCATTTTTCTATGTTAAATGCAATGCAATGTTAATGAGGTGGATGTGATATGATAAATGATAATGCCATGTGATGACAAAGAGGGAGAGCAAATTTTGGGGTATTACAGCTGCCCCTATTCAAGCGCTGTAGACCTGAATGCCTGAAAGCGATTGCTTTCGGACTTTCAAGGTATATAGTGATTGAATACCCAATATAACCAAAAATTTGCTCTGGATGGTGAAGAAGAAAAGGGATATAAACCCAACGAGACTGCCGGATTGAATCTTCGATGAAACGTCGGAGAGATCTGTCTTTTGAACGACGCCAGACGACTACTGGCTTGCCACGCTGCTGGTGGACTTTAATAATGTCTTTTATGCAACTCCAGACGACTACTGGCCTGCCACACTACTGGTGGACTTTGATAACGTCTTTTATGCAACTCCAGACGACTACTGGCCTGCCACACTACTGGTGGACTTTAATAATGTCTTTTATGCAATTCCAGACGACTACTGGCCTGCCACACTACTGGTGGACTTGGATAACGTCTTTTGAACGACGCCAGACGACTACTGGCTTGCCACACTACTGGTGGACTTTAATAATGTCTTTTATGCAATTCCAGACGACTACTGGCTTGCCACACTACTGGTGGACTTTGCAGCTTCGTGCCACCCGAAGATGGACTTCTGTCAATCCACTGTTGGACTTTTGCCACCCGAAGACGGACTTTTGCCAATCCACTGTTGGACTTTTGCCACCCGAAGACGGACTTTTGCCAATCCACTGTTGGACTTTTAGCTGCCACCCGAAGACGGACTTTTGCCAATCCACTGTTGGACTTTTGCCACCCGAAGACGGACTTTTGCCAATCCACTGTTGGACTTTTAGAATATGCAAAATTGCATTACTCTCTGCATCTGTGTCAGACATCTATGCTGACTCTGCTGAGGAGCCAAGACCAATGATTTGACTTTGGAGACTCCTGAAAGGATAACCTCTTACACCGGAGAATGAATGAACAATCCGTCTGCTTCGAATTGTCAAGCTTGCCAAAAATAAATTGGACTTGAAGAATAATAAATCTGCCAGGAATCACTTCATCTGTTGGGGGAATGAATTCTTGTCACAGCGACTCCGCTGGGGGTGAGAATTTTTAAATGACGTCCTGCTGGGGAAATGAGCCATTAAAGCTCTGCTTGGGGATTTATTCAACCCAAGATCCTTCATAGGGATTATCAACCTTATAACTCGGCTGGGGAGTATTGCTGACAAGATTCGATGCTGACCTCTGTGGGGGATCATTACCAGAGACACAATCTTGTTGGGGATCATGGCTACTCTGCCAGGGATATGCAAATCCTGGTTAGAACATTCCACTGCAACTTGCTAGAAAGAGTCCTTAGAGATCTGTTGGGGAAACCCAAAGCAAATCCACAGTAGTCTGCTGAAGAATGTGACTGTCGAGCTTAGGATAAGTACTACAATGCCCCATGTTAGGCGAGCTTTCCTTTAGACAATTCCGTTGTGGATGACGAGTTTATAACAAACTCTGCTGGAGAAAACTGCTTTAAAGCGTCTCGTGTTGGGGAATGCCTTTTGAGAGGATTTTACAGAAGACCAACTGTCCTCAAACTCTACTGGGGATGATCAACACTTCATGCTGGGGAACCGAACAATTTGTCCCCGAAGAGGATGTCATAAGAGGATTTTACAGAAGATTTAGCTTCTTCAAACTCTTGTGACTTCGCTTAGGGATAATGACCATCAAACTCTACTGGGGGTGATCAACACTTCATGCTGGGGAACCGAACAATTTGTCCCCGAAGAGGATGTCATAAGAGGATTTTACAGAAGATTTAGCTTCTTCAAACTCTTGTGACTTCGCTAGGGATAATGACCATCCGTTTCGGTGTCGACGAGACCACTCTTTTGGGGAACCTGTGACCGTTATCGACACAGAAAAGCTTGTAGCTGTTGGAAGGACTGAATAAGAGAATCGACTTAATAAGACGCAACGGTACCCAGTTGAACTTAATTCACTGATATCGACCCGTTATGAACAATCGTCGACCGAACGATGAACGCCGATCTCCTTACCCATAATTGCCCCAGTCTTTTGCGTGGGGTGATTTATTGCTAGTCTTGTGCTTAAAATCATCTGCACCTGCTACCTGCAACAAAAGAATATGCCCACATGCCCCGAATATTGCGTGGCTAGAATCCACCATCCGGGAGTATTCAACATTCGAAGTAATTTCAAATGTTTTTTCTGCGCATGTTATTGCAAGGCTGCCATGTTTTCAAATGCCATGTTTTATCAAAAATTAGGACGTTTTTGCAAACAAAGCAATAAAACAAAAACAGAAAGCTTTTTATTGAAATTCAATTTATTGACTGAGAGCCCAGAATAGGCAATTACATCCGGAAGCAATCCCTGGAAAGAGGTGATCGCTAAAAATTGAGAAAAGAAACTATCCTAATGGCAATGTGAAAACGGAATTCCACTGAGTTTCCATTCTGTTATGACCAGTATGTCTTCAAAACTCCCCGACCTTGCCTTCTGAGGAATGATCAGACCGATTCCTATCTTTCAGAACGTCAGTTGTTCAAACGGTAATGGGGTACAGATAACTCAAACCGTAGTCATTCGCTTAAATCCCTCTTTTGTGTGGACCGCCCTTTCAGGTTTTCGATCCACCAGGATACCCTTTTTTGCCTAAGTTGCCCTTTCGGGTTTTCAACTTACCGGGTGTACAAATCTTTTTTCAATTATATCCCTAATTTTTGCCCGAACCTTATTCTGTTTTTGGTTCGCCGGGATGCCCTTTTTTGCCTGGATTTTTTTATTCTTATTATCCAGCGGGTCTATTCATGCGAAGTATTTTTTGACTACGTCTGAGTTGACAGGGGATGAAAAGTCTTCGCCATCCATGGTTGTAAGCAATAAGGCTCCGCCTGAAAAGACCTTTTTAACCACGAATGGACCTTCATAGTTGGGAGTCCACTTGCCCCTGTGATCTGTATTGGGAGGAAGGATCCTTTTGAGTACCACATCTCCGACTTTATAAACCCGAGGACGCACCTTCTGGTCAAATGCCTGTTTCATTCTGCGCTGGTATAGTTGCCCATGACATACAGCCGCCAATCGCTTTTCCTCAATAAGGCTCAACTGATCAAATCTGGCTCGTACCCATTCGGCTTCATCTAGCTTAACATCCATCATAACTCTGAGGGACGGAATCTCTACTTCAACCGGTAGCACTGCCTCCATACCATATACCAGTGAGAATGGGGTTGCCCCAGTGGACGTGCGTACCGACGTTCGATACCCATGCAAAGCAAATGGTAACATCTCATGCCAATCTTTGTACGTGACAACCATCTTCTGCACAATCTTCTTGATATTTTTGTTGGCCGCTTCGACCGCGCCATTCATCTTTGGGCGGTACGGAGAAGAATTGTGATGTTCGATTTTGAAGTCTCGGCATAACTCAGCCATCATCTTATTGTTCAAATTAGAACCATTATCAGTAATGATTCTTTCGGGAACTCCATATCGGCAAATGATATCCCGTTTTAAGAAACGAGCGACCACTTGTTTTGTAACATTGGCATAGGATGCGGCTTCAACCCATTTGGTGAAGTAATCAATTGCCACCAAGATGAAACGATGACCATTGGAAGCTGTAGGCTCAATCTTTCCGATCATATCAATGCCCCACATGGCAAACGGCCAAGGCGACGACATGATACTCAACGGATTTGGAGGCACATGCACCTTGTCTGCATAGATCTGGCATTTATGGCATTTGCGGGCATATTTGCAACAATCTGACTCCATAGTCAACCAATAATGTCCCGACCTTAACAACTTTTTAGCCATGGCCTGTCCTCCGGCATGGGTACCGAAAGAGCCTTCGTGCACTTCAATCATCAACAAGTCTGCTTCACGTCTATCCACACATCTAAGCAGGACCGTGTCAAAATTTCTTTTATACAGCACGCCATCTTTATTCAAGAAGAAACTACCAGCTAACCTTCTCAACGTCTTCCTGTCTTTGGACGATGCCCCGGACGGGTACTCTCGACTTTTCAAGAAACACTTAATATCATGAAACCATGGCTTGTCATCAGACGTTGCATCGACCGCAAACACAAATGCTGGTCTGTCAAGGCGGGATACCTCAATCTTAGGTACATGGTTCCATCCTTGCACTTTGATCATGGAAGACAAAGTGGCCAAGGCATCAGCGAACCTATTCTCATCTCGAGGAATGTGGTACAGTTTCACTGTTGTGAAAAATGTCAGCAATCTCCTCGTATAATCTCTATATGGCATTAGATTTGCTTGGTGCGTGTACCCACTCCCTTTCACTTGATTGATTACCAAGGCTGAATCACCAAATATATCAAGGGTCTTAATCCGTAGATTAATCGCCTCCTCGACCCCCATTATACAAGCTTCGTACTCTGCTTCATTGTTGGTGCATCCGAAGGTTATTCGGGCAGTGAAAGGCATATGAACACCTTCCGGCGTGATAAGAACTGCTCCAACTCCGCACCCATTCATATTGACAGCCCCATCAAACATCAGACTCCATTTGGATTCAGGGTCTGGCCCCTCCTCCGGAAGTGGTTCCTCGCAGTCTTTAGCTTTGAGAAACATGATGTCCTCATCAGGGAAGTCAAACTTCATGGGTTGGTAATCATCCATCGGCTGTTGCGCAAGATAATCGGACAAGATACTTCCTTTGATGGCCTTTTGTGAAGTGTACTGAATGTCATACTCTGTCAAGACCATTTGCCACCGTGCAACTCTGCCTGTCAATGCTGGTTTCTCGAAAATGTACTTGATAGGATCCATTTTTGAAATCAACAAGGTTGTGTGCCTAACCATATATTGCCTCAATCGCTTAGCGGCCCATGCAAGCGCACAGCATGTCTTTTCAAGCATTGAGTATCGGGACTCACAATCATTGAACTTTTTGCTCAGGTAGTAAATAGCATGCTCCTTCCTACCTGTCTCGTCATGTTGACCGAGAACACAACCCATGGATCCTTCAAGCACTGTCAGATACATTATCAGCGGTCTCCCTTCAACTGGAGGCATTAGAATCGGAGGTTCCTGCAAGTATTCTTTTATCTTATCGAATGCCAACTGGCAATCGTCATTCCACCTGACCGTTTGATCTTTCCTTAACAATTTAAATATTGGCTCACACGTGGCTGTTAGGTGAGATATGAACCTTGCAATGTAGTTCAATCTACCCAAGAAACCACGAACCTCTTTTTCTGTTCTCGGTTCAGGCATTTCTTGTATTGCTTTCACCTTGGCAGGATCAACCTCGATTCCTCTTTCGCTCACAATGAAACCCAGTAACTTTCCAGAACGCACCCCAAACGTGCACTTGTTTGGATTTAATCTCAGACGGAACTTTCTCAACCTTTCAAACAGCTTTTTCAGGTTAATCAGATGTTCCTCTTCGGTTCTCGACTTGGCAATCATATCATCTACATAACATTCGATCTCCTTATGAATCAAGTCATGAAACAATGTCACCATCGCCCGCTGGTACGTTGCCCCTGCGTTTTTCAAACCAAAAGGCATTACTTTATAACAATAAGTACCCCACGGAGTAATGAACGTGGTCTTTTCCATATCTTCAGGTGCCATCTTGATCTGGTTGTACCCGGAGAAACCGTCCATAAATGAGAACACTGAAAACTGAGCTGTATTATCGACCAGCACATCAATATGAGGTAGTGGAAAATCATCTTTCGGGCTAGCTTTATTAAGATCTCGATAATCCACACACATTCTCACTTTTCCATCTTTCTTCGGTACTGGCACGATGTTGGCTACCCACGGAGGATACTTTGTCACAGCAAGAAAACCAGCATCCCACTGCTTCTGGACTTCCTCCTTAATCTTTAAGGCCATGTCGGGGTGAGTCCGACGAAGTTTCTGCTTGACTGGCGGACATTCTTCTCTCAATGGTAGCCTGTGCACGACAATATCCGTATCCAACCCCGGCATGTCTTGATACGACCAGGCGAAGACGTCAACATACTCGCGCAACATTTCCGTCAAAGTTTGCTTCACATCTGCTTGCAAGCTGGCACCAATCCTGATCTCTTTTTTGGCGTCCTTGGTACCAATATTGATGATGTCTACAGTCTCCTGATGAGGCTGGATGACCCTTTCCTCTTGTTTCAACAATCTGGCCAGTTCTTCAGGGAGTTCACAATCTTTCTCATCCCCTTCTTCGGCTTGATAAATCGGATTGTCAAAGTCATACATAGCCATATCAAAATCGTTATCAGTGGTATCCGGAGGATCAAGTCTGCATGAACGGGTTCATGCCTTATTTTAGAATTTATTTTTAAGCAAAACAAAAGAAAATGAAACATTGCCATTTTATATTTTTTGTGCAAAAATAAAAACTGAAAGACAGAGAACAAGATTTGATTGCAAAACGTCCTTTATTAATGATTAAACATTGCAAATGCAACCATGGTGGCCCTACAAATGAATCTATACGCCTTGGGCAGAGCGCAAGATTTTGACATGCATTATGGTTAGAAAAAACAAAGAAAAATTACTCTGTTTGAAGAGTAACCCGGATGACTTCTTCAACGGACCAGTTCTGCACTTGTTGTCCCGGAACATGAGGGCGCACCCAGTTGTCCAGGTCACAATTACTGTCAACACTATCCTCTGTGGCTGCACAAGACTGGTCCGTGTAGATAATTCCCCCACTATTGAAAGTAATGGGTCCCCTGCTCCCCGTATCTGAAGTTGTAGAGGGATGATAACCAATACCAAATTTGTCTTCCTTCATTGGGGTCTCTATCAACCTGCCCCAACCTTGGGCGTTGCCTGCCCTGACGACTTCGACAGCTTGTTTGTAAGATGAAATGGAGGTACCGGCCCCAGCTGGTACAGAAGAAGACTCAGGTGCATCGTCAATATTGACTGCTTCAAATGATTGGCACAGCATCTCATGAATTTCCCCATCCATTTCAATGTACTTGAACGTGGATAAGTGACTCACAAAGATGTCTTTTTCCCCACACACTGTCACAACCTGCCCTTCAAACTCATACTTCAACTTTTGATGTAGAGTAGAAGTAACAGCCCCGGCTCCGTGAATCCAAGGGCGCCCCAATAGGCAGCTATATGCAGGTTGTATGTCCATTACATGGAACGTGGATTTGAATACCTGTGGTCCAATTTGTACGGGCAATTCCACCTCACCAAACACAGATCGTCTAGTTCCATCGAATGCTCTGACCACCAATTCACTAGGCCTTAAGATCAAACCGTCAACTTCCAGCTTCATTAATGCCTTCTTGGGCAAGACATTGAGTGATGAACCAGTGTCTACCAGTACATGAGATAACACTGCGCCCTTACACTCCATCGTGATATGCAAAGCCTTATTATGGTTTCTTCCTTCAACCGTCAAATCTCTACTTGTAAAGCCCAAGCCATGGCTAACATTAACATTGGAGATTACGCCCTCGAGCTGATTAACAGTAATTTCTTGTGGCACGTACGCACTCTTCAACACTTTCAACAACGCCTGCCGGTGCGCATCAGAGCACATCAATAGTGACAAGATTGAAATCTTTGAAGGGGTCTGATTCAGTTGGTCCACAATCTTATAATCACTTTTCTTGATTATCTTCATAAATTCTTCCATTTCCTTATCAAAAGTAATCTTTGTCTCTGCTTCAGGTGTAGGCGCATTTTCAACCACCTGTTTACCTTTAGCCTTTGCTGCAGCTTCTGCCTCTTTATCACTTCTCAAGGTTTGGGGAGCGAACAACCTTCCACTCCTTGTAAAGCCCCCTACACCCCCTACGTTATCAATATTTGGGCTGACTGATGATTCAACTTCCTGCTTTTTACCTTCGTAATATACATCTGCCCCATAGTGCCATGGGATAGCTTTCGTGGATGTGAACGGAATTGGTCCGGGCACCGTGATAGTGACAGGACTGGGCCCTTCTGGCGCAACACTCGCCACGGGAACTGCATTGACCGACATTTGAATCTCAGCGGGAGTGTAATAGATGGTCAAGGTTGATATCTCATCAGTGTCTTTCACGACTCTGTCGAACTGTAGACATCCTTCATCGATCAGATTCTGTAAACCCATCTTCAACTTATCACAGCCGTTCTCCTGATTCATACACTCAGAGCAATCTTGATTACAGCCCGGGAACACCAGTCCCTTCAATAAACGATCTTTTACAACCAACAAAGAAGTTTTCACTTGATGAACATCTAACACCAAATTCAATCTCCTCCCATCTTCAATAGCGTACACATTTGCTGCACTATGATCAGGCATGGGATGCTGAGTAATATTAGGAGCGGGAGAGAAATTGATGGCTTTAGCATCAATCAAATCTTGTACTTTATGATGGAAAGCCCAGCATTTTTCAATGGAGTGCCCCTGAGCACCTGAGTGGAACTCACAACGAGCATTAGCATCGAAGTTAGGTGGCAGGTTTCCAGCAACCGGAGCTTTCATAGTACGGAGTTCTACCAACTTTAACTCGAGTAGCCGGGGCAACAGCGCGGCATAAGTCATAGGGAGAGGATCCATCTTACGATCCCTCTGTCTAGACCTTTGCTGGAAAAAAGGTTGTTGCTGTTGAACTTGTTGTTGGGGTTGTTGTTTCTGAACAGACGGTGTGGGGATTGTTACAGCATCTACCTGATAATAAGCTCGAGAACGCCCTCTGCCTCGTCCTCTAAACACAGCATTCGTATCACCTTCTCTTCTTTTCTGGTTACTAGCAAACGGTTTCTTCGTCCCCGAAGAGCCAGCCCCACTCACATCCTGGATCTTTCCAAGCTTTAACAGACTTTCTATTCTTTCTCCCGCAATCACAATATCAGCAAATCCAGTCGACGGACAAGCAGCTAATCTATCCAGATAGGCCCCTTGCAAGGTGCCCATGAACATATCTGCCATTTCTCTGTCTGACAAGGGAGGTTGGACCTGGGCAGCCATTTCCCTCCACCTCTGTGCATATTCTTTGAAACTCTCCTTGGCATTCTGGGACAATCCCTGCAATTGGGTGCGGTTGGGCGCCATGTCGATATTATACTGGTATTGCTTCAGGAACGCTTCTGCCAGATCTTTCCAATTCTTCACAGCAGCTCTATTCAACTTCATGTACCAGGTCAAGGACGCCCCAGCCAGACTGTCCTGAAAATAGTGCATCCATAGCTTCTCGTCATCCGTATGGGCTGAAATCTTCCCAAAGTAAGCTTGAAGATGCGTTTGGGGACACGCATTGCCGTGATACTTATCAAAAGTGGGAGGTTTGAATTTAGGGGGAATTCTGACTCCTGAGACCAGCCCCAAGCTGGTAACATCAATACCCATAGAGTTCTTGCATTCTATGGCCCAGATCTTTTCTGCTAACTCCTCATACCTTCGATCACCTTGATTACCCACATCAGCATCTAGTAGAGTAAATTGGTCTTCCAGAGTATCTTCAAGAGTAACACCAGCATGCCTACCATTTCCATTACCCCGATTGTTACCACCAGGAGGAGGGTTGCCACCGGGAGGAGGGATGCCATGTCCCTGTGAATTGTCATGTTGATCACCTTCGGGCCCATTGTCTGGACGCTCGACCAGAAGCCTCAACCTCTCCTGATTTTGCGCCATGCCAGTCATGAGGGTCATGAACTGGTCCATACGCGCCCTCATTTCGGCCAAATCACTTTGCACTTGATCCATGATTCTTACTTGATTTCTTCGCGTCGAATATCGGTGAATATGATTCTCCGCTATACTGCCTGAAACCAAATAAAGGTTAGAGACCCTGCAACGAGTACCTGAAAAGCAAGTAACAAAATGCAAAATGATATGCAATGCCATGCAATGCTATGTTTGTCATTTCCTAGGTGTTTTTATACCCTGATTCCAATCCAATCCACAGAAATCTGAAGACCAGAAATCGTGATATAAAGAGACGTGTCGTGGTCATGTGCTTGTGTGCAGCTATCTGATAAGAAATAATCCTGAATAAAACTGCTCGTACTCATTCAATAAAATATTCAAGTACATTTAAGAAAGGTTCAACCGCAAATGCAATACAAGGAAAAAAATGGATCCATCAACAAGCCTGATGGTAGCCATTAACAACAAAAAACAGGGAAAAGAACATCAATCTGACAATTCCACATCCTTCAGCCTATCACTTGAATACTTGATTTCCTCAAAAAGTATACGGGTACGCTGGTGATTCGGCTTTTCAATCATCTCTTTGATCAAGACATCCCTTTTCTCAAGAGCTTCAGTTAAAGAACCCATATGCAGCATCAGAGCTTCGTCATCACACACTCCTTTGTGTCTCTTTATGCCGGCTTGCGTCTTAAGTATCTCTCTTTCTATCATGGCTTCTTCAAGCTCTTTCTTGGTATTCTTCAACTGGCTTCTAACTTCTTCTAACTGCCCTTGACTTTTATCGAGACTTTCCCGATACTTTCTCCTCTGCTCATGTGCCTTTTTAAGCTCCTCGTCTTTAGTCTTCGACTGATCCTTTAACTCGGCATTTTCAATTCTGACTTCATCCCAAGCTTGACGAAGTTGAGCTAATGAATCCTTGCTTCGGGCTAAAGCCTGTTTTGTAATCCTGTGAGCCTGACTAGCGTCATCTGCTCCCAAAGTAAGTTTCCGAAAGTACCGAGCTCTGTCATCAAAATCTTCCTCTTTGTCAGCCAAGGTTTTTTCTGCTTTCAAGGCTCTCTTTTCCAACTCTTTGTTGTCAGCTAGAGCTTTCTGAAGACATCTGCTCATTCCAGAATTCTCTATCTGCAACTCTCTGACCATTTTCTTCCACTTCTCATATTCTTCAATAGCCACCATAGTGGGTTGTTCTGGCTGTACTGAACATAAAAGAGGTCCCCTTGAAAAGGGTAAAAGCAATTCCTTTACTTTTGTCTCAATCCACCTGTCATATTCAGGATAAGATCTACAATCTCCTTTTCCAAAAACTGCTTTTCCAATTTTGTGCTTATCCTTCCAAGCATTCACTACTTCTACCACCTTCGCATCTTTAGTTCCTGTAAAGAATAAAGATTCTTCCACATCTTGCTCTGTAGGAGGATCCCTGGAAGCATACCCAAACTGTCGGATGGCCAAAACTGGATTATAATTGATCCCTCCTTTTCTGCCAATCAAAGGCACATTTGGAAAATTTCCGCATCTTGTGACAAGCTCTATTCTCAATAACCGGTGATCAAACCATACAATGTTATCAGCAGTTAAACTCATCAATCGTTTAGACCATTTCGCCACATCTTTGGTTTCCACAAAGGCACCTGTCTGAGGCAAATGTTTGAAAAACCAATGACTCAGCAGTGGAGTGCAACAACTAACAGATCCTCCCCTCCTTTTCTCATTCTTATAGTGCACGGAATGATAAAAATCTCCTAACAAAGTAGGGACTGGATTTTTAAGAACGAACACTCTTGTCGCTTGCATATCCACAAAGTCTTGCTGATTGGGAAAGAAAACTAGGCCATATATGCAGAGAGCCAGAATGGAATTGTAAACTGTCCAATTTTTAGCACTTGCAGCCTCTTGGGCCTGTCCAGACAGAAATTCTAAATGAAATCCGCTATCTCCATTTTTACTGCTCACACCACTCTTTATCACTGCCTGATCCATTTGTAAAGCAGCAGCAATTTCTTTTACGCTGGGAGAACTACCAGAGAAGAATGGTATTGCCGACGTGATCGGAATTCCCAAAATAAATGAGAATTCTTCCAGTGTTGGCATCAAAATGTAATCTGAAAAAAGAAAGCACCTCAACGAAGGCTCGTAGAACTGCAGCAGAGTGTGCAAGGCATCATGTTCATACTTGGTGATTGTACGGACCATCCCAACCAAATTCCCGTAGCTCTTCTGAAACCTATCAAGAATACCCGGACCAGCCATATCTATAACTTTGAGCAATGAATCCAAGACAGGATCTGGAAACTTGTAAGACACATTATTCTTTCTCTCGGCAACGATCTCTGTTGAACCCATGGATTGGAATCAGAAATGTATTATGCACCTGAAAATGACAAACATAACTGTTATGATATGATAATGCAATGCAAAAGGGCATGTGATCAGGTAATCAAGTGTATGTGTCTGTATTGAACTGTGTGCACTGTGTCTCTGTACTGAATCTGGCAATATCTGAGATGAACACTTAAATCACTGTCATAGGATACAATGTCTGAAATCGTCATAGAATCACAAATAAGGTAGGTAGGAGGCTGGGTTTCCTGCAAACCTGTAAACATCCCGCCCATACTCACGTGTGGTTCTTAGAAAATAAGGCTTGTTAGCTTCGGAGGTTTGAGAAGCAATAGCACATTCAGCCCGTAGGATACAATGCTATGCCAATCAAAGAGGTCGTCCACTGACTCCCCTTAGAAAATAAAAGTCATCCCATGCAAGTTCCAAAGTGGGCCCTCGGGTGCGAATGGGTTTGCCACAGAATGTGGTCTGCCATTGTCACCACTAAAGAGGGATATTTCCACTAAGGTCCTCATGATCGGTCACTAGAGTCGACAGCTCTCTAGATCTACATCCTGGAATACGCAAGATTCGCATGCCACGACGTGTCCCAAGATAGCCTCGTCTAGCTGTGAATTTCGTGAACACCCAACGCACTCCAAACGGCACGTAGGTCCCACTACTCTCCACTCTAATTCTAAGTGTATACTCAAGCCTGTGTAATGGGCTTATCTCTCAGAAATCCCATCCCGCCAAACAGAAAATAGCACAGTCCAACACAACAGTAATAATATGATATGTAATGCTAAAAAGTAGTAAATACAGTAATGTACAGTAAAGCAGTAAATAACCATACAATAAAATGGTAAATATAGCACAACAGTAAACACCCAATGAAAGAAAAACAGACAAGCGCTAGGATTGACTCGCTTAGGATGGACCAGCAATAGGTCAACCTCTTGTCCCCAACAGAGTCGCCAGCTGTCGCTCCCGGGATTTTCATCCTAGTACAAACGCGAAAGTGGCACCGAAACAGAGTCGCCAGCAATGTGTATTTATCCCATGAGAGGGAAAGGAAACACCGCATAAACCTGAAGGAAAGGAAAAGCATGGTCTCGCGACCAAGAGAACGGGGTTCGGGAGTCGGTTACGCGAGAGGAAGGTATTAGCACCCCCTCGCGTCCATCGTACCCGATGGGATCCACGCTTGCTTGTCTCGATCAAAGGGTGATAGAAAATGATACTGGAAAAGGAACTGAAAGAAAGAAAGGAGAGAGAAAAGAAAAGGAACGGGAAACAAATGTAGGGAAAATAAAAGAAGTGCTCGCATGGGCCCTACCCCACTGCCTACGTATCTCATCGGGAGCATGAGAATCAGAGCGACGTAGTTCCCCTCACTAGGGGTGGATTGTTTTTTAGAGAACGGCTTACGTTCTAGCTCAGGTGTTGCAGGCTCGCTGGTCCGAGTGCGTTACCATCTTGCAAGAGAACGAGTAGGAGCACGTTCGTACGCTAAGAGTGAATGAGGTGAGAAAAGAATTCCCGAAGGAAAGACGTTATTGTTTGTTTTTGTCTTTTAAGAGTTTTTTCATTTATTTGCATATGATAGTGTATCTGAATCTTAGTCATTGGAATGTGTCCCTTCTCACATTCCAAGATGGAATGGGTAAGAGAGCACACTAAGTGTGAAGAAGACCCTCACACTTATTTCCAATTATCAAGGTTCAAACACAATAGCATACTTGTGTTTATTAAGTGTTTTTGTTGATTAAGAAATGAAGAAGTGTTTTTTATTATTTGCACCTTCAACAAGTATTGCATTTAAGTCCCTCATACAAGATCAAATGTTTAACACATTGACCCAAGATGGGCTATATGCTACACATTCTAAGATTACAAGAGAAGACCCCTTATAATCTTTTCTTTATATGAAAGGCCTAAATGCAATAAATGCCTACCTTTATTATATGTTTTGAATTTTCTTTGAGATGAGAAAAGAGACTCAAGAGAGGAGAAAAGGTAAAACCTATATGGACTAAGACTCAATCCTAATTGAAGATTTAAGGGAGAGATCCTAAAAGTTTGTGAGGTTTCAACCTAAAGTCTAAAGAAAGAATGAATTAAACAATTCACTTCTAAGTTAGAAGATGAATTGTAATTCAAAAAGGGAAAGTGATGAGTTATTAAAAGAAAGCACATAAGTGCTTGACAAAACACAAAATGGAATTGTAAAAGAGAAAGGATAGAAGTTGAATGTGGATTCCTTATCCACACTCAAATGAAACTTACCAAAGCCCCTACATGGTTAGTAAACATGTATAAGAAGTATAAGAAGTAAAAGAACATGTAATGCATCATAAAACTCAAAAGAATTAAATGAGAAAACAAATCCTAGAACCACAACCAGAATGAGCATCATATGGACCACAAGTGAATATCCTCATACAAGTGCAAGTGAATAAGCAATAATCATCATCCCTTAGCATTTAAACATGTTACAAGAAGAAGGGATAGATGAAAGATGGAAAGAAATGAAGAGGACATGCATAAATGGAACATGTAAATCAACAATCAGAATTGAAACTAAATGGAAAATGGTTTATGAACATCTCAAAAGTATCCATGAATCAACCATCAAGACATTCAAGAAGTAATAGAAGAAGAAGTGAGATGAAAACTCAAATAGAAGGTGCAAACAATACATGTTAGGATGCACAAAGTTCAAGTTGAAATGAACATGTGAAGATGACCTATAATGTGCAACAATGACCTATAATATCACTTGAAGGACTCATACAACTATGCAAATGCTCATACAAATATGCACAAAAGAATTCATGCAAACATGCACTAAAGTTAAAATGACATGACATGTATTATACTTCAAATGTAATGCATCCAACAAAAACCAAATGGATTCATGAAAATTATGCCAGCCTATTATTGGAATGCCTAGGTCAGAAATGCATCATACATCAAGATAGCATGTAAAAATTCAGAGCAAAATGACTTCAAACAAAGCAATTAGGTCAAATTGAAACATCATGCAAAGTGGTGCAAATATAGGCATCAAAACATGTCATAAAGTGACTTAAAAAATCAAACAAAAATCATCTAGCATGCTTCAATGTATTAGTGAATTAATGCAAAAAGAATCATGTCAAAACAGTTGGTAATGAGCAAGAACAAAATTAAACAAATTCATGTGTCATGCTTAGAATGCATCTAAATGGAAATTCAAAGAAAATTATGGACCAGGGGTAAAAAGGTCATAAAATCAGAAAATAAAATCATGAAAAATTTCCTAAATGTTTTAGGAATACACATGAATTTTTGTAGAATTTTATGATGATGTTCGATATTTTTAAAAATTAAAAAGTAAACGTGCATAAAATGAAGAAAATAAAAGGAAATAGAAAACAAGAGTGGGGTGCAAATATAGTAAACCAACAGTTCAAAGTGTTTGGGCTTTTTAACAAGGAGGTGTGGATAGCAAAATAGTCTAGGTCCATTAAGCGCGCATAACACAATAACTACCATGCTCCTCAGTCAACACAAGTCAAAGCAACTACAACCATCAGATTAGGTCAAGTCAATGTAAAAGTCAAGGTAATCAAATCAAGCATATTACATTGCTAGTACACACTAATAACCATGTACACACGCGCATGCTAATCATCAGATGGAAAAAATGAAGCACGTGACACACACCCTCTCCATTTATTCGCTGGCACCACCACCACCCTTGGATCAAAACAAATCAACGGACACGACTTAATCTGGCATATAAACCCTAATGAAACCTCACTGGCCGGAGAGGGACCTCCGGTCACCTTCTCCGGCCACTCTCCGGCACTGCAATCAATCAAACATTCCAGAAATTTATGCAATACACATCAAAATGTTCAGGAAGTCACATAGATCATGAATCTAGGCTTATTTTTCCCAAACAACACACAAACAGAGAGAATCGAAGCAATGAAATTAGCCCTAGGTTTTGGATCTAAGCTTCTAAGAAGCTCTATCAACTAGCCAGATGGAGGAATGCTCTTAGTGAGCTCAAATCATCACAACACAAGCTAAACAGAATGTAAATCGTGTCAAGAAAGTTTGAGATATTGAAACCTGAAAATGTAGGAAACCGGAGTTGAAAGAAAACCAGAGAAATGTGCTTCCTCTTTGATCTTCAACTGGCCAAATAAAGGCTCACAAATCCTTGCAAATGTTGATGAAATTCAATATGCAGTGGAAGACACTTCAATCTCTTCAATGTTACCAAGCTTCAATGTGTTTTAATGCTGCTTGATATTGAAGCTTGAAGATGGATTCAGATGTAGATGATGGTGAAATCGTGTGAGAGGAAGAGAAACTTCAGAGAGAGAGCTTGCGAATTTCAGAGGAAAAGTGAGAATGAAGTGTTGTTGTGAAATTATGAAGGAGATTTGGTTATATAAGTGTGGTTAAAGGGGAACTGTGATGGTTAACTGAGTGAGTTAGGGTGAGTTGGAATGGTTAAATGAGTCCATCCTAACTAACTGAGTCAAGTTAGTTAGGGGACGATTTATCAATGGCTGTGCTATGGTGAGGTGGAGGTTTAGAGTGTTATGGTAAGGAGCAAGTGGAAGGAATGGTGAGGATGAACTGTTCTGGTGTAGCAGCAAGAGAAACTTGCTTCGCAAGTTTTGTTCTTCCTCTTTAGTGTATAATGATCATGAGCAGCACGTGCAAGTAAGAATTTGTTGGTTCAAATGAGGAAAAGAAATCAGCTGGTGATGATGAAGTGTTTGTGGTGTGACTGAACCAAAAAAAATGTGTGAACTGCTACACATGACAGTCAATGCATCAATGCAGATGGTGATGTTTGAACATGGATTTCTTTATGACCAAGGCACGAAAATGAATCATCTTGGTGTCAATGGATTGAGGACGCATCATAGGACAATTTTGGTGTTGGACTTGAGTTGAAAAGGTACCTCAAACATGTCTAAAAATCATCATAAACAGATGGAAAAAACGACTGGTGCATGGGCGAGCAATTTGTGGCATGGCATGGCAAGCTGGCCTAGTGATTTTCAGCATGATCACACCAACTTTGGACCAACATCTCTACCTCATAACTTGATCAAATAAAAAATTGTCCAACATGAACATTGAAGGTGACACTACAAGGAACAACTTTGATGTTGAAAAGTTTTTCATTTGAGGCCTTTAACCATGAGAAAAATGAGTGGACATTTGGCTCACCAACTGTTTGAGAAAATGACTGTGCGCGTGCCCTGAAAATCTTGGTCATGACCTAGTTTTGAACCTACTTTGCTCAAACTTTGATCAATCATATCTCACTCAATTTTTATCCAATGGAGATGTTCCACACATGGATTTGAAGCTTAAAACAAGATCTTTTGTTGTGGCCTGGTGGAATTTTCATTTGGTGCTTCAATTTTAAATGGCCTTGGTTCAAACTCTGATGCAAAATGGCCAAAACTTGCTATTGTTAGCAACCCTTCCTCTTCCAAAAATGGCAACTTTCCACCTCTTGATTTTTTCATGATTCCTTTGGAGTTTCTTGACCAAATTTTGTACATTGGACATATGTAACATGAATTTCATGATTTTGGGCTCAAAAAGTCAAGAGTTGACTTTTTCCTCTGATTATTTGACTTTGCCCCAATTTCTCTGATTCTTGATCTTTCTTCCAATTGAACCACTTCTAAAACCAATTGAGATGCAATCTTCCACATACATACACTTAAGGACATATGGAATACCATGACATCAAGTTTTGTTCAAAAAAATCAAAGATTCCCTGATTTAATGGGAAACCCTAGTTTTGACCCCCTTTGGTTAGGAGGAAATTGCACATCTTCCAAATCCAAATTCCTCAGAGTATGTTGTGTATCCTCTTAAAGGATGATGAGAAATGCCACTTGAGGATGATTTTGAATCAATGAGCTATCTCTTTTGAGGATTTTCCTTTAATTTTTGGACTTCTTGCATAGTGTAGGATGTAATGCCTCAATCTCCTATTGTATCTCTTATCCTTGAGGTTGTGGATGATCAATTGAGATAGTATGAGACATGAAAGGCTTCTTGGCTTGCCTTGAGGCAACTTGACTGGCCTTTTTGTGCTTTGAATGATCTCTTGATTGTCCATCCCCCACCTGATCACATGCCCTGATGGTAAGGAGGATGCCATGCTTCATTTTTCTATGTTAAATGCAATGCAATGTTAATGAGGTGGATATGATATGATAAATGATAATGCCATGCTATGATGACAAAGAGGGAGAGCAAATTTTGGGGTATTACAACGTGGCAATGAAAAGTTTGACCAATTTTGAAAATCTTGTTGCCACGTCATTAAGTAACATTTTCTTTAAAATAATGTAAGTAAAAATCATTTTAAATTTTCATTTTAAAATAAGAAATGATTAAATTAAAATCAGATTTCCATATTCGTTCAAATTAAATGTCATAACTTAATTAATTAATTCCAATAATTAATTAATTAATTTTAATCTTTTAATTATTAGTAATTTTAGTAATTCTAAGAATTAATTAATTATCAGTGCAGTAATAAACATGTATTTTAGACGCATTTGTATTTAGGATTGTTATTCAGTTGTATTTTCTTCAGTTTTGCTTGCTTGTAAACATGGAGTTTAATTGGTGTAGCCATTGGAGTTTGATTGATGAAGGCATTAAGCAATTCATCAATAATAGAGAAAAGAAAATAGAAACAAAAGAAGAGAAGGGGACAAAATTGAAAAACAAATTTGTTTCCACCATAAACCAATGTTCCAAACCAAAATCTCTCCATCTTCTTTAATCTTTCAAATCACCCATCAAACCACAATCTTAATGAAAATAGAAAAATCACAGCTCATAACCAACACAGTTACAAAATAAACGAAACCCATATAAGGTAAAGAAATTACAATCGTATTCAAATCTAGTGCCACCAGCTTCTTCCTCGCCAATAACAGACCTTGTTGTTGAAAGCATCGTTGCCCACCACAAATCAGTTGGTTTGTTCCATCTCTATCACCCCTTGGCTCTCTCATATCTAGCAAAATATGAAAATGAGTAAGAAACTAAAAACAGAGAAATAAGGACGAACGATTATGGAAGAATGGTTGCAGAATTTTTGGTATTGAAAATTTAGGGTTGATAGCAACAAGGAATGAGATGAACGATGGTGGGTTTATAATGATTTTGTTAATTTATTAAAATAAAATTTTGTTAATTTATTAAAATAAAATCAAATAGAAAATGTTACTTAATGACGTGGCAACAAGATTTTCAAAATTGGTCAAACTTTTCATTGTCACGTCTTAAGTGAAAGTGCCACATAGCCAAAATTGGGAGGAGACCAAAGAAATCCCAAAAATAATTAAAATAAGGGACCTAATACCTGGCTTTTTTTAAAGAGGGACTAATAAGTTAGAAAAAACATAGAAGGGGGACCAAAACTGCATTTACGCCAAACTAAAAATAAGATGTCTTTCCAACACTTAATGAAGAAGTATTACTAAAATAGATAAAAAAAATCAAAATTCAAATATTAAAAAAGAAAATGATAAATGAAATAAAAATAATAAAAATAAAACTAAATTGAAAAAAATGGTTAAATAAAAATGATTATTTTCTAAAAAAAAAAAAACACTGGTTAAAAACGAATAATCGGACTGGTATCAAAGTGTTCGAAAAAATAAAATGAATACACTAAAATGATTGGCGCGAAATAAACGACTCGAAAAAATACAGCGTTCGGTCAAATTTCGAAATTAATTTTACCCAGTTAAAAGGCTTAAATTGATAAAAAATGTGACCAAAAAGCAATCGAACAATAAAAACGAGCACGCCAGGTTAAACTACGCAGAACATAGATTAATATAACTGACGTCTGCAAGCTCGATTTTAAAACTTTTCGTACACGAAATCTACGCACAGTTGAATTTTAGTTTGACCGATTCAACTGTAAATCCGAGCGGTTTATTCTAGCTAATAATTTGGGCATTAGGCATGATGAAAAACAAGATATATTATACAGATGATGCAAAGTGAAAATAAAGTCAGATGAATACAAGTATTAAAACGCCTGGTCAAAATTTGGGGTATGACAACTGCCCCTATTTAAACTTCTTGGACCTGAAGGTATGAATAGTAATGACTTTTCAGACATTCAAGGTAGAAGAGGATTAAATACTAGAATGCCTAGAATTTTGACCAATTGGAGAAGATGGGATAAATGTAGTGGCATGCTTGAGATGCAAAGGGATGGTATGCTTGATATGTAATGTATGAAATGTGTATGAATGCCTGAAAGACTCTCACTATTTTGGTGAAAAGGGTTTTGTGTATGGTTAAACAACGGTAACAGGTAATGGGGTAATGGTACCAATGCTATGGAAGGTAAGTAGAATAAAGTCGAGATCAATGGATCAACGACCCAAAGGAAGATAAAGAGAAGTAAGATCGACGGATCTGTGGACAGGAAATATGAACAACGGATCTATGACCCAAAGGACGATGAAATGAGATCAACGGATTTATGAATAGGGAATAAGATCAACGGGTCTACAATCCACAAAATGAAGAGAAGCAATATCAACGGATTTGCGACTCAAAGAAAGATCAATGGATCTATGGAAAGGAAAATAGGATCAACGGATCTAAAACCCAAAAAATGAAGATAAGCAATATCAACGGATTTGTGAATCAAAGAAAGATCGACAGATCTGTAAATAGGAAGTAGGATCAATAGATCTACAACCCAAAATGTAAAGAGAAGTAAGATCAGTGGATTTACAACTCATAAGAAAAGATCAAGAGATCTATGTATAGGAAGTAGGATCAATGGATCTACAATCCACAAAATATAGAGAAGCAACATCAACGGATCTGCAACTCAGAGGAAGATCAACGAATCTATGGATAGGAAGTAGGATCAACGGATCTACAACCCAAAAAATGAAAAGAAGCAACATCAACGGGTCTGCAACTCAAAGGAAGATCAACGGATCTATGAATAGGAAGTAGGATCAACAGATCTACAACCCAAAAGGTAAAGAGAAGTAATGTCAACAGACTTACGACTCCAAAGAAAATATCAACGGATATATGGATAGGAAGTAGGATCAACGGATCTACAACCCGAAAGGTGAAGATAAGTAACATCAACGGATTTACGATTCAAAAGCTAGGGAATGGGAAGTAAGATCAATGGATATATAACCCAAGAAAATGAGAGGGGATTAAGATCAACGAATCTAAAAAAATAGGAAGTAGGATCAACAGATCTACAACCGAGAAACTGTAAACAAAAAGATGAATCCACTAGGGGAACAAAGGGTAAATAGAGGGTAAGATCGATGGATCTATGGCCTTGGGGATTGGTTGAAATAAATGTTGGGGAGTGAGCTCGGCATTCTCTACGGGGATGTATTATTGTCATGATTAAAGATTGGTTCAGGATTTTGTGTAGGGTATCAAATCTGGCTTATGCTTTGAATGCATGTTTGAATTAGACTCAGTCTGTTAGGGATATGAAGATATGTGAGCCATGGGTGATGATTGCGCTAAGTATGGTTGAGCTTTGGTTAGGGTCAGTTGATGGTGATTGGGTTTTTTTGAGATTTTACTCTTTGTTGCCAACAAAAGTGGACTTTAAAGGTGAACTTACCAGACAAGAATTAGTTCTAAAAGGTAGACTACTAGACGAGAAATGGTGGCAAAAGTTTAA
This sequence comes from Lathyrus tuberosus, assembly GCA_022829125.1. Lineage (NCBI taxonomy): Eukaryota > Viridiplantae > Streptophyta > Magnoliopsida > Fabales > Fabaceae > Lathyrus > Lathyrus tuberosus. Next base: position 5,661,456 of record JALAZF010000132.1, on the reverse strand, counting down.
GTTGTCAAACAAGAACTGACTTCTTGTTTTTGTATCAGACGGAAACTGACTTTATGGTTTGCCAAACGAGAACTAGATTTTGAAATGGTGTTTACCAGACGAGAACTAGTTTAAAAACTGTCTAACAGACGAGAACTGGTATCTTGAGATGATTTTCCAGACGGGAACTGGGTTTGAAGTGATTTCGGTTACAAGGCATTTTGATGTCAGATTCATATTGTGGGGGTTATCCTCGATGAATGCGATGATACGCATGGCTTTATGCATGAGCGAAGCGACACGACTAATGCATGAGGATGATTTACGCAATGATATGAAGGTTTCTAGAAATGCCCCTGAGGTGAGTAATGTAGAGAAGGTCTTTTGTATATTCTTGTTTGTGAAACGTGATTGGGTGGGGTGATAACATGATTCCCGACACTCACCTTGAACTTGGAGATTACGGAAGAAGTTTGCTTGAGAAACTGTGAAGGCATGGAGAGAATTTGCCCCAATGTAGCTTATCTTGCCCCAGTCTGGATTCTTGGAAGAATTTTCCTTGAAAGGAAGCTTAGAAGCAATTGTACCATAAGATGACTTTGAGAGAGCTTGCCCCAGGATTTTGCGTCATGAAATGATTCGTCCATGATTAACCAACTCTTGGAGTGGTTGTCTTCAATGTACTCTTGAGGTAACTTGCTCGAGAATGAGCGTTGAAGTGACTTAACTTGTGATGACTTAGCGCCACATGGACTTCTCCTTTAATTAAAAGAACCTCTGGGTGGCCTGCCCCTTGCTGGCCAAGTCTTGAGATGATTCTTTCTGATCAACCAATTCTTGAATGATTTTCCCCATAGTCACCTGCTGCTTGGGGACTTGCTTTAGAGTGACTGATTCTATATTCATTGGATGTCAATGCCCCTGATCCATATGACTACAAGGTATTCTTGATTTTGGTTAACTTTGCTGAATAATCCAGTCCTTCTTGAATGCTCCTTGTTGGGATTTCCTTGATGTCAAGTAATGACTTGCAATTAGAAATTGTTCATTCACGAATGGTAACTTTAAATGTGATGTTCATAAAAGTTTTGAAAAAGAGTCATTTATGGGATGATGTGATAGTATGTGACGAGTGGACCATTAGTCCAAACGCAGTGCTGATTTAGCTAATGTGAAAGATATAGCAAGAAGAAGATTATCAAATATGTAGGAGTCAATTTACACAACCTTACTGTAGTATGCTTTTAGAATACACCCTACTTCAATTAGGTCTTTTGAGGGTTGTAATGTGGTCTTGTTCACAGTTATAAAAATAAAGGAAATGAGGCTCAAAATTTGATTGGTACCCACCCCTTCTTCGTGATGTTCTCCAGTCCTACGTTTAGTTAATTCGACACATACATCTTGATTTAATGGTGTAACAGTGGAGATGATGATTCAAGATTCACTTGAAATGGCAGTCACCTTATTTTGTTTTTGATGGATATCAACGACCCTCTGAATTTTGACATGGTGATTTACATGACGTCTTTTCTTTTTTGATCCCTAACTTTTGCATGGACTGATCTTGTTTTTTTTAGTCCACCGGGATTGCCCTAATTTTTACCTAAGTCGCTTCTTAAGGTGTTCGACTTAGCGGGCACTTTTTATTTTTTATTTTATTTTTTCTGTTTTGGGAAGGCTTGTGACTGCCAAGTCATTGGTCATTTGAATTTTGTATGGTTCCTTCGACACGTCAGGATGTGTGTGAAGAATAGGATATGGTTGATCCCAGACGGGATGTTTCATCTTGTAGTTTTGAACGCATAGTCCAATTAACTGAACACTACCCATGCTCCAGGTTAAGTGTAAGGGTTTGGAAATCCGAAAGAAACACTCCTACTTCTAGGCTCGAAGTGGTTAACTAGGGACTAACTCCTTATCTCTCCATTGTTTGGGGTTTAAAACAATGCATGTACATCATCAACAAGATTTTATCTGAAAGCATACCGACAATAATTGTGGGTATTTTGTTATCGTCATCCTCCCTCCAATCATTGCTAAAATAACAGTTTGATAAAGATAGTGGACGAGAGGTATATGGATATTTTTTGTTTTTTTATATAAGTGAAGAAAATGAGCGAACGCGACATGAATAATTCAGAAAATGCATGATCACTTCATTAATATTACCATTCAAAACAACAATGTTTAAAAACAATCAGCATTTAACAGGAAAGAAACTACAAATGTGAATGATAAAAGTTGTCCAACGATTGCCAATGCTGAGGATGTCTTCCTGTCTGAACCACTGGCTTAGAAGATGACTCTTAAAGTCTTCGAACTCATTAGGGTGAGAAGTTGACGTGCACAACCAAGCTTCCTTATAGAAAGGATACGTGCCCTTTGTCAATCAATTGTTGTACCTTGGCTTGGAAAGCTTTGCAATCTTCAGTTGAGTGCCTCATTGATCCTCTATGATATCCACATTGTTCATAGGGATCGTACCCAGGCGGGTACAACTTTGGAACAGGCTTCAGAGACTTGGGAACCACCAACGAGCTTTGAATTAAATGTGGCAAGAGTTGAGTGTATTACATAGGAACTGGATGAAGAAGAGCATTCCTTCTTTCCAAGTTGTTGTGAGGCTTATGCTGATTCTGACGCTGATTTTGATATCCTCGGCCATGGGCTCGTTGATTTGCATGAGGAGGTTCTAAACTTGAAACTCTTTTTATGTGCTTGGGTGTCATCGGAATGAGTAGGGTTAGGTCATTTGAGGGAACTTTTGAGAATTGGCTTTGGTGTGGAAGGAACTGCAGATGACTCGGTGGAAACAGAAAGAATCGGTGGTGGTGATGGTGGTGGCGGTTGATTATAGTGAGGTTGAAAGTTGTTGTGTGTTGTTTTTGTGTTGTGAAGGAAAATGTTGCATGGCGATTTGTGCTTGGTTATGGAAGTGGAGATCGGGTGAGAAAAGAGGGAGTATTAAGAAGCTGTTAATGGTTTTTCTTTTGAGAGTGAGATGAGTAGCAGGTTCTATCAAGTAGAATACATGGTGCAGGGTATGGAAATTTCATAGAGGATGAAAAGGTTTTGAGATAGGGTTTGTGTTGTTATGTTGTGTTACTTGAAAATTTTGATGGCTATGATGTGTGGTTGTAGTGTTTGGTTTTTGGAAATGGATAAATATGATGGAGTAGCAAGGAGATGATGCTAGGCATGAATAAAATGTATGTGTTAGCTGAATATTTATTTTTTCTTCCATTTTTCGTTTTTTGAACAAGATATCATGTGAATATGTGTGTTAATTTTGTGTAGTAAGGTAGATTTGGACGGACGTTGACGAGAAGCTTGGTGCGGAGGTTTCGATTCTTACTGGAAAACGATTTAGGATGTAGTGGTAAGATGTTTTATGGTAATTGGAGGACTGTCACGTTTTTTGTTTGAAGGTGGTAATTTTGGTTTTAGTTGTTTGGTATGAAGAAGATGATAGTAAGGAGTGAGGTGAGGATGCTTGAGAGGTTTGTTGTTGAAGGAGTAAAAACTCTTAATGAAGAGTGAAGGAGTCCCCAAAATGCTTGAGAGGGAGTCTTTTTTTATATTCAAATGGTTGTTTGGTCATTTTTTTCTTTCTCTTCTCTTGTTTTCTGGTCACTACTCATTTTTCTCCCATTCTCTTTTTTTTCTTCTTTTCATTTTCAACTAAATCTTTCTCTTTTTTTTTGTTCTTCCACCTCCTTCTCATTTTCTTCTCGCTCTCCCTCTTTTTTTCTCTCGCATCAACTACAACTCTTTCTTTTTCTAGATTCTCACCAACTCTTATTTCAATCACTCTCTCAGTTCTGGTGTTATTGACTTGCAATGTTATTTGGGATTTGTTGGAGTGTTGGCGGTGAATGTTCCTCCTTGTTGATCAACCAGCTGTTTTGCAATTTTCCATACTTACGTCTCAAGATTTTTTATCGATGCATCTGTATTTTTCTGATTCCCAATAAATAGTTGCATAAAATGATTCAACGTGTCTTCCAACTTTGAAGTTCTATCGGGTTGTGGAGGATTCTAATTGAAATTCTAATATAGAATATGCCTATTTGACGGTCCTGCATCTTGTCTCCAACCTTGACCATAATTTGCATTGTTTATTTGTTGATAGCCCTACTTACCTTGGTGTCATACCCTAATTTTTATCCCTAAGATTCCGCCTTTCTTTGCATCATCTACATATCCTATCATGTCTTTCGTCATGCATAATGCCCAAATTATCAGCCAGAATAAACTGTTGGATTTACAGACGAATTGGTTAAACTGAATGTCAATTGTGCGTAAAATTAGTGGACGGAAAGTTTCAATGTCGAGTGTCCAGACATCAGTTGGATTAATCTATGTTCCGCGTAGTTTAACCTGGCGTGCTCGTTTTAAATTTTTTGACTGCTTTTCGGTCGCATTTTGATCATTCTGAGCCTTTTAACCGAGGAAATTTTATTTTGAAATTTGACTAAACGTTGTATTTTTTTTGAGTCGTTTATTTCGCGCCGATCACTTTGGTGCATTCATTTTATATTTGCGAGCACTTCAATACTAGACTGATTATTCATTTTTAACCGGTTTCTTTTTAATTTTTATTTAATAATTTTTTTAATTAATCAAATTTTTAATTTAGGTTTATTTTAAGTATTATTTTAATTTTATTTATCATATTCTTTTTTTTAATATTTAAAATTTGTTTTTTTATCTATTTTGGTAACACTTAACTCTTAAGTTTGAGAAGTTTCTTTTTGTTTTTTTCTTCATTTTATAGTAACCTAGCATAGCATTGCATTGGGGTACACATACACATTAGAAAAAAAGGAGACCACGTGACTTGTTTTATCTCTCTTGACTTAGATAGAGCCACACAATACAATACACACATTTCTAAAAAATCCATAAGGGCTTTTCCCATCACTTCATAAAACCTGAACATTTCCTTTAAAAAAGAATCTCTTCCTCCCTCTCACGTCCGTTTCCTCTCACAGCATCCAACACCACAACACAAACCATAAAAAACCATAAGCATCAATAAACCTCAAGTCTCTCTCACATTTCCAAGGGGGAACCAAAAAGAAAAAATATATAGAAAGAAGGATGAGACACTTTCAAAAAGAGGAGAAGGGATGCTTTCTCATGTTACTTGTTCCATTCAGTTTACCATTCCCTCCATCTAATGTCCACCACGCCAACATCTTAAAAAAACAAAAAAAACAAAACCACGTATCCTTTCTCTCTCACATTAAATTCTCAGATAGACCCACACCCTTTCAAGCCATCTTATACCTTGGCTCTATCTCATTAAGGAAAAAAACATTATTTTCTCATAGAGACCTCATCTTCCATTGATATATTCTGCAGACCAACATACAACATCTTCACCATGACGACACCGAGGTAGCAACATTTCTACAGAATCTAAACTCAATGTCAAACTCGCCTACATAACAGCAACGTTTTAACGATTCACGCACCACTTCGACACGTAACATCACAACAGCAACTCGACAATCCAACTGAAACTCATCTGCTCTCAAAACTTTCGCCGAAAATCACCATTTTCGCAACAACAACGTCAAGCTCGATCTCACTTCCGCCTTCTCTCTCGCTTAACCACCATTCCCGATGCACAACCAGTAACCACTCCTGTTACGAGAGTTCGAAAGTTTTTCGTTGAAACTACACTACAGCAACATCATTTCGAAATCACCTTGTCGGTAATCTTTTGACTTCAAATAGCCTATGTGTTTGTATTGTTTAAGCTTGCATTGTGTACTTATTATTTTATTTTGTGTTCATTTTGGTATTTGTTTTAGCTATGTATCATGTTCTCTTTTATGGGTGTGATATTAATATAGCATTTGGAGCAAATTTGTTTTTTTTACTGTTGTGTGTAGGACTGTAAATGGGTCTCTAAAACCGAGAACCGGTCCATAAACCGGCCCAATAGAACCGGACCAATTGACCGACCGAAATCTACTCGGTTCGGGAATGGATAATTTTTTTTATCTGATGTCGAAAATGGATACTATATTGGATACTTTTGTCGGATACCCGAAGTAACGGTCCAGTTTCGATCCAAAAAAAATTACCCATTACTGTTTTGATACGGTCCTGGATTACCCGGTTACTATTTCGGTCCGGTTCTCGGGATAGCAAATATCCGGACCGAACCGAAAACAGCCCTAGTTGTGTGTATGCCATTGAAGGTACCGACGTGGCCATTCTATTCATTGCCTATTTTCTTTTTTTTTTCTTTCTATTTTTTTAATATATTTAAAATTCCAAAATCTATTCCTATTAGACTATGGTTGTTGGGCTAGAGGGTAATATTTTTTGAAGCCCACTTAGTTTAGATTTTAATTTATTTTCTCTTTTCTAGTATTTTCTTTTTACGACTTTTTTTTTTAAATTCTATTTAATTTTAATTGTTTACATCATATATTCTAAAAAGATAAAAAACTTTGTTAATATGTATTCAATGCTTTTTTTTTTTTTAATTTGTATAATATTAAAAATATAAAAAAATATGTTATAATTATTAATTGCTTTAAATATTTTTATTTAATATTGATTAATTAAATTAATAATTAATCTTATAAAATTTTTATATTTAACTTAATTAATAATTCTTTCGTTGCCCGATTCTATCTTGTGATCAATGCTTCCACGTCTTAGTCTCGATTATCTTTGATTAATTCTTGATGCTTTTCTTGATGAATCTGAATTGTGATGATGTTTCTTCTTGATGCTTTATCTATTTGAGCTTTTGATGACTACATGATGCTTTTCCATGTACGTTGTTGATTCTATTTTGTTGTTTTATCATACATGATGCTTTGCCATGTGTACTTTATTGATTCTATTTGTTGTTTTATCATACATGATGCTTTACCATGTACTTTGTTAATTCCATTTATTGTTTGATCATACTCGATGACTACATGATGTTTTTTCATGTTCCTGTTGATTTCATTTGTTGCTTGCATTTATGACCCAATCCAAGGGAATGGAGTGTGTGTTGACTTATTGTCATGTGCATGTCCATTGTATGTTTGTTGCTTTGCCTTGACCATCCTTATCCTTTATCAAACAATTTTAGCCAAAGCATAAATATTTCAAGAGGTTCTTGTATAGTACTATAGATGCTTAGGGTGCTAGTACCTTCCCTTAGTATAACCAACCCTTGTACCTTTGATCTCTCTTTATTGCTTAGCTTTTAGCCTTGCTTTTTGCTTTGCATGTTTATTATGGGTTTTGTTCGATCTTTTCACCATTCCCTTGGAAAAGTAAAAGTTCGGTGGTGATATCTCTTTTTTTGCGAGTCAAGCTAATCAATAGCTTTGGTCTCTGATTCTCACCGCGACACTTGGTATGGTGTTTGCCTTTGTTGCTAATTCCCTAAATAGTTAACTTCTTCATTGGCTGGAGGAAAAAATTGGTTGCATGGTCACTAGTACAAAGTTTGCAAAAAGCTGTATGTTAAGGTTTATTAGGTGCCTCCTGCATTTGCTTCAGCTGTTGTAGAAGTTTTGAGAGTTGCTTTGTGAGATCTTCCATGGTTTGTGTGAGTAACTTATTATGAGCCAAGATCGCATCATTAATTCCTAACTTAAGAATGTCAGCTTTCTGTTGTGATGAACCTCTGTTATAGTGGACCTGCTGATCATTGAGTGTTAATTAACCAATGATAGTCGTTGCATCCTTTTCACTCTTGGACATTAACGAACCACCTATAGTTACGTCTAACAAAATTTGGCTTGTGAATGAAGTTCATTGCGGAAAATGTGAATTTGTGTAAGATCGTCAAAACCATGATTAGGACATTTTCTCAACATAAGCTTGCAACGCTTCCATGATTCACAAAGCGTTTATGTAAAACCTTGAGCAAATACGGTAATTGCGGTCTTTGTATCCCTGAACTTGTTGTGCAAAAGAACCTATCAAGAAACTTTTCCTCAAGGATATTCCAGTTGTTCATAATCTGAATCAGTTGGCCTGGATACCAATCTTTCGCTTTACCAATCAAATAATGAGGAAATAGTCCCATAAATACAGCTTCTTCCTCTGCTTCAGAGGCACCAAAAGTACCGGCAAGTTCGTATAACTTTGTGAGATAAGTGTATCGATCTTCATGATCGAGACTAGCAAAAGGATTTGCATAAATAATTTGAAGCAATCTCGTCTTCGTCTCTATTTGCCTGACATTTGTAGGAGTTCTGGCCATGTGAGCCAATCGTCTCGGGCATTTGTGACATGGAATTCTTCCAACTTCGGTCTGGTTGTTGTTGATAACATGTCTGGTGTGATCGTCGGGCTCAACCATGACTTTCTCTTGTGGAAAAGAAGAAGAAGTTGAAGTAGAAGTTCCTTCTTGTTACTTCTTTGCTTGGCTAGTTGTTTGAGTTTTCTGCTTTTTCTATTGTTTCTTTGAAATGTTCTTTCGATATCTGGATCAAAAAGCAGTTGATCTTTCGGTGTTTTACCTCGTATAAACAGAATTCACAACCTAACCAACACTGGTGAGCAACATGATGGGTAAAAATATATATGTACAATATCAACAAATGCAAAATTGCTTAAAACAATAAAAATCGTCGTAATGCTTGTAATATCTAAATGTCAGTCCGCGGCAACGGCGTCGTTTTGATTTTTAGTAATCAAAAGTAAGTATTTTGTTTATCATATCCATAGGGAGTAGTGCGATATTAATGTCGTTCAAAATATAATACAGTTTGAAGTGGAGAACTGCCAATTTGGTCACTTGTAAAAAGTAATGTAATGTAAAAAATGATAATTGATAAATGAAGTTTCAGAGATATGACAACTTGCTGGGATTGGGATTCATTCACCAAATGCGTACGTAGTTTACTAATCACCTATACATAACCTAAATATTAATCATTATCCTCATGTATCACTCACAACAGTGTTTATGTCTAAACTCCTGATGAGATTTCTACCGTATTGTTTAATCGATGATTTCTCAATCTATTAAACAATCTAGTAGCATTAAGATTTGATACATGATGTGATTGATTAACCCTAAATCTATGTCTAATATTTAGATTTTAACAGATTGTTATCTTAGATCAAGATTCAAATCGTATTTCTCAATAACAATTCTAATATATGAAGTTTAACAGTAAAACAAAGATAACAATGATAATTTGATGAATAACTATATTATATAATGTTGTAATCAATAAACATACATACAATGTTGATGAATTACATCCAATCAAAACAAGAATTAATATTTTGCTACTCAGCCTCATGGTAGCTTGATTACAAAAGAGAAGAAATAAAGATGGATGAGCATCAACAATGATTTCCCAACGATTGATGCGTATCCAGCTTGTACTCTTCAAGTTTCACTTTTACTCTCTGTCTATCTCTATGGTATTGTGTCCTCTCAAGTTCCAAACCTTTTTCTCTATGTTCTTATCCTATTTATAGTGTTTGTGCCATGTTGATCTCGCCTGGTAAGTTGTTGCCTCGCCTGACGAGCAACGTTTCTTCAATGTTGAAATTTTCTGGCACATACAACACACGATGGTGATTATGATGTCTTAACATTAGAGTACAAAGTCATGACGGATGTCTTGACATCTGGATACTTAACACAACAACTTTATCAAACTGTAAAATTATGTAGAAATAAATGCAGAATGATAAATAACACAATTAATTGGTAACCTAGTTCGGTGCAACATCACCTACATCTGGGGGCATCCAAGCCAGGAAGGAAATCCACTATGATAGCATTAGTTCAATGCTAAACTGCCCCATTTACAACTTCTCGCCTAATCACTACCTTGTGCTACTTCTACCTAGAAATCGCCATCTAGATATGAGATCCCCCTCTGACTTCCTAACAAGCAGTTATAATCCCAATGACCATGCCTAGACAAACCAAAAAGAAAGATGTACCCTCTTTCTACTACAATACTTTGGTAAAGACTCTTGACCAAAAATAATACTCAGTTTTGCTTCACAGCTTCAATAAAGGACAATACTCAACTCCTTTGCTTAAAATCTCTAGAGAGAGAACAATATATAATCAACAATATTCTACCACAATGTATCAAACGATACAAAGGGTGACTTACAAAGTCACACACAAGAGACTCTCAAAACCTAAGTTTCTAAAACTTTCCCTAGTTTTTACAAAAGTGAAAACCGTGAATACATTAGGTTTAGATCTTCTTTAAATAGCCTTCAGACCTACTGGACTTGGGCTTCTTGAGGCGCAATTCATTAGGAATCAGCTTGGAATCACAAACACAATTTCCTGCACAAAAATAGGAACAAAATACAAAGTTTCCTAAAAAGACTCAAAGATCCTTTTTCAGAAAACCAAAACAATCTGTCAAAACAGAAGTTCCCAAAATATCCTTCCTTGGATAGCGCGTACGTGTGAATCAGAACATACTCAAAGATCACACTCAAAATACCAAAATAGTCATGCCCTAACTATCTGGTATAACATGTCTTGGAACATGTCACAACATCATGAAGAACATGATGTATGACTGTCATGGAAAGAACAACAGGTTTAACATCTTGCTAACATCATTATGTTTTACCAAAATGCAACCAATCCAAAAGTCACAAAACTTACAAATGTGAAGTTTCAACCACATCATCACCTTAAATACCCTTGTCTCGCTTGGCTAGAAAATGGCTCTCCTTGCGATCTTCCTCATTGCAACCTCACTGTTATACCCCAAATTTTAACCCTTAGATGTCATAACATCTTGCACTTGCATTTAGGTTTCAATCATCTATGAATTGTTAACTAACCATCATATCTTGCTAGTTTGTTTCTTTTATGTAAATATAGGGTTTGCATAAGAAGAAGGACAAGGTTATTAAGTCAAGTTCTCACATGTTTCAAAGTCTCCTAGGACACTCCTTGGTTCCATCACCAGTGTTCACTAGATGATTAAGTTTGCTAGTTTGAAGTCATCTATTCGAGAAAGCCAACTGAGGCTCCAAAGTTCAACCACTTGGTCTTAAAAACTAATCATGAGGTTCTCAAATCATATGCCATGACCTCTTATGCTTGGATCAAGAGAAATCAAGAAGAGACCTTCAGATTAAGAGTCGTGGAATTAAGGTTTTAACCTGAAGAACCACAAAGAATCTTGGTGTGATCAGTCAATGCCTTGATTGGTTCATTAACCAATTGAGCTCACATACATCCAAGCGATCTTATTCAACAAGAAATCAAGAGTGTTTGACCCCATCACAGGTACAATGAGCCTCAAAGTTCATCTGACCCCATATTAGGGTTTTCTTCAATGGAAAGTCGATTGTGCCTTAATTCATGGTCAAAGCAAGATCCCAAACCATGGGACATGATCCTTTGTATTCATATATATATATATATATATATATATATATATATATATATATATATATATATATATATATATATATATATCTTTGGAACTCATCTAAGGTATTGGAGAAGTTCAAAGTTACAAATTCATTGAGGATCGCACTATGGAATTCATCTGACCTAATTTTCATTTGACAAAGTCAAGCCTTTGACTTTTGATGCCTTGACCCAAGATGAAACATTCAAGCTATATTCCATCAAGACATGTTAGATTCTTGAGTTAGAGCATGATAAATCACCATTTGAAAGGTTTCTTGCAAAAAGGGCAAGGTTTGGTTCTTAAATTTTTTCTAAGTGTGGAAGAATTCACTCCTTGTGCAAAATTGGAAAAGTCATAACTTTCAAACCACACATCTAATTTTTGTGACTCAAAACTCAAATTGAAGCTCTCATCATAAGCTTCAAAACATATTAGAGGGTCCTTCTTCAAATAAGGATTGATTTTTAAGTTTGGAGGCTTGGAAGTTCAAGGCACTTAAATACTTCGTGAATTTTCACTACTTTTTGCCCTAATTTTCAACCAACTTCAAGACCACTTTTCACTAAGATCCTTTGAGAATTTGGAGCATTCTTAAACATGAAAGTTGTAGAGGGCATTTGGGGCTTTCCAAAAAGTACTAGAACTCCCCAATCTATAGAGGGAGCTGAGAGTTTCGAAGAGGAGAAGTTTGAGGTCCATTTCTTGAATTTCAAGTTACCAACATATGCATAATGATTCATAATCTCTCTTAATCACCAATTGCCTCACCTTTCTGATGTTTAGAAGCAAGGTTAGTGTATTTTGGACCTCTTCCACGAGCTACACAAGTTACAACATTAAAATGCATTAGTTTATGTTAAGTAATGCAAGTTGAGGCAAAAAGAGAGAAACTTTTCACAAGGAAGCATGGTTATTCCAACTTTCTGGCAGCATAGAGCCTTGTTCCAATCCAATAAATATAGCTCAATAGTCCAAACACTATTCATGACCATTTTCTAGAGAGCTTATAGCCTCATGACTCAGCAAGCCAGCTTTCACGAAGGAAGTTGCAAGAAAGGGTGTTTTTGGCAAGTTGTGATTTCTGACCATGCCTTCACTCCTCCACTTTTTCTATAAATAGAGGATCAATCCTCATTCCAAAATACACCAGAATCACCCCAAGATCAGCTGATTACTCTCTGCATTCTCTCACTCACTTTTTCTTGCAAATTTGCAAGAACATTGCCCCAGGTCATTCCACTCGTGCATTTCACAAACCTACTCCACAAACCACCTATATACATCCATTAGAACTCATTCCAACACCTGGAAAAGTTCTGTAACACCATATACACCATACACCATTTTTAACCTCCATTGTTGCAAGAAGAATCGTGGCTTGTGTTTTCCAACTGATCCAGCTATCCAGACAAGTTCTAAAAGACTCAAGGAAGCTGAGAAGGGGGTTTTCTTATATCTGTAGTAGCTAAAAAGAAGCCTTGGACTTTCTCCAAGAGGTAAGGTTTTTCAAATTTTGAAACTCGCATGTTCATGTATTGTTCTATGCTCATTTGATTGTTAAAATGTAGTATGCTTTGAGCTTTGTTATTCTGAATGTATGCCTGCTTTGTTTTGTTTGAATATCACATGATATAGCTTACTGAATAAATTTGATGTTGCACTGTTAAGTGTTGATTTGTGAGTCGTGTGTTTATTTTTATTGTGAGATGAGGTGATATTCTGATTCCTCGTGAACTTTACTTCTTGAGATTTGGTTGAGAAATGAGTGAGATAGAGAGAGAGGAAGTTCTGGACATTGTTGTTGCTAGGGCACGAGTGAGAGGGAGAGAACGAAGAAGATGATGGTGATATGGCACCCAGTCAGCCTGATGTGGCGCTGAGGTGCCCATTTTGGTTGGTCCTTAAAATAAAAATAACTGAAGGCGTATAATGTTTGGATGTAATAGCCACCCCAGTGGTAGAAACCTTGCCGTGCCTTTCCCTTTCGCCTGCCTTGCCTGGGTTCGATCCTGCGGATCAACCCTTTTGCATTTTTTCTGATTTTTCGCTTGTTTTGTTATATTATTGTGTGTTTGCATCATTTGTTCACTACGCGCACATAGCTCAGATGGTGTATGTTTTGTGATTGAGTCTCCAAGGGCGTGGGTTCAATACCTACATGAGACACTTCCTTTCTTTTTTAATACATGTTTCATTTAATTTTTATGGTTTGTGCCTTAATTTCAATTGATCATAACTTGTTCATTTTTTTTCCTTTTTGACCCATTCTTTTTGCAAATTGTTCATTGAAATGTCTATTTTTTTATGGTAAAAAGAAATTGTCCAAAATGTTTATTTATGAGACATTTGTGCATGTTGAAAGTGAAGGACCATTTTAGGATTTTTATGAAAACTTCTTTGATCTTTTGGTTCTTTTGCCTTGATTCATTGGTTTTTCCTTGATTATTTGAAGCCTAAATGCATGTTGTTTGAACCTTGTATGATGTTATAACATTGTATGTCACTTGATTGACTTTGATCCCATGATGTTTAATGTGTTGTTTACATGTAATAGTCTTTGCAAATACCTTGTTCATACCATGAGATCTTGTTAGATCATTTACCTTTATGACATGAAATTATTTGACCAAACATATGCACATGTATGCCTTGAATCTTTGATACCATGTTTAAGTTGTTCTTAAAGTGTTTATACGCCTTGGATTGTAACCTTGAATGCATAAACCTTGTGATGTTGTCACCCTCTCAAATGCATGTCTAAAAACCAACACTCTTGTATGGTTGTTACCTATTTATCCACATGTTCAGACTTGTTCACATGATACCTTTAATACATGTTTGTTTATGTTTACATGATTGTTTGTTACACATGTATGCTTATGAGCTTGTTGTTTGTTACCTCCTCCTTGTTGAACTTTATCCATAAGAACTTAGTCATTGTTTGCTTATGTATTGTAACATCTTTGTTTCATATATTGCTTGGTTGTCACCATTAGTATGTATATCGCCATGTGAAGTTTTTTTTGGTTATTACCTTAAACCCTTTTGAAATAAACTTGACTTTGAGTGTTGTTACATTCCTATGCTTTGCTTTGGTTCTTACCATGCTCATGTTTTCATCTTGTTTTATATGTCTGTTACCTTGAACTTCTTTAAGTTTCCCCTAAGTAAGGCTAAGCTCTTTAGCTCTCCTCCTTAACCCTCTTTGTTCCCCTCCTTCCAAAGGAAAGACTCTCTATTGACCTCAAAGTCATAGATAACTCATTTACCATCTTGGCCTTATTAGAGCCATCTCCCTCTTTGGCCTCATTAGAGCCACTTACCTTGACTTAGGTTTCACCTAGAGTTCTTCAACTCTATGTGAGCATCATCATCATGATGTTCCTTTCCCATTGGCCTTTTTAGAGCCATTCACCTTCAACTTAGAATTAAGTTAGAGTTCTTAAACTCTATGTGAGTTTCATCACCATGAGTATTCACTTCTCCTTTACAACTTAGACCTAGAGAGTTCTTTAACTCTATATGAATATTATACTCATTCCTCTTGGAACTTTGACCATAGTCAATGGTTCCTCACCCTTAGATAGGTGAACTACAGTTGCTCTGATTCTTTAGTCAGGATACGTATACACAAGATGCGACGTCTTGGAGAGCATACTTAGTACATACCCCTAGGCCTTTACCTTTAGAACTTTGGTCTTCACCATAGGTCTTTACCTTACCTTTAGCAGATTCCTTTAACAAGCAAACATAGCATAACACAAACACAAACAAGAGGTTCATGTAGAGTACTACAGATACTTAGGGTGTAACACCTTCCCTTAGTATAACCAACCCCCGAACCCCCGATCTCTTAGTTGTGTATTCACCTAACACACTTAGTGTAAGTTCTTGTAATTGGCTGGAATTTTGTTAAAACAATGTTGATGTTATGGTGGATGTTGCAACATGAGCTTCTAACAGTATAGGTATGTCTTAGCTAACATTCTGGTTTATTGTTGAAGAGTTAAAGTACTGAAGAGTGTTGTCACATGCGATGTCTTAACATCACTATACCAGAACATTAAAACATCAGACAGTTATGTGATTAGGGTTGCACGTGTTTCTGGTGTGATTGAGAAATTCTACTAAAGAGATTCACAGAATATAGGCGAAGATCAAGGGAGAGATATATTATGTTACAATCAGTTATGAAGATCAATTTGTTGCGCATTAAAGCATAAAGATATGGAGAATATTCAGAGTTAATAATTGAAGATTTAATTGAAGATATGATAAGATTTGAAGGCCCAAATCCAGTTGGATTATATTATAAATAGAATGCTTGTAACCTAGAAGAGGTGCGGGTCCAAGATGTAGATCTTTAGGGCTTTGTCAAAGTGAACCACTCGGGTTGTGAGATGGTCACTATGGTTACCTCAGAAACCTGTAGGTAATGAGGTTGGGTTTGTTCTTGGAGGAAGCTTTGAAGCAACTCCAAGGGTTGTCATGGAAGTGTGTCTTCTGGTTTTCTGTGTTAGAAAAGTCATTGGTAAACATGCTGTTGATGTAGTGACAGTGTAGTTAACTGCTAGACATCATTGTGATGATAGGAAGTGAGATGGAGTCTCTTACCTAGGGAGGACTTAGGTAGAAGGGTCATTGGGTAGTGATTAAATTAGGTAGATTGTCAACTGGTCTGTTGAGTCTGTAATTTGATACTACTAATAGTGAACTTCCTTCCTGGCTTGGTATGCCCCCAGATGTAGGTTGTTGAACCGAACTGGGTGAACAATTCAGTGTGTTTTTACTGTTTCTATTATTGCCTTGTTCAGCAGATTGCGATGTTGTGACATTGCACAAAGACATCACACATCTGTACCAGAATTTCAATTGGTATTAGAGCGGGCATCCTGTCTGTTTCTGGATGAGATCTAGGGAAGATACTTTCTGGTTCATGAGCAAGGAAGATAGTTTTGCTGAGTTGGTGTATGGACTTGGTCAATTCATAGAGATGATCCCTTGAAGTGGAGGATGAACTGTTCAGGACAGGGTGTGTATTGGACCTGTCTATTGTTATCAGGCTTGTAACTTTGGTGGTGAACTAGTTTCAAACCTATGTTGTCCTGGTGCACATGGAGTGTCGTGTTTGTACAGGGTTATCATGTTTTGCCTGAAGTTTGCAAAGGAGTTTTCTGGTGTGTGTTCCGCTGCATATATTTATCTGATGGAAAATTCCTGGTGGCTTTGTGTTCTCCTCTGAAGATGTATCACTTGGTGAGGTGATACTTAATGATATCTTCAACTAGCGTGTTAGAGTTGCCAAAGATACTTATGGTTTATCCCAAGTCCACTCATAAAGGAACTCTTATATGAGCTTGTTGAAAAGGGGTCTGAAGAAAGTTAGAAGCGTTTTTTTTGCCTCCAAAGTCAATCTCTGGGGTGTGTTAAAGGCAGAGTGTGACATAACAGATGCTTGGGGCTAAACAAATATGTTGATCACGTCTGTTTGGAACCTACTCCTGACTTGGAAGAGGAGGCATCTGAGAGGTATGGAGATTCATCAAGAAAGAAGCTGAGCTTAATATGTCAATCAGCCTTTGGTTAATTGGAATTGGTGTTTGCATCAGCCTTGTGGCTGGAAGGATCTGAAGAAGATGGAGACAAAGCAAAAGAGTATCACTGTCAAAGTTTTCATGCGGGAGTGAAGATCTTGATAAGTTATCTCTTAAGCTTAGTTGTGGTAACCTAATGAGGATGGCATCAAAGGTTTGAAGATTCTTGGAAGATGAGAGTATGCTGGGTCATGTGACTGGTGATGTTGAAACATTATGCTCACGGTGAAGTATCAGGTCAAGCCACTTACCTAACCTAATGTGGGATGGATTAGCAAAAGAAGGATCAATCAGTGCCTCAGGTCTGCAGAAAAAGGATGTCAGACTAGATAAAATGTTGTATCTTGCATGACAATAGTTGAATATTTGTCTGCTTTGGATAGAGTTGTGCAGTCAACTGATGACAATATACATTGATGGGAGACTGTGTATTTGTCTGAGGTTAAAGTATAGGGCTGCAGAAGGGTTAAGAATTTACTTTATGAAAGTATTTTCAAGGTTTAAGCGTCCTGGAGTTTGATCAAATGGTCCAGTTGATGGAGCATTTCAAGAATCATGGTGATGATGTCTTGGTGGGTGGCAGAGGTTCTAACATGTGTTGGGACATTATCTGGGTGGATATCCTTGGTGAAGGATGATTAAGCTCTGATTCAGAAGCGTGGTGCCTAAATTATGCCTGAGGAGCGTCTACATAGTCATACGGGAGGATGATGAAGTAGAAGGTCTACCTTGGATGGAAAATGTAGTTCAGGTTTTGATTGGAAGTCTGAAGATGGAGAGCATGGTAAGGAATGAATGCCTGTGGAAATAGAGAAATGGTGTAAAGTCCAAGACCAATTCAAGGAATGAATGCCTGTGGAAATGGAGAAAGGGACAATGGTGCCAAAATGCATGTGCTCAGCAAGTATGCTCAAATGTTCATCCTCATCTATAGCATTAGTGAACCATGACAGGGGGAATACTTGTCTATGGATTTTGGCTGCAAAGGTATATATATTGTGAAGATTGCATTGATTGGTTGAATCTTGTGAGGAGATAATGTCAGATAACATGTTATGACATTAGGCTGTTGGATGGCATGTGGGTGTGGACATAAATGGCTCTACCCTTGTGAAGCTAATTGTTTAAATCATATGTGCACATGCTTCTGAGGAGGAGTCTGAAGGACAGCTTTGTTTGTGGAAAATTTGCGCTTCTATGCAAGTTTTGGAAGAACTCAGTAGGGGTTTGTGTTGATGGAAGGTGTTCGTTTTAGGGGGAGAATGATATTACTGAAGCTTTTGGTGTTGGGACTTAGTTTGAAGCAAATTGGAAAGTTGTTTACATGAGGATTTAGTGTCTTGTATAGCTGTGTATATGGAACAGAAGTAAACCAGAAATTTATTGCATTGATGAAAGCTTACAAGATTAGTAGAAACAACAAACAAAGTGTCTAAAGATTATCCCAACCCCCAAATCAAGAAAAGTCTTCCAATCTTCATCCCATTCATCATCAGATGCTTGAAGCTGCACTTGTGTTTTCTTGATAATCTTCATCCTGGTTTCTGATGTCTTGCGTGTTCTTGTTGCTCCAGAAGATGCTTCAGCTTTGGACAGTGGTGTGTCCTTCAACTTCTGAGGATCTGGCTTCTTGTCCTCTTGCATATGCCTCTATGCT
The DNA here is from genome assembly GCA_022829125.1 of Lathyrus tuberosus. NCBI lineage: Eukaryota > Viridiplantae > Streptophyta > Magnoliopsida > Fabales > Fabaceae > Lathyrus > Lathyrus tuberosus. The sequence goes on along the minus strand of JALAZF010000132.1, from coordinate 5,642,830 downwards.
GCATTCTTGTTAGACTGACTCATGTTTCCTTCCTTGGTGTGCTGATAGGAGCTAGGAGGTTTGGTATTTATAATGGATAATATGGCATTGTTTGTATCGTCTGACCAATCAGAGTAGTCTTTGGTGTGGGAATCTATTTTTCTTGAGAACCTGCTTTTCTTGACATATTGGTTACCAGAACTTCGTGCTTGGTGCCTGGGTAGAAGTGGTCATAGTAGGATGAGGCTAGGTCTTGTCTAGTGGTCTGATGGTATAACTACTGGGGCTGATTAAGTGGGATGGTCTTTTGTCTCGTGCTGATGTTCTACATGTTGTTACAACATTATGGTTGGGTATGTACCATACTTATGGAGTTTGAAGAAGCAGCATTATTGTCTGAAGTGGCAGCTCTGACATAGTGTGGATTAGAATGGGCAGATTCTAATCTAGATGGTAAGTAGTTCAGGAAATACATGGCTACTTTCATGTTGAAGACTTCATTAGGAGCTGGTGAATGTAAGGACAGAAAGGTGTTTATCTTGTGTGAGAAATTTCCAATCAAATGGGCTTTTGTCCTTTGGACTTGGCATATCTTGTACCTAAAATCCCCATGAGGAATGTGGCATTATTGGTGGGATATCATGAAGGGTGTTGAGTGTAAGACTGATTACTATAGCCTATTACAGCATGTGTACTGATCAAACTTGTGCAGTGTGATGATGGGACCTGTTATAGCTGTGTGAAGATAGTGCCGATACAGGAGAGGTCTGAAAAGAAAAAGTGGTGTACTGGTTGATGGTTGGAAGCAATCCAGAAAAAGTTGTGAGAAGTTGTATCAATACCCTTTAGATAAGAAGATGTGTTTGTAAAGTCTTGGGTTAATGAGCCAGCAGACAATGTCTGAAGAGATGTCAGAACATGATATAGGACATGTTTTTCTTGAGCCAAACAGGGAAGTATTTTGGACGGTGGTGTTAGGATAAAGTGAAACACGTGGCTTCGAATATGCATGAAGCGTTATTGGCCTAATTTATGGTAAGATTCAGTTGTGAAATAATTAAGGCAGTCAAGGCAGTTTTTGGAAGATAGGCATTGAATTTGAATACAGTTTTTGATACCTAAAATAGCGTTTGTTTGACCAAGAACATTGAACATATTCGAAGGCTCGTTAATTTCTAAGTTACTGGTCAGCTATTTATAGGGGTTTTCAGTTCTCCTTCAGCTAGTGAGTGTTCTAAGTCATATGGGGTTTATTCATATTTGGGTGAGCAATTACTGGGTCTAGTTCTGTGAGGGGTCCCTTTGCCAATTTGTGGCTAAAAAGGGGGAGAAAGGAGAGGATCTGGCTAAGTTCCTTGTGCAGATGTTATGCCTGGAGTCTACAGTTTCTAATGCAGCAGAAGAAGAGGGTACATCCCTGAGTTGGTGTTGAGTCTTTTTGACTTGTGTCCTGAGTTATGAACACAGTTGTGACTTGTGTTCTGAGTTACCTGGGTTAACTGAATGGCACTTCTTAAGTTTCCTCTTATGCCATGGTCTAAACCCAGTGTCTGATCAATGATGGTGTGCAGAATTATCTTATGCGACCATTAGTCTTTGATGAATGGACTAACATTTCTTTTCTGGGGGAGTCTTCCACAATGATTCCGGGTCTGAGTTGAAAGGAAAAAGAAATGTGTTGTATTAAGGGGGAGTGTCTAAAATCTTCTTCCTCATGTACACCAGATATCTGTAATCTGAGTGCAAAACTTCGGGACTTTCTACTTCTTCCTCCTGATGTGCTGCCTAAAGTGATTGTGGTGGGCTGTGCTGCCAAAAGAAGGTGTCAGACATGATGTCTTAACATCATTCAATTATTCCCTAGAAGATGGATCTCCAGGATTGCTACGCTCAGTAGCTACTGATGATTACTGTTAGGATCAGTGGTTACTGATATCTACTGACAGTAGTATAGAGTTGTAATTACTGCTGTAATCTGAGTTGTAATGGTTATATAGTTGTTTTAGCCAAAATTATCCAAAGGGGGAGATTGTAAGTTCTTGTAATTGGCTGGAATTTTGTTAAAACAATGTTGATGTTATGGTGGATGTTGCAACATGAGCTTCTAACAGTATAGGTATGTCTTAGCTAACATTCTGGTTTATTGTTGAAGAGTTAAAGTACTGAAGAGTGATGTCACATGCGATGTCTTAACATCACTATACCAGAACATTAAAACATCAGACAGTTATGTGATTAGGGCTGCATGTGTTTCTGGTGTGATTGAGAAATTCTACTAAAGAGATTCAGAGAATATAGGCGAAGATCAAGGGAGAGATATATTCTGTTACAATCAGTTATGAAGATCAATTTGTTGCGCATTTAAAGCATAAAGATATGGAGAATATTCAGAGTTAATAATTGAAGATTTAATTGAAGATATGATAAGATTTGAAGGCCCAAATCCAGTTGGATTATATTATAAATAGAATGCTTGTAACCTAGAAGAGGTGCGGGTCCAAGATGTAGATCTTTAGGGCTTTGTCAAAGTGAACCACTCGGGTTGTGAGATGGTCACTGTGGTTACCTCAGAAACCTGTAGGTAATGAGGTTGGGTTTGTTCTTGGAGGAAGCTTTGAAGCAACTCCAAGGGTTGTCATGGAAGTGTGTCTTCTGGTTTTCTGTGTTAGAAAAGTCATTGGTAAACAAGCTGTTGATGCAGTGACGGTGTAGTTGACTGCTAGACATCATTGTGATGATAGGAAGTGAGATGGAGTCTCTTACCTAGGGAGGACTTAGGTATAAGGGTCATTGGGTAGTGATTAAATTAGGTAGATTGTCAACTGGTCTGTTGAGTCTGTAATTTGATACTACTAATAGTGAACTTCCTTCCTGGCTTGGTATGCCCCCAGATATAGGTTGTTGAACCGAACTGGGTGAACAATTCAGTGTGTTTTTACTGTTTCGATTATTGCCTTGTTCAGTAGATTGCGATGTTGTGACATTGCACAAAGACATCACACATCTGTACCAGAATTTCACTTAGGGTTTTCTTTCGATCTTTACCCTTTCCTTTGGATAAATCAAAGCTCGGTGGTGAATTTGAAAGATGTGTGATTCAAGTTAATTAATAGCTTAATATCCAATTCTCACCGCAACAGAAATGGCGACTTCACTTGGGAGTGTTATATCCGAGGGTTAAGCCTATCTTGTCTGTGTTTGTATTATATATGTTTTGATTACTTGATTTGTATATATCTGTATATTTCCTTGGGATCTTCTGTTTGGCAGGGTGCTACTTTTGAGTGGTGAGATAAGTCCTAACCCGGACTTGAGATACACATATGATAGGATTGTGGTGTAATCAATAGTCAGCTGTTGGGAGTAGTCCTAACAAGTTTGGCATATGATGACCACGCTCAGTTGAGGCCCCTTTGGGATTATTGATGTCTTATGTGAGTAGTCGCATTGATCTCACTCTTTCCGACCTAGGAGTCCGTGATACTGAGGACCGTAGTTACCTTTACTCCACTTGGCCTTTTTAGGACGTAGTGCGATGGCTATGAGGGAGTAGTCCCAAATAGTTGATACGCGATACTACACTTAGACGAGTTTATCTTGAGAATATTATTAACCCGCGTGAGTAGTCACGTAGGCCGATAATATCCGAAAGATTTATCTATGACTCTGAGAACTTTTAGAACCTTGTTCTACAGTTGATAAATCTCTAGTACGCACCTATTGAAATGGGTAGACCATGGTTCCATGCATGAGACCCCTAAACCTAGGACCTGTGTGCTTTTTGATTGTGTGCATTTGTTTATGTTTGTGCTTATGTGTTTTGTGCATTGCATACATCTCGTTGCATCCATTTATTGGTTTTAGGGAACTCAGTCGTCTTTTCCTTTTGTAAATCAGAGGAATCATGGATATTGAGAAAAGAAACACTAAGAAGTACAATTTCAAGAAGCCCAATTTGGTAGAGCTGAAGAAGCTAGCTGCCTTGGAATCTTGCTCTGAAAACTTCAGAAAGCGTTATGGAAGATTAATTGGTATTCTCAGAACCAAGATGGAAGATGGTGTTCTCAACACGTTGGTGCAGTTTTATGACCCTCTTTACCATTGCTTCACCTTTCCCGACTACCTACTTATTCTGACTTTGGAAGAGTATTCTTATTGGATTGGTCTATCTGTGAAAGAACAAGAGCCTTTTAGTGGTCAAGAGAAGTTTCCTTCACCAAAGGAGATTGCTGATTCTATCCACCTAGAAATGTCTGAAGTTAAGCCTCACCTCACCACCAAAAATGGGATCAAGGGTCTACCTTCCAAGTTCTTGTTTGATAAAGCCTTCTACCTAGCTAAGATGAATAGTATGAGGACCTTTGAAGCAATCTTTGCACTTCTTGTCTATGGCTTGGTCTTGTTTGCTAATATTGAGGAGTTTGTTGATATCAACACCATTCGGATCTTCTTAAGTGGAAACCATGTACCCACTCTGCTTGGTGATACTTATCACTCTATCCACTAGGGGTGTTCGCGGTTCGGTTTGGATCGGTTTTGTAGCAAAATGTCATCCGATCCAAAGATACATTTACTTGCGGTTTGGCTCGGTTTTGGATGATTGGTTAAAAAAATCTGATCCGATCCGATCCAATTTCTTGCAGTTTGATTTGGATCGGTTTTTTGGATATCCAAATTACAAATTATAATTTTATTAATATTGTAAAAACACTAATTAATAATAAATTTTATATAATATATAACATATACTTTATTAAAAGTTAATATTACAAAATGATAATGATCAGTTATGATTAAAACAAATGAATTATAAAAATTAATAGATTAAATCAAAGTAATAAATAGTATTTTATAAAAAAATGTATCAACTAAAAATACATTAGTACAAGGTATTATACTAATAAAAAATCAATAAGTATAAAAATATATACATGCGGTTTGGTTTTGTTTGGATCGGTTTTGAAAAATCAATCTGAAATCTGATCCGAACTTTTATAAAATGACATCCAAACATATCCAATATTTTTTGGTTTTTTGCGGTTTTCGGTTTTTTGGATCGGTTTGCGGTTTTTATTTGGATTGGTTTAGATTTGAACACCCCTACTATCCACCATAGGACCCTCCAAGGAAAGAGTACTATTTCATGTTGTGCACCTTTGCTCTACAAGTGGTTTGTTACTCATTTACCTCGAACATCACGCTTCAACGATAATCCAGACAAGCTTCGTTGGTCTCAGAGAATCATATCTCTTACCTATACTGATATCTTTTGGTACGATTCAGCTTATGATAAAGGAGTCATCATTGATAGTTGTGGTCTGTTCCCCAATGTACCACTTCTTGGTGTCAAAGGTGGGATTAGCTACAACCTCATTCTTGCTAGACGTCAGTTTGGATTTCCTATGGAAGAAAAGCCTAAAAGCATCCTTTTGTATGGTTTCTTTTATCTTAATAAGGAAGCCAGTGCAGAAACCAAGAACAGTGTTTTGCATGCTTGGGGAAAACTCCACAAGAGAACTAAGAATGACTTGGGAAAGAGAAACTATGTGGCCTTGGAAATTTTCCTTTGTTGGGTTCGATCTCGAGCTCGTGATCTTAGGATGCCATATCTCCCTGAGAGACCTCCACGACCTACTGTTGTATCTCCCTCTATCATTCCTATTGAGCGCATGGAGGAGTATCAAGAAAATATAGCAAGGATAAAACTTGAGAGAGACACGTGGGAAGGGAAATACCACGCCATCTATGTTGAACAAGTGGAGATGAAGAAATAGATGAAAGAGAAAGATGAGTTGATTGAATGGCTTAAGGGACGTGTGATTGACAGACCTGTGGCACCAGAGAATTTATTTTTCTCTAGCATGCAACCCACTCCTAGCACTCATAAGTATTCAAATATCCCTCCGACATCTGGCGCTTGGAAAGGGATTGTTAACAAGTTGATCTTAGAGAATGACAAGCTGAAGAGACAGAAGAGGAGGTGTGAAGTGGAGCATCCCTAGATAGGATTACTTTTTAGGCCTAGCTGTTGATTTTTATCTCTTTGTATTTTGAGCTTCTTGAATGTACTTTGAAAGTCATAACTTTTCTCAATATTTAATGAAGTAGAAGATTATTTTGAAATTTGTCTCTTGAGTTCCTTAAAACCAATTGCATTCGCATTGCATCTTGCATTTTTGTTAAAACTATCAAGGAACTAATTGTGTTTTGCAGACTTTGTAGAGATGGATTTTGGAAGGAAAAAAACTTGGTCATACACCTTCATAGTTCCCGATGTTGAGAAACTGAAGGAACTGGGAATATTGATTGAAGATCCAGTGGCTTTCTCATTGAAGTATGGAAAAATTCTCCCACTGTTATGGCTCCAAAGAGCTGAAGGACTGCTAGAAACTTTGGTTCAACTTTACAATCCCCTTGATCACTGCTTTGTGTTTCCAGATTACCAACTAACACCAACCTTGGAAGAGTACTCTGCCTTGATGGGCCTCCCTGTCAATGATTCTCTTCCATTCTCTGGAATGGAAGACGAGCTCAGTGCAAAGGACATTGCCAAAGGAACAAGGCTTAGGTTGTCCGACACTCAAGCCCACATGACTGTCAAAGGAGGACTTACTGGATTACCCGCTCAGTTCTTGTTCGAGAAAGCCCGTTACTTTGCTGATAAGGAGAATACTGTACTCTTTGAATCCACTTTCGCTTTGCTAGCTTATTGACTGTTTCTATTTCCCAACGCTAGAGGCTTCATCAACGTCAATGCTATTCAAATATTTATGCTCAGGAACCCAGTTCCCACTCTGTTGGCTTATACTTATCATGCCATTCACTCAACATATATGCGAGGTGGTGGACAGATTGTCTGTTGTGTTGCTCTTCTGTATAGGTGGTTTATTTCGCACCTCCCAAGGACCGCAACCTTTTGGGATGTGGAAGACTGTACTATTTAGTCCAAAAGGCTCATGGAGCTTACCCATGCTAACATCAAGTGGTATGACCCAATCTATGGAGGGATTCTCATGATTCATAGTTGTGGGGATTTCCCCAATGTACCCATCATGGGCAGAAAGGGTTGTATCAACTATAATCCCATTCTCGCTCATCAACAACTGGGTCACCCAATGGAGGAGATACCTAATCTTGGCAATCTGCAGAGGCTGTTCCTTGAAGAAGGAGAGAATCCTGGGTTCATTCTCAGAGTTACATGCGCCTGGCGTTGCATAAACCGACAAAGATGGACTGCGATGGGGAGTCCTGACTGTACCGTCACCAAGGCTTGTTTAGAATAGTCCCGTGAGAAAGCTCTTGTGATGAGGATGCCTTATCCACGTCATAAGCCTCCCATGAATGAATAGCTAAAACTGAAGAAGGCAATGGAAGAGTTGACCCTTAATAAAGTGAAGATGCAAGAGCAAATCAACAAACTCATGAGGGAGCTCAATGAAGGGGAAGGACAGTCTGCCAGCGGATTTGATCTCTAGTCTCTTTTTATGTTGTACTTTCTATTTTCACCTATGTAATGAACTTTGAAAGTGTACTGCCTATGTTGTAATATTTGCCAATTTGCTAATGTAAGAGTTTGTTTTGAGAAATATCCTTCTATCTACAATGTTCGCAAACTTTTAGTTCCTTGATGGTTTTGCTTGCATTTGCATTTGCATTTCGTATCATTTCATGTCATAGCATGTATTTCTCCTGTCGTGACTCATTTTGTGGTCTTCTCTTCAGAACCGTCCTGCTGAATCTTCGACGCCGATACAACACACGAGCCCAAGCTCTCCAGAGAATGTTTAAAAATGACTTTGAGAGGGACAGAGTCAACAATGAGTTGAATGGTCTATGAGGAAGTATGGGGCAGATTATGGAAGTTTTACAGGTTATTAGAGCAAAGATGGATACTCAGATCACCGTGGTCTCTGAAATTGCCACTCCAGCCGTGGAGCCTGCTACTAATGTCAACACTAATCTCTTTCCGCCATTTGGGTTGCCTCGAGATTTTGTACCTCCACCAATTGTCGTGACTACTCAACAAGTTATTCCTATGAGTAATGAAAATCCTCAAGTTATCTCAACCTTTGCTCCACTAGCGGTGCATACTCAAGTACATCCTATTTTTCACAATCCACAACCAGTTTATGACTATACCGAGATGTCTGAGGAGGGGGACGAACGACATGAAAGATTGAAAGAAAGTGTTGAGACTATACAGAGAAAAATGAGGGTGATGGAAGGAAGCAATATCTTTAGTACTGATGCTAGAGATATCTGTTTGGTTTCTGGCTTAGTGATTCCTTCAAAGTTTAAAATGCCAAGTTTTGACCTGTACTCAGGTGCGACCTGCCCAAAGTCGCACTTGATCATGTATTACCGAAGAATGGATGCGTATATGGACAATGACAAACTGATGATCCATTGTTTCTAGGATAGTTTGAAGGGAGCTTTTGCAAAATGGTACATGAGCTTGGACCGATCTAGAATTCACAATTTTCAAGACTTGTCTTATGCTTTTGTGAAGCATTATAAGTACAATATGGATATGGCCCCTGACCGAAGGCAACTTTTGAGTATGTCCCAAAACAATTCTGAATCTTTCAAAGAATACGCTCAATGATGGAGGGAGACGGCTTCCCAAGTAGAACCTCCATTATCTGAAAAGGAACTGGCTGACTGGTTCGTGGACACTGTGAAACCAGAATTTTATGAAAGAATGATTAGGAGTGTCAGTGCCAACTTTGCTGATATTGTTGCCGTGGGTGTAAAGGTAGAAGCTGGTTTAAAAAGTGGGAAGGTAATCAGCTCTTCGAATAGTTCAAGCAGCACCAATTTCAAGAAACCTCCAAGCAACTTCCATAAGAAGAAGGAAGGGGAAACCAATGCCGTTATGACAGGTAGGAAAAAGAATCTAGTTTGGAGACAACCGTTTTATCAACATCAGTCAAATCCAAATTTTCACCAACAACCAATCTATCTAATACAGTTCGTCCCACAACATTATGTGGCAGCTGTAACACCAACTTTTAATCACCAGTCCGCGCAGCAGGCGCCGGTATTCCAACAATAACCCAGTTATCAGCAAGCACCTAGTGCTCCAACTTTTCAACAACAACCACAACAACAGAGGCCACAAGCTTCTCCATCAAATGCTCCCTACAGAAGACAAGGAGTCAAACCTTCACTCCCACCCATTCCAATGACTTACACGAAACTTTATCCCTCTTTGGTTCAGCAAGGTTTAATTGTCACTAGACCCATGGGCCCATCTTCAGAAAAAGCCATGCAATTCCACAATCCTAATGTCAATTGTGCATTTCACCAAGGCGTTGCCGGTCATGACCTAGAAGGTTGCCTTGCACTGAAATATGTTGTGAAGGGCTTGATGGAGAAGAAGGTTCTGTCCTTTGTAGATAATCCACCCAATGTAAAGAGCAACCTATTGCCTACCCATGGGTCTACAAATGCTATTGAAGATGAGAAGGATGAAGTATTGATAATGGATGCAACGAAGATTAAAACTCCTGTCAGGATTTTCCATTCCAAACTGTTTGAAGCTAGGTTAGTGAAGGTTAACCATGACAACTATGAAGAGTGTGATGCTAGTATCAAAGAATGCCAGTTGGTTCAGAATGATATTCAGAGTTTATTTGATGAGGGTTTCCTACAAGTATTCAGTAAGATAAAAAAAGAAGAAGTTGCGGTGATAGAGCCCGTATTTAACTTGCCTGAATCAAAAGAGAGAGTGCCTGTTTTCAATATGCCAAAGTCTAGTTCTGTGGTCCCTGTCTTCAATAAACCAAGGCCAGTTTTCAGTACATCAGAACCTGTTGTTGCTTCCACCACTAATCAGTAAAGACCGAGAAACATCCGACAACCTGTTCCATTCTATTTCAGGAATTCCAAAGTTGTTCCATGGAGGTATGAAGATACTATGGTTAACAAAAGATATGAAGAGGTGGTTCCAAGGAAAGAGGTGGGAACCACTACTGAAGAAGTGAAAAATATTGCTGGGTCGGGGAAGATGACCCGAAGTGGTCGAGTTTATACTCCTGTCTTCAAAGAGACTGTGTCTAAAGAGACTGTTACTCCGGTGCTTGCTAAGGATAAAGAAAAAGAAGTGGTTACTAATGAAGAGGATGCTGAATTCTTGAGAATCATTAAAAGAAGTGACTATAGGGTGGTGGATTAGCTTTACCAAACTCCCTCCAAAATCTCAATGTTATCTTTACTGTTGAACTCACCTATTCACAGGGCTGCATTACAAAAAATACTGGCTCAAGCCCATGTTTCCCGAAACATTACTGCTGGTCAGTTTGACAGTGTTATCATAAATATCATGACCTGCAATACTCTCAGCTTCAGCAATGAAGAATTGCCCAAGGGAGGTCGAGAGCATAACCTTGCTTTGCATGTATTAGTAAAATGCCAAGAAGACACTTTGGTAAGAGTTCTTGTGGACACAGGGTCCTTTTTAAGCGTATTACCAAAAAGAACTCTTGAAAAGTTGGCTTACAAAGGAGTTGAAATGAAGCCTACTTCTCTAATTGTCAAAGCTTTTGATGGCTCAAGAAGGTCTGTGATGGGGGAGATTGAGTTACCAATTTTGATTGGCCCACATGTGTTTAATATCTTTTTTCAAGTGTTGGATATTAACCCTGCCTACAGTTGCCTACTTGGGAGGCCTTGGATCCATGGAGCAGGTGTTGTAACTTTAACCTTGCATCAGAAGATGAAATTTGTGGTTGGTGAAAAGTTGGTGATCATACACGGTGAAGAAGATCTGATGGTCAGTAACTTGTCTTCCTTCCATTATATTGAGGCTGATGAAGATGCTTTAGAAACTTCTTTCCAAGCTCTTGAGATAGCCAATGCTGTTATGCTAGACATTGAAAAGCCGGTGGTCCCAAGTATTCCATCTTTTGCTTCCTTCAAGAGTATGTAATCTGCCATGAAAGAAGGTGTCCCTGAAGGTTGGGGAAAGGTCATTGAGATTCAAGAGAGGAAGAAATACCAAGGGTTGGGTTACAAACCAACTCATGGACAAGCAGCTGCTTCAACAACACGACCAAGGACTATCCAAGAAATGTTTATCAGCAAAGGACATCAAGGCAACGCCATGATTGGGGCAGAAGAAGACGAAGACATCAGTCATCTGGTTTTTCAGTGTGACACCGCACTAGACAATTGGGAAGCTATTGAGATCCCTGTATTGTTTCCTGAGCCAGAGTAATATGTTTGTTTTCATTTGTTTGTTTTCAATTCCATAGTCGTGCCCAAAGCTATTGGACTATTTTGTATGGGCCACTGCTTTCAAATTTTATTAATCAATGAAGATGATGTTTTGTTAAACTCTTTTGTCTTTATTTACTGTTTTTGCTCTTAAGGAAAAATGGAAATCTTATCAAAACTACAAAAGCATTTTCTGTTTGCATTCAATTTTATGCATTTTAATAAAGTAAGTCCCTCCATCATGCAGAGTAATCCACGAACCTGTTGTGTTCAATGACCCTAATTTCACTATTGACTTTGATTCACCCATCTATCAAGCTGAGGATGAGGAAGAGGAAGATTATGAAGTCCCGAATGAGTTGGCAAAAATGTGTGAGTACGAGTACACGACTCTTCAGCCGCATGAGGAAGAAATTGACACCATCAATCTTGGTACCGATGAAGACAAAAATGAAGTCAAGATTAGGGCAATGCTTGGGGCAGAAGTCAGACAATGGTTGGTGAAGCTTTTGGAAGAGTATGTGGATGTGTTTGCATGGTCTTATCAGGACATGCCTGGTTTGGATACAGATATAGTAGTTCATAAACTACATCTCAATCCTGAATGTTCGCCAGTGAAACAGAAACTCAGAAGAAGTAGACCTGACATGGCTCTCAAGATCAGAGATAAGGTCAAGCGACAACTTGATGCAGGATTTCTGGCAGTCTCAAAGTACCCCGAATGGGTGGCCAACATTGTGCCTGTGATGAAGAAGAATGGTAAGGTGCGAATGTGTGTGGATTATAGGGACCTCAACAAAGCAAGTCCAAAGGACGATTTCCCTCTGCCACATATCGACACTCTTGTGGATAACACAGCCAGTTTTGCAGTTTTTTCCTTTATGGACAGTTTCTCCGGTTACAACCAGATCAGAATGAACCCTGCTGACATGGACAAGAGCACGTTCATTACTCCTTGGGGGACTTATTACTACAAAGTCATACCCTTCGATTTGAAAAATGCAGGGGCAACCTATAAGAGAGCTATGGTGACTCTGTTCCATGATATGATACATAAGGAAATTGAGGTATATGTTGATGATATGATTGCTAAATCCCAGAGTGAGTAGGACTATTTGGATCACCTTCTGAAACTGTTCAAGAGACTCCAGAAATATCAATTGAGGTTAAATCCTGTCAAGTGTACCTTCGGTGTCAGATCAAGAAAGTTACTCGGTTTTATCGTTAGTCAACGAGGAATTGAGGTAGACCCCGACAAAGTGTGAGCTATTCAAGAGATGCCAGCTCCGCAGACTGAGACTCAAGTAAGAGGTTTTCTAGGTCGTTTGAATTATATCTCCAGGTTTATCTCCAACATGACTCCCACTTGTGAATTGATCTTCAAGTTGCTTCGCAAAGACCAGACTGTAAAGTGGAATTCCGACTGCCAGCAGGCCTTTGACAAACTCAAGAGTTACTTAAAAAAACCACCGATCTTGGTCCCACCTGTTCCAGGGAGGCCCCTCTTCATGTATATGACTATATTGGAAGGGTCAATGGGCTATGTTTTGGGCTAACATGATGAATCTGGGCGCAAAGAGCATGCCATTTATTACTTAAGCAAAAAGTTCACTGATTGCGAAAGTCGTTATTCACTTTTGGAGAAGACCTTTGTGCCTTAGCATGGGTCGCTAGACGCTTGAGACAGTACATGATATGTCATACTACTTTATTAATCTAAAAAATGGATCCAATAAAGTATATCTTTGAAAAGCCTGCTCAAACAGGAAGACTTTCCCGTTGGCAAATGCTCTTGTCAGAGTATGATATTTAGTATGTCGCTCAGAAGTCTATCAAGGGAAGTGTATTGCCAGATTACCTCGCAGATCAGCCTGTAGAAGACTATGAGTCTCTCAAGTTTGATTTTCCAGACGAAGACATTATGGTTGTGAAGGACTGTGAAGAGTCAGGCCTTGAAGAAGGTCCCGAACCTGGTTCACGTTGGAAAATGATGTTTGATGGTTCTTCTAACTACAGTGGACATGGTGTATGCGCTGTATTGATAAACCCTGATGGTGGTTATACCCCGTTTATGGCCAGACTCTGTTTTGAATGTACAAACAACATTCCTGAATATGAAGCATGCATTCTAGGTTTGGAAGCGGCCATTGACCTCAGAATTAAGATTTTGGAAGTCAGCGGAGATTCTGCCCTGGTTATCTACCAAGTCAAAGGTGAATGAGAGACTAGAGATGAGAAGTTGATCCCATACCGTGCTTATATTTGGGAGATGATCCAATACTTTGATGAGATCACTTTCCGTCATGTCCAACGATCAGAAAACCACATAGCTGACGCTTTAGTCATGTTAGCTTCAATATGCAAGGTCAATTTTGTTAATGAAGCGCCACTCATCAGTATCGAGCGCAAGACTGAACCAGCCTACTGCCAACTGGTTGAAGAAGAAAAGGATGGGAAACCATGGTTTCATGACATCATAAACTATTTGAAGAACAAAGAGTATCCTGCCAATGCCTCCACGCTCGACTAGAAAACTTTGAGAAGACTGTCGTCCAAGTTTTTCCTTAGCAATAATGTACTCTATAAAAGGAATCATGACATGGTTTTGCTAAGATGCGTTGATAAGCGAGAAGCGGACCTATTGATTCATGATGTTCACGAAGGAGTCTTTGGTACTCACTATAATGGGCATGCCATGGTTAAGAAAATATTGAGGGCTGGGTATTATTTGTTGACTATGGAGACCGACTGCATCCAATACGCCAGAAAATGTCACAAATGCCAGATCTATGCTGACATGGTGCATGTGCCTCCAACATTGTTGAATGTTTTGTCATCACCTTGGCCTTTCTCTATGTGGGGCATTTATATGATTGGGGCTATTGAGCCGAAAGCTTCCAACGGCCATCGAGTCATCTTAGTGGCCATTGATTATTTCACAAAATGGGTTGAAGCTGCCCCCTACACCAACGTGACCAAGCAAGTGGTTACTCGTTTTATCAAGAATCAGATCATCTGTCGCTATGGAATTCCGAACAGGATCATAACGGACAATGGAACCAATTTGAACAACAAAACAATGAAGGAGTTGTGTGACAATTTCAAGATTGAGCATCATAATTCTTCACCTTACCGACCAAAGATGAATGCAGCTATCGAAGCTGCCAACAAAAACATCAAAAAGATCCTGCAGAAAATTGTCAAAACTTATAAGGATTGGTATGAGATGTTACCTTTCGCTTTGCACGGATACAGAACTTTGGTTCGGACTTTGACAGGGGCAACTCCCTTTTCTCTAGTGTATGGGATGGATGTTGTTCTCCCCATCGAAGTAGAGATACCGTCTTTGAGAATTCTGATGAAAACTAAGCTGATGAGGCAGAGTAGGTCCAAGAAAGATATGATCAGCTGAATCTTATTGATGAGAAATGAATGACTGCCATGTGTCATGGTCATTTGTATCAGAGGAGGATGAAGAGAGCATTTGATAAGAAAGTCCGTGTCCGTGAATTCTGTGAAGGAGAACTCGCACTCAGAAAATCTTGCCATCTCAAAGGGATGTACATGGAAAATGGGCGGCCAATTATGAAGGCCCATTTGTCGTGAAAACAGTGTTCTCAGGAGGTTCCCTAATCCTTACAACGATGGACGGTGAACAACTCTCACACCTTGTGAATGCCGACTCAGTAAGAAAATATTACGCCTAAAAACCCGCTAAGTCGAAAACCAGAAATGGCGAATTAGGCAAAGAAAGGTTATCCCGGTGGGTCATAACCTATGAAGGAGACTCAGGCAAAAGTTAGGAATTAAATAAAAAGAAAAGAGCTCACTAGGTTGAAAACCCGAAAGGGTGGCCTAGGCAAAAATGAGCGTCCTGGTGGATTGAAAACCCTAAAGGGCTGTCCAGGCAAAAATTAGGACAAAAGGTGTTTCACTGAGTCAGAAAGGGTTGTCACCCATACCAAGGAGTTCAAGACGAAGTTCAAGCTTCATCGCTCTCATCAGCAGCAAGGCATTAAAGGACTCTAAGTTATTAGGGATAGTAGTGGTCATTGAATATGATGTAACCTTTTTCCTATTGTCATTTTTCCAGTTGTAATGATCCATGGAACTTTGCCATTGGCAAGTTATCATTCTTATGAAACCAGATTTCGAACCATTCTTTGTTTGATATTTATCATATCTCTAATTTTCTTTGTTATGCAAAACTTCACTTATTTTTTAATAATGATTTTGAAAGCGGAAAATTTTGAAATAAAGACAAATCTTTTGAGAAAACACAATGAAAACATAATCTACTATGGTTCTCGGGATGATTTAATGAAATCACTTGCCTCCCCCAGTGACTCTTGTTGTGACAAAAGCACTGTTAAGCCATCTGATGTATGTTTCCCCAGTGATACAAGTTCAATCGACAATGTTTTCTGGATCGGACACTTCGGTAATGACTTACAACCGCGGCCCAAAAGAGTTCTCCTCGGCCTTTTCCACAGATGTTTGATGAAAGTGGAAAGAATTACCTTCTCCAGCGATAGAAGATTGTTCCATATTTTGATCCCCAGAGTGGCTGTTCTCTTCAGATTCGGCGTGACTCCTGGCAGTGGATGTGTTATCCATCTACCCATTTCCCCAGTTTGGCGTCTCTCATCAGAGTCGTCTCTTGCATATCATCGAACATTCGCATCATACCATATCATCGTGCATTTTCATTTAGGTGTGTCTTGCTTTTGGGTCTTTACCTCCTTTACCCCTAACTTGCTCAGGTTAGGTATCCTTTTGAGTCCGCTAACCGTTATCCATGTCCTGCGTACGTCAAATTTGATTATTATCCATTTTCCCTAGGAAGTCTAGTCCTCACTATGCAACCTCGGTAACGTCCTATCTGATATTTAATCTCTGTCTTCAGGCTAGTCATTATTGGCATTTCTTAAAGTCCAATATTCACTGGCATGTTTCAATATCGGTCTTCATCGATATCGTGAAAGTCCAATTTTCACTAGCATGTTTTAATATCGATCATCATCGGTATCGTGAAGTCCAGTATTCACTGGCATTGTTTAAATCCAATTATTATTGGTATTGTAAAGACCAGTGTTTACTGGCAACGTTTGAAGACTTTGTTTCTTTAGTACCTAAAGCCCAGTCATCATTGGCAATTGTCTAAAATCCAATCTTAATTGGTCAGTCATAACGGTTTGCCCTTTGGCTTCTTAAATCCAATCTTAATTGGTCAGTTTTAACTGCACATCTCAAGTCCAGTATTTACCGGCATGTTTTAATATCGGTCTTCGTCAATATCGTGAAAGTCCAGTGTTTACTGACATGCTTTTTATCCAATGATAATTGGTGTCAAAGTCCAGTATTCATTGGCGTGTCTCTTTATATCAAGTCCAGTATTTACTGGCATGTTTTAATATCGGTCATTATCGGTATCGTAAAAGTCCAGTGTTTATTGGCATGTTATTTTCAAGTCCAATCATTATAGGCACTTTAGTCTTGTTCCCGACAGAGGTTTTGATCATCACCAATATCCTCGTGAAAGTCCAGTATTCACTGGCATTTGTTGAAAGTCTGATCATTATCAGCATCCTAAGTCCAATATTCACTGGCATTTGTTGAAATTCTGATCATTATCAGCATCCTAAGTCCAGTAATTACTGGCATGTTTTTCTAAGTCCAATCATTATTGGCATCTCAGGTTGATTATTACCATTTTTTTTAAAGTCCTTGTGATCATCATCATTTGGCATACGCAGAGCTTGGGCTTGTCTCTGTCTTTTCTGGGTTTTTTCTTGAAGATCTCGTTTGAACTCTTCACTATAAGAAATTCCCAGGAAATCTGTTTTTGGGTGTCCTTCATTTTATTCAAGATAATCCCCGGAGGAGATCATTCCTTCTTTCTAGTTTCGCCCCAGTAAAGAGTGTGTCTTCCCCTTTTGTCGTCCCTGATGTCGTCCGGTCATATTTGAACCTGTCATCAATCTCCTTGGATCTTTCCCCAGTGGTGATTACCTCTTTGACTTCTATTTCCAGTGAGGATTTGTGGGGGTTCCCCTCATTTTACTTTTCAATCCCCGGTGTCTTCTTAGTCGCTCTTCGGTAGGTCGCTGCTGTTGGTTGTAACCTGCATCCCCAGTAAGTCTTGTTGTGGATACTAGACCTTAGCTCCTCCCTAGTGAGGCTCGCCTGTGGATGTTGGCTCTTTGTCTTGGTTGTTTTGTTTTTTCTGTATTTTGCACCATTGAGGCATCATGTCATCATACTAGAAGTTCATGGCATGTCAACATTTGCATGTCTATTGCTCGTCCTTAGCATATGCATTACATCTAAGGGAAAAATTTATGGTTTGCTATATTTAAATACCTTTCACCTTGATTCCCCAAGGATTATCATCTCTCGTGCCATCCGGTAAAGTTATTCAAATAGGGGCAACTGTTATACCCCAAATTTTACCCCTTAGATGTCATAACATCTTGCACTTGCATTTAGGTTTCAATCATCTATGCATTGTTAACTAACCATCATATCTTGCTAGTTTGTTTCTTTTATGTAAAGACAGGGTTTGCACAAGAAGGAGGACAAGGTTATTAAGTCAAGTTCTCACATGTTTCAAAGTCTCCTAGGACACTCCTTGGTTCCATCACCAGTGTTCACTAGGTGATTAAGTTTGCTAGTTTGAAGTTGTAGTGGGGAAATATGTGAGTATAAGCTATTGATTAACTTAACTCAAAAAAATAAGATTCGCCACCGCACTTTTATTTTATCCAAAAAAGGAAAGGAAAAAAGAGCGAACAAAACCTAAGGAGTTCTAAAAAATCAAGAACAAACAGAGAATGTGTAAGGGGGTTGGTTACGCAATGGGAAGGTATTAGCACCCAAAACATCTATAGTACCCTATAGGAACCCTTTGAAATATTTACCACTTTTGGTTTGAAAAGGTTTGCTTGAAAAAGATTGGGATAGATGAGAAGAGAAGTATTTTTTAAGATTTTTGTGTTTGGAGAGACTTATCGCATCATGCCTACGTACCCACGAAGTACAATGTAGGATCAAAACCTCGTAGTTCGTGGTACAAAGAATGAAATTTGTTTGTTTTGGTTAATTTTAAGTGTAAAGACAAGTCCTCACTTCTAAGCGAATAATTTCGCTTAAAGAAATGAATCATGTCTAAACTTATGAAAAAGTTTTTAAGGAAAAAGTGCATAAGGCACAAAAAGAGATTGATGAGTTTGATGTTTTTTAAAGTCTTTTTGAAATGGTCAAAATATGATTAACATGGATTGACATTTATTAAAGAAAAAAAAGTTTGAAAGTCACTTGACAAAAATCAAGGTTTTTTTATGAAAGCGGTTTTAAGTTCGAAAATAAGAAGGTTTTGAAAAAAGAGAGGAAGTTTTGAAAATTGAAGAAGGGGTGGAGAAGAAGTGACTATCCTAATGCATAAAATAAAAGCTAAGGTAAGAAAGATCTAACCACATGGAGGCACTCTTCAAAGCATAATAAGAAAAGAATTACGTCCTATTGAGCCAATAAGCAAGCCAAATAAAGGCTAGAATATCAAACTCCATAATGGTCCAAAGCACAAGGGAGAGAGTCCTAAGTCTAAGTCCATAAGTCCATAATCAAGAATATAGGTCCTCCAATGCAAAGGATAGTGGCCATAGTCCAACAATTAAGAGCACAAGTCTTTTAGTGGTTTAATCCTTTATTAATGTTTTTGAGTCCAAATGGACAAAAGAAAAACAAAAGCACAAGATAATATGGTCCAAGTGGACAAAAGAAAAATGGCGTAAACATAAACATGAATATGATATATGAGCAATAAATATAAAGAGAGGTAGGGAGCGAGAAGGAAACATAAAAAAAGTTAGAAGTTAGTAATTAGTAGCACAAGGGCTCTAGTGCCATAAGCCTTCACCGAGTATTTCGTTTCGCGTTTTGAACTATAGTGATTAAACAATGCACTTAGGTCAAGGTTAATGAACTTGACAGAAGATTGGTAGAACCAAAGCCTCTACAACGCCAATTTTCAAAGGTTATGGACCTAATGCAAAAAATTAATCAACATTGGGTTGACGTGACCAATCAAGGTCCGGACCACAAAAGTTTAACTTCTGAATTGGATAAAGAGGGACAAATGTAGTGTTATGTTAAGCAATCGCCGAGTAACTTACAGAGTAATTACCCTACAATGAGGCCGGTCAATAGTGATCTTTGTGCTAATGCATGTTAGATGAACGATATGTAAATCGTCATTCGAAAGCAATACCGCACGAAAAGAAAATAGGTAATGATCTAGTCTTGATCAAGAATTCAACAAAGAAATTCTAAGATCCATAAGACTTTCATCGATCAAAATAAAAAGAAATAGATGAAGAGAAAGCCAAATTGAATTAAACTTTCAAGATCTTTTCATCTTCAAGTTCAATCACCTTTAATTGATAAGTTTAAGTGTGAAAACATATCACTAATTCAAAGCACCTCAAATGAATTCAACAATTCATTTAAAGATAGATTTGAACTAATGAATGTTTAATTACTTTAACCATATCCAAAGTCCATTGAAATTGAAGAGAAATTAATCTCAACAATGCATTTCAAGGCTAAAACAAGAAGAAAGGGGGAGAAAAAGGAAGAAAAGCCAAAACAGCCCCAAAAACAAGTAAAAAACACATTCTGGATGCTGGTTAACAGATTAACCATTTTGCAGTGCAATTAGGTTAATCGATTAACCAGTGTAAACTTGCAGTTTTTTGCGCAGAATTCAACTGTTAATCGATTAACCAATTCGTTCTTGTTTTTATTAATCAATTAACACTGCAGAAATAGCAGAAAATCAATTTGAAAATTGCATAATCCTTGATCAATCATTTGTTCAAACACCTCATGATCAAGGATGCAATTGTGCACGAAATTTTAAGTAAAACATTAGTAAAAACCAGCAATCAAACACAATTACAAAATCCAAAGAATCAAGTAACAAGAATCTCCAAAGATCTACATTATGGAAGATAAAGATGAAGCTTCAACAATGGTGAAAGATGAATTACCACTTCAAATATGAAAAATCCTTCAAATTGTTCCACAATCCAAACTCCAAAGCCTTGATCTATGAGAATTGATGAAGTAAACAAGTTTGGATGA
Source organism: Lathyrus tuberosus (assembly GCA_022829125.1). NCBI lineage: Eukaryota > Viridiplantae > Streptophyta > Magnoliopsida > Fabales > Fabaceae > Lathyrus > Lathyrus tuberosus. The sequence goes on along the minus strand of JALAZF010000132.1, from coordinate 5,622,490 downwards.
AGGTTTTGCTCAAAGTTGAACAAGATTCAATGTGAATTCTTGTTAACTTTCAAAAGAAGAAAAGTGAGCTTTAGTGAAATTTTGTGGTTGGGAAGAGAATTTGCAAGAGGTTTGTTGGCTATCAAAAGCTTCACGAGAAATTTTAGCAAGGTGAATTTGGCTCTCAAAAGCTTATCAGATGAATGAAATGAGGCTTCTATTTATAGAATTTAGGCTTGGAAATTTGGTGATTTAGAATTTGGATTTGGAGGGAAATTATCAAAAGAGTGGTGATTAGTGGAGGTACATGGTGGGAATTAATTATGATGATGTAGGTAATTAAAATGAGATGGTCTAGACTATTCCACATGTGATCAAAATGATGAAAATTGGTGCCAATTGCTGCAGAATTTGAATTCGGCACATTTTTTTCAAAAATTGCACGTGTTAATCGATTAACCATTTTTAGTGCAAAATGTGTTAATCGATTAACACAGTGAAAAAATGAGAAATTTGACTTTTTGATGTGATGTCTTGGCTCTGGCTCGATTTTTCTTGCTTGTCAAAGAAGGCATGGAAATAAACACATGAACCTTGGAGTCTCTTGAATAATAATCAATTAAATCTTGGAAACTCTTGATCAGATAACTTTTGAATGACTCGCAGATCAACTTTGACTTTGTTCAGATGAAATTCATTCGAGCTGTGAGACTGTTTTTTGGTATCTTTAACCTGTTCTTCCCCTGAAAATGTTAGTAAAAGAAAGCAAAATATTTTTGGATGTAGATTAAAGGTTATTAAACAAAAACAAATTAAGCAATAATACAACCGACAAATACACACATACTCAAAAATCCCTGCAAGGCACAATCTTGTAAAAGAGGGAACCAATGTGTGATCTTGTTTGTATGCATGAATTCACATGACAAGCAGAGAATCTTAGGGGCAAAAATTAGGGTATTACAGAAGTCATATGTTCGAGAAAGCCAACTGAGGCTCCAAAGTTCAACCACTTGGTATTAAAAACTAATCATGAGGTTCTTAAATCATATGCCATGACCTCTTATGTTTGGATCAAGAGAAATCAAGAAGAGACATTCAGATTAAGAGTTGTGGAATTAAATTTTTAACCTGAAGAACCACAAAGAATCTTGGTGTGATTAGTGAATGCCTTGATTGGTTCATCAACCAATTGATCTCACATACATCCAACAGATCTTATTCAACAAGAAATCAAGAGTGTTTGACCCCATCACAGGTACAATGAGCCTCAAAGTTCATCTGACCCCAGATTAGGGTTTTCTTCAGTGGAAAGTCGACTGTGCCTTAATTCATGGTCAAAGCAAGATCCCAAACCATGGGACATGATCCTTTGTATTCATATATATCTTTGGAACTCATCTAAGGTATTGGAGAAGTTCAAAGTTACAAATTCATTGAGGATCGCACTGTGGAATTCATCTGACCTATTTTTCATCTGACAAAGTCAAGCCTTTGACTTTTGATGCCATGACCCAAGATGAAAAATTCAAGCTATATTCCATCAAGACATGCTAGATTATTGAGTTAGAGCATGAGAAATAACCATTTGAAAGGTTTCTTGCAAAAAGGGCAAGGTTTGGTTCTTAAATTTTTTCTAAGTGTGGAAGAATTCACTCCTTGTGCAAAATTGGAAAAGTCATAAATTTCAAACCACACATCCAATTTTTGTGACTCAAAGCTCAAATTGAAGCTCTCATCATAAGCTTCAAAACATATTAGAGGGTCCTTCTTCAAATAAGGATTTATTTTTAAGTTAAGAGGCTTGGAAGTTCAAGGCACTTAAAGACTTAGTGAATTTTCACTACTTTTTTCCCTAATTCTCAGCCAACTTCAAGACCACTTTTCACTAAGATCCTTTGAGAATTTGGAACATTCTTGAACATAAAAGCTGTAGAGGACATTTGGGGCTTTCCAAAAAGTACTAGAACTCCCCAATCCATGGAGGGAGCTGAGAGTTTCGAATATGAGAAGTTTGAGGTCCATTTCTTGAATTTCAAGTTACCAACATATGCATAATGATGTATAATCACTCTTAATCACCAATTGCCTCACCTTTAGGATGTTTAGAAGCAAGGTTAGTGTATTTTGGACCTCTTCCACGAGCTACACAAGTTGCAACATTAAAATGCATTAGTTTATGTCAAGTAATGCAAGTTGAGGCAAAGCGAGAGAAACTTTTCACAAGGAAGCATGGTCATTCCAACTTTCTGGCAGCATAGAGCCTTATTCTAATCCAATCAATACAGCTCAATAGTCTAAACACTATTCCTGACCATTTTCTAGAGAGCTTATACCCTCATGACTCAGCAAGTCAGCTTGCACGAAGGAAGTTGCAAGAAAGGGTGTTTTTGGCAAGTTGTGATTTATGACCATGCCTTCACTCCTCCACTTTTCCTATAAATAGAGGATCAATCCTCATTCCAAATTACACCAGAATCACCCCAAGATCAGGCTGATTACTCTTTGCATTCTCTCACTCAATTTTTCTTGTAAATTTGCAAGAACATTTCCCCAAGTCATTCCACTCGTGCATTTCACAAACCTACTCCACAAACTACCTATATACATCCATTAGAACTCATTCCAACACCTGGAAAAGTTCTGTAACACCATATACACCATCCACCATTTTTAACCTCCATTGTTGCAAGAAGAATCTTGGCATGTGTTCCAGTGTGTTTCCAACGGATCCAGCTATCCAGACAAGTTCTAAAAGACTCAAGGAAGCTGAGAAGAGCGTTATCTTGTATCTGTAGTAGCTGAAAAGAAGCCTTGGACTTTCTCCAAGAGGTAAGGTTTTTCAAATTTTGAAACTCATATGTTCATGTAATGTTCTATACTAATTTGATTGTTAAAATGTAGTATGCTTTGAGCTTTGTTGTTCTGAATGTATGCATGCTTTGTTGTGTTTGAATATCACATGATATAGCTTGTTGAATAAATTTGATGTTTCAGTGTTGAGTGTTGATTTGTGAGTCGTGTGTTCATTTTTATTGTGAGATAAGGTGATATTCTGATTCCTCATGAAAAGTACTCCAACTTTGATCTTTACTTCTTGAGATTTGGTTGAGAAATGAGTGAGATAGAGAGAGAGGAAGTTCTAGCCATTGTTGTTGCTAGGGCACGAGTGAGAGGGAGAGAACGAAGAAGATGGTGGTGATATGGCAACCAGTCAGCCTGATGTGGCGCTGAGGTGGCCATTTTGGTTGGTCCTTAAAATAAAAACAACTGAAGGCGTATAATGTTTGGATGTAATAGCCACCCCAGTGGTAGAAACCTTGCCATGCCTTTCCCTTTCGCCTGCCTTGCCTGGCTTCGATCTTGCGGATCAACCCTTTTGCATTTTTTTTGATTTTCGCTTGTTTTGTTATATTATTGTGTGTTTGCATCATTTGTTCACTACGCGCACATAGCTCAGATGGTGTATGTTTTGTGATTGAGTCTCCAAGGGCGTGGGTTCAACACCCACATGAGACACTTCCTTTCTTTTTTAATACATGTTTCATTTAATTTTTATGGTTTGTGCCTTAATTTCAATTGATCATAACTTGTTCATTTTTTATCCTTTTTGACCCATTCTTTTTGCAAATTGTTCATTGAAATGTCTATTTTTTTATGGTAAAAAGAAATTGTCCAAAATATTTATTTATGAGACATTTGTGTATGTTGAAAGTGAAGGACCATTTTAGGGTTTTTATGAAAACTTCTTTGATCTTTTGGTTCTTTTGCCTTGATTTATTGGTTTTTCCTTGATTGTTTGAAGCCTAAATGCATGTTGTTTGAACCTTGTATGATGTTATAACATTGTATGTCACTTGATTGACTTTGATCCCATGATGTTTAATGTGTTGTTTACATGTAAGAGTCTTTGCAAATACCTTGTTCATACCATGAGATCTTGTTAGATCATTTACCTTTGTAACATGAAATTGTTTGACCAAACATGTGCACATGTATGCCTTGAATCTTTAATACCATGTTTAAGTTGTTCTTAAAGTGTTTATATGCCTTGGATTGTAACCTTGAATGCATAAACCTTGTGATGTTGTCACCCTCTCAAATGCATGTCTAAAAACCAACACTCTTGTATGGTTGTTACCTATTTGTCCACATGTTTAGACTTGTTCACATGATACCTTTAATACATGTTTGTTTATGTTTACATGATTGTTTGCTACACATGTATGCTTATGAGCTTGTTGTTTGTTACCTCCTCCTTGTTAAAATTTATCCATAAGAACTTAGTCATTGTTTGCTTATGTATTGTAACATCTTTGTTTCATATATTTCTTGGTTGTCACCATTAGTATGTATATCCCCATGTGAAGTTTTTTTTGGTTATTACCTTAAACCCTTTTGAAATAAACTTGACCTTGAGTGTTGTTACATTCCTATGCTTTGCTTTGGTTCTTACCATGCTCATGTTTTCATCTTGTTTTATATGTCTGTTACCTTGAACTTCTTTAAGTTTCCCCCAAGTAAGGCTAAGCTCTTTAGCTCTCCTCCTTAACCCTCTTTGTTCCCCTCCTTCCAAAGGAAAGACTCTATATTGACCTCAAAGTCATAGATATCTCATTTACCATATTGGCCTCATTAGAGCCATCTCCCTCCTTTGCCTCATTAGAGCCACTTACCTTGACTTAGGTTTCACCTAGAGTTCTTAAACTCTATGTGAGCATCATCATCATGATATTCCTTCCCCCTTGGCATTTTTAGAGCCATTCACCTTCAACTTAGAATTAAGTTAGGGTTCTTAAACTCTATGTGAGTCTCATCACCATGAGTATTTACTTCTCCTTTACAACTTAGACCTAGAGAGTTCTTTAACTCTATATGAATATTATACTCATTCCCCTTGGAACTTTGGCCATAGTCAATGGTTCCTCACCCTTAGATAGGTGAACTACGGTTGCTCTGATTCTTTAGTCAGGATACATAGGCACAAAATGCAACGTCTTGGCGAGCATACTTAGTACATACCCCTAGGTCTTTACCTTTAGCACTTTGGTCTTCACCATAGGTATTTACCTTACCTTTAGCAGATTCCTTTAGCAAGCAAACATAGCATAACACAAACACAAACAAGAGATTCCTGTAGAGTACTACAGATACTTAGGGTGCTAACACCTTCCCTTAGTATAACCAACCCCCGAACCCCCGATCTCTTAGTTGTGTCTTCACATAGCGCACTTAGGGTTTTCTTTCAATCTTTACCCTTTCCTTTGGATAAATCAAAGCTCGGAGGTGAATTTCAATGATGTCTGATTCAAGTTAATTAATAGCTTGATATATGATTCTCACTGCAACACTCACCATGCGAGAATGTTGAGATTTAGACTTTACAGTCTTTCTGCCTTGCCTCACTACTACGGAAAACACCTATCACAACTGAAATTCTGGTATCAGATGTGTGATGTTTAAGTGTGATGTCACAACAACACAATCTGCTAAATGAACAAGATAATAAAACAGTCAATCAACACAATGAATTGTTCACCCAGTTCGGTCTAACTACCCACGTCTGGGGGCTACTAAGCCAGGGAGGAAATTCACTATTAGTAGTATTAAATTACAGACTCAACAATCCCAGTTGACAATCTCCTAACTTAATCACTACCCAATGACACTTCTACCTAAGAACCTCGTACCACTCACTCCCCCTTAATCACCTCAGTGATACAACTCAAAGATTACAAAGTTCACAACTTGATCTTGCTTAAAAGCTTTGATCAAGAACAATACTCTCTTGCTTAAAAGCTTTAGAGAGGACAATTACAACTCAAACAAACTATACCAATTCAAACATGAATGGCTTACAAAACACAAAAGAAAACTCTAACAACATATTCTCAGTATACACTCTCTAGTCTTCGTATCTTCCAAGTAGGGTTGTGGCTGCTTTATATAGAAACTCAAACTTGGGCTTGGACTCCTTGAAAATCTCTGATTTGATTTGAAATTAAAACAAATTTTCTCTTCAAATCTTATCATATCTTTTAGCCCTAAAAATAGCAACAAGATCTGCTCCACATATGATTGCACCATAATATATCTTTACCAAGATATTCACCTGCAATCTCTCACTCACTTAAGCAAAAAGTCTCAGCAACAAATAAAACACGCGCAGCCCTAATAACACAGCAGACTGATGTTCTGATGTTTTGTCAACTGATGTCAAGACATCATGTTTAACATCAGCACACAAAACTGCAACCCTAAATAACTTAACATAAACTGAATGTTAAGAACTCATGTTAAGACATCAGACAAATGACATCTTCAACAACAACATTGTTTTACCAAAATTGCAGCCAATACAAGAACTAACAATGTCCCCCTTTGGCTAAAACAATCTCAGCCAACATCAGAGATACCTGCAGCGGAAAAAAACAATACAAACAGCAGCAACAACTTCCAAAGCTGCACAACACAAAACTCCCCCTCAAAACAAGAACCACAACAAAAAGCTGAACAACAACAAACAATAACACTAGGCTAACTCTCCCCCTTTTTAGCCACAATTGGCCAACCATCAAACATCTAGTCCCTCTCACTACTGTCAAAAACTACCAGTTAGTCCTAGGCTAGCTCTCCTTGTCAGTCAAAAGAAGACATCACATGACAAGACAAATCATAGAACAAAAACCAGATATACAAAATAGTACCATTATCCAAGATACAAAATAGGCACTCAAGGTGTAGAAAAACACAAAAAAATTGAAACAGCACAGCTAGCTTAATCAGAACATCTTCATCATCCTCATTCTCAGTTGTTGCATCACCTTTCTCAGAACCTGAACCTTCAGCATTGACATTTGTGTTGACATCCTCATCATCTCCATCCTGTTCCAAAGACTTGATCAACTGCTCAAGCGTCATCTTTCTGGCAGTGCTGGTGTTGATCACCACATCTAGATCCTTACAGGCAGACTTCAATTCTTCTATCATATCAGCATTGGTACATGCCTTCTTGACACCAGAACCTGATGTTGAGACAATATCTGGGACATGATTCCCTACAAACAACTTGGGATGCAAGGATAATGCAGACTCCCTCTTGCAAGCAGTATCTGAAGTAGTCAATATTCCAGGATGTTGCTTCAGGATCACTCCACAAATGAGAGAAGGAAATGTTATAGGCATTTTAATATCATTTGTTGAAGCATGCTTCACAGTCTGATAAAAAATGTAGGACCCATAATCAAAGTTTTTCTTTGTCCCAACAGCATAAATCATCTTCCCCAAGCCAACAGAGATAGTAGTTTTATGATTAGTGGGGACCCAGTTTGCAGCACCTATCCTGTGCAGGACAGTATATTTTACACTAAGAAGACTAGCAGACAGCTTTCCTTTCAAAGGCCAAACCTTCACTTGAGTTGCAGTGATCTCCTTGCACACCTCATTGTCAGTAACTTCCAGCTCTCTATAATCTTGCTCATTTCTTCCAGAAGTAGATGTTGATAACCTCATGAGAAAAGACAATACACTTACCTCTCACATATACTTTTCTAAAGTCCACACTCCTTCTGTCAGTAATGTCCATAGGAATGTTTACAATAAACTCCTTAACTAGCCCATCATAACATTTGGGGAACCCAGACACAGTTTTCAACAACCCAGCAAACTTAATCAGCTCCATAACTTCCTTAATCTCCAGTGCATCTTTGCCAAACTCTCTTTCCTAAGCCAATCTTCTTTGACACACAAACTTCCACATGTGAGCACTTCTAGCGTAGTGAAAAGAAATGTTGTCCACGGGTACATCAGGAACCTTATCAGTAATCCTCTTTAAAATGGACCTTCTTACTGGAGTGATGTCTTGAACATCCTCATCAACATCAAACTCAGAGTCAGAGTCTTCCCTTATCTTCCTCTTTTTGGATGAGCCAGAAACCTTGCTCCAAGACTTTGTAGGGCTAACAACAGGAGTCTTCTTCTTTTTGGTTTCAGTTCTCACCTTAGGAGATGAATCAACAGTCTTCCCTTTTCTAGACTTCAATCTTTTTGCAATACCTGGAATTGCATTGCCAATAACCTCATTGTCTGACAAATCCTTAACATTCACAACCTCAACAGGCTTCTTTCCTTTGGGGCTAGAAGAAACTTCCCTAGCAGGTGATGTTCTAACATCATGTTCAACATCAACCCTAGCTCCAACATTAGGATCAACATCAGCTTCAGCTTCAATTTCAGCATCTTCAATGATAGAAACAGCCAACCCGTGAAGATTGGTTTCAGCTGGTTGCATTTCATCCTTTTTACCTTCAGATTGCACAGCAGCCATTTGAGCCAAAGGTCTTGATATTCCAGCCACAGGAATCCCTTTCTCAAAAATCTTAGTGACAATATGACCTATACTTTTATCAACATCTACAGTCTCTTTCTCATTCTGATTTCCAACAGCTTGAGGAGTGGAGGTCCTAGGAGCAGATTTATCTCCAAACAGAATGCTAGTAACAAACTCTCTACTTTTCCTATCATCAAATTTTTTACCAGCAGAACGATCAGAAGATTTACCTGATGTATCATGAAAAGGCCTTTTTGTTTGCAGCTTGTCAGGTCTCGTCTTAGAAACTGTAATCATTGAGAGAAGGGCTATATCCAAAACTTCATCCTCAGAAACCCCTTTCGTCAAAACCCTAGGTTTTGTATGTGAGGGACTCTTGGATGCAGACTTCTTGGAGGGAGACGACATTTGTTGAGACATTATTCCTTTGTAGCAACTGATGAACAAAAATGTGTTAAGACTTCTATTCTTTGGAGAGAAGATGAACAGACTATGTGAATGAGGATTGATGTAGCGTGTGGAGGCAAAGTGAGGAAATGATTGCATAGGGTAGGAGGGCTGCTTTTGTTGGGCACTTAAAAGCCAATAAATGTAATCCCCCCACCAAAATGTATAGCATTTCAAAATTTTGAATTTTAATAAATGTTTAGCACAAGTCATTAACATCTGTTGACTTTTACACATACCCAATTTTCCTCTTACGACATCACAATGTTCAGCACATATATCCTTAGAGAAACTGTCATTACACCTCCTTCCTGTATGGTCAACCTCAATGATCTTGCTTTCCCTAAGATTAACACTAGAGTGTTTGGTGATCCTTGGAATGTCACAGTATGATGTCATGACATCATGCTTGACATTGCGATCAATCAGACTTTGTTTCACCTCTAGATGTTCTCCCTTTTTATCCCATAGATAGCAGTTATCTTTGGACTTAGCACCCTTCATGACAACTTCACCTTTCTCATTAGTGACAATACATTCAGCTTTTGTAAAGTGAACTTTAAGTCCTTGCTCACATAGTTGACTAATACTGATCAAGTTAGCCTTCAATCCTTTGACCAATAACACATCATCTAGTCTAGGAGCACCTGCACAGTTCAGCCTTCCCACACCCTTGATTTCTCCTTTGACACCATCTCCAAAATTTACACAGCTGGAATAATGTTCAACATTCAACAACAAACTTTTCATACTTGTCATGTGCCTAGAGCAACCACTATCAAAATTCCAGTCCTCTTTGGCAGAACCGGTTAAGGACATCTGAGCTAACAAACAAGTGGCACCATCCTTGGGAACCCATTGCTTAACAACAGTAGGACTATCCTAATTCTGTCTAGGTTGGGGATTAGGTTGAGGATATCCATAGAGCTTGAAACAGAAAGATTTCAAGTGACCAAATCTTCCATAATAGTGACATCTCCAGCTTTGAAACTCTTCTCTGAAGTGATTAACATGCCTTCTCTCTTGAGGATGTTTTCTATTATACTGCTAAGGCTGCCTCCTCCCATAGTATTGAGATTGTCTCCTCCCATAGTATTAAGACTGTCTCCTATGATAATGAGGCTGTCTTCTGTAATGATGATTAGGTTGTCTTTTCCCATGATGATGGGGCTTTCTTCTGCCATAATAGTGAGGCACAGTATTATTAGGCCCATACATTTTCCCATGATGTTGAGACATAGGTTGGGACATGTTATGTTTGGGTCTAGATGCATAACCTTTCCCATGGTGTTAAGTCTTCTGATGAGGTACATATTGCTTGGGTCCTAGCACATGAGCTTTCCCTTGATGTTGAGACATTTGATGGGACAAGTTCTATTTGGTACCAGAAGAACTAGCATCTGAAGAAGATTTCTTTTCACCATTAAATCCTAGACCAGTCTTATCACTTGCTCCTTTTCCAGCCTGAAGGATTTCATCCAGAGTGTCAGTTCCACTATTCAACATTGTTATTTCATTGATTCTGTGGTTGGCATTTATTTTGCTAAAACTTTTTCTAGGAGCAAGATGTTAAAACAAGATGTTCTAGTTTGTTGCACTCAACATGTCGAATGAAGATGTCCCATACCTGCTCATAGGACATCGTGTATGGATTCAGTTTAAAAGCAGATTCTGTTGCTGAGATTGCTGAGATTTGTTACTGAATATTCTGTGAATATTTGGTTATCCTATGTGGCATCCAAAGCATTTTTGGATTGTGTTTAAATGTTTGTTTTTCGGATTTTCAGCTGTTTCTAATTATGGAGACATATTAGGAAACTTTAGATTGAAGACCTATTTTGTTGGAGTTTATTTTCCAGATTTGTGAGCAGTCTATTTGCTGCATTTTTGAAGCCCAATTCAGTCCAGATTTAATGCTATATATTGACTGGTGTAAACCTAGTTTAGGTGTGGAACTTACGTGTGTTTTTGTTAGGGTTTTCGTGTGTTATTTGTGAGCCTAACTGGTATCATTCTGATAACAGTATAAGGACTGGTTTTTGTGTTGTAAGTTCTGTCAGTTACTCATAAGCTTTTAAGCATTGAGTTTCTTGTGTGTCAATTCTCATAAGCTTTGAAGTATTGAGAATTGTGTGTTTTGAAAGTGTGACTTTCAGTTTGTTACTTGTGTGGAAAGAAACCAATCACGGGTTGTGGTTGTAGAGGGATTTGAGGAGGGCCTCATACTTAGGTGAGTCTTAGGTAGAAGTCATAGGAAGGGTAGTGATTAAGTGAGCAGATTATAACATGATTCGATTATTGTATGATCTGTGAATTGATACTATCGTATATTGGTTTCGTCCCTGGCTTGGTAGCCCCTAGAGTAGGATTGTTGATCCGAACTGGGTAAACATATCACTGTGTTATTTACTTTCTGCACTGTTATTATTATTGCTATCTTGTTCATTGTGTTGGATATTAGTGTCTCAACATCTGTGTAGGACATCTGATATCTGTGCCAGAATTTCAATTGGCATCAAGAGCTTGCACCCTTGTTGGGTTCTGGGTGAGATTCAGGGAAGGTACTTTCTGGTACAATGGACAAGGATGGAGGATTTTTTAACAAACCACCTCTGCTTGATGGTTCCAACTATGACTATTGGAAACCGAGGATGATAGCATTCATCAAATCCATGGATGATCAAGCATGGAAAGCTGTTATAAAAGGATGGGAACCCCCAAAGGTTAGAGATGGAGAAGGTAAATCTACTGATGTGATGAAGGAAGAGGAAGACTGGGATGATGCAGATTACAAAGGGTCCTTGGGAAACTCCAAAGCCATGAATGCGTTGTTTAATGGTGTTAACAAAAATATCTTCAGGTTGATTGAACACTGCACCATTGCAAAAGAGGCCTGGCAGGTCTTGAAGGTTGCTCATGAAGGGACTTCAAAGGTGAAGATGTCAAAACTTCAGATTCTCACTACCAAGTTTGAAAATTTGAAGATGAAGGAATATGAGAGCATTCATGATTTTCACATGAACATCATTGAGATAGCAAATGCCTCAAGTGCCCTGGGGGAAAAGATGTCTGACAGCAAACTGGTCAGAAAAATCCTCAGATCTCTACCTAAGAGATTTGACATGAAAGTGACTGCTATAGAGGAAGCGCAGGACATAGATAAGATGAAAGTGGATGAACTTGTGGGATCACTTCAAACATTTGAATTGGGGATCAGTGAAAAGACTGAAAAGAAAAAGAGTATAGCTTTTGTGTCAAAGGCAAGTGATTCAGAAGGAGAAGGTAATCTAGATAGAGATGAAGGCCTCTTAGAAGATTTGGTGTTACTTGGCAAACAATTCAACAAAGTGCTCAGAAGGATGGATTGGAAGTCAAGATCAAATGTTAAGGACAAGCCATCTGACATCAGTAAAAACCAGAATGCTGAGAGAAATACCAGTACTGAAAATAATTCCAACCAAGGGATATGAGCTCAGTGTCATAAGTGTGAAGGTTTTGGGCACATAAAATCTGAGTGCCCCACATATCTCAAGAGGCAAAAGAAGGGGCTATCAGTCTCATGGTCAGAAGATGACTCTGAAACTGAAACCGATGAGAAGTCTAGAAAGAGGGTTATAGCATTAACAGGTGTGTGTGAGTCTGATGAAGAGTCAGTCAGTGAAGATCTTACTTTTGAAGAGCTAGCTGCTTCCTATAAGAACTTATGCATTAAAAGTGAAGAAATATGTCAGCAGAAAGAAGAACAAAAGAAATTTATTGCTCATCTAAAAGCTGAAAAGGTAGAGCATTTGGCTACTATCTCTGATCTGAAAAGTGAAGTGGTTGTTCTAAATTCAAAATTGGATAATGTTATCAAGACAGTCAGAATGCTTAATAGCAGCTCTGATGTGCTTGATGATATTCTGAAGTCAGGGAGAGATGTTGGAGATGTTAGTGGTCTTGGGTTTGAAAGTTCCAGTGAGATGGACAAGGGAAAACGGCCTGAAGTGACACCTGCTCAATCTAAGAAAAAATTAAAGATGTCATATAACATGTTGCAACATCCTTACAGACATCAGAAGAATTTCACAAGAAGAAAGAATCAAAGATGGAAATGCCATTATTGTGGAAGGTTTGGCCATATAAAACCCTTCTGCTACAGATTATATGGCTACCCCAAGACTGGATTACAGTCTAGTAGGAAACAAGAGTGGGTTGGAGCAACGAAAGTGTGGACTCCCAAGAGTACTGTGGAAGAACACATAGATCATAAGTCCTTCAGTGTCTCTGCAAGGGAAAGTGGTACTTTGACAGTGGATGTTCCAGGCACATGACAGGTATCAAGGGATGTCTGTCAGATATTAAGTCTCATTCCACTAACTATGTGACCTTTGGTAATGGATCAAAAGGGAGAGTAATAGGTGTTGGAAAACTGGACTATACAGGTCAACCCAATCTGGAGGAGGTATTACTTGTTGAAGGCTTAGATGCAAACTTGATAAGCATAAGTCAACTATGTGATCAAGGTCTCAAGGTCAACTTTACCAATGTTGAATGTTTGATAACAAATGAGAAGGGTAAGGTTATCATGAGAGGTGAGAAAGCATCAGATAATTGTTATTTGTGGAGTTCTGAGAACACTACAATATGCTTGGAGACTAAGAAAGCTGTTGGAAAGACTATTGAGTTAGAACAGGTGCTGATCAATTGTAAAGCTACTCATAATGTGTGCATGGTGAACTGTAATAATAAGATTAAACTTGGTAAGTATGTCAGCAGGGTAAATTTAGAAGGAGAATTTGGTGAATGCACTCTTGAGGAAAATTGGGTGCTCAAAGTCTGTGGATACCGCACTTCTCTGGGCCCAGTCCTCAAAAGTATAAATAGGCGGGCAAACATACTCTACCTATAGCAAACTTATTCTACAAAAATTCCTCTAGCCCTTTCTCTCCAAAGTTCACGAGTCTTAGGGTTTTCTCCTAACATTCTCAATATTGTACCGTGTGATCAATAAAAAATGTCTCAACATCATGGCTCCTCTGATAACTCAGGATCTCCTCGAACCAATGCTGGAGATGATGAATCACTGCGAATGATCAACCTCTCTGATCTTGTGCTTGATATTGCTCCTTTGAACGTTGTTCCGGCTGACCCTAAAGGAAAACGGCAAGCTTCTCACACAACGAATGTCAATATTCCTGGTAAGAAGTCTAAACCTTTTTCACCTAGGAAGAAAGTTCACTCCATGACTAGTTTGTATGCTGACCAAATAAGCCCTAGGAAAAACGTGTCTGAAAAGGGGTCTAAGTTTGGTTTAGTTAAGAAGAAGAAGGATACTAAATCATGTGGTGTAAACAAGAATTCCACTGATGATGATGTTGTCAAAAAGGATAAGGAACTTAGGAGGTTTGTTGCCACGATTCTGAGTGGAGTTGAGGCAGATGTCGGGTCTGATGTTCCAACATCCGTGACAGGAAATATCAATAGCAGCCCTACTGATAGGACTGATGATGGTGTTCCCATGCATGTGGACCGTGAAAGAAGGAGTAAAAAGAAAGCTGATGTAAGAAGGACTGATGATGTTATTAATGTTGATGAACTCACTTCTGATGAGGAAACTATTGCTGGAATGCTAAGGAAAATTAAGAGAAGAAGAGAGAAAACTGTGATAAGTGAAGGCTCAAAGTCTTTGAAACTGCATGGAAAATCTAGAGGTGGGGAGGGAAGAGTTCGAGCATGGCCTCCTAAACAATGGAGTAAGGTTGTTGTGCCCACTAAGAAGAGAAAAATCATTGATCACAGTGAGTCTGACTATGAAGTTGCAACAGATGTTCAAGACATCATTGGTATGAAAACCTCTACCTGCAAAAAGACTTATGCTGAAAGTTCTATGAGAAATGCAGATAGATGGAGAATTGTGGATCAAAGGAGGATTGCTCTGGAGAGAGAGTTGGGGAAGGATTTCGATAAGTATAAAGAAATCATGGATCTTATTGCAGCTGCTGGATTGATGAGAACTGTGTCCAAGATAGGACCCTGCTATGAGAATCTAGTCGAGGAATTTGTGGTGAATATACCTGGAGAGTGTGATGAGAACAGGGGTAACAACCTCAAAAAAGTGTCTGTGAGAGGAGAAGCTGTCACTTTTTCTCCTGAAGTTATCAACAATTATCTGGGCAGGTGTAAGGAACCTCAACCTGAGTTAGAGGTTACAGACAATGCAGTATGCAAGGAGATTACAGGTGGTTGTATTAAACACTGGCCAAATAAAGAAAAGCTGTCATCTGGAAAACTGAGTGTTAAATATGCCATCCTCCACAGGATTGCTGTTGTGAATTGGGTTCCTACCAATCACACATCTACTATTTACTCCATACTTGGTAGTTTCATTTATGCTATCGGGAAAAAGGTTTCTTTTGATTTTGGGTCATACATCTTTGAACAGATTCTGAAACAAGCAAGTTCAACTGCTGTCAAGATGCCTGTTTGCTTCCCATCCTTGATCTGTGGTGTTATTTTAGATCAGTTTCCTAATCTTGTGTTAAGGAGTGACAATGCGCTCAAAAGAAAACCTCCTCTGTCCCTACACTACAAGTTACTTGGTGGAGCACATGTCTCAGACATTGTTGGGACATCTTCTCAGACTTCCAGTCATGCTAATCTTGATGATGAAGTCATTGCACAACTGCAAGAAATGTGCAAGGAAC
The DNA here is from genome assembly GCA_022829125.1 of Lathyrus tuberosus. NCBI lineage: Eukaryota > Viridiplantae > Streptophyta > Magnoliopsida > Fabales > Fabaceae > Lathyrus > Lathyrus tuberosus. The sequence continues at coordinate 5,607,049 of JALAZF010000132.1, read as the reverse complement.
TGGAAGATTCCATCAGAAGAGACACTGCTCGGAATACCAAACTTGAACAGTTAATCAAAACCTTCATGGAGAAAAGGAATGCTTCTGCTGGGACAGCTGGTAAAGACCAAGGAACTGCTGAAGGTGATGCCTCTGTAGAATCTGATAGAGAATGTGAACAGAGTTCAGATGACTCAGGATCTAGGAGTGGTGATACTGATACTGATGCTGTTGCTGATGGAGAGAGTGAAGACATTGTAGAATCTGACGATGATGGTGCTGCAGAATAATGGCATAATTTCTGCAGAAGATTTTTTCTTGTTTTTGACTGAACACCTAGAATAGCTTTTCTATGTATCTCTTCTGAACTTTAACCTTTGTTGTGTTTTAACTGTTTTACTTACCTTTGTCATATTTCTGGCTAAAAAGGGGGAGTAGTATGTTTGTGTGTGGTGTGCTTGTGTTGGTGCTGCAGTTGAGGGGGAGAATGTGGAATGTTTGTGTTGCTGCAGTTGAGGGGGAATTTTTTATGTGTGTTGTGTGTTGTATGCAGTTGAAGGGGAGTGCTGCTATGCTGTTGTATGTAGTTGAAGGGGAGTGCTGCTATGTTGTTTTTTTTTGCTGCTATGTGTGTTGTGTGTTGGTATTTCGCTGCTGTATCTGATATGGATTTTTTTCTTGTGCTTCTTTACAAGATTTGTTTGGTGTGTAGTTTTAGCCAAAATAAGCCAAAGGGGGAGATTGTTATTTCATTGATTCTGTGGTTGGCATTTATTTTGCTGAAACTTTTTCTAGCAGCAAGATGTTGAAACAAGATGTTCTAGTTTGCTGCACTCAACATGTCGAATGAAGATGTCCCATACCGGCTCATAGGACATCGTGTCTGGATTCAGTTTAAAAGCAGATTCTGTTGCTGAGATTGCTAAGATTTGTTACTGAATATTCTGTGAATATTTGGTTATCCTATGTGGCATCCAAAGCATTTTTGGATTGTGTTTATATGTTTGTTTTTCGGATTTTCAGCTGTTTCTAATTATGGAGACATATTAGGAAACTTTAGATTGAAGACCTATTTTGTTGGAGTTTATTTTGCAGATTTGTGAGCAGTCTATTTGCTGCGTTTTTGAAGCCCAATTCAGTCCATATTTAATGTTATATATTGACTGGTGTAAACCTAGTTTAGGTATGGAACTTACGTGTGTTTTTGTTAGGGTTTTCGTGTGTTATTTGTGAGCCTAACTGGTATCATTCTGATAACAGTATAAGGACTGGTTTTTGTGTTGTAAGTTCTATCAGTTACTCATAAGCTTTTAAGCATTGAGTTTCTTGTGTGTCAATTCTCATAAGCTTTGAAGTATTGAGAATTGTGTGTTTTGAAAGTGTGACTTTCGGTTTGTTACTTGTGTGGAAAGAAACCAATCACGGGTTGTGGTTGTAGAGGGATTTGAGGAGGGCCTCATACCTAGGTGAGTCTTAGGTAGAAGTCATATGAAGGGTAGTGATTAAGTGAGTAGATTATAACAGGATTCGGTTATTGTATGATCTGTGAATTGATACTATCGTATATTGGTTTCGTCCCTGGCTTGGTAGCCCCCAGAGTAGGATTGTTGATCCGAACTGGGTAAACATATCACTGTGTTATTTACTTTCTGCACTGTTATTATTATTGCTATCTTGTTCATTGTGTTGGATATTAGTGTCTCAACATCTGTGTAGGACATCTGATATCTGTGCCAGAATTTCAAACATTCTGATGGATTTGAACATTTGATCAAGCTGGGATTTTAACAACAGAACTTCATTCTCAAGTTCAGCTTTATCAGCCTTAAGCTGGATTATAATTTTCTTCTGCTTCTCCCTTTCTTGACAAACCTCTTCACTTTTCAGACACAACTCTTTATAGGAGGTTGCTAGCTCTTCAAAGGTCAGATCATCATCGCTAGACTCTCCGTCATAAGCACATATTCTAGTCAATGCCCTAATATGCTTGGCAGTCTCTTCATCACTCTCACTCTCAGTATCAGACCAGGAAACAGATAACCCCTTTTTCTGCTTCTTGAGATATGTAGGACATTCCTTTCTGACATGACCATAACCTTCACACTCATAGCATTGAACTCCTTTGTTAAGATTAGGCTTCTCCTCAGCTGTAGTTCTCTTGTTGATGTCAGACGAGATGTTATTAACATTTGGTCTATAGTTCCTGTCCATTCTTTTTAACACCTTATTAAACTATCTTCCTAGAAGAACAATGGCATGGGACAGCTCCTCCTGAGACTCAGGACTATTCTCTATCTTAGCATCTTCAGAACTAGATACCAAAGCTATGCTTTTGGTCTTCTTTTCAGGTTCCTCATCCATCTCTAATTCAAAAGTTTGAAGAGAACCAATCTACTCATCCACCCTCATCTTGCTGATGTCTTGAGCTTCTTATATAGCAGTCACCTTCATTTTATATCTCTTGGATAGGGATCTAAGAATCTTCCTTACCAGCTTCTCTTCAGTCATTTTCTCTCCAAGGGCACTAGAAGCATTTGACAGCTCAAGAATATTCATGTGAAAATCATGAATGGTCTCATCATCCTTCATCTTCAGATTTTCAAACTTTGTTATCAGCAGTTAAAGTCTTTACATCTTGACTTTGGAGGTTCCTTCATGAGTAGTTTTCAAGACATCCCAAGCTTCCTTAGCCACTTCACAAGTGTTGACCAGCCTAAAGATGTTCTTGTCAATACCATTTAAAATGGCATTCAAAGCCTTAGAATTTCCAAGCGCAAGTTCATCTTCTTCCTTGGTCCACTCTTCCTCAGGTTTCAGCTTTGATGTTCCATCTTTTTCAACAATAACAAGATGTTTCCATTCTTTTAAAACAGCCTTCCAAGCCCTGTTGTCCAAGGACTTCAAGAAGGTAACCATGCGAGGTTTCCAATAATCATAATTTGAGCCATCTAGAATAGGGGGTCTATTCATAAATCCACCACTCTCCTTGTCCATAGTACCAGAAAGTAACAGCCCTAGATCTCACCCAGATGCAGAGCAGGATGCCTGCTCTGATACCAATTGAAATTCTGGTATCAGATGTGTGATGTTTAAGTGTGATGTCACAACAACAAAATCTGCTAAATGAACAAGAAAATAAAACAGTCAATCAACACAATGAATTGTTCACCCAGTTCGGTCTAACTACCTACGTCTGGGGGCTACCAAGCCAGGGAGGAAATTCACTATTAGTAGTATTAAATTACAGACTCAACAATCCCAGTTGACAATCTCCTAACTTAATCACTACCCAATGACACTTCTACCTAAGAACCTCTTAGATATGAGATACCACTCACTCCCCCTTAATCACCTCAGTGATACAACTCAAAGATTACAAAGTTCACAACTTGATCTTGCTTAAAAGCTTTGATCAAGAACAATACTCTCTTGCTTAAAAGCTTTAGAGAGGACAATTATAACTCAAACAAACTATACCAATTCAAACATGAATGGCTTACAAAACACAAACGAAAACCCTAACAACAGATACTCAGTATACACTCTCTAGTCTTCGTATCTTCCAAGTAGGGTTGTGGCTGCTTTATATAGAAACTCAGACTTGGGGTTGGACTCCTTGAAAATCTCTGATTTGATTTGAAATTAAAACAGATTTTCTCTTCAAATCTTTTCATATCTTTCAGCCCTAAAAATAACAACAAGATCTGCTCCACATATGATTGCACCAGAATATATCTTTACCAAGATATTCGCCTACAATCTCTCACTCACTTAAGCAAAAAGTCTCACCAACAACTAAAACACGCGCAACCCTAATAACACAGCAGACTGATGTTCTGATGTTCTGTCAACTGATGTCAAGACATCATGTTTAACATCAGCACAAAAAACTTCAACCCTAAATAACTTAACATAAACTGAATGTTAAGAACTCGTGTTAAGACATCAGACAAATGACATCTTCAACAACAACATTGTTTTACCAAAATTACAGCCAATACAAGAACTAACAACAACGGTTGGAAAAGGGATACCACTACGTCTGACCAACTGATGTGAGGTAAGGTGTGATTGTATGTATGATGTTTTTCACCATGATCAAGAGACTATGATTATAAACTATGTAATGTGCTACCAACCACAACAGTTACTTTAAACAACCGTTGTTATATTCTTTAATGCATAACATTTAACAACAATTGGTATAAACAACCATTGTGATATATACACTGAGTTTATTATAAATTATGTGAAATGCTTATTTTAACAATGCTCACTAAACATATAACCTTTCAATTTAATCTAGAATATTATAATATAACAAATTAAGTTATACTAGAAGAACAAGTTCATGTTCAATGCTAGACAAGAGTTCTTCAACTTGTTATCTGCATTTTGCTCTTTAACAATTAGAACTTTGTTTAATGCTCCTATTTCTTCAACCTCCCCTTCCTTCACCTCACGTTCATTTTGTAAAATATGATTTACTTTGCAAACAAAATTTAGAGGTGGAGAAAGGGGTGGTTGAATAACTACAATCATTAAATAAAGCTCTAACAATTAAATAACAATATATTGATAACAGACTGAAGAATTCTTGTATAGAATTGAACGTGTACTTGTTTTCTAATATAGCTTTATCTATCATATTATAATTTTCTTATGCAACCTGAAAAGTTATATATTCGGTAAGGGATTGGAAAAACACTCAAACCACATAAGATATTATAATCTCATCTTTTAAACAAGCATTAACCACAACATTCATCAACAACAAACCATAAACAACATACACGATACCTAGGTCTTTCACACAAGTTTACAACACTCACTTTAGCTTCTTCCTATTTATTGAAACAAACATCCCAACCTACAAGTCAAAACAAGCAAAAAGTTCATAAATTATGAAACAAGCTATTGAAACATAAACAATAATACATAAATAGATTTTGAAACATAAACTATAGTGAAGATGGTCTTGTAAAGTAGCCATTTCCTAAGATTTGATGCAACAAATGTATCCTTCGAAGAAGCCGAGTTGGCTGTATAAGTTTAAGGTTTCCATATGAGAGAGATGAGTGACATAGATGTTAGCGTTTTATTTTGAGATAAACAATTGTAATGTACTGAAGCAAGAGATAATTTCACTTATATATAAAGAAGTAACATATTTCACCACAGTTGACAATACGAACTGTGATGAAATAATTGCAAGTTACACCACGCTTGATTATAAAAATTGTGGTGATATACAAGGTCAAGCCCATTATGTCACGATAAATGGAAAATTGTTGGTACTGGGATTTGAACCCTTTCACTCCATGTATATTTCACTACAATTGGTATCTATGACCATTGGGAAATGTTCTTAGTAAATACAAAAAAAAAGCGCCAAAAAATAATTATTACCACGGTTAACAAGAAAGACTGTTGTAAAATGGGTGTCATAAAAGGTGTATTTTGTAGTATGCCTTCGTATGGTGTTTTCTAATGGCCCATTGGGTTCATTGTGGCTTTGCTAGGAGAGAATGAAGCTTTTTCTTTTTGGCATGTTTCTGACTTGTGACGCCTGGTGCTCCCTGAAGCTTTGCTGGGCGAGATGGTTCGCTTGAGCTTGTCTGGCAAGAATGAGGATTTTTGCTTCTGGAAAGTTGATGTTTCTCCTCGCTTGGGCCTCGCCGTTGGCTAACTAGGCATAGTATCACCTGAGTCTTGCTAGAGGCTCGCCTGGCGAGCTTAGTTATGTTTTTACATATGCACGAGTGACCTTGTTTTCTTCAGAACCAAAATATTTACCTACAAAACCATTGAAATTTGTAATGAAATGGTCAACAAAATTACAATCCTAACATAAACATAATCTTAACCATAATTGGGAGGTTTTTCCACAAGAAACTTGCATACCAATTCAATAAGTTCCCTTTTCAATGTATAAAATGACCATACTTAGGCACTTATCATGAAGCTGCTTGTGGGCAAGCTATCAAAGAAGAATGGAGTTCTAATATATTTTTAAGCATCATTAACTGCAGTTGAGGCTGACTTTTTTGGTGAGAGTCAAGTGCAAAATCCTTTTCATAACAGGTCAGTATAGCTTAAGGCATCTCTAAAGGAGACTCAAGAGAGTCTTCAAAACCTACGCCTCAAGAATCTTACTCTAACTAAGGAGTTTGTTAAAGTCTTGGATGAGGGTCTTGACTCTGTGTATGATTCTTTTGAGAATGCTATACAATAAGTGGAGCATTTATATTCTCCTTTGTGTGTTTTAAGGGAGTGAATCTACTCAGATCATACAATAGAGAAAGGGAAGGTGGTTTCCTTTAAAGATTGGCAGGCTATTGCTTCTTTTTTGGTTTATGCCCGATGTATTTTTACTCCATGATCTCTGTATAACAATGCATATACATAAATTTGTTAGTTAAGTATTTGTTTTTACCTAAATTAGTATTTAAGCTAAATCTCAAGTATTGGTAAAAAAAAGCTAGATCCTGAGTATATTGCTTTGGGAGATAACTTTATTTTACGGGGTTGAGCTCAAAGTTTTATTGGACGCCTTTAGTGATTGTGCCCAACCAAGGATCAATACCTTTTCCTCGCCCCCAAGTGAAAACCTAATCCAAGGTCGGCGTAATAGGGACTTATCTCGGCCTCTAGATTGGCTAGCTACCAAGAGGGGGATGAGTCTGTTTATCACCATTTTGTAATGCACTTTCTTTATGGGGTTTTGATTGTTTTGGTTTTATGCTTTAAAGCATTTGAGGCAACACCTCAGTTTTATGGGGCTTTGTTTGCTTTAGTTTTACACTTTTAAGCATTTAAGATAGCACCTAAAGCTATTTTCTCCTTGGTTCAAATTTCTTTTTTCATGCATGTTAGGCATTTATGACATCATTGATAAAGCTTTGTGGATTGTCTTTGCTCTAGCCAGGTTGACACTGATAGTCATAGGCTCATCATGTACATAATAATACTTGAGCTTGAGATGCACATGGGAAGCTATCGCGTACAACGCAACTACAAAGCGATGCAATTATAGATACTTGTGTATGAGACCCTTAATAATTATAGATTGACGATTATAATATGCCTTCCTTCTTCTAGGGTGACCATCATCATAATGTACCCCCATGGGCAGGTCATTGTTCCCCTAAAAGCCTACAAATCAAAGCCCTTTGTATGACCAAAGCTTTTCTTTCTTGGTTCCGAATTTTTTTGAAGAGTTCAACATACATGATATTGAAAGAACTCACGTAGTCAATGAGAACTATAGAGACATCATATTTGGCCACAATGATTGTTATAACTAGATGGAAGATATTATTCAGAATGCCTCCCACATTTTTGCTAACTACAAATTTGAGGATGAGCCTCTCTGGCTTCTTGGTTAAGGTTTATACTTCGGTCTCCTATTGGAGAAACTACCTTAGATCTTTCCCTATCCCTTGTATGGGGAATCATGGAACTAGTTGGATGAGTAGCTTCCGACAAAATGTAGTTTTTGCTTCGGTCTAACGAGCCAGGGGAGGATTCTAGTGCCTCTCTCTCTTGCGGGGTCGGGTAGATGTCATACCCCAAATTTTGACAACCAAGATTTCCCATCATAGTGCAAATCATAACCACAATATGGATGTACCTTCAGGCCTCATCAATCTCTTCAAGGGTTGTTGAGTTTTCACTACAACCAAGAATTAGGGTTTCAAGCCCTCTCAGAGCACTTAGACAAAGGATCAATTAAGAAATGGCATGATATTCAACTTGTATAACCTCTCAAACACCTATAAAGGATCAAGAGGACTCCCACATCAAGAATCAAGCACAAAGTTTCCAAGTGGATCAAGCCTCAAGATCGCTAGTGTCACCAAATTAGGGTTTTGGTCGACTGAGGCCTCCAGATGGAAATGTTCATCTGGGCATGAGCCAATGCTTCAAAGAATAACCCAAGATACTCCAAGGGACCTCATGGACCAAATCATCAAGTCAATTTGACCTCAGGGGATTCATTTACCAAAAATCAGGAATTAGGATTTCTTGACCTAATTCACCCCTAAGTTGACTTTTAGGACAAAACATGAGCCAAGACCTTAAGAATTGATTTGAGGGCCCCAAATATACTACATTGATCCATTTACAACAATGGATTGACCCAAGAAGCTTGATTCACAAGTTTCAATTTCATCAGGACCACAGTTAGGGTTTTGAGGAAAAAGTCAACTGTGCCTTTGACTTTTGACCTAGACATGTTCCCAAACCTTGGGACATGATTCAATATACCCTATAACACCTATGGAATCCATACATTAGGTTTGATTTAGGTCAAGGACTTGATTTCACAGAGGATCGCACAGTTTGGATTTTATCCGATAAAAAGTCAACTGTGCACAAAATCAAGTTTGACTTTTTGGAATTTTTCATAAATATGATTCCCCTAAGTCCAAAACAATGTTAATGTGTGACATTGATCATCATCCATCAAGAAAAATCAAGAAAAGTGAGATTTCTTGCAAAAGGGGCAACCTTGAGAAACCAAAAATTTTCTAAGTTATGGAATAAAAGTGGTTTTGGTACCAACTTCCAAGGACCATAACTTGAGATCCAAGCAACCATTTTGGGTGATCCAAAGCTGGATTTGTAGGTCTTGCTACACTCTACAAAAGCTTCAACTACCTCAGACTCCAATTCTTTATGGATTTTAAGTTATGGAGTGATCAAAATGACAAAAACATGAAAATAACACTTTTTTCCAACACTTAGTGAAAATCTGCCTAAGTTACCAGCCTTAAACATCCATGTTCATGAGGTTTTTTCAGTTGGATCCAAATAGTTTCAAAAAAAACTATGATCACACATGTTTTTTATCATATGAGGGCTTTCTAAAAAGCACAAGAGCCTCTCATAACTCAACCTGAGCAGGGAGATATGAATTCCTCAAAATCACCATTTCCAACTGTCCTAGGCAAGGCGGATTTTGGTAGATTTTGTTGTTTTGCTCGATTTGGGAAATTTGAACAACTCCAAGCCTTGTCATCATTTAGACACATCAAAGGATAAAACAAAAGGAGAATGATCTGATCCCCAAGCCTCCAAAGTCCAAGAATCTACATTAGCCATAACAAACCTAAAAAGGCTAAAAAGTTGCCAAGACTCCAATTTTGTTTCAATGCATTTAATGGATACACCAAGGTGGCATGGACTGACACATTCCTAATTAAATGAGTCAAGGATCAACACTGAATCATAGGACCATAGGCCTGTGCCCTAACCTTAAGTCAATGGCTAGAGGAGACTTAAGATTCCTTTTGCTCAACATTGGCCAATGGCCTGCTGCAGCTACCATTCACTATTGCTTGCAAAAAAAACTTGCTCTACTATAAATAGAGCTCATTTGTGCTAGGCTTGAGTACACCAAAGCACTACAACACTTGCTTTCCTCAAAATCTCTTTCTTTAGGCCAAAATGCCTTCTTTAGCAAGGTATCTCTGAGTTTTTGAGTTAGAGAGCAATTCTACCACAACTCATGATCCAAACACCTCTAATATGTTGTATCTAAGCTGTTCAAACAATCACTTGTGACCTGAAACACCAAAATCACAAAGTCCACTTCCAAAACCTCAAAAATTGACTTTTCTGCATTTTCCAAGCCATGCCTTGATTCAGTCACTTCCAAAATCAAACAAAGCCTCAAACACACTCCAAATATCATCCTCAAATTGTCCCAAATGGTTCCCCTCATCTGGAACACCATTTGAGAGAGTTGTCATATTGGTCACTTTTGCCCCTTTTGCAAGAAAGTGCCACAACTTGTTCCTGAGGATTCCAGCTGGTTCTAATCATTCTAAAAGCTTCTAAGGGATCAATTGAGAGTGTCCAAAGCATCAAATTACTTATGGCACAAGGAACTTGGCAGATAGCACAAAAAGCTCCAAGAGATAAGTGCATGACAACTTGAACTCTTTGAATTATGCATTCCTTTGATGTCCATTGATCATAAACATCTCATACATGTTGTATATGTTGTGTTTGAACCAATTTGCCATGTAATTCTTACATGTACCATGAGATAGCATAGAACATGCAAACATAGGCCTATTTTAAAACCACTATCGGATTTTGAAGAGGAAACATTTTCTGAAAATTCCAAGGGCACCATTGGATTCCTCATGAAATTCTAGGTCAGATGCACCTAAATTTTGTCCCAATCCATGGAGAAATGAGAAAGTTAGAGGCTTCACGTAAATTGCCCAAAAGCTTGCCTTGCCTTGCCCAGGCCTAGAAACAAGGCATGCCTTATGAATTAATGGGGTGGTTTTGATAGATGGATGTATCACCACCCCACTGGTAGTGCGCATGTGTGTTTGTTGCCAAAGTCGTGGGTTCAAACCCCACCCAGATCATTTTGCCATTTTTCACATTTTGCTATTTTTCCATATTTTCATGTTTTTGTTCATTAATTGAAAAGTTAATTTCTCTTTCAATTTTAATTATTTTTTATTGATTATTTTTTTGAAAATTCACAAAAACATTAAAATATTTTATTCCATGAAAATTTCACAAAAATATTATTTATTTCATATATTTGGTATTTTTGTAAAGAATTATATTTTTATTTGTTTTTAAACATTAAAAATATTTCTTTCTCTTGATTTTGCAAAATTCAAATGATTTTTAAATCATCCTATGAATGAAACATGATTTTCCTAATATAAATCCAAGATCACAACCTTTTTTTTCCACATATTTGGTTATTTTAATTGAATTTTTGTTCAATTAAAATACATTTAAAAACCAAAATTAGGGTTTTGATCACTATCACCCTAACAAATCTTTTTTCTAACAACCTTTGAGCCTCTAATAGAGTATAAGACCAACCCCTTTTGTACATAAATAATTTTGGGCCCCAGTCATTGTATAAGACCCACTGTGTTTTCAAAATCTCGGCGCGATCGTCGCTTTTTCAAAACATTTTCATCTGGGCTTACCCTTGTGTTGTAAGTCCCATTTCTTTTCTTTTTCAAACCTTTGGGCCTCTTCTTGAGTTGTAAGACCCATCCCTTTGTACAGAAAACATTTTTTGGGCCTCATTCATTGTATAAGCCCCAGTACAGTTTACAGAACAACGGTACGATTACTGTTTTTCATCTGGGCCTCTCCTTGAGTATAAGCCCCAATCTGTTCAAAAACAACTTCCCTTTTGATTTAGGTTCAAACTTGTAGTTGTTATCAAAACTTTTCTTTAATTTCTTGAACAACTAACCATACAGCTGTTACAATGGAAGCTTGCCCTCCTGTAAGTTTTATCAGCTTTCATTTACTCGCTTTTATATATATAACTGTATTGCTGGAAGCTTGCTCACCTGTAAGTCCTTCTTTTATATCCTTTTAAATACTTGTCATATATCAACTGTATATATACTTATATATCTGCTTAGAGTTTTCCCCGACAACTAGGTCTAGAACTAGGTAAATCCAGTTTGTCACTCTTTAATACAGTCAAAACTAGATCACCATAGGATTTCTAGATACAGTCTTGCCTTCTCTTGGGCTTAAACAATATGGAACAAAGAGAAAGACATTATTCCCGGTGAAACTTTTCTCAGATTGTCACTATTAGAAATTGTCAAAGAAGTTCATTTCCCCAGAGAGGATTAATTCTCGGTGAAACCTCTCTTGAATTTCTTCAAACCCTAGAACTGTTCATTAAAGAAAAGATTATTCTCGGTGAAACTTTTCTTGAACTCTTCTTAAGTTTGGGACCCACAGGCTTCCTAAAATCATCCCCGCCTCCTCTTCAGCTTTGTACAAGGACCCTCCGGCTTCTTAGAAGTTCTCATGGCTTCTCTTGGGCTTAATACAAGGACCCTGAAGACCTCTTAAAGGTATAGAACAGAACTTAGTCATCCTTTGCTAGAGCAGTCTTTCCAGAGTCAAATCTCTGACCAATTTTAGGGTTGATTCTCATCCCTTAAAACACATGCGTCCTCTTGGGCATCATACAAAGATAAACTCTTCCATACCAGTAGACTTGGACAATCTAATCTCCTTTTAGATCTCAAAGACATTCTCAAGTTCCATACAAACATAGGAGAAACCCTGGCCATTTTAATAAATCCCCAGCAGAGTTAAAACCCATGGGTTCTGAAACCCAGTCTTTCTCCTAAAATTCCCTAGCCAGGGTCATCAGTATAACACTATCCAAAATCAGAACCTCAAGGTATCTGATACCTCAACTCTCCTGTAATCCTCAGCAGGAGTTGATTCCCCATTTGGACCTGCCTCTGGATCTCAATAATCCTCAACAGAAGACAGCCTCCTCTTAGACTTTGTATAAAGATTTCTTTCTTTGTTCTTCCCCAGCAAAGATAGCCTCCTCTTAGGCTTTGTATAATGATCCTTCCTTCCCTCAGCAAAGTCAGCCTCCTCTTGGGCTTTGTACAATGATTTTCCCCAGTTGAGCTAACCTTTTCAGACTCTCTTGTTGAGTCAATCACCCTTTCAGACTCTCTTGTTGAGTCAATCACCTTTCAATACTCTCTTGTTGAGTCAACCCTTTTAGCCTCAATCTTGGGCTTTGTACAAGACAAATAAAGACACTCTCTTGTTGAGTCAATCTTTTTCAGCCTCCTCTTAGGCTTGGTATAATGATTTCCCCTAATAGAAGTCAGCCTCCTTTTAGGCTTTGTATAATGATTTCTCCAGCTTGTTTAGCCTCAATCTTAGGCTTTGTACAAGACACCATATAAATTTCCTAAGGAGAGTCAATCCTCTTTTCAGCCTCAATCTTGGGCTTTGTACAAGATAGATAATACTCTCCAGCAAAGTCAAATTTATTTCAGCCTCAATCTTGGGCTTTGTACAAGACACCTAAAATATCCTCAGCCGAGTCAGTAAAAATCTCACTTTAGCCTCAATCTTGGGCTTTGTACAAGACAGGTAAAGTTTCTTTCCCACCGAGTCAGTCTTCTTTTCAGCCTCAATCTTGGGCTTTGTACAAGACACATACAAATCCTCACAAGAGGAGTCAAAATCCCTTTTAGCCTCAATCTTGGGCTTTGTATAAGACAGACATAATATTTTCTCCGGAAAAGTCAAGCTTTTAGCCTCCTCTTAGGCTTTTTATAATGATATCCCCAAAAGAGTCAGTCTCTTTTAGCCTCAATCTTGGGCTTTGTACAGGACATATATAAGCACTCTCTTATTGAGTCAGTCTTTTCCAGCATCCTCTTAGGCTTTGTATAAAGACTTCCCCAGTGAAGTCAATCAATCTCTTAGCTTAAACCTTGGGCTTTAATCAAGGCACACAAAAATCAACATCCCTTCAGAGAAAATCAAAATCTCTCTATAGGAAGTCATTTCTCTGTATATCACACATCAAAATAGACATTCAAAACAAACCCTAATCCCAGATAACTGCTATAAGTGGCACACTTGTTGATTCAAATATCCAAGTTGCCGTCCATCTTTTATCCTGGTAAATCCTCTCTTTCATCTAATTGTTGTAAGTGGCAAGCCTCTGGCAATCTTAGGCTTTGAACAAGACACCAAAACATCATCTTTTTCCTCCCATAGAATAGGAGGAACTACGATTGCTCTGATTTCCCTGTTATCTTTAACGGGAATACGTAGGCATAAGATTGAGAAATCTTAGCGAGCATACTAACCAAAAACTTTAGGTCCAGTACTTTCACGCATACCAATCAAAACTGAGGTCCGATACCTCACCAAAATCATCAAAAACTCTATCTCTCTCTCTCTCTCAAACATTCCCAAACTTTCCCCAACCCATCAACAGATACACACCATCAAGTACAAAGTAGAACCTAAAACTAACAACCTGTGGATAACCACATATAGGATGGGTAATTGAAAACTCCCCATTGTATAACCTGACCCCGGACTCCCCAATCTCTTTAAGCATTTGTTCAGTTAAACATTTGCGTGCAAGGTTAGTTTTAGATAGCTTCCCTTTCCCTTCCAGCTTCACTGGATAAATAAGAAATCAGAAAGTAGCACCCCACTCCTCCTCATTGTGAGGAGAAGACCCTTCGCGATAAGGTGGTCGCGTCACCGACAAAAATTGCACTTTACAGATAAATGGCGACTCTGCTGGGGACTCATTTTGTCTGTTTAGGATTATAGACTAGAATTCCTAAGAGGTCTAGGATGTTAGTTTTAGGAATGAATATATATATATATATATATATATATATATATATATATAACTTTTCCTACTTGATATCCGTGTTTATTTTTCTGTTAATGGGAATGCGAGTGATGTCGCATGTGGAAAGTATAAGTGATACCTAAGATAGGTGATGGCAGAGATGGGCGGTCTTACAGGGAGTGAATCCCGAATAAGTTGTCCCGGTAGACCATCAAATCAGTGGAGATACCCTTTGCGGATTCAATGTCTAACGACTTCAGTTGTGAAAGCAGATTGTCTAATTGTGGTATCCATGAAACTGAGGATTTAGTATACAGTAACCATGTGGCTATTTAGTATTGCGGTGGCTATTGGAAATAGTTGTCACGCGATACTACACTCAATTGAGATTACCCTAAGATACTACAGCTCGCTCGGGTGAACCAACTTGCTGTTGTTATCCCAATGGGGGTCAATGATTTTGAGTGCAGGTACAAAAATTCACCATAGTACAACCTTTGGGGATGCGCAATGCCATGACTCCATGCTCGTGACGCTGAACCTTTGAACCCATGTTTTTTCTATGTTTTTGTGTGTTGCATTCATGCATTCATTTAAAATACTTTTAAACAAAAAAAAAATCTTCTTTTCTAGTCTCTCATTTTCAAATTAAACTAAGACAATGATTGAAAATATCAGAGAGAAAGATTGCGTTATGGATTTCGGTAGAAGGAAGACGCACAAGTACACCTTCAAGGTTCCAAAACTAGAGGATTTAAAAGGGTTGGCAAGGATGATCACCAACCCTGATGCTTTCATAGCTAAATACGGAGGATTGTTGTCTCTGTTAAGGGTCCATGTAGTTGAAGGAATCTTGTCTACGCTAATCCAGTTTTATGATCCAGTTTATCATTGTTTCACATTCCCGGATTATCAACTAGCACCAACACTGGAGGAGTATTCTCACCCGACTGACTTACCCATCACTGACCAAGCTCCCTTGTCTGGACTGGAAGAAATTCCAAAGGATCAAACCATTGCAAGAGCAATCTATTTGGACGAGTCAGAAGTCAGGCCTCACATGACCGTTAAGGATAAAATCCAAGGTTTACCGGCCAAGTTCTTGGTAGAAAAAGCCCTGTACTTTGCCAGTATAGGAAACATAATTGCTTTCAAAGATATCTTTGTTCTACTCACATACGGGTTGTTCCTTTTTCCCAAAATCGATAACTTCATTGATATCAATGCCATTAAGATATTTCTAATTGGAAACCCTGTACTGACCTTGCTCACAGATGCTTATCATTCTGTACACTTAAGGAATTTGTACAGCGGAGGAATGATGACATGCTGTGTACCCCTGCTATACAAATGGTTCACTTCCCATTTACCTAAGTCTTCTCCTTTTTGGGATCATAAGAATACTCTACATTGGTCACAGAGAATCATATCTCTTACCAACTCTAACATAGACTGGTACAATCGAATCTATGACGGGATAAGGATCATTGACAAATGTGGAAATTTCCCTAAAGTACCCCTCATAGGAACTAAAGGAGGAATCAACTATCATCTAGTTTTAGTTCGTCGTCAACTCGGATACCCGATGAGACATATCCCGCGTAATGTTCTTCTGAAAGGTCTTTACTTCAAGGAAGGAGAAAATGACAGGGCACTAAAGACAGAAATAGTGCATGCCTGGAAACATGTTCACAGGAAAGGAAGAGAGTCTCAAGGAAAACCAGACTGTGTCTCTGTGGAACCTTATCTCCATTGGGTACAAACTAGAGCCCTCAAGCTGAGGATGCCTTACCCTCATCAAGAAGCTCTTCCGTTGAGACAGATCCCTCGTCAAGAAGTTCTTCTGTTGAGGGAATCTGTCCTTTATTTTATGTTTGATACAGAAAAACTCCAGGTCGCTCTCAATAAAGTTCAACAGGAAAAGAAATCTTGGAAGAACAAGTACCGTATTCTCAATGTGGAGTGTACCAAAATTCAGCAACTATTAAAAGAAACAGGCGCTCTGATTAGGATATTAGAGCAACATGTTGTAGAAAATTAAGAAGACCGAAGAAATTTGCTCGCTCCTTTCACTTGGCAAAGGACTGACAACCCGATAACGGCTAAGGAGCCCAGGTCAAAGAAAAGGAAAGTACCAGAACCAGAACCTGAGCTCTCCTCAAAGAGGACTCAGGATCCATAAGCTTGGACTTTTCCTTTTACAGCACTTTGTAAAATACTGTATTTCCATTTCCGCAATCTTTCAAATTCAATAAAACGGGGTCTCCCCACTGTATGATATTTGCAATCCAATTGTTAGAGTTTCTTTTTAAAAATAACAAAAAAAAAATATTATTAATTAATATCATTGTATATCATTCATCATTCTCACATAACGCATTCTTCTTACCTTCGAATCTCACGTCTGTGTCACGATTCTAGAGTCAAACTATCTCATTCGTACAATACTCGGGCCAATCGACAAAAGAAAATGGATGATCTCGAGGAAGAGAATAGAGAGCTAAGAGAAGAAATTGACGCTCTGAAAGAAGATATGAGAAAACTTCACAGTGACATGCAATCTTTGGCAATAGCTCAGAGGCAACAACAAAGGACTGTGATCTCAGAGACCACATCTACGCCCATAGTGGAGACATATGATCCTCAGTAGAACATGCCTAAAGATCGTCCCTGGGGCATGCCTATCAACTTTATCCCTGGAGGATATATCCCTCCGGTCACAGAAGACCCAGAAACTGCAGCAAGAACCGTTGGGCCTGAAGGTTACAAACTTCGGGAAAGCGAGGATGCAAGAGTCATGACAGCAACTCCTGAAGGTTATAAACTTCGGGATAGGGAAGCACCAAAGATCACCGCCGTAATGACTATACCACAACCCGTGGTACACACTGTCCCGAAAGGACAGATTCCACAAGTAATCTCTGGTGGAAATGAAAGTATGTAAGACAGAATGAATGAGTTCCAGGAACAATTTTTGGAGATGCAGAAGGAACTGCATGCCATTCGCGGTCAGGATTTATTCAGAAAGGATGCCGCAGACCTTTGTTTGGTCCCCAATGTGAAAATCCCGCACAAATTCAAGGTACCTGACTTTGAAAAATACAAGGACAACTCTTGCCCTCAAAGTCATTTGGTGATGTACGCTCGAAAGATGTCAACTCAGACAGAGAATCAACAGTTACTGATCCACTACTTCCAAGATAGTTTAACCGGTGTTGCACTCAAATGGTACATGGCATTAAACCGCACCAAGATTGTCACTTTTAGAGATCTTGGCGCTGCCTTCGTTCAGCAGTATAAGTATAACTTGGACATAGCACCAGATAGATATCAACTCAGAGCAATGTCGCAAAAGGACAAGGAAACCTTTAAGGAATATGCTCAGAGATGGCGTGAAATTGCCGCCCAGATTTGTCCCCCTCTTGAGGAAAAAGAGATGACAAAGATCTTTTTGAAAACTTTAAGCTCATTTTATTACGACCGAATGGTCGCCAGTGTGCCCAGCGACTTCACCGAAATGGTAAACATGGGAGTACGCCTTAAAGAGGCAGTCCGAGAAGGACGTCTAGTCAAAGATGCAGGACCATCAAGCAGTACCAAAAGATACGGTAATGCTTTCCCTAAGAAAAAAGAGCAAGATATTGGTAATATCTCTCTCGAAAAGCCAAGGCGACAATATCAACCAGTAGCAGCAGTAACTCATGCAATCAACCCTGCGCCTGTTCCAACGTATTAACCTCAGGTTGCTCATAGCCAACCAAGTCAAACACAATATCAGCAAAGGACGCAACAGCCTCTTTAGCAGACTCGTCCACCGTACAACAATAACAACCGTACAACGCGACCACCAGGGTTTGACCCTATACCGATGTTGTACGCAGAACTGTTTCCACTACTACTGGCCAAGGGGCACGTACAAAACAGGTCTCCTCTTACAGTACCGGAAAATCCTCCTTTTTGGTTCAAAGCGGATCAAACTTTCCCTTACCATCAAGGAGGGCCGGGGCATAACATTGAAAACTATCTCAGCTTCAAATGTGATGTGCAGAAGCTTGTCAGGAATGGGGTCTTATCCTTTAAGGATACAAATCTAAATGTTCAGATAAACCCATTGCCTCAACACGAGAAGGCTGCAGTAAATTTGATAGGGGAAGAATCCAACCACAGCTATCAAATTCACGATGTACTCCTATTGGGAGCCAACCTGGTCAGGATGCATTGCAGACAGAGCGGGTACGGTCATGTACTGTCTCACAATTATCACCAGTGTGATATCTGCTCAAAGAATGATCAAGGATATTTCGTAGTGCAATTAGCTCTACAAGAAAAAGTGAATCTTGGATGGATTCAAGATCACCGAATCTGTGAGGTCAATATGGCTCACGCAAATTCCAACATCATTCAAAACCACAACATTTTGGCCATGAATGTCAACTTGGTGGCAATGCACTCAAGGCAAAGCCAACATCATGATCTGCCACAATACGATTACATTTCCTGTCTGATCTGCTCAATAAATAATCAGGGATGCTCTTTTATACAAGAGGCCCTCCAGCGTCAGATGGATCTTGGATAGATCCAGGACTACCGTGATAAAAGTCACTATCAAGTAAACATGATTCAAATCTTTGATATTCGCTTAATGAATACCGGTCTGGTGGAATTACACGCTAAGCAGGTCCGGCTCGGTTTTCTGGCTTCACATGATTATCAACACTGTAAAATATGTCGTGAGAATGACCAAGGATGTGCACTTGTCCAAAAAATGCTTCAACGCCTGTTGAACCACTGGTGGCTTCCGATCTATCTAGATGAAGACACACAACAAGTCAGCATGACTGACGGGAATCCTACTAGGCATCAAAGTCAGGATGTTCGCGCGATGGAAATAGATCTAGTAAAGTTGTACTGCATACAAAGCGGACGTGGTCGGGTGCCACCACACAACTATGAGCGCTGTAGAGTTTGCTCAGAGAACAACCAAGGATGCTACCTCATGCGAGCAGCTCTTCAAAATTAGGTGGACCCAAAAGAGATTCAACTGCGTTCAAATTATGGGTCAACCAACGTAATGTCAGACTATTTCCCTGATCAAAGCAAAGACGTCGTCATAATCTCCGATCATGAAAGGATCAAAGATGTATGTGCCATAATCCCTCTACTCCATGAATCAAGAGTTCCTCTTAATAGCAGAAAGATTCTCAACCTCGAACCAATTGAGGCAGGCTACGATGGTTAGAAAAATCAAAAGACTCCTATAGTTATCTATTTGCCGGGACCAGTACCGTACAAATCTGATAAGGCTATCCCTTACAAATACGGTGCAACAACAATCGAGAATGGAAAGGAAACACCATTACTCTTAGTCGTGATTATTGCCGATATCAGTCAAGTAACATGGAGCGGTCGGATCTTCAACAGAGGAGTTGGAGAACCCACCAGAGAAAATGAACCTCAAACAGAAGTTACCAATGAACCAATCGATCAATCCAGTAATCCCGACCTTTCAAAGAACAACGATGGGATGTTGAAGCTCATCCAGAAAAGCGAGTATAACATTGGACCAACTGTTGCAAACTCCTTCAAGAATCTTTGTACTATCTCTTTTGCTCAGTTCCGAAGCTCACAGAGAAGCTCTACAGAAAGTCTTAGAGCAAGCCTTTGTGGAACAAGATGTGACGATAAGACAATTCGACAGCAATAATTTAGGATTCAGTGATGAAGAACTACCAGAAAGAGGAAAAAATCACAACATGGCGCTTAACATTACAGTCAACTTCCAGGATGATGCTTTAGCCAGCGTACTGGTAGACACCAGATCAGCTCTGAATGTTATGCCAAAATCTACTCTGATGCGACTATCATTTCAAGGATCTCCGATGAGGGGCAGCGAGGTCATTGTCAAAGCATTTGACGAATCCAGAAAAATAGTTATCGACGAAGTTGATCTTCCCATAACCATCGTTCCTCACACTTTCCAAGTCACTTTCCAGGTCATGGACATCCGGGCAGCATACAGTTATTTATTAAGAAGACATTGGATACACGAGGTTGGGGCAGTCACTTCGACACTTCACCAGAAGCTGAAGTTCGTCAAGAATGACAAACTAGTCACAGTCTGTGGAGAGCAAGCCTTAATAGTAAGCAACTTATCATCATCAACCTGTGTAGAACCAGAAGAGTTCGTTGGGACTCAGTTCCAAGCGCTCTCGGTGAGCAATAAGAATCAATCAGAAAAAGGAACATTGATTTCCTCGTACAAAGACGCTCTTAAAGTAATCGAGAGTAACAACGCAAAAGGATGGGGAGAACTTGTCATTCCTACGGATAACAAGACAAAGAAAGGTCTTGATTTTTCTTCAACCTGTACCCAGACTGCTACTAACGATGAAAGTTTTCATCCCATTCAGGACTTCTTCCACAATGGAGGTTTCCTCCACCCAGTGTATCAAGAAGTACATACCATCAATGAGGGGGATTCTTCTGATACAGATGAAGAGTGGAAGTCCTATCTCAACGAGGACGGTTATATGTCTCAGGAAGAAATGCATATGCCATTTTGCTATCCCACGCAAAGTCCGAGATATTTACCGAGATCAGATGTCAAGATGATGTACGGAGATTGTGATCCGGAAGGATGCCGTGCTCCACCCAACTCATTAGAAGGGGACACTATGATGAAAGACAACTTCGACTATGACTATTATGACCCAATGGATGACTTGCCTATCTGGTAGCCGTACCCAGAAGACTTGGGGCAAAAGAGTCAGCCAAACGACACTTATCAGCTGAGCATCGTTGAAAAGAATACCCGTGTCCCCACCAAATCATGGGATCATTACTCAGGAAATTCCGAAAGTATCCAGCACGACGATGGATTTGCAAAGATTATAGGACAAGAGTTCATCAACTACGCCTTTCCCGAGGTTAACGTCATCGAGAGGGATGACTCCTCCAGTTCCACTGAAGTATGGGACACCTTAGGACAACCGAGTGGCAAGTACGACTTCTTAGTCAAGTACACCGCTCCTGAAAGCTCTCGTATCAGGCTCAAAGACATCCAGCCAACTGGATGGGGAGATCTGCTTAAGAGTGAAAACCCTGTGCAAGATACAATCGAAGAGTTCGTCTACGACAACTCTGCCTGGGAGGAAGACTCCAATGATCCTGCTCCGCCAGAAATCAGTGTCATTTCTGAGGACAAACCAAGAAAAAAGGTACCAGACTTTTTGATTCATCGAGGAGTTCGCCGCCAATGGGTTGCTGTCGATGTCCCGAAAGTCGTCCATAAGTCTAAGTAATTGCCATCTTTGTTTTGACCTTTCACCCTGCCCAGGTGAAACAGATGTTTTTATAGGGATCACTTTTCTGTAAATATCCCTCTTCGCTTTGCCCAAAGCGGCAGAGTTTTGTTTTATAGGGCTGTAGTTTCAAGAATCGATCAAATCATAAATAAATAACGTCGTTCTGTAATTTTCGCATTTATTGTTGTTTTCACTTTTCGCTTTTTTAGAAAATGGTAATTCTAAAAATAACTCAAAAATAAAAACAAGCATTTTTTAGAAAATACACTGCACACACTCTTGCATTCTCTTTATCTCTTCTAAAAAAACAATCATCACGTCATGCAGATTGCTTGTTTTAAACCCCATTGAAACATACGATCTAATGCCTTCTCCCAACTTTGAATTCTCGGTAATTGAAGCTGAAGAAGAAGAAGACAAAAAAATCCAGAAGAGATCTACCGATTACTCAAACAAGAGGAAAGGTCCATTGAACCTCACAAAGAGCCGTTGGAAACGGTCAACTTGGGTACAGAAGAAGAGAGGAAAGAAGTCAAGATTGGGGCACTGCTTAGTTTGACTGTCAAAGAAGGCCTGATAAAACTTCTCAAAGGTTTTCCTGATGTATTTGCCTGGTCCTATCAGGACATCCCAGGGTTGGATACTAGCATCGTGGAACATCATCTACCGTTAAGATCAGAATGTCCGCCAGTAAAACAAAGGTTGAGAAGGACTCATCCAGACATAGCCATCAAAATCAATGAGGAAGTACAGAAACAGATTGACGCAGGTTTCCTCGCCACATCAGAATATCCTCAATGGTTAGCCAACATAGTACCAGTTCTGAAAAAGGACGGAAAAGTCAGAATGTGTGTAGATTACAGGTGTCATACTCCAAAATTTGACCACTAAGATTTCCCATCATTGTGCAAATCATCATCACAATATGGATGTACCTTTATGCCTCATCAATCTCCTCAAGGATTGTTGAGCATTCACTACAATCAAGGATTAGGGTTTTAAGCCCTCTCAGAGCTTAGACAAAGGATCAATCAAGAAATGACATGATCTTCAACTTGTCTAACCTCTCAAACACCTATAGAGGATCAAAAGGACTCCCACATCAAGAATCAAGCACAAATTTGCAACATTCCAAGTGGATCGAGCCTCAAGATCGCCAGTGTCACCAAATTAGGGTTTTGGTCGACTGAGGCCTCCAGACGTAAATTTTCCTCTGGGCATGATTCATTTCTTCAAAACATAACTTAAGATACTCTAAGGGACATCATAAACCCAATCACCAAGTCAATTTAGTCTCAGGGGATGCATTCACCAAAAATCAGGAATTAGGGTTTCTTGACCTAATTCACCCCTAAGTTAACTTTTGGGACAAAACATGAGCCAAGACCTCAAGACATGATTTGAGGGTCTCTAATAAACTACATTGATCCATTTCCAACAATGTATTGATCCAAGAAGCTTGATCTACAAGTTTCAATTTCATCTAGACCACAATTAGGGTTCTGAAGGAAAAGTCAACTGTACCTTTGACTTTTGACCAAGACATGCTCCCAAACCTTGGGACATGATTTAATACACCCTATAACACCTATGGAACACATCCATTAGGTTTGATTTAGGTCAAGGACTTGATTTCACCAAGGATCGCACAGTTTGGAATTCATCTGGTAAAACGTCAACTGTGCACAAAAACCAAGTTTGACTTTTTGAGATTTTTCACAATTATGGTTCATTGACCCTAAAATGGTGTTAATGTGTGATTTGAATCATCATTCATTAAGAAAAATCAAAGAAAGTGGGATAACTTGTAAAAGGGGTAACCATAAAAACTTAGAATTTTTCTAAGTTATGAAACAAAGTGGCTAGGGTACCAACTTCCAAGGATCATAACTTAAGATCCAAGCAACCATTTTGGATGGTCCAAAGATGGATTTGTAGCTCTCATGGCATACTTTAAAAGTGTCAACTACACCTCATTCCAATTCTTCATGGATTTTTAGTTATGGAGTGATCAAAATGGCTGAAAACATGAAATGTCATTTTTTCAAACACTTAGTGAAATTTTCACTAAGTCAGAATCTGTCTTGCTTTTTTTCAAAATGTAGGGGCATTTTTCACTTGGATCCAAAAAGTTTCAAGACAAACTATGATCACATATGTGTTGTGTCACATAAGGGCTTTCCAAAATATCCAAGAATTCCATCAAACTCCACCTGAGCTAGGAGTTATGACAGCTGCAACATGCCTTGCTGCAAACTGTCTTGGCAAGGCAGATTTGTGCATAAAGGCTCGATTTGCTCAAATTGTGCAATTCCAAGCATGCTTATCCATCTGCACACCTCAAGGGGGAACAACCAAGGGACAAACACTGATCTATTAGCCTCCCAAGTCCATGGATCTATGTTTAGGCACGACACTCCTAAATTCAAAGATGCTTCAAATATTCAATTTTGTTTCAAAGAATTTAACTGATGCATAGAGGTGGCATTCATCAAGATAATGTTATCCAAGTTCAGTCAAGACTTATCCCTGAACCAAAGACACATAGGCCTGTGCTCTAACCTCTAGTTAATGGCTAGAGGAGACTTGAGATTCCAAAGTGATCCAATTGGCCACAGACCTGTACCAGTTGACATACCCTATTCCTTGCAAAAAAAACTTGCTCTACTATAAATAGAGCTCATTTGTGATCAGTTTGAGTACACCAAAGCACCCAAACTGATGCTTTCCTCAAAATCACCTTCTCACTTCCAAAATTTCCTTCTAAAGCAAGTCACTATCGGGTTTTGAGTTTGAGAGCAATTCCAACCAAACCAATCACACACACACCTCATAAACATCATATAGAAGTAATCCAAACACTTAAACAACATCTGGAAGACCAGATTCTCAAAATCACTTGCCATCTGCACAAGCCTTTGACGGATTTGCAGTTGAGGTGCCAAATCAAGTTCCAGCTCAATTCAATCCACTCCAAGCATTCAGACACACTCCATTGCACCTAGGGAAGCTGTCTAAATCATTGAAACCAAGTTGTAACACCTCTAACCAAAAACACGATCACCAGCTGCAAGAGGTAAGCCAAAACTTGGTCATCTCATGATTCATGCATATTTCCTCGCACAATAATTTTGCCATATGTTCATAATCATGCATGGAGTGTTTCCCCTCAATTAATTGCTTTGTATGAATCGTGTGTGGAATTTCTGAGCCTTCATGCAGAATTTAGGGTTCTTGAGGTTTTGTCTTGATTTCTTATTCCATGCTTAAAATAAATGAAATTAAAGACCATAGACATGATCGTGAGGTGAAAAGAGTAGATTGATATGTGGATTGTGTGATTTCATTAAGTGTTCAGTGAGATTGAGGGGAAAACGTAAATCTGTAGAAACAGAGGGCACGGGCAAGAACTTGGTGTTCTTGGCGCCCTTTTTTGAATTTTTAAATATTTGAATTTTTGTGATTTTATTTAATTGATTCAAAAATTAATTTCTCTCTGGTTTTTAATGATTTTGAGTTGATTCTTTTTTTAATAATTCACAAAAATGTTAAAATATTTTATTTTACAATAATTTTCTAAAAATATTATTTTTTTCATATACTTGATATTTTTGCAACGAATTAATTTTTATTTGTTTTTTGACATTTAAAGTATTTTTTCTTTCTTGATTTTCCAAACTTAAATGGTTTCCAATCATTTTGTGGATAAAAACATGATTTTTCAAATATTAATCCAAGATCACAACTTGTTTTTCACACATGTTTGATAATTTTGATCATTTTAATCAAATTTTTATTTAATTAAAATACATTTTGAAATTAATTTAGGGTTTTGATCTTAATCACCCTAAACAAATCCTTTTCAAACACTTTTGGGCCTCTAATAGAGTGTAAGACGCAACCCCTTTTGTAAATAAACAATTTTGGGCCTCACATATTGTATAAGTCCCTTTGTATATTTTAAAAACAACGGCGCAATCGTCGCCTTTTCAAAATCATTCGGGCATCTCCCTGAGTTATAAGCCTCATCTCTTGTACAAAAACACTTTTGGGCCTCTAATAGAGTGTAAGACCCAACCCCTTTTGAAAACCAAAACTTCTTGGGCCTCGGTCATTGTATAAGACCCACTGTGTTTTCAAACCTCGGCGCGATCGCCATTTTTCAAACAAATTACATTGGGCCTCTCCTCGAGCTATAAGTCCCATTTATTTCCTTTAAAAAATCTTGTGGACCTCTTGAGAGAGTTTAAGATCCATCCCTTTGTACAGAAAACCTTTCTTTGGGCCTCATTCACTTGTATAAGTCCATGTACAATGTCAAAACAACAGTGCAATCACTGTTAAAATTTGGGCCTCTCCTTAAGTTGTAAGCCCCGATCTCTGTTCAAAATATTTTCTTCTTTTATTTTGAATCCAAAAGGATAGTTGCTATCAAAACTTTCTTTAATTTCTTTGAACAACTAACAAAACAGCATGGAACAAGATACAAATCACCTTTAGCTTCATGTCTTGGGCTTTGAACAAGACACCAAAACATCTTTTTCCTCCCTTAGAATAGGAGGAACTACGATTGCTCTGATTTCCCTGTTTCATTAAACAGGAACACGTAGGCATAAGATTGCGAAATCTTAGCGAGCATACAAATCAAAATATCTAGGTCCAGTACCTTCATACATCAGTCAGAAAAATTTTTGGTATAGTATCTTCCCAAAAGCCTCGTGAACCGTCAAGACACTCTATTCTTAAGCCAAATAACCTAAGAGAGACCCACTATTTTGATAGCATCTGTAAACCAACAGTCATCTATTTAAACTCAGTATGCAAGCAGGGTTAATTGGAGACATCTATTTCCCTTCCTTAATCAGCTTCACAGGATAAAAAATAAATCGACCTGTAGCACCCCAAAGCGATAGTGATTCGAAACCACAAAAACCGCGCTATAGAAAAATGGCGACCACAGTGGGAGAGCTACCGTCCTCCCATCTCTTAGGTAGAATCCCTTAAGTTTAGAAGGTACCACGGTGAATGGCGACTCTGCTGGGGAGTCATTGACTGTTAGGATCATAGGACTAGAGGTCTAGGATGTTAGGACAAATATATATACTGATTTTCCTAATTGATATCAGTGTTTATTTTTCTGCTAATGGGAATACGTGTGATGCCGCATCTAGAAAGATTGAGTATACACCTAAGATAAGTGATGGCACTAGACGAGTAATCTTACAGGGAGTGACTCCTAAATAAGAGGTCCCGGTCGACCATTGAATCAGTGGAGATGCCCTTTACGGATTCAATGCCTATACGACTTCGGTTGTTGAAAGCAGATTATTCGATTGGGTTATCTGAGAAGCTGAGGATTTTAGTAGACTGAAACCTTGTTACTATTTGGTAGTGCAGAAGCTATTGGAAATAGTTGTCACACGATACTACCCTCATTTGAGATCACTCTAAGATACTGCAGCTCGCTCGGGGTATTCTAGCCTACTGTTGTTATCCCAGGAGGGGTCAGTGATTTTGAGGACAGGTACAAAAAACCACCAGTATAAACCTTTAGGGATGGGTAGAGCTATGACTTCATGACACCGAACCTTTGACCCCATGTTTTTTCTATGTTTTTGTGTGCTGCATTCATGCATTCATTTCATTAAAAAAACATTAAACAAAAAACTTCTCTTCTAGTCTATCTTTTTCAAATTAAACTATGACAATGATTGCAAATGTCAGATAAAGAGATTGCGTTATGGATTTCGGTAGAAGGAAGACTCACAAGTACACCTTCAAGGTTCCAAAACTAGAGGATTTGAGAGGGCTGGCGAGGATGATCACCAACCCTGATGCTTTCAGAGCTAAATACGGAAGACTATTGTCTCTGTTAAGGGTCCATGTAATTGAAGGAATACTGGTTATGCTCATTCAGTTCTACGATTCGGTCTATCACTGTTTCACATTCCTGGATTATCAGCTCGCACCAACACTGGAGGAGTACTCTCACCTGACCGATTTACATATCACTGACCAAGCTCCCTTTTCTGGACTGGAAGAAATTCCAAAAGATCAAACCATTGCAAGAGCAATTTATTTGGACGAATCAGAAGTCACGACTCACATGACCACTAAGGGTGGAATCCAAGGTTTTCCAGCCCAATTTTTGATAAAGAAAACCCTGTACTTTGCTAGTAAAGGGAACGTGGCCGCTTTTGAGAGCATCTTTGTTTTGCTCACCTATGGGTTATTTTTGTTTCCCAACATCGATAACTTCATAGATATCAATGCCATTAAGATATTTTTTAATTGGAAACCCTGTACCGACCTTGTTCGCAGATGCTTGTCATTTTTCACATTTAAGGAATTTGTACAGCGAAGGAATGATCACTTGTTGTGTACCCCTGTTGTACAAATGGTTCATTTCCCACTTGTCCAAGTCTGCTGCATTTTGGGATCCTAAGAATACTTTACGTTGGTCGTAGAGAATCATGTCTCTTACCAACTCTAACATCGATTGGTACAATCGAATCTATGACGGGATCAGAATCATTGACCATTGTGGAAACTTCCCTAATGTACCCCTCATAGGAACTAAAGGAGGAATCAACTATCATCCAATTTTAGTTCGTCGTCAATTTGGATACCCGATGAGGCATGTCCCGCGTAATGCTCATCTGGAAGGTCTTTTCTTCAAGGAAGGAGAAAATGACAGAGCACTAAAGACAGAAATAGTGCATGCTTGGAAACATGTTCACAGAAAAGGAAGAGAGTCTCTAGGAAAACCAGACTGTGTCTCGGTGGAACCTTATCTCCACTGGGTACAAACTACAGCTCTCAAATTGAGGAGGACTTACCCTAGTCAAGAAGTTCTTCCGTTAAGGGACCCTGTCCTTTATTTTATGTCTGATACGAAAAAACTTCAAGTTACTCTTAACGGAGTTCAACAGGAGAAGAAGTCTTGGAAGAACAAGTATCGTATTCTCAATGTGGAGTGTAAGAAAATACAACAACTGTTAAAAGAAAAAGACGCTCTGATCGAGATTTTAGAGTAACATGCTGTAGAAAACCAAAATGTCCAAAGGAATTTGCTCGCTCCTTTCACTTGGCAAAGGAATGACAGTCCGACAACGGCTCAAGAGCCCCGGTCAAAGAAAATAAAATACCAAAACCAGCACCTGAGCCATCCTCAGAGAGGACTTAGGATCCATTAGCTTAGACATTTCCTTTTACAGCACTATGTAAATTACTGTATTTCCATTTCCACAATCTTTGAATTCAATAAAATGGGGTTTCCCCCCACTGTTTGATATTTGCAATCCAATTGTCGAAGTTTATTTTGATTAAACAAAAAATATAATTAATATAATCATTGCATATCATTCATCATTCTCACGTAACGCAATCTTCTTACCTACGAATCTCACGTTTTGTGTCTCGATTCTAGAGTCAAACTGTCTCATTCGTACAATACTCGGGCCAGTCAACAAATGAAAATGGATAATCTCGAGGAAGAGAACATAGAGTTGAGAGAAGAACTCGACGCTCTGAAAGAGGATTTGAGGAAACTTCACAATGACATGCAAGCTCTGGCATCAGCCCAGATGCAACAACAAAGGACTGTGATCTCAGAGATCACATCTACGCCCATAGTGGAAAAATATGATCCTCGATATACCATGCCTAAAGATCGTCCTTAGGGCATATCACTCAACTATATCCCAGAAGGATATATTCCGCCGATCACAGAAGATCCGGAAACTGCAGCAGGAACCGCTGGCCCTGAAGGTTACAAACTTCGGGAAAGCGAAGATGCAAGGGGCATGACATCAACTCCTGAAGGTTTCAAACTTTGGGATAGGGAAGCACCAAGAGTCACTGCCGTAATGACTATACCACCACCCGTGGTACACACTGTCCCAGAAGGACAGATTCCACAGATACCTTCTGGTGGAAACGAAAGTATGTACGACAGATTGAATGAGTTCCAGGAACAATTCCTGGAGATGCAGAAGGAACTGCATGCCATTCGCGGTCAGGATCTATTCGGAAAGGACGCCGCAGACCTTTGTCTGGTCCCCAATGTGAAAATTCCGCACAAATTCAAGGTGCCCGAATTTAAGAAATACAAGGGCAACTCTTGCCCTCAAAGTCATTTGGTGATGTACGCTCGAAAGATGTCAACTCAGACAGAGAACCAATAGCTATTGATCCATTACTTCCAAGATATTTTAACCGGTGTCGTACTCAAATGGTACATGGGTTTAAACCGCACTAAGATCGTCACTTTCAGAGATCTTGGCGTTGCCTCCGTTCAGCAGTATAAGTATAACCTGGACATGGCACTGGATAGAGATCAACTCAGAGCCATGTCACAGAAGGATAAGGAAACCTTCAAGGAGTATGCTCAGAGATGGCGTGAAATTTCCGCCCAGATTTGTCCACCTCTTGAGGAAAAAGAGATGACAAAGATCTTCTTGAAAACCTTGAGCTCATTTTACTACGATAGAATGGTCGCCAGTGCGCCCAGTGACTTTACTGAGATGGTGGGCATGGGAGTTCGTCTTGAGGAAGCAGTCTGAGAAGGACATTTAGTTAAAGACGTTGGACCATCAAGCAGTAACAAAAGATACGGTAGTGCTTTCCCTAAGAAAAAAGAGCAAGATATTGGTAATATCTCTCTTAGGAAGCAAAGGCGGCGTTACCAACCAGTAGCAGCTATAACTCCTGCTATCAACCCTGCGCCTGTTCCTACGTATCAACTTCAGGTTGTGCAGAGCCAACCTAATCAACAACAATATCAGCAAAGGACACAACAGCCTCTTCAACAGGCTCGTCCGCCGTACAACAACAACCGTATAATGCGACCACCAGGTTTCGACCCTATACCCATGTTGTACGCCGAATTATTTCCATTACTACTAGTCAAGGGGCACGTCCAAACTAGGTCTCCTCTTACAGTACTGGAAAATTTTCCTTTTTGATTCAAAGCGGATCAGACTTGCCCTTACCATCAAGGAGGACCAGGGCATAACATAGAAAATTGTCTCAGCTTTAAATCTGATGTGCAAAAGCTTGTTAGGAGCGGGTCTTATCCTTCAAGGATACAAATATGAACGTTCAGACAAACCCGCTGCCTCAACACGAGAAAGCTGGGGTAAATTTGATAGAGGGAGAGTCTAACCAGCTATCAAATCCATGATTTACTCTTATTGAGGGCCAACCTGGTCAAAATGCATCGCAGACAGAGCGGATATGGGCAAGTACCATCTCATGACTATCACCAATGTGATATCTGCTCTAAGGACAATCAAGGATGTTCTGTGGTGCAATCAGCTCTACAGGAACAGTTGGACCTCGGATGGATCCAGGATCACCGAATTCGTGGGGTCAACATGACTTACACCAATTCCAACATCATTCAGAACCACAACATTCTGGCAATGAATGTCAACTTGGTGGCAATGCACTCAAGGAAAAGCCAACATCATAATCTGCCACGACACCATTACGATTCCTATCCTATATGCTCAATAAACAATCAGGGATGCTCTTTTGTATAAGAGACCCTCCAGCATCAGATGGATATGGGATGGATTCAGGATTACTGCGATAGATATCAGTATTAAGTGAATATGATTCAAATCTTTGATATTCGCTTGATGAATACCAGCTTAGTGGAGTTACCTGCTAAGCAAGTCCGGCTCGGTTTTCTGACTTCGCATAATTATCAGAACTGTAAGGGATGTCGTGAGAGCGACCAAGGATGCGCTCTCGTCCAAAGAACTTTGCAACACTTATTAAACCACTGGTGGCTTCTGATCTATTTAGACGAAGACACACAACAAGTCAGTATGATTAATGGGAACCCTACTAGGCATCAAAGTCCAGATGTTCGATCAATAGGAATAGATCTAGTGAGGTAACACTACATACAAAGCGGATGTGGCCAGGTGCCACCACACAACTATGAATGTTATAGAGTTTGCTCTGAAGATAATCAAGGATGTTACCTCGTGCGAGCAGCCCTTCAGAGTCAGTTGGAACACAAAGAGATTCGACCGTGTCCAAGTTCTGGGTCAACCAATTCAATGTCAGACTTTGTCGCTGATCGAATCATGGACGTCGTCGTAATCTCTGATTATAAGAGGACCAAAGATGTTTACACCATCATTCCTCTACTTGACGAATCAAAAGTTCTCAACCAGGAACTGATTGAAATTACTTATAATGGTCAGAAGAATCAGTAGGCTCCTGTAGTTATCTATCTACCGGGACCGTTACCGTATGAATCAACTAAGGCTATCCCTTACAAATATGGTGCAACAACAATTGAGAATGGAAAGGAAATTCCATTACCCTCCGTCGTGAATATTACAGACATCAGCCGAGTAACACGGAGCGGTCGAATCTTCAACCGAGGAGTTGGAGAACCCAGCAAAGAAAAGGAACCTCAAACAGAAGTTCCTGATCAACCAGTTGATCAATCCTTTGATCCCGACCTTTCAAAGAATAACGATGAGATGTTGAAGCTCATCCAGAAGAGTGAATACAACATTGTTGATCAGTTGTTGCAAACTCCTTCAAAAATTTCAGTGCTATCAGTTTTACTCAGTTCCGAAGCTCACAGAGAAGCTCTACAGAAAGTCTTAGAGCAAGCCTTTGTGGAACAAGATGTGACAATAAGACAATTCGACAGCATCATCTCCAACATCACTTCCTGCAACAACTTGGGGTTTAGTGATGAGGAATTTCCAGAAGAAAGCAAAATTCATAACATGGCGCTCAATATCACAGTCAACTTCCAGGACGATGCTTTAGCTGGCGTACTGGTAGATATTGGATCAGCTCTGAACGTGATGCCAAAATCCACTCTAATACGACTATCATTCAAAGGATCTCCGATGAGAGGCGGTGAGGTCATCGTCAAAGCATTTGACGAATCCCGAAAAATAGTTATCGGCGAAGTCGACATTCCCATAACTATCGGTCCCCACACTTTCCTAGTCACTTTCCAGGTCATGGACATCCGGGCAGCATACAGCTGTTTGTTAGGAAGACCTTGGATACACGAGGTTGGGGCAGTCACTTCGAAGCTTCACCAAAAGCTAAAGTTTGTCAAGAACGACCAACTCCTCACAGTCTGCGGAGAGCAAGCCTTGATCGTGAGTAACCTATCGTTGTCCACTTGTGTAGAACTAGAAGAGGTTGTAGGAACCCAGTTCCAAGCAATTTCAGTGAGCCATGACAACCAATCAGAAGGAGGAACGTCGATTTCCTCGTACAAAGATGCTCTCGAAGTAGTTAAAAGTAACAATGCAAAAGGATGGGGACATCTTGTCATTCCTACTGATAACAAAACAAAGAAGGGTATTGGTTTTTCTTTAACCTGTACCCAGACTGCTACTAACGATGAGAGTCTCCATCCCATTCAAAACTTCTTCCGCGGTGGAGGTTTTCTTCACCCGGTGTCTCAGGAAGTACATACCATCAACGATGGAGATTCCTCCGATACAGATGAAGAGTGGAAGTCATATCTTAACGAGGACGGTTATATGTTGATAAGTGCAAATTGTAGCTATTTTTGTATATAAGTTTTGTTGCACTTATCAATACTTTTTGTTAAAATCGTTCGAATAAACCCCACTTTGTATGTAAATGTGTATATTTAGTGTATAATCAAGTTTTAGTGTATTTGTGTACCGTTTGATAGTTTTCTACTCATTTTGTAGGTATTAAGGTGTATTTGGAGCATGAGCAATAAAGTGTCGAAGACACGGCTTCAAACGCGCGATTTTGAGCAACTCATCAACGAATAAGGCTCAAAATGAGGATAATATAAATCACCAATTTGGTTGATATTTATTCATTGTTATATTGGAAATTGAATAAGCTTTCCAACGCTTCGAACCGGGCGA
The DNA here is from genome assembly GCA_022829125.1 of Lathyrus tuberosus. Taxonomy (NCBI): domain Eukaryota; kingdom Viridiplantae; phylum Streptophyta; class Magnoliopsida; order Fabales; family Fabaceae; genus Lathyrus; species Lathyrus tuberosus. The sequence continues at coordinate 5,573,708 of JALAZF010000132.1, read as the reverse complement.
AAAACGGAGTTACGGTTCTCAAGTTATGGCTAAAACATTTTTCATGGCAGCAGATAGCGCGCTGAGCGCGCTCCGAGCCCGCTGAGCGCGCTTTTAAGGTGGTTTAACATTAATAAGGGCACGCTGAGCGCCCAAAAGCGTGTTGAGCGTGGTCTGCGATGATGACAGCAATAAATATGGGTTAAAAACACATTTTTAGGGATGGTTTTGGGTATTTTTTGCTCCCAACTTCATCAAACTTCATTTTTATTGTAGATTAGCTTATAAAACATCATTGGAGCTTGCATTTGGATGATCCGGAGTCGAATCTCTCGTCGATTGGTGTTGACAAACCAAGAAATGTTTGGTTCCTCTTCTCTCTTCTCTTTGTAATTTCTTTTTGTTGGGTATTGTATAGTTACTATGAACATATGTATCTTTGTTGATCTTAATATTATATGAAATTTGCTTTACAAATCATTATCGATGTCTTCCTTGATCTTTTTGCATTTATGTTTGGATTTGTGTTGTGTTAGAGATAAACATCACAAATCTTGATTAGGGATGGATATCTATTGTCTAGATGCTAGAGATAGATTTAGATGATAATCTTTTTGGTGTCGGAACTTAATGTCTTCCGTGTTTTGAGGCTTCGTGCACGAGAGTGACGAAGAGAGTAATACGGTTATCTCTCAGCTCAGTGTGCCAGAGATGGACACTGTTGTGAGCGATGCTAGATGATTTTGACGAGTATTACAGGTGGAGTATCATTGGTCGGTAAATTTATGTTTGTGACGAGTGGATTATATGTATGTTTGATAAGTTTGTCTTGTTGAAGAATGAATTATTTTTATGTTTTTATTTACTTTTCTGTTTTTACGCTTTAAACCAATTTAAACCCAAACTCATTAACAATTAAATTGTTGAATGGTAGTTCAGTAACACCAATCTCTGTGGACACGATAATTCCCAGAAAAATACTTCCAAATCTTTTTGTTTGCTTGCCCTATACCACAACCAACGAATGTCTCAGGAAGAGGTACCTACACCATTTTGCTATTCCGCACAGAGTCTGAGATATATACCTAGGTCAGATGTCAAGATGATATACGGAGATTGCGATCCAGAAGGATGTCGTGCTCCACCCAACTTATTAGAGAAAGACACTCTGATGAAAGACAACTTTGACCACGACTATTATGGCCCAATGGATGGATTGCCTATCTGGCAGCCATACCTAGGAGACTCAGGACAAAAGAGTCAGCCGAATGATGCATATCACCTGAGCATTATTGAAAAGAATACCTGCGTCCCCACCATGTCATGGGATCAACACTCAGGGCATTTAGAAAATATCCAGTGCAACGATGAATTCGCAACAATTACAAGACAAGAGTTCCTTAACTACGTTTTTCCTGAGGTTAACGTCATCGAGAGGGATGACTCCTCCAGTTCCAAAGAAGTGTGGGACACCTTAGGACAATTGAGTGGAAAATTCGATTACTTGGTTAAGTACACCACTCCCAAAAGCTCTCGTATCAGGCTCGAAGACATCCAGCCAACTGGATGGGGAGATATACCTGAGAGTGTAAACACTATGCAAGATAGAGCTGAGGAATCCTCCTACGACAACCTGCCTGGGAGACAGATTCCAACGATCCTGCTCCGCCAGAAATCAACGTCATTTCTGAAGATAAATCAAGAAGGAAAGTACCAGACTTTGTGATTCACCGAGGAGTTCACCGTCAATGGGTTGCTGTCGATGTCCCGAAAGTTGTTCATAAGTCAAAGTAATTGTCGTCTTTATCTTAACCTTTCACCCCGCCCAGGTGAAACAGATGTTTTGATAGGCTCACTTTCTGTAAATGTCCCTCTTAGCTTGGCCCAAAGCAACAGAGTTTTGTTTTATAGGGCTGTAGTTTCAAGAATCGACAAGATCATAAAATAACGTCGTTCTGTAATTTCCGCATTTATTGCTGTTTTCTCTTTCCGGTTTTTCAGAAAATGGTAATCCTAAAAACAACTCGAATAATAAAAACAAGCAGTAAAAAGAAAATACACTGCACACACTCTTGCAATCTCTCCATCTCTTCTAAAAATGACTCATCACGTCATACAGATTGCTTGTTTTAAACCCCATTGAAACATACGATCCAATGCCTTCTCCCAACTTTGAATTCTCGGTATTTGAGGCTGAAGAAGAAGATGACGAAGAAATTCCAGAAGAGATCTCCTGATTACTCAGACAAGAGGAAAGGTCCATTAAACCTCACAAAGAGCCGTTGGAAACAGTCAACTTGGGTTCAGAGGAAGAGAGAAAAGAGGTTAGGATTGGAGCCTTGCTCAGTCTAACTGTCAAAGAAAGTTTGACAAAGCTTCTCAAAGAGTTTCCCGATGTATTCGCTTGGTCCTAACAGGACATGCCAGGGTTGGATACCAGCATCGTAGAACATCATCTACCGTTGAGATCAGAATGTCTGCCAGTAAAACAAAGGTTGAGACGGACTCATCCAGACATGGCCATCAAAATCAAAGAGGAAGTACAGAAACAGATTGATGCGGGTTTCCGCGACACATCAGAGTATCCTCAATGGTTAGCCAACATAGTACCAGTTCCAAAAAAGGACGGAAAGGTCAGAATGTGTGTAGACTACAGGGATCTGAACAAAGCAAGTCCAAAGGATGACTTTCCCTTACTGCACATAGACATGCTGGTAGACAGTACAGCAAAGTTCAAAGTCTTCTCCTTTATGGATGGATTCTCGGGCTATAATCAAATCAAAATGGTGCCGAAAGATATGGAGAAAACTTCATTCATCACCCCATAGGGCACTTTTTGTTACAAGGTAATTCCGTTCGGTTTAAAGAACGTGGGGCAACCTATCAAAGGGCTATGACTACTCTGTTTCATGACATGATACACAAAGAAATCAAGGTATATGTTGATGATATGATTGCCAAATCTAAAACAGAAGAGGAGCATGTGACCCACATGTCAAAACTATTCGAGCGGTTGAGAAAGTACAGACTCTGCTTGAATCCCAATAAGTGCACATTCGGTGTCCACTCAAGAAAACTTTTAGGGTTCATCGTCAGCCAGAAAGGAATTGAGGTTGATCCTGACAAGGTCAAGGCCATTCAAGAAATGCCTTCTCCAAAGACTGGAAAATAAGTCAGGGGATTCCTGGGACGTTTGAATTACATTTCCTGATTTATATTCCTCATGACCACGACATGCGCGTCGATTTTCAAATTACTCAAAAAGAATTAGGACTGCGTTTAGACAGAAGACTGCCAAACCGCCTTCGACAGTATCAAGGAATACCTGTTGAACCCACTGATTCTATCACCTCCAGTGGAAGGAAGACCACTGATCATTTACTTAACAGTCTTGGGAGACTATATGGGTTGTGTACTTGGCCAACAAGAGAAACAAAAAGAAAAGAGTCTGCCATCTACTATTTGAGTAAGAAATTCACCGACTGCGAGACTCGGTACACTATGCTTGAGAAAACTTGTTGTGCTCTGGCTTGGGCAGCCAAACGTCTTCGCCAGTATATGATTCGTCACACTAATTGGTTAATCTCCAAAATGGATCCAATCAAGTACGTCTTTGAAAAGCCTGCTCTCACGGGAAGGATAGCCCGTTGGCAGATGTTGTTATCAGAATACGACATAGAGTTCCATGCTCAAAAAATCGTAAAAGAAAGTGTTTTAGCCGGTCATTTGGCTCATCAACCGATTGACGATCAGGAATCAGTCGGATTTGACTTCCCAGACGAGGATGCCATGTACTTGAAAATGAAAGATTGCGATGAACTGCTACCCAGTGAAGAGCCAGAACCAGGTTCCTAATGGGGACTAATCTTTGACAGAGTTGACAACTATTATGGAAACGGAATTGGGGCAATCATCATAACACCTCAGGGTACCCACATTCCTTTCACTGTCTGACTGACATTCAAGTGTACAAACAATGAGGCCGAATACAAAGCTTGTATCATAGGTCTCGAAGAAGCTATCGACTTAAGGATCAAGAACTTGGATGTATACAGTGACTCAGCCCTGGTTATCAATCAGATCAAAGGAGATTGGAACACATACCAATCAGGACTGATTCCTTACAAAGATTACGCGAGAAGTTTGTTACCCTTCTTTAACGGAGTCGAGTTTTATCACATCCCTCGTGAAGAGAATCACATGGCTGATGCATTAGCCACTCTCTCTTCCATGATTAGTGTAGGTCAATGGAATGACATACCTAAGATCGACATAATGCGCCTTGAAAGGTCCGCTTACATCTTCGCAATTGAAGTAGTCATAGACGACAAACCTTGGTATCATGATATCAAATGCTTCCTTCAAAAACAAGAGTACCCACCTGGGGCATCCAGAAAAGACAGAAAGACCCTCAGAAGGCTAGCAGGCAACTTCTTCCTGAGCGGTGATACACTCTATAAGAGAAACTTTGATATGGTCTTGCTCCGATGCGTAGATAGACCAGAAGCAAACATGCTGATAAAAAGAAATTCATGAAGGATCCTTTGGCACTCATGCCAACAGACACACAATGGCGAGAAAAATTTTGAGAGCAGGGTACTATTGGTTAACCATGGAATCTGATTGCTACAAGCACATGAGGAAGTGTCACAAGTGTCAGATATACGCTGATAAAATCCATGTACCTCCAACACATCTCAAAGTTCTCTCTTCCCCATGGTCTTTTTCTATTTGGGGAATCAACGTGATTGGCATGATTGAACCCAAGGCTTCAAACGGACATCGGTTTATCCTAGTAACCATTGACTACTTCACCAAGTGGGTCGAAGCAGCGTCATTCGCCAATGTAACCCGACAAGTGGTGGTTCCATTTATCAAGAACAATCTCATCTGCCATTATGGTGTTCCAAGCCAGATCATTACTGATAATGGATCCAACTTGAACAACAAGATGATGAAAGAATTGTGTGCTGAGTTCAAGATTGAACACCATAACTCATCTCCCTACCGGCCTAAGATGAATGGCGCGGTAGAAGCGGCTAACAAGAACATCAAGAGGATTGTTCAGAAGAAGGTTGTAACCTAGAAAGACTGGCACAAAATTCTACCCTTTGCTCTTCATGGTTATCGTACATCTGTCTGCACTTCAACGGGGGCAACCTCTTTCTCTCTAGTATATGGTATGGAAGCAGTACTCCCCATAGAGGTAGAGATCCCATCGATCTGGGTATTGATGGAAGCTAAGCTAACAGAAGCTGAATGGTGTCAGAGCAGACACGACGAACTGAATCTAATCGAAGAAAAGTGATTAACGACACTATGCCACGGTTAGTTGTATCAGCAAAGGATAAAGAAGGCGTTTGACAAAAAGGTCCGACCTCGCGTCTTCAGAAAAGGAGACCTTGTGCTCAAAAAGATACAATCATTCCTCACTGATTCCCGGGGCAAATGGACTCCGAATTATGACGGCCCCTATGTGGTCAAGAAAGCTTTCTCAGGCGGCGCCTTGAGACTCACAACCATGGATGGAGAGGAATTTGCCTACCCCACAAACGTTGACGTAGTCAAGAAATACTTCGCCTAAATAAAAAAACGTCTTGGTGGGTTGAAAACCCGAAAGGACAGTCCAGGCAAAAATTAGAGACATAATCAAAAATCATCCCGGTGGATTGGAAATATCAATGTACAATCCAGGAAAAAGTTAGGGATAATGGCAAGTAACTACGTCCGATCAGTTCAACTCCTCAGCAGTAATGCCAGCCATCAGAAAATTTCAGTCAAGGTCATCTTCGACAGAAGCTCAAGATGTCCAGAATTAAAAGTTGGTAGAAGGATAACGGTCGTTATGCTTTACTGTAGCCCTTTTCCCTTAAATTACCATTTTCTAAACTTTGTAAATACTCCATGGAATCACGCGCTTGGCTGATTTCCCATCCTATCAATAAAATTTGAGCACTAGTGATTTTGTTTGCAATTCTCATGTTGTTTTAGCTTTACAGAATGATACATTTTAACATGATCAACGATTCTTGAAATAAAACAAAAAATGAATTTACTTGTCAAACTTTTTCTGCTTTTAAAATAAAGATGGCAATTTCTTTTGACTGTTGAACATCGAAAGAACATCGATCGCTACTCCAGAAGTAATCGAGCTTCAAAGTGCAGAATCAAAGTACTCCTTCTTAACCAGTACACCTGAATGAAGGATCAACTATGTTAGATGCGAATATTCCGTCCAACATTCCCGACAGAGTTCTTATCTCCTAAGGCCGACCAACCGTTGTTCCCCACAGGGACTATCTCTCCTTAGCAAGGCAGAATTGCTATCTTGAACCAGTGCTTCTTCGCCCCCAGCAGTGGCTGAGTATCCAATTGTATTCATCCACTAGTCTGTATGTCGTGTCAGTTTTGTTAGCATAAACATACATACATCATGCATTATTGATTTACATTCATATTCATATTGTATCACTATCACTCTGGTCGGTCTTATCCCCAAGTGATAAAAGTCTTCTCAATCGAGTTGTCAGTTCTTTCCTCGTCAGGGAGTGAATCATCTAAGCAATCTCTCTCCCAGTTTATTTATGGATTAGAGACGGTCTTCGACCACTTTGATAACTTGAACCTCTGAAAAGCAAGCAAACTTTTGACAAATATCACTCTTCGCCATTGAAGATGATATCTTCGCTTTCCCGGATTAAGGAAAATCCCAGAGAAGGCCTCTCAACCAGAGACTCTCAGTAACACATTGATTCTTCTTTCCAGAAAATCAATGTTAATTAAGTCATCAGCACCTCGAATTTGGGGTACATTGTATGGCATTTCTCCGAGAAGGTCTTAGAGAAAAGTAAGATGTAGTATCCCCTAAGCAAAAAGCAGTATCTCAAGAGACTCGTTTTCCCCAGTAGAGTCGACAAATGGCATCTCTAACAGAGAAGTTTGTACACCTCTACTGCTCAGACGATGGGTTTCCCCAGCAAGTCTGACATCAAAACCTTTTTCTGTCAAATGGCATCTCCCCAGGAAAATTCGGCGAGAAGTTTGAGGAAAACCGCTACGAATAGCGTCCCTTGTCAAGAAAGTTTACTGACAAAAGAAACTGAGACCAGATCCTTGGTAGGAAACCAGGATCGAGGGGAAGTTTATTTCAGAAACTGAGACCAGTTCCTTGGTAGGAAACTAGGATCGAGGGGAAGTTTATTTCAGAAAACTGAGACCAGTTCCTTCATTGAAGACCAGGATCGAGGGGAAGTTTTTACCATTTCTAAGCATTATTTGCTTAGCAAAAGAAGATGGATGAGCAACCTACCATTCATAATCACTGTCAAAATTTCGGGTATTCCGATATTTAATCATCTTGCACCCCGAATGCCCGAATACTTTCGCCATTCACACCTTCGGGTCCAAGAAGATTAAATAGGGGCATCTGTCATACCCCAAATTTTGACCACTAAGATTTCCCATCATTGTGCAAATCATCATCACAATATGGATGTACCTTTATGCCTCATAAATCTCCTCAAGGATTATTGAGCATTCACTACAATCAAGGATTAGGGTTTTAAGCCCTCTCAGAGATTAGACAAAGGATCAATCAAGAAATGGCATGATCTTCAACTTGTCTAACCTCTCAAACACCTATAGAGGATTAAAAGGACTCCCACATAAAGAATCAAGCACAAAGTTGCAACATTCCAAGTAGATCAAGCCTCAAGATCGTCAGTGTCACCAAATTAGGGTTTTCGTCGACTGAGGCCTCCAGACGAAAATTTTCCTCTGGGCATAAGTCATTGCTTTAAAACACAACTTAAAATACTCTAAGGGAAATCATAAACCCCATCACCAAGTCAATTTAGTCTCAGGGGATGCATTCATCAAAAATCAGGAATTAGGGTCTCGTGACCTAATTCACCCCTAAGTTGACATTTGGGACAAAACATGAGCCAAGACCTCAAGACATGATTTGAGGGTCTCTAATAAACTACATTGATCCATTTACAACAATGGATCGATCCAAGAAGCTTGATCTACAAGTTTCAATTTCATCTGGACCACAATTAGGGTTCTGAAGGAAAAGTCAACTGTACATTTGACTTTTGACCAAGACTTGCTCCCAAACCTTGGGACATGATTTAATACACCCTATAACACCTATGGAACACATCCATTAGGTTTGATCTAGGTCAAGGACTTGATTTCACCAAGGATCACACAGTTTAGAATTCATCTGATAAAAAGTCAACTGTGCACAAAAACCAAGTTTGACTTTTTGAGATTTTTCACAATTATGGTTCATTGACCCTAAAATGATGTTAATGTGTGATTTGAATCATCATTCATAAATAAAAATCAAAGAAAGTGGGATAACTTGTAAAAGGGGTAACCATAAAAACTTAGAATTTTTCTAAGTTATAGAACAAAGTGGCTAGGGTACCAACTTCCAAGGATCATAACTTGAGATCCAAACAACCATTTTGGATGGTCCAAAGATGGATTTGTAGCTCTCATGGCATACTTTAAAAGTGACAACTACACTCATTCCAATTCTTCATGGATTTTTAGTTATGGAGTGATCAAAATGGCTGAAAACATGAAATGTCATTTTTTCCAACACTTAGTGAAATTTTCACTAAGTCAGAATCTGTCTTGCTTTTTTTCAAAATGTAGGGGCATTTTTCACTTGTATCCAAAAAGTTTCAAGACAAACTATGATCACACATGTGTTGTGTTACATAAGGGCTTTCCAAAATGTCCAAGAATTCCATCAAACTCCACCTGAGCTAGGAGTTATGACAGCTGCAACATACCTTGTTGCAAACTGTCTTGGCAAAGCAAATTTGTGCATAAAGGCTCGATTTGCTCAAATTGTGCAATTCCAAGCATGTTTATCCATCTGAACACCTCAAGGGGGAACAACTAAGGGACAAACACTGATCTATCAGCCTCCCAAGTCCATGGCATTCATCAAGACAATGTTATCCAAGTTCAGTCAAGACTTATCCCTGAACCAAAGACACATAGGCATGTGCTCTAACCTCTAGTCAATGGCTAGAGGAGACTTGAGATTCCAAAGTGATCCAATTGGCCACAGACCTGTACCAGTTGCCATACCCTATTCCTTGCAAAACAAACTTACTCTAATATAAATAGAGCTCATTTGTGATCAGTTTGAGTACACCAAAGTACCCAAACTGATGCTTTCCTCAAAATCACATTCTCACTTCCAAAATTGCCTTCTAAAGCAAGTCACTATCGGGTTTTGAGTTTGAGATCAATTCCAACCAAACCAATCATACACACACCTCATAAACATCATATAGAAGTGATCCAAACACTTAAACAACACCTGGAACACCAGATTCTCAAAATCACCAGCCTTCTGCACAAGCCTTTGATAGATTTGCAGTTGAGGTGCCAAATCAAGTTCCAGCTCAATTCAATCCACTCCAAGCATTCAGACACACTCCATTGCACCAAGGGAAGCTGTCCAAATCATTGGAACCAAGCTGTAACACCTCTAACCCAAAACACGATCACCAGCGGTAAGAGGTAAGCCTAAACTTGGTCATCTCATGATTCATGCATATTTCCTCGCAAAATAATTTTGCCATATGTTCATAATCATGTATGGAGTGTTTCCCCTCAATTAATTGCTTTGTATGAATCGTGTGTGGAATTTCTGAGCCTTCATGCAGAATTTAGGGTTCTTGAGGTTTTGTCTTGATTTCTTATTCCATGCTTAAAATAAATGAAATTAAAGACCATAGACATGATCGTGAGGTGAAAACGAGTAGATTGATATGTTGATTGTGTGATTTCATCAAGTGTCCAATGAGATTGAGGGGAAAACGCAAATCTGAAGAAACAGAGGGTGCGGGCAAGAACTTGGTGTTCTTGGCGCCCTTTTTTTAATTTTTAAATATTCAAATTTTTTGTGATTTTATTTAATTGATTCAAAAATTAATTTCTCTCTGGTTTTTAATGATTTTGAGTTGATTCTTTTTTTAATAATTCAAAAAAATGTTAAAATATTTTATTTTACAATAATTTACCAAAAATATTATTTATTTCATATACTTGATATTTTTGCAAAGAATTAATTTTTATTTGTTTTTTGACATTTAAAGTATTTTTTCTTTCTTGATTTTCCAAACTTAAATGGTTTCCAATCATTTTGTAAATAAAAACATGACATTGGGCCTCTCCTCGAGCTATAAGTCCCATTTATTTCCTTTAAAAATCTTGTGGGCCTCTTGAGAGAGTGTAAGACCCATCCCTTCGTACAGAAAACCTTTCTTTGGGCCTCAGTCACTTGTATAAGTCCCTGTAGAAAGTCAAAACAACAGTGCAATTACTGTTAAAATTTGGGCCTCTCTTTAAGTTGTAAGCCCCGATCTCTGTTCAAAATACTTTCTCCTTTGATTTTGAATCCAAATGTATAGTTGCTATCAAAACTTTCTTTAATTTCTTTGAATAACTAACAAAACAGCATGGAAGCCCTACAACGGGTAAGTGTTTATCCGCTTTCTTTTGTATGCTTTCATATACATAACTATATTGTGGGAAGCTGCGCATGGTTAGTCTTCTTTCATACCTTTTAAATACTCGTCATATATCAACTGTATATATACTAGTATAGTTATTTAGAGTTTTCCCCGACAACTGCGTCTAGAACTAGGTAAAGCCCTGTTGGTCACTCTTTAAAATACAAACAAAACTAGATCCCCATAGGATTTCCAGATACAATCTTCCCTTCTCTTGGGGTTAAACAATATGGAACAAAGAGAAAGGCAGTATTCTCGGTGAACCTTTTCTCAGACTGTCACCCCTAGAAATTGTCAAAGAAATTCTACTCCCCAGAGTTGATCTATTCTCCGTGAATAGCATCGCTTGAGTTTTTTTTCCAAGCCCTCGAACTAACCTGGAATGATCTCTTCTCTGTGAATTGCATTTCTTGAAATTCTCTAGGTTTGGGGACCCACAGGCTTCCTAAAAGCATCCCCGCCTCCTCTTGGGCTTTGTACAAGGACCCTTCGGATTCTTAGAAGTTATCATGCCTTCTCTTGGGCTTAATACAAGGACCCTCATGACCTCTTAAAGGTATAAGACAGAACTTAGTCATCCTTTGCTAGAGCAGTCTTTCCAGTGCCAAATCTCAGGCCACTTTAGGGTTGATTCTCATCCCTTAAGGCCCTTGCCCTCTTTTGGGCATCCTACAAAAGATAAAACTCTTCAACACCAGTAGACTTGGACATTCTAAACCCCCTTTGAGTCTCAAAGACATTCTCAAGTTCCTTTCAAACATAGGAAAAAACACCGATCACTCTGGATAAATCTCCAGCAGAAACCCAGTCTCTCTCATAAGAGTTCCCCACCCTTGGGCGTGCCTAGGGATCCAATCCTCAGTAGTAAGATAGCCTCCTCTTAGGCTTTGTATAATGATCTTTCCTCAACACAGTCAGCCTCCTCTTGGGCTGTGTACAATAATTCTTCCCCCTAGCGGAGCTAACCTTTTCAGACTCTCTTGTTGAGTCCATCACTTTTCCAGACTCTCTTGTTGAGTCAATGCCCTTTTAGCCTCAATCTCGGGCTTCGTACGAGACAGCAAATCACTCTCTTGTTGAGTATAAAAGACTCTCTTGTTGAGTCAATCAACTTTCAGACTCTCTTGTTAGGTCAATCACCTTTGCAAGACTCTCTTGTTGAGTCAACTCTTTCGGCCTCCGTCTTGGGCTTTGTGCAAGACATATAAAAGCACTCTCTTGTTGAGACAAACTCATTTCAGCCTCCATCTTGGGCTTTGTACAAGACACATATAAACCTCCCCAACGGAGTCAAAAATCCCTTTTAGCCTCAATCTTGGGCTTTGTACAAAACAGAAAGAACATTTTCCCCAGAAAAGTTAAACTGTTAGCCTCCTCTTAGGCTTTATATAATGATATCCTCAAAGAGTTAGTCTCTTTTTTGCCTCAATCTTGGGCCTTGTACAAGACATAAACACTCTCTTGTTGAGTCAGTCTTATCTAGCCTCCTCTTAGGCTTCGTATAAAGAAATCCCTAGCTGAGTCAATCAACCTTTTAGCATTAAACCCGTGCTTTGATCAAAGCACACAAACATCAACAGGTCCTCTTTAGAGATGACAAATTCTCTCTCAGCCAAAACCCTTTAGCTTCATATCTTGGGCTTTGAACAAGATACAAATCACCTTTAGCTTCATGTCTTGGGCTTTGAATAAGACACCAAAACATCTTTTTCCTCCCTTAGAATAGGAGGAACTATGATTGCTCTGATTCCCTGTTTCGTTAAATGGGAATACTTAGGCATAAGATTGCGAAATCTTAGCGAGCATACAAATCAAAAACTCTAGGTCCAGTACCTTCATACATCAGTCAGAAAATTTTTAGGTATAGTATCTTCCCAAAAGCCTCATGAACCGTCAAGACACTCTATTCTTAAGCCAAATAACCTAAGAGAGACCCACTATTTTGATAGCATTTGTAAACCAAGAGTCATCTGTTTAAACTCAGTATGCAAGCAGGGTTAATTGGAGACATCTATTTCCCTTCCTTAATCAGCTTCACAGGATAAAAAATGAATTGAGCTGTAGCACCCCAAAGCAATAGTGATTCGAAACCACAAAAACCGCGCTACAACAGGGATCTGAACAAAGCCAGTTCGAAGGATGACTTTCCCCTACCACACATAGACATGCTGGTAGACAGTATATCAAAGTTTAAAGTTTTCTCCTTCATGGATGGATTCTCGGGCTATAATCAAATCAAAAAAGCGCCAAAAGACATGGAGAAGACTTCCTTCATTACCCCATGGGGCACCTTTTGTTACAAGGTAATGTCGTTCGGTTTGAAGAACGTCGGGGAAACCTATCAGAGGTCCATGACTACTCTGTTTCATGACATGATACACAAAGAAATCGAGGTGTATGTTGATGACATGATTGCCAAATCTAAAATAGAGGAGGAGCATGTGACCACCTGTCAAAATTATTTGAGCGTCTGAGAAAGTACAAACTCCACTTGAATCCCAACAAATTCACATTCGGTGTCCGCTCAGGGAAACTTTTAGGGTTCATCGTCAGCCAGAAAGGAATCGAGGTTGATCCCAACAAAGTCAAGGCCATTCAAGAAATGCCTTCTCCAAAGACTGAAAAACAAGTCAGAGGCTTCCTGGGACGTTTGAATTACATTTCCAGATTCATATTCCTCATGACCGCGACATGCACGCCAATCTTCAAATTACTCAAAAAGAATCAGGACTGCATATGGACAGAAGACTGCCAAACCGCCTTTGACAGTATCAAAGAATACCTGTTGAACCCACCAATTCTATCACCTCTAGTGGAGGGAAGACCGCTGATCATCTATTTAACAGTCTTGGAAGACTCCATGGGTTGTGTACTTGGCCAACAAGACGAAACTAAGAGAAAAGAGTCTGCCATCTACTATCTGAGCAAGAAGTTTACCGACTGTGAAACTCGGTATACTATGCTTGAGAAAACCTGTTGTGCTCTGGCAAGGGCAGCCAAACGTCTTTGCCAATACATGATTTGCCATTCTACTTGGGTAATCTCCAAAATGGATCCAATCAAGTATGTCTTTGAAAAACCTGCTCTCACGGGAAGGATCGCCCGTTGGCAGATGTTGTTATCAGAATACGACATCGAGTATCACGCTCATAAAGCCATCAAAGAAAGTATTTTATCCAATTATTTGGCTCATCAACCGATTGACGATCAGGAATCAGTCGAATTTGACTTCCCAGACGAAGATGTCATGTACTTTAAAATGAAAGATTACGATGAACCGCTACCCAGTGAAGGGCCAGAACCAGGCTCCCAATGGGGACTAATCTTTGACGGAGCTGTCAATCATTACGGAAACGGAATTGGGGAAATCATCATAACACCTCAGGGTACCCACATTCCTTTCACCGCCCGACTGACGTTCAAGTGTACAAACAATGAGGCTGAATACGAAGCTTGTATCATGGGTCTCGAAGAAGCAATCGACTTGAGAATTAAGAACTTGGATATATATGGAGACTCATCCCTGGTTATTAATCAGATCAAAGGAGATTGGAACACATACCAATTAGGACTGATTCCTTACAAATATTATGCGAGAAGGTTGTTACCATTCTTCAACAAAATCGAGTTTTATCACATCCCTCGTGAAGAGAATCACATGGCTGATGCGTTAGCCACTCTCTCCTCCATGATTAGCATAGGTCAATGGAACGACATACCTAAGATTGACATAATGTGCCTTGAGAGGCCTGCCTATATCTTCATGATCAAAGCAGTCATAGACGACAAACCTTGGTATCATGATATCAAATGCTTCCTTCAGAAACAAGAGTACCCACCTGGGCCATCCAGAAAAGACAGAAAGACCCTCAGAAGATTGGCATACAGTTTCTTTCTGAACGGTGATACACTCTATAAGAGAAACTTTGACATGGTCTTGCTCCGATGCATAGACAGACCAGAAGCAAACATGTTGATCAAAGAAATTCACGAAGGATCCTTTGGCACTCATGCCAACGGATACACAATGGCGAGAAAAATTCTAAGAGCAGGGTATTATTAGTTGACAATGGAATCCGATTGCTACAAGTACATGAAGAGATGTCACAAGTGTCAGATATACTCAGATAAAATCCATGTACTGCCAATGCATCTCAAAGTTCTTTCTTCCCCGTGGCCCTTTTCTATATGCGGAATCGACATGATTAGCATGATTAAACCCAAAGCTTCAAACGGACATCGGTTCATCCTGGTAGCCATTGACTACTTCACCAAGTGGGTCGAAGCAGCATCATACACCAATGTAACCCGACAAGTCGTGGTCCGCTTTATCAAAAATAATCTCATATGCCGTTATGATGCTCTAAGCCAGATCATTACAGATAATGGATCCAACTTGAACAATAAGATGATGAAAGAGGTATGCGCTGAGTTCAAGATCGAACACCATAACTCATCTCCCTACCGACCCAAGATGAACGGAGCGGTAGAAGCAGCTAATAAAAACATCAAGAAGATTGTACAAAAGATGGTTGTAACCTACAAAGACTGGCACGAAATGCTACCCTTTGCTCTTCACGATTATCGGACATATGTCCGCACTTCAACATGGGCAACCCCTTTCTCTCTAGTATACGGCATGGAAGCAGTGCTCCCCATAGAAGTAGAGATCCCATTGATCTGAGTATTGATGGAAACTAAGTTAGTAGAGGCTGAATGGTGTCAAAGTCGACACGACGAGCTAAATATGATTGAAGAAAAGCGAATAACAGCACTATGCCATGGTCAGTTATATCAGCAGAGAATAAAGAAGGCGTTTGACAAAAGGGTTCGACCCCGTGTCTTCAGAAAAGGAGATCTCGTGCTAAAAAAAATACAATCATTCCTCACTGATTCCCGGGGCAAATGGACTCCGAATTACGATGGCCCCTATGTGGTCAAGAAAGCTTTCTCAGGCGGTGCCTTGAGACTCGCAGCCATGGATGGAGAAGAATTTGCCTACCCCACAAATGTTGACGTAGTCAAGAAATACTTCGCCTAAACTAAAAAAAAACGTCTCGGTGGATTAAAAACCCGAAAGGGCGGTCCAGGCAAAAATTAGAGACATAAGCAAAAAAATCATCCCGATGGATTGGAAATCTCAAAGTACAATCCAGGAAAAATTTAGGGATTAATGGAAAGTAACTACGTCCGACGAAGTTAAATCCCTCAGTGGTAATACCGTTCGTCAGGAAAACTCCAATCAAGGTCATCTTCGACAGAAGCTCAGGATGTCCAGAATTCAATGTTGGTAGAAGGATAACGGTCGTTATGTTTCAATGTAGCCCTTTTCCCTTAAATTAACATTTTCTAACTTTTTAAATACTTTATGGATTCACGCGTTTGGCCGATTCCCATCCTATCAATAAAATTTGAGCCCTAGTACTTTTGTTTGCAATTCTTATTTGTTTTAGCTTTACAAAATGATTTTTTGTAACATGTGTAGCGAGCGATTTTGGACGTGGTTCTTAAGCACTGTCGCTCTGGGGTACTACAGGTCGATTCATTTTTTATCCTATTGAAGCTGATGAAGGAAGGGAAATAGATGTCTCCAACTAACCCTGCTTGCATATTGAGGTTAAACAGTAAAAAATGTTGGTTTACAGATGCGATTTTAGTTCGTGGGCCTCTCTCTGCTTATTTTGTTCAGAACGAAATACCGGGACTGTTCATGGGGAATTTGTTGGGATACTGTGCTAGATGGGATGGAGGTAGGGGACTTTGGGTTTTTTTTTTCAATTAGTATGCTCGCTAAGATTCTTTTTCAATCTTATGCCTAAGTATTCCCGAGATAGGGAAATCAGAGCGACCGTAGTTCCTCCTATTCTATGGGAGGAAATGGTGTTTTGGTGTCTTGTTCAAAGCCTAAGACATGAAGCTAAAGGTGGTTTATATCTTGTTCAAAGCCCAAGATGTGAAGCTGAAGGGTCTATTTGTATCTTGTTCGAAGCCCAAGATGCAAAGCTAAAAGGGTTTGACTTTAGAGAGAAATTGTCATCTCGAAAGGGGTCTGTTTGTCACAATTGTTGGGTGACTGATTATAAAGGAGAATTACTTTAACTGGGATATGCGAATCCAGCAATGCCATAATTTTCTTTATAGGGGATTTTCAACCTGAAAGAGAAGACTTTAACTCAGTTTAGAGCAATGCCATCTTTCCTTAGGAATTTCTCATGCTAAAAGAGGGACAGTGGCGTGGATGTAAATAATCTAGAGGCTTGCCGCTTATAGCAATTAGATGAAGGAAAAGGAGCTATTGATGTTTGTATACTGTGAACAAGGCACAGATTTTGATGCTAAAAGGTTGATTGCCTCAACCGGGGTTTTCTTTATACAAAGCCTAAGAGGAGGCTATTGACCCAACAAGAGGATGCTTTTGTGTCTCGTACGAAGCCCGAGATAGAGGCTAAAAGGGTTGACTCAACAAGAGAGTGTTTTTATGTGTGTCTTGTACGAAGCCCAAGACGGAGGCTAAAAGGGTTTGACTCAATAAGAGAGTCTTTTATACTCAACAAGAGAGTGATTTTGTATCTCGTACGAAGCCCGAGATGGAGACTAAAAATGTTTGACTCAACAAGAGAGTCTTTTATACTCAACAAGAGAGTGATTTTGTATCTCGTACGAAGTCCGAGATGGAGGCTAAAAATGTTTGACTTAACAAGAGAGTCTTTTATACTCAACAAGAGGGTGTGAAAAGGTTAGCTCCGCTGGGGAGAATCATTGTACAAAGCCCAAAAGGAGGCTAAGGTTACTGTTTCAGTTGAGTGACAGGTCCAGTATGTTGGTTAAAAGAGAAAATCAGGTCTTATATGGGTAATGTTGTACTCATGGATTTGATCTGAGGACCGGGATTATTTCCTGTTCTTTAAGGAAATGGGGAATCCGAAGGGTATTGAGACTGCCCAAGTCTACGGATGTTTTTTCCTATTTTTGAAAGGAACTTGAGAATGTCTTCGAGACTTAAGGAGATTAGACTGTCCAAGTCTAGAGTTTTATCTTTTGTACTATACTTAAGAGAGATCCAGAGACAGTATGTTCGCCGTAGGAAGATCTAGACTCTTTGAAAGACTGTTCTATTAAGATGACTAATTTCTGTTCCTATACCTTTAAGAGGTCGTCGGGACAATTTGTACGAAGCCCAAGAGGAGGCGAGAAAAACTTTTAAGAAGCCGAAGGGACAATTTGTACGAAGCCCAAGAGGAGGTTATCTTCCCGGAGGAAGAATCATTATATGAAGCCTAAGAGGAGACTGTGAAAACTTCTAAGAAGTCGACGGGTCCTTGTACAATGCCCAAGAGGAGGCGGGGATGCTTTTAGGAAGCCTGTGGGTCCTTGCACTAAGCCCAAGAGGAGACTGATGAACAGTTCCAGAAGGGGTTTCACTTGGAACATTGGCCTTCTGTATATGAACTGTTCAAGGGGGAGATTTCTTAGATCTAGTTATCTAAAATTGTTGTAAAAGAAAATTCTCATGGTTTAGGTTATGTTTGAAATATCCGGGAGAACGTCGGAGATAAGGAGACGAGGTTTTGTCTTAGTTCTAAACGTAGTTGCCGGGGAAACTCTAAATATCTATACTAGTATTACATAGTCGATATGAGTTTATGAAAGAAGACTTACAGTGAAACAGCCCCACAATACAGTTATATATATAAAAGCAGTAAAGAAAGCGGGTAAACACTTACTCGGTTGTAGAGCTTCCATGATGTTTGGTTAGTTGTTCGACAAAGAAAACTTTGATAACAATATTATATTCAAAATCAAAGGAGAAAGTGCTTTGAAAAGATTGTTGGGGCTTACAGCTCAAGGAGAGGCCCAGGGTTTTATTAGTGATTGCACTGTCGTTTTGTACAGGGACTTATACAAGTGACTGAGGCCCAAGAAAGGTTTTCTGTACAAAGGGATGGGTCTTACACTCTCTCAAGAGGCCCAAAATGATTGAATGAAAAAGAAATGGGGCTTATAACACGAGGGTAGGCCCAGATGATTTGTTTTTTGAATTGGCGATCGCGCCGAGCTTTTCTTTTAACGCAGAGGGACTTATACAATATCTGAGGCCCAAAATTGTTTTGGTTAAAAGGGGATTGGGTCTTACACTCTATTAGAGGCCCAAAAATGATTTTAAATGGGTCATATAGATCGAGGAGAGGCCCAGATGGTTTGTTTTAAACGGGCGATGATCGCGCCGAACTTTTGAAATACAACGGGACTTATACAACATTTGAGACCCAAAATAGGTTTGTATTTACAAAGGATTGGGTCTTACACTCTATTAGAGGCCCAAAGAAGTTCTTGTGCAAGTGATGGGGCTTACAGCTCAAGGAGAGGCCCAGATGATTTTTGTTTTGAAATGGCGATTCCGCCGAGATTTTTGAAAACGCAGTGGGTCTTATACAATGATTGAGGCCCAAAAATATTTTGGTTTTCAAAGGGGTTGGGTCTTACACTCTAATAGAGGTCCATGAGTGTTTGTTTGTGTGAAAATCAAGGAAACCCTAAATTTGTTTTCTTTTAAAAGTAAATATTTAAAGAAAATCAAATGAAAATGGTAAAAATACCAAATAAGTTTGAATAAACCACTTGTGGTTTTTGTCTAAGGTTTGAAAAATGAGGGTTTTATCACAAGGTGAATTAAAACTCATTTAGTTTTGATTTTCAAGGTAAATATTCACTTTTTAAATGTTTAAAAAGCAATTAAAAATGAATTTATTCACAAAAATACTAATTATATTAAATAACTAATATAAATTTGATTTTTTTGTGGAATAAAATATTTTAACATTTTTGTGATTTTTTGCAAAAAGAACCAATAAAAAATAATTAAAATTGAGGGAGTTATTAATTTTTCAAATCATTAACAAAATAATATGAAAAATAAGAAAATAGGAAAAAGTGATAAAAAAGAGGTATGGGGCGAGGGGGATTCGAACCCCAGACCTCTCGCTTGCCAATACACACAAAACAGCTGATCAACCACTAGGGCGCAATGCCAATTCATTAATAACATGGCAAGGGAAAAATATAAGGCAAACTTGGTTGGTTTCTCAAGCATGGCGCCATGGACATCTTCAACCTCAAGCTCAGATGCGTGAAGCCCTCTAACTCACTCATTTCTCAACCATTTGACATGATTCAAATACCAAACTCATGCGTTTTTTCACTAGGATCACGATGCCAATATTTGATTTCATTTATTTTCAGTGTATAGCAAGTTATATCAACATGACCGTATGAATCCTAATTTTGCAAAAACAATCGTGCAGACATGTTGTGAGGGCTATGATCAAATTTTTTTAGGGGAAACACTCAACATATGATGGAAAGCAATTGGCAAAAATATCATGCGAGGAAATATGCTTGGACCATGAAGATGTAGTTTTGAGGCTTACCTTGATGCAAGCTGAAATGGAACTCTGCACAAACTGTTTTCCAGATGTGATTTGATGATCCCTACAGCTTTAATGGATGTTATGGAGTGTGTTGCAAGCTTTGGAACACTTTGAAAACCTTTGGATCAAGTTGGAGGACTCCAGCTGCATAATTGAGGCATAATGGCTTGGTTGAAGAGTGATTTTGAGCTAGAGGTGTTACAGTTGGTGTTTAAGTGTTTGGACACCTCAAATACATCATATGTGATGTGTTTGAGCAATTGGAAAGGATTGCTTAAGGCTGCAACTCAAAACCCGATGGTGGTTACTCAAAAACAAAGAAAATTGGTACTTAAGAGAGAATGAGAGAAAGCAGTGATGTAAATTGCTTTGGTGTGATTTGAATGATCAATTGGAACCTCTATTTATAGGTGAATTCTTGTCTTGGAGGAATAGTGAATGGCTGCTAGATCAGATCACATTCAAAGGCTTTGGGTTGGTGGCATTTCTTCTCATGCAAGGCAACCTAGCCCCTCCTAATAGCAGGGCTATGCCTTGACCAAATTCACATTCTTCAGATGTTTTTATTGTTGTTTTATCAAAGAACTCGATGGAGTAGAGTGGCTTTGTTGAAAGTTCCCTATTTCACATAAATGCCTTTGAATTCAAGGCATATATGCCAAAATGCATTAATCTCAAGTTGGAAGATTCCTTGGCTTTTGGACTCAGCCCTATCAGTTGGATCAGTTGGCTTATGATCAGATTGAATGCATGTGGCATAGTGATCATTACTTTTGACTCAAAAATCGTGGATAGCAAGAAAACTCACAAACTGATTTTTCATGGCAGCCTTAGCATGGTGTGTTGTAGCAGCCATAACTCTTGGCTCAAGTGGAGTGGTTCCATGCCAATGAGTTGCTTGGATTGTAGGCAATATGTACAATAACTTTGATGTGTACACCTTGAATTGATTCATCTTGGAACTGTGTGAAAAAATCCCACAAGTTTTGGTGTTTCCAACAAAATCTGTCTTGGACAGAATTTTTCTAAGTGTTGGAAAAGTTGTACTTTCATGTTTTTAGTGATTTTGATCCAACCATAACTCAGAATCCATAATGAATTGGAAGGAGGTGTAGTTGAAGCTTTTGTAGAGGGCCATGAGAGCTACAAATCCAGCTTTGGGTGGGGAAAAATGGCCTTGTGGTTTAGGAGTTATGGTCCTCCAAAGTTGGTACCCTAGCCACTTTATTCCATAACTTAGAAAAATTTCTAAGTTTTTTATGGTTACCCCTTTTACAAGTTATCCCACTTTTCTTGATTTTTCTTGATGAATGATGATTTAAATGATACATTAACATCATTTTAGGGTTAAAAAACCATAATTGTGAAAAATCTCAAAAAGTCAAAGTTTGACTTTTGTGCACAGTTGACTTTTTATCAGATGAATTCCAAACTTGCGATCCTCTATGAAATCAAGTCCTTGACCTAAATCAAACTTGATGGATTGATTTTATAGGTGTCATAGGGTGTATTGGATCATGTCCTAGGGTTTGGGAGCATGTCCTAGTCAAAAGTCAAAGATACAGTTGACTTTTCTCGCAAAACCCTAACTGTGGTTCAGATAAAGTTGAAATTTGTTGCTCAAGCTTCTTGGATCAATCCATTGTTGAAAATGGATCAATGTGGTTTATTAGAGACCCTCAAATCCTCTCTTGAGGTCTTGGCTCATGTTTTGTCCCAAAAGTCAACTTAGGGGTGAATTAGGTCAAGAAACCCTAATTCCTGATTTTTTATGAATGCCTCCCCTGAGGTAAAATTGACTTGATGATTGGGTTTATGATGTCCCTTAGAGCATCATAGGTTATGCTTTGAAGCATTGACTCATGCCCAGAGGAAAATTTCCATCTGGAGGCCCTGGTCGACCAAACCCTAATTTGGTGACATCGGCGATCTTAAGGCTTGATCCACCTAGAAGGGAGAAGCCTTGTGCTTAATCCTTGAAGTGGGAGTCCTCTTGATCCTTTGTGGATGTTTGAGAGGCTAGACAAGTTGAAGATCATGTCATTTCTGGATTGATCCTTTGTCTAAGAGCTCCGAGAGGGCTTGAAACCCTAAGTCTGATTGTAGTGGATGCTCACCCATCTTTGGGGTGACTAATGGTTTATCCATATTGTGATGATGATTTGCACAATGATGGGAAATCTTAGTGGTCAAAATTTGGGGTATGACAACATGATCAATGATTCTTGAAATAAAACAAAAATGAATTTACTGGTCAAAATTTTTCTGCTTTTAAAATAAGGATGGCAATTCTTTTGACTGTTGAACATCGAAAGAACATCGATCGTTTCTCCGAAGGTGATTGAACCTCAAAATGTAGAATCAAAGTACTCCTTCTAAACCAGTACGCCTGAATGAAGGATCAACTATGTCAGAAACCATGTTTCATCTGACATCCCCGGCAGAATACATATCTCTTAAGACCGATTGAACAATTCTTTCTCCCCACAGGGACCGTCTTTCTTAAGCAAGGCAGGATTGCTATTTTGAACCAGTGATACTTTTTATCCCCCGAAATGGCCGAGTATCCAATCGTGTTCATCTATTAGTCGATATGTCGCGTCAGTTTTGTCAGCATATACATACATACATCATGCATTATTAATTCATATTCATATTGCATCACTATCACTCTGGTCAATCTTATCCCCAAGTGATAAAGCCCTCTTACCAATTGAGTTGTCAGTTTTTTCCTCGTCAGAAAATGTTTTGTCTGAACAATCTCTCTCCCCAGTTTATTTCTGGATTGGAGACGATCCTCGACCACTTTGATAACTTGAACCTCTAAAAGGCAAGAAGACATTCGACAAACATCACACTTTACTATTGAAGATGATGTTCTCACTTTCCTGGATTAAGGAAAATCCCCAAAGAAAGCCTCGCAACTAAAGACTCTTGGCAACACATTGGTTTTTCTCTCTAGAAAGTCAATGTTAATGATGTCATCAGCACCTCAAAATTGGATTACATCACATGGAATTTCTCCGAGAATATCTCGAAGAAAATTATGATGTAATATCCCCAAGCAGGAAACAGCCTCTCAAGAGACTCGTTTTCCTTAGTAGAGTCAACACATGACGTCTCTAATGGAGAAGTTTGAACACCTCTACAATTCAAACGAATGGGTTCCCCAGCAAGTCTGACATCAAAACTTTTCCCATCAAATGGCATCTCCCCAGGAAAATTTGGCGAGAAGTTTGAGTAAAACCGCTACACATAACATCCCTTGTCAAGGAAGGAATTAAAAAAAATTGAGACCAGTTCTGTGGCCAAAGACCAGGATCGAGGGGAAGTTTATTGACAAAAGAAACTGAGACCAGTTCCTTGGCTGAAGACCAGGATCGAGGGGAAGTTTATTAACAAAAGAAACTAAGACCAGTTCCTTGGTTGAAGACAAGGATCGAGGGGAAGTTTACATCAGAAACTAAGACCAGTTTCGTGGTTGAAAACCAGGATCGAGGGGAAGTTTATTTCAGAAAATGAGACCAGTTCCTCGGCTGAAGACCAGGATCGAGGGGAAGTTCCACCCTTTTCTAAGCATTATTTCTTAGCAAAAGAAGATGGATGGGCAAACTGCCATTCAAAACCACTATCAAAATTTCGGGTATTCTGATATTTAATCCTCTTGCACCCCTAATGCCTGAATACCTTCGCCATTCACACCTTCAGGTCTAAGAGGATTAAATAGAGGCATCTGTTATACCCCAAATTTTGACCACCAAGATTTCCCATCATTGTGCAAATCATAACCACAATATGGATGTACCTTCAGGCCTCATCAATCTCCTCAAGGGTTGTTGAGCTTTCACTACAACCAAGAATTAGGGTTTCAAGCCCTCTCAGAGCACTTAGACAAAGGATCAATCAAGAAATGACATGATCTTCAACTTGTCTAACCTCTCAAACACCTATAAAGGATCAAGAGGACTCTCACGTCAAGAATCAAGCACAAAGTTGCAACATTCCAAGTGGATCAAGCCTCAAGATCGCCAGTGTCACCAAATTAGGGTTTTGGTCGACTGAGGCCTCCAGATGGAAATTTTCATCTGGGCATGAGCCTATGCTTCAAAGCATAATCCAAGATACTCCAAGGGACCTCATGGAACCAATCATCAAGTCAATTTGACCTCAGGGGATTCATTAACCAAAATCAGGAATTAGGGTTTCTTGACCTAATTCACCTCTAAGTTGACTTTTGGGACAAAACATGAGCCAAGACCTCAAGACATGATTTCAGGGCCCCAAATATACTATATTGATCCATTTGCAACAATGGATTAACCCAAGAAGCTTGATTCACAAGTTTTAATTTCATCAGGACCACAGTTAGGGTTTCGAGGAAAAACTCAAATGTACCTTTGACTTTTGACCTAGACGTGTTCCCAAACCTTGGGACATGATTAAATATACCTTATAACACCTATGGAATCCATAAATTAAGTTTGATTTAGGTCAAGGACTTGATTTCACAGAGGATCGCACAGTTTGGATTTTATCCGATAAAAAGTCAACTGTGCTTAAAATCAAGTTTGACCTTTTGGAATTTTTCATAAATGTGATTCCCCTAAGTCCAAAACAATGTTAATGTGTGACATTGATCATCATCCATCAAGAAAAATCAAGAAAATTGTGATTTCTTGCAAAAGGGGCAACCTTGAGAAACCAAAATTTTTCTAAGTTATGGAAAAAAAGTGGTTTTGGTACCAACTTCCAAGGACCATAACTTGATATCCAAGCAACCATTTTGGGTGATCCAAAGCTGGATTTGTAGGTCTTGCTACACTCTACAAAAGCTTCAACTAACTAAGACTCCACTTCTTTATGGCTTTTAAGTTATGGAGTGATCAAAATGACAAAAACATGAAAATAACACTTCTCCAACACTTAGTGAAAATCTGCCTAAGTTACCAGCCTTGAACATCCATGTTCGTGAGGTTTTTTCAGTTGGATCCAAATAGTTTCAAAACAAACTATGATCACACATGTTTTGTATCATATGAGGGCTTTCTAAAAAGCACGAGAGCCTCCCATAACTCAACCTGAGCAGGGAGATATGAATCCCTCAAAATCACCATTTCCAACTGTCCTAGGCAGGGCAGATTTTGGCAGATTTTGTTGTTTTGCTCGATTTAGGAAATTTGAACAACTCCAAGCCTTGTCATCATTTTGGACACATCTGAGGATAAAACAAAAGGAGAATGATCTGATTCCCAAGCCTCCAAAGTCCAAGAATCTACATTAGCCATAACAAACCTAAAAAGGCTAAAAAGGTGCCAAGACTTCAATTTTGGTTCAATGCATTTAATGGATACACCAAGGTGGCATGGACTGACACATTCCTAACTGAATGAGTCAAGGATCAGCACTGAATCATAGGACCATAGGTCTGTGCCCAAACCTCAAGTCAATGGCTAGAGGAGACTTGAGATTCCTTTTGCTCAACATTGGCCAAAGGCCTGCTGCAGCTACCATTCACTATTGCTTGCAAAACAAATTTGCTCTACTATAAATAGAGCTCATTTGTGCTCATTTTGAGTACACCAAAGCACTACAACACTTGCTTTCCTCAAAATCTCTTTCTTTAGGCCAAAATGCCTTCTTTAGCAAGGTATCTCTGAGTTTTTGAGTTAGAGAGCAATTCCACCATAGCTCATGATCCAAACACCTCTAATATGTTGTATCTAAGTTGTTCAAACAATCACTTGTGACCTAAAACACCAAAATCACAAAGTCTACTTCCAAAACCTCAAAATTTGACTTTTCTGCATTTTCCAAGCCATACCTTGATTCAGTCACTTCCAAAACCAAACAAAGCCAGCCTCAAACACACTCCAAATATCATCCTTAAACTGTCCCAAATGGTTCCCCTCATCTGGAACACCATTTGAGAGAGTTGCCATATTGGTCACTTTTGCCCCTTTTGCAAGAAAGTGCCACAACTTGTTCCCAAGGATTCCAGTAGGTTCTAATCATTCTAAAAGCTTCTAAGGGGTCAATTGAGAGTGTCCAAAGCATCAAATTACTTCTGGCACAAGGAACTTGGCAGATAGCGCGCATGTGGTAGCGCGCGTGTGGTTTTGATACACAGATGTATCACCACCCCAGTGGTAGCGTGCATGTGTGTTTGTTGCCAAGGTCGTGGGTTCAAACCCCACTCAGATCATTTTGCCATTTTTCACATTTTGCTATTTTTCCATATTTTCATGTTTTTGTTAATTAATTGAAAAATTAATTTCTCTCTCAATTTTAATTATTTTTTATTGATTCTTTTTTTGAAAATTCACAAAAACATTAAAATATTTTATTCCATGAAAATTTCACAAAAATATTATTTATTTCATATATTTGGTATTTTTGTAAAGAATTATATTTTTATTTGTTTTTAAACATTAAAAATATTTCTTTCTCTTGATTTTGTAAAATTCAAATGATTTTTAAATCATCCTATGAATGAAACATGATTTTCCAAATATAAATCCAAGATCACAACCTTTTTTTCACATATTTTGTTATTTTAATTGAATTTTTATTCAATTAAAATACATTTAAAAACCAAAATTAGGGTTTTGATCATTATCACCCTAACAAATCTTTTTTCAAACAACCTTAGGGCCTCTAATAGAGTGTAAGACCCAACCCCTTTTGTACATAAATAATTTTGGGCCTCAGTTATTGTATAAGACCCACTATGTTTTCAAAATCTCGGCGTGATCGTCGCTTTTTCAAAATATTTTCATCTGGGTATACCCTTGTGTTGTAAGTCCCATTTCTTTTCTTTTTCAAACCTTTGGGCCTCTCCTTGAGTTATAAGACCCATCCCTTTGTACCGAAAACATTTTTTGGGTCTCATTCATTGTATAAGCCCCAATACAGTTTACAGAACAACGGTACGATGACTGTTTTTCATCTGAACCTCTCCTTGAGTATAAGCCCCAATCTGTTCAAAAATAACTTCCCTTTTGATTTAGGTTCAAACTTATAGTTGTTATCAAAACTTTTCTTTAATTTCTTGAACAACTAACCATACAGCTGTTACAATGGAAGCTTGCTCGCCTGTAAGTTTTATCAGCTTTCATTTACTCGCTTTCATATATATAATTGTATTGCCGGAAGCTTGCTCACCTGTAAGTCCTTCTTTCATATCCTTTTAAATACTTGTCATATATCACCTGTATATATACTTATATATCTACTTAGAGTTTTCCCCGACAACTAGGTCTAGAATTAGGTAAAGCCAGTTGGTCACTCTTTAATATAGTCAAAACTAGACCCCCATAGGATTTCCAGATACAGTCTTGCCTTCTTTTGGGCTTAAACAATATGGAACAAAGAGAAAGGAACTATTCCCGGTGAAGCTTTTCTCAGACTATCACTATTAGAAATTGTCAAAGAAGATCACTTCCCCAGAGAGGATTAATTCTCGGTGAAACCTCTCTTGAATTTCTTCAAACCCTAGAACTATTCATTAAAGAAAAGATTATTCTCGGTGAAATTTCTTGAACTCTTCTTAAGTTTGGGACCCACAGGCTTCCTAAAAGCATCCCCGCCTCCTCTTGGGCTTTATATAAGGACCCTACGGCTTCTTAGAAGTTCTCATGCCTTCTCTTGGGCTTAATACAAGGACCCTGAAGACCTCTTAAAGGTATAGGACAGAACTTAGTCATCCTTTGCTAGAGCAGTCTTTCCATAGTCAAATCTCAGACCAATTTTAGGGTTGATTCTCATCCCTTAAAACTCCTGCCTCCTCTTGGGCATCATACAAAGATAAACTCTTCCATACCAGTAGACTTGGACAGTCTAATCTCCTTTTGGATCTCAAAGACATTCTCAAGTTCCCTACAAACATAGGAGAAACCCTGTCCATTTTAATAAATCCCCAGCAGAGTTAAAACCCATGGGTTTTGAAACCCAGTCTTTCTCCTTAAATTCCCTATCCAGGGTCATCAGTATAGCACTATCCTAAATCAGAACCTTAAGGTATCTGATACCTCAACTCTTTTGTAATCCTCAGCAGGAGTTGATTCCCCATTTGGACCTGTCTCTGGATCTCAATAATCCTCAGCAGAAGACAGCATCCTCTTAGGCTTTGTATAAAGATTTCTTTCTTTGTTCTTCCCTAGCAAATATAGCCTCATTTTAGGCTTTGTATAATGATCATTCCTTCCCTCAGCAAAGTCCGCCTCCTCTTGGGCTTTGTACAATGATTTTTCCCAGCTGAGCTAACCTTTTCAGATTCTCTTGTTGAGTCAACACCCTTTCAGACTCTCTTGTTGAGTCAAACATCTTTCAATACTCTCTTGTTGAGTCAACCCTTTTAGCCTCAATCTTAGGCTTTGTACAAGACAGATAAAAACACTCTCTTGTTGAGTCAATCTTTTCCAGCCTCCTCTTAGGCTTGGTATAATGATTTCCCCTAACAGAAGTCAGCCTCCTTTTAGGCTTTGTATAATGATTTCTCCAGCTTGTTCAGCCTCAATCTTAGGCTTTGTACAAGACACCATATAAATTTCCTAAGCAGAGTCAATCCTCTTTTCCGCCTCAATCTTGGGCTTAGTACAAGATAGATAATACTCTCCAGAAGAGTCAAACTCATTTCTGCCTCAATCTTGGCCTTTGTACAAGACACCTAAAATATCCTCAGCCGAGTCACTAAAAATCTCAGTTTAGCCTCAATCTTGGGCATTGTACAAGACAGGTAAAGATTTCTTTCCCACCGAGTCAATCTTCTTTTCAGCCTCAATCTTGGGCTTTGTACAAGACACATATAAATCCTCAGGAGTCAAAATCCCTTTTACCCTCAATCTTGGGCTTTGTATAAGACAGACAGAATATTTTTTCCAGAAAATTCAAGCTTTTAGCATCCTCTTAGGCTTTGTATAATGATATCCCCAAAAGAGTCAGTCTCTTTTAGCCTTAATCTTGGGCTTTGTACAGGACATATATAAGCACTCTCTTGTTGAGTCAGTCTTTTCCAGCCTCCTCTTAGGCTTTGTATAAAGACTTCCCCAGTGAAGTCAATCAATCTCTTAGCTTCAACCTTGGGCTTTAATCAAGGCACACAAAAATCAACATCCCCTCAGAGGAAATCAAAATCTCTCTGTAGGAATTCATTTCTCTGTATATCACACATCAAAACAGACATTCAAACACAAACCCTAATCCCAGATAACTGCTATAAGTGGCACACTTGTTGATTTAAATATCCAAGCTGTCGTCCATCTTTTATCCTGGTAAATCTTCTCTTTCATCTAATTGCTATAAGTGGCAAGCCTCTGGATTATTTACATCCACGCCACTATCCCTCTCTTAGCATGAAAGATTCCTAAGAAAAAATGGCATTGCTCAACACTGAGTTAAAGTTTTCTACTTCAGGACAAACCCCCTATAAAGGAAATTATGGCATTGATGGATTCTCATATCCTAGTTAAAGTAACCCTCATTTATAATCAGTCACCCAATAGTTGTGATAAACAGACGATATATCTCCTTTAGAGATGACAAATTCTCTATCAGTCAAACCTTTTAGCTTTAATCTTAGGCTTTGAACAAGACACAAATACTCCTTTAGCTTCAATCTTGGGCTTTGAACAAGACACAAATATACTTTTTTTAGCTTCAATCTTGGGCTTTGAACAAGACACCAAAACATCATCTTTTTCCTCCCATAGAATAGGAGGAACTACGATTGCTCTGATTTCCCTGTTATCTTTAACGGGAATACGTAGGCATAAGATTGCGAAATCTTAGCAAGCATGCCAACCAAAAACTTTAGGTCCAGTACCTTCACACATACCAATCAAAACTGAGGTCCAAAACCTCACCAAAATCATCAAAAACTCTCTCTCTCTCTCAAACATTCCCAAACTTTCCCCAACCCATCAACATATACACACCACCAAGTACAAAGCAGAACCTAAAACTAACAACCTGTGGATAACCACATATAGGTTGGGTAATTGACAACTCCCCATTGTATAACCTAGCCCCAGACCCCCCAATCTCTTTAAGCGTTTGTTCAGTTAAACATTCGCGTGCAATGTTAGTTTTAGATAGCTTCTATTTCCCTTCCAGCTTCACGGGATAAATAAGAAATCAGAAAGTAGCACCCCACTCCTCCTCATTGTGAGGAGAAGACCCTTCACAATAAGGTGGTCGCGTCACCGACAAAAATCGTACGCTACAGTAGATCGTGGACTTTTTGTGTGTCGTGGGCGCCCTGGCCAGGATTGGATCTATAACAGCTATATGACGACTTTGTGAAGCTGCCTCACGTGTTGTGCTTCCCCGAGAAGAATCGAGTTGTATGCTTTCTTCTAATCTCATATTCTTTTCATTCAGTAGTTGATAATTTTGATGTTGCATTATATTGTACATGTTGTTCATTAGATCAGGTGCTCATTTTAGGCCTAAGTTTGCTTACAAGAGTTGGAGACCAGGAAACATCCCCAACGTAATCATAAATTATTGAGGTAAAGATTAGGCGGTCTGGCTAGACCAAGCGGTTGACTAGTTGGAAAATTAGAAGATATTGAGATATTCCTTAAATAACTCTCAGAGGAATCACATTCGATTTAGTTGGATATGATGGCAAAGTTACTAACGTTGGATAATTTGATCCTAGAGGAGGAGGAAGAGGATGATTCCTGCTTGATTTTACCAGTGCAACAATGACAACCGTGGAAAATCTAGTTGACTTAGAATCGACTATAATACGAGTTGTCAAATTTTAGATTTTAGGTGAAGGGATCAGTGGCTCGACGATCAAAGATCTGATAGTTAAATCTTTGACGTGAGAATTAAGGTTTCTTATTGATGTTCATAGCAATCAAAATTTGATTCTCAAAGATGGAGTCATTGCTCTACAAGGGAACCAAAAATATGAGATGGGTCACAGTGATCAGACTTCCGATATAGTGCATTGAGCATTCTAATACAAAGGCGTGAGGGTGTACCTATAAGGTTATCACTCTAAAACCCAAGTCAGTGAGAGAATCGGAAATGATCAGTAGTGGAAATGGATTGAATTACATGTAAAATCATGCACTCCTCTCTTTATATAACAAAGGTGGATATAGCTGCTTCACCTAGAATGCGGCGTGCTAAGTTAAGGATTGTCTTATTGATCTGGATGGTGTTGATGAGCTAAGGGCTAGAATTGTCTATGTATAAAAGAACAACGGTCCTTTTTTGTTGTGTGTAGTCTCCAATAGTATTCATTCTTGGGACTTTCTTACTTAGCCTCCCGAGCGACCAAAAACAAATGCATAATAATTTAACCATGTTTCATGTGAATTTAATTGACTGACCACACAAAACAACCACAAAAATGACAAGTTAAACCTCAATGGGTTATTCTGGTGAAATCTTGTTACTTGTTGTGTTTTTTTCCCATCCATAACTTTGGGTTGTTAAGAGTACAATAATATGATTCAAATGATTATCTGAATAATAGTTGGTAAAATACACTCGCCTCACGAACTCAGTGGCTCGCCTCACAGGTAACTTACAAAAAGTTTTCTATTATTTTACTATTATATTCATGAGGCGAGCCACTTGCCTTGCCTAACCAAAATAGCAGAACTAAGGTTAATGCACAAAATTCAACCAACCAAAGAAAACTACAATTGAAAAATAACAACTTAGAAGAAGGAAAAAGGAAATAAATTTTGGAACGCTTCCCAATATCAATTTTTTAACGCCATTGGTTTGAAGCACATTTCAACCTAATGATAATCCAACCAAATTACATTGGTGGAAATGTCATTATTACCCCTTAAATATAATTTCGGCGATTAACCTTTAATTGTCCACATTCTTTTGAACATTGGGTCTTCTATCTCTCCTGGACCATGATCTTTTACCTCCTTGAACATGAATGCACTATATCATTTGGATTTAAACTTACATGGGAATAGTTTTAGTCAAAAGTTAAACAGTGGGGCATGTTTCCTTAGTGTGAAATTCCCAATTAAAATTTTATAATCATGATCGGTTCTCACTTTTTGCTTATTATATTTGGATGATTCGTAGGCATTTAATTTGGTCTCTTGTAACAAGTTCAGACGTAAATTTCTTTGTTCATTAGATGCCTTTGGGTCAAACTTTAAAAACTTGATGGCCCAAAAAGGCCTTATGCTCCAATTTCACAGGTAGGTGACAAGATTTTCCATAAATCAATTAAAATAATGTAAACTCTATGGAGGCTTTGTATGTGGTCTTGTATTCCTATAGGGTCTCAACCATATTTAGTGACCAGTATTTTTGAGAAGATGCCATTGTCCTTTTCAAGATCTTCTTTATTTCCCTGTTAGAGAATTTAACTTGACCATTTGGTTATGGATGGTACTAGAAGGATATTTTATGTTTTACAATTTAATATTCAAGAACTTTTAGTAGTTTTGTGTCACAAAAGTGTAATCATCTATCACTTATCAAAATTCTTAGAGTACAAAAGCACTTGATGATAATCATTTTGAAGAATTTGATTACTATTTTGGCATCAGTTTTTTGTGTAGCCATTCCTTCCACACATTGGGTTGCATTACATTGGGTTGCATTATCTAATGCAACCAAATTGTATTCATTAGATAAATACGATGGTAATGGTCATAAAAAATCAATGGCCCAAAAATCAAATACTTACACTTCAAGAATGTCCTGAAGAGGCATTTCATGTCTTTTGGAGAGGCTTCATTATTTTTAACATTTATCACAATGTAACACCTTCTATTAAACATCTTTAAAGATAAATGGCTAAAATAATCACGTTTGCATAATTTTAGCAATTGTCTTATTTCCATTATAATGATCACCATACAATGAGTTATTGCAGTACAACAATCTATCCATAACTACTTTTTAGGTTACATATATGCTTTATAACTTTTCAATTTCAATCTTGAATAAATAAGGATCATCCCATACATAGATCCTTGAGTGTATCAATTTTTTTTCGCTTTTCTATTATTTTGTTTTTAGGTTTTTCTGCTTTGCATATGTTACAAACTAACGGGTCAAGGTCTAATGGAAAACTATTACCCATCATAATGCATTTAAGGCTATAAAACATGTTGTAAATATCATTTTAGGGTCTGGTACACATTCTATATTATTGAATTATAAATTTTATTTTCTGCACTTTTCATTTTCCTTATAACTTAAAGAACAATACATTGTTTGTCTCTAATTTCTCTATAATTTCAATAAACAAGATTTTATTAATCTCTCAACTGTTTTTTTTTAATAAAAATGAAATTTATTATAACCAAAAACAATTACAAAACAAAGCCGATCAAAACCGATCCAGGCCTCTAGACAACCAAAACAACTAATTCAACAAACAAAACAAACAAAATCAAGCTACACATATTAGATATTTTCCTATTCAATTCATCCCTATGAAGAATTACATCCAAAATTGGTTTATTGGTTAGCTCCTTTTATCACCTCCATTAAAGATGATGTTATTTCTACAAGACTAAACAAAGTAAATTGTTTCAGCCGAAGCCACTTTCATTATTTTCTTCCTTGTTCCTTTCCCGCAAGTATGAGCAATAATCCAAGATATATCATTTCTCCAACCAGTTATATTGTGGTGTATACCGATCCTGTCAAGGATCTGTTCCCAAACTGGTCTAGTATAAGGACATTCAAAA
Source organism: Lathyrus tuberosus (assembly GCA_022829125.1). Classification (NCBI taxonomy): domain Eukaryota; kingdom Viridiplantae; phylum Streptophyta; class Magnoliopsida; order Fabales; family Fabaceae; genus Lathyrus; species Lathyrus tuberosus. The sequence goes on along the minus strand of JALAZF010000132.1, from coordinate 5,540,063 downwards.
AATAGGTGGTCACAAGTTTCTTGTAAACTGCAGAAATTACATAAACCATCAGAGGCCATGCTAAACTTCAGCATTTTGTCCTTTGTAAGAAGACGCCCATTACAAACCAACCAAAGAGTGAAGATAGCACGCAGTCTTGCTATGTTATTGTAGAATATTTTCCTCCACACAACCTTTTTCTTCTCTCCTCTAAGCATGTTATACACCCTTCTCGTGACATATTTATCTTTGTCCAGCAACTCCATCCACACATTCGTATTGGATACCTCATCTCTAATCTTGAAAATAGCTTTTATTACCCATGAGCAATGATGGCCAGGCTAGAAAGTAGTGACGTCTTCATGCTTCATATAGTATATGTGAACCCATTTAATCCAAAGCTTATCTTTTTTACTCCAGATATTCCACAGCATTTTACTAATTGAAGCTTTATTCCATTCATGAAGAGATATAATATTGCGGCCACCTGCACATATTGGATCACAAATGTGATCCTAAGATACGTGAGCCTTCCTACTGTCGCTATTCTTGCCTGTCCATAAAAATTTTCTACATATTCCTTCTATATGCGAGATCTCCTGCTTTGGAAGAGGGAAAATTTGAAGCCAATAACTTGAAATAGAAAACATAACACTTCTAATTAGTCGCAGCCTACCCGCGTACAAAAGTAGTATAGTGCTCCAATGATGGACTCTCTTGAGGATTTTTTCAGTAAGCGGTTGACAGCTAGCCACTGTGAGCTTCTTGCTATGCAAAGGCACACCGAGATATCGAAAGGGCAAATTCCCTATTTCAAAACAAGTATCTTGCTGCAGCAGGGTTTGAATCTCCGCTATCACCCCACCAAAATAAATCTTGCTTTTTGGATGGCTAATCTTCATACTTGTTGCATTAGAGAATAGCTTAACCTTTGCCATAACTAATCTCACAGATTCAAGATCGCCCCTAACAAAAATGAGGATATCATCAGCAAAAGACAGATTAATAATTTTCAACTTTTCACACTTCGGGTGAAAATTAAAATCAGGTGTTCTTTGAAGTGTTTGGAGCAGCCTGTGCATATATTCCATCATGAGGACAAAAAGAAGGGGGGAGATAGGATCCCCTTGCCTCAAAACTCTTCTAGCTTTCAAAATACTTGAAGGGCTACCATTTATAGAAAATCTATAAGAGACAGTAGTAACACACAACATAATCCAGTCCATGAATTTTTTAGGAAAGCCTAATTCTGCCATAATCTGATGAAAAGCATGCCATTCGATTGTGTCGTAGGCTTTTTGAATGTCTATCTAAATTAAACATCTAGGAGATATGCTTCTTCTGTTATAACCTCTCACCAGTTCCTGCGCAATCATTATGTTATCATAGATAGTCCTCCCCGGAATAAATGCAGATTGAGAATCATCTACAATACTGTTGATCACTTTTCCAAGTCTATGAGTAAGAATTTTCGAGACTATTTTATATATGATGCTATAGCAGGATATAAGCCTCATATCCTTGATAGTTTTTGCCTCTGGAGATTTAGGAATCAGTGTCACATAAGAGCAATTAATTGCCTTGTGCAGATAATTATTTTCAAAGAAATCCATCATGGCCTCTTTTACATCATACTTAACAATGTTCCATGAAGATTTGGAAAAGTAAGCATTAAAACCATCCAAACCTGGGGCTTTATGGTTACCAATGCTGCTCAAAGCCTTCCAAATTTCTTTGTCATCTACTGGTGTAATCAGAGTCTGAGCTTGGTCTCTAGTAAGAATCCTACCTTGTCTCACTGCAGAGATGTCAATGCCTATACTGTCCTTGGCATTTGTACCAACCAAGTTAGTATAAAAGCTAAGGATTTCTTGTTATATCTCTTTTTGATCATCACCTAGTTGGAGCCACTGAATTTTAGCCTTCTGCATGAGAATGTTCTCTTCAATCTGATTTAACGGAACCACCTTATCTGTGCATTTCCTGACCTATTCAATACTCTGGCTGCCAAAAAGATGATTTTGCAGATAATCTTGGGCTTGGTGGAGTTCCATTCTAGCCTTCTGGATTTGAATCTGAATGTCAGAGAACTTTCTATTCATCTGTTTAAGGACATGCTGTAATCTTTTCAGCTTGATCCAAAGCCTAAACACTGGTCTGCCATGGACCTCATCCTGCCAACTATTAGACACAAGTTGCAAAAAGGAAGGATATTGAACAACACAATTCAAGAACTTAAATAAAGGTTTAGATTTTTCTCTAGGACTAGCACTGCCAATTTTTACAGGATGGTGATCTGAGATATTTGGAGCTAAGTTTTCCACCACAACATTTTGAAACTTCTGGAGTCATTCCACATTAGCTATTAATCTATCTATTCTATAATATATCATTCCATTAGCGTGTTTGTTTGACCAAGTAAAGTGGCTTCCCTTTGTGCTTGTTTCAAATAATCCTATATTGCTCATCATATTAGACAGATCTTTGAATTATGCTTCTTTTACACTATTACCTCCAACTCTGTCATGGCTAGACGTGACATTATTGAAACCCCCCATCACAATCCACGAGTTATTCACATTTTTCCCTATACTCTCTATTTCCTTCCAAAGGGTTTTCCTATGCTTAAGCTGGTTGAAAGCATACACCACAGTGACCTCATATTGTAACTTTTGGTTCAAACCATACACCTCTACATGAAGATACTGATTTCCTGCAAGACCTATTTTAAGGTGAACCATACTAGGATCCCATAGGAGCCAAATTCTACCATTAGGATGATGATCATAATTGTCACAAAAAATCCAGTTCGTACCAAATTTTTTCCTCATTTTTTCAGCATTATGTTTCTTTACTCTTGTTTCAAGCAAGGCAACTATAGGAACATTAAAACCAGATATGTAGGAGCTCACCTCTCTATGCCTAGCCTCCTTATTAATGCCCCTAACATTCTAAGTTACTATCATTTATCAAAGGTGTTTTCTCCCATGGGATATTCTCCAATCCTCAAGGGAGTAAACGAGTTTTGATATGCAACACGGGAACTCTTTGGTGTATTGTCTAATGTTTTCTTACCTTTATCTATTTTTCCTGATGAGACCTTTATCCAGTTGTCATCCTTTTGCACATCTGGTTGTGTTGTCAGTCTTCTCTAATCCATCCCCTTTGTCATCTCCAATTCGACTGTGGTTTGTATTCTCCTTATGCTGATGTGAAGTTTGCAGTTTAGCAACTAGTTTCCAAATCTTTACTAGTGGAGGTTGCTTCTCTTTCGGCTTCTTTAAAGTGCAGTCATGTTCAATTCTTAAACAAGTTTGGTAGAATTTTGGCTTCCACTCATATTCAATCCTTTGTTCCAACAACTTCCCTTTATGATCTCTTATACATACCATGTCTCTTGGTTTTTGAGTGATATCTACTTCGACCAGAACCCGAGCATAAGAGATCCTTAGCTTCTTCGCAGTGCACTCATCAGTTGTGATAGGTTTACCTATAGCGCTTTGATAACACTATTTTAGTGTGTTACTCTTACCCAATATTTGTGACATTTCTAGTTCATGATTTCACTTTTGTAGCATGAGTTTAAGGTGTTTTAGCACGATTTAAGCTTTAAGCACTTTATGTGCTTCTTTTACGTTTTCATTGTGTTTGTGCTCTAAAAGGAAGATAGATGATGATGAGAAAAGGCATGACCCCAGTTGCCAGAGTCTGGAGCAGCATGAGGAGCTATTTGGAGAGCTGATGGTTTAATCAACTATTTCACCAAGAGAGTTGGAGATTGATGATGAAAAGCCAAGAATGACAAGGGCTCACGTGGCAGCACTATGAAGAGTAATGGAGCAAAAGAAAGGGATAAGATAAAGAAAGCTAGAAGACAAAAGATAGTACGGTGGGGACCACTCAGCAGAGGACGCCAAGCACCAGCACCACCAGCCGTCTGCTCTGCTCCACCAGCCTGCTCCAGCCGCCTACTAAAAGTAAATTTGTCTCCCACCAACATCTGTACCAGATTACTTGCAAAGGAAGGATTGATGGACAGCTGTTTCACATGAAGAATTTGATTTGGGCCTAACCTTATTTTCCTCAAGAGACCCACGATCCAAGAAATGAGGAACAACCACTTCCACTCATCACTATTTAAAGAGAGCTTGTGCATTGAAGACGGAGAGACAAGAGATTCCACACACAACAATATTTTATTTTCAGTTTTTAAAGTTATTTTCAATTTCAAGAGTTAGAGTATTAGTAGAGAGTATTCTTTTCTCTTCCAGACCTGTACACTCTGCTGAGAACTGTCGTGACTGAAGAGAGTTGTTGCTGCTTATCCAACGCAAGAGATCTCCAAGTTATTAGTAGGTTGCATTTCTTCACTACATTTTGTAAGATGATGTTTCCTATTAATTTCATTCCAGTAGTTTGTACTCAGCTCACTATGAGCTAAACCCTTGTTTGATGAGACTAATGAAGTTAGTATAAAAGTGTTTTTATGTTAATATGGTGTGTTGGCTAGTGTCTTATTTTGTTATGTGTTTTTATGCTATAAACTTGGTTCTTAGAATGATCAACTAGGAAAAAAAGTAAAAGCTTGTTGTTGAGAGAGATCCAATAAACAAGTGGATTTCATAACAAAAGTGGTTAATAAAGTAGGATAGGGATATTCACTTAATTCAACTTACTTAGAGATAAGAAGTTGAGACCACAAAAATTTTTCAGAATTAAAACCAGACGTATTTTAGGGTTACAAGTGAGACTTAGAGATTTGTTCCCTTGCCCTAGTTATACATGTTTTTGATGTTGTAGAGATACATCACTAGATCATGTTCTAACCTTTTGAGGCACGACACTTCACGTCATAAAGACATCTCAAACACCCAATACTAATGGATTTAGCTCATCAACTATTTTCTCTGATATTTTAACTCCTTCTTAGCTTTCAGTTATTTTAGTTATTTGTGTGTACTCTTGTTTCTTATTCTCATAATTCTGTTACCTTGCTCATACTTTTCTTAAACGAAGAAAGTTAATATTAGTAGTTCAAACACTTTACACTTCCCTGTGGGTTCGACCTTTATTTTATCACTTGCTACATTACCAAGCATGTATACTTGCATGTGACACCATTGCCCTATTATTCACAAGAAACGCATTATAAAAATTAGAGTAGAGCTTTGTGGGGAAATAACAAGTTTTTGGCGCCGTTGTCGGGGAAGTGAAAAAGTTTGAAAAACTATATTTATATATTTTTGTTTAAGAATGTATTTGAGCTTTTAACGTTTTCTGTGATTTGGTGATACGACAGGCTTAAGCTATTACATGTGCAGGTCGTTACAACCAGTTTACAGTGGTTATCCTGAACCTGAAAGAATTCTCAAAGCACGAAGAAGATTTGTGCGTACTCAACAAATATCTAGAGATTCCTCAACTTCAGCTGTGGCTGAACCTGAAGGAGTAGTGTACGAGGAGAACACGGTAGAAGAAAGCTCATCGTCTTCTTCAGACGAGTCATTACACGAGACAATCATGGCAGAGCCAGACATCTTTGGTATTGCCAATGACCGAGCGCGTAGCATCAGGGATTATGCTGTGTTTGATCCAAATGCTATGAATACTGGCATTGCTAGGCCAGCTATCACAGCACCACAGTTCGAGTTCAAGCCTATGATGTTCCAAATGTTGCAAGCTGCTAGTCAATATTCAGGCTCTCCTCATGAAGATCCTCATTTGCACTTAAAACAATTTCTGGATGTTGCTGACAATTTCAAGATCCTTGACGTGCCCGTGGATACCTTTAGGTTGAGGCTGTTTCCATACTCTCTAAGGGATCGAGCCAAGAGCTGGCTTAATTCTTTGGAACCAAATTCCATTACTACATGGAATGCTTTGGCAGAAAAGTTTCTGGCCAAATATTTTCCTCCTTCCAAAAATGCAAAAATGAGAAATGAAATCACATCATTTAGGCAAGGAGATAATGAGACGTTGTTTGACGCATGTGAAAGATTTAAGGAGCTGTTGAGACAATGTCCACATCATGGGATTCCCATCTGCATACAACTTGAGACCTTCTATAATGGATTAATTCCATCCTCAAGGAATATGTTAGATGCATCCAGTGGTGGAGCTCTATTGTCTAAATCCTATGACGATGGTTACAAGCTGATCGAAAGCATTACGGCCAACACTTATCAATGGCCAGTCACAAGGGCCACTTCAAGTTCAACTCAAAAGAAGCCTGCTGGAGTTCATGAAGTCACTGAGACCACCGCTCTTGCTGCTCAAGTGGCTCAGATCCACTAAATGATGAAGAATCTGATGAATCCTGAAGTGCCAAAACCTGACCCTGTTAAAGTGGTTACTGACGCTTCTGAGGTTGCCTGTGTTTACTGTGGAGGACCACATCTATTTGAAGAATATTCTTCCAATCCTGTTTCAGTTAACTATGTTGGCAATCCCAACAATAACAGCAGATACAATAATCCCTACATCAACACTTACAACCCAGGATGGCGCAATCATCCTAATTTTTCATGGAGTAACAATCAAAATCAACCTAAACCGCAAGCAACCACACCTCAAGTTCCACCTGGATTTTCTAACCCTAACTATGTTAGGGTTAACCAGGGAAACAACCATTTGGAGAATGTGCTCAAGTCCTTTATTCAAGAAGCAAATAATCAATTTCAAGCACAAGGAGTAAGTATCAAGAACTTGGAGAACCAAGTTGACCAAATTGCTACGACTCTAAGTTCAAGAAACTTGGGAAATCTTCCCAGCTCTACTGAGACTCCTAGCACACAAACTGGAGTGAAAAATGTTGAGACTTTCCAAGCTCTTAAGTTAAGAAGTGGCAAGGAAATTGAAGAAACCATTACAAAGAGCAAGGAGTCAAGTACAGCTGTGTCTAAGCCCGACAGTCCTGGAGCAAAAGACAATGATGGAGAACCGTCTTCATCCAAACAGCAACATCACAAAGATAATGTACTCACTGAAGATTACATTCCTCCAGAAAGTCAAGAAGTCATCACTGAAGCCAACAAGAAGCAAAAGTTTGTACAAGAAAGACCACCATCCCCTTTTCCACAAAGAATAAAAAAAGTAAAAGAAGAGCAACAATTTTCAAAGTTTATGGAGATCTTGAAGCAGCTTCACATCAACATACCATTGATTGAAGCCATTCAACAAATGCAAAATTATTCAAAATTCATGAAGGATGTGCTTACCAAACGTAAAAGGGTGGAAGAGTTTGCTACGGTTGCACTTACATAAGAGTGTAGTCAATTAGTTCAAGGCAAACTCCCTCCCAAGTTGAAGGATCCTGGAAGTTTCACTATTCCATGCACCATTAGAGACACCTTTTGTGGAAAGGTGTTATGTGATTTAGGGGCCAGCATTAATCTCATGCCTCTATCCATATTCAAGAAGCTGGGGATAGGTGCTGCCAGGCCTACAACCATCACCTTGCAGCTGGCTGATAGGAGTATTTGCTACCCACAAGGGAAGATTGAAGATGTGTTGGTAAGGGTTGACAAGTTTGTCTTCCCTGCTGATTTTATCATTATGGATTTTGAAGCTGATGAGGAGACACCCATTTTGTTGGGAAGGCCATTCCTAGCAACGGGTAGAACCTTAATTGATGTTGAAAGAGGACAACTCACCATGTGGGTGAACGGGCAGCAAGTAATGTTCAACATACTTAATGCCTTGCAATACCCAGAAGAGGAGGTGACTGAGTGTTCTATGATATCTAGTTGGGAAGGTTTAATTCACAAAAACCTTCTAAAGGCTAATGATGTGTTGAAAATTGAGTTAGGAAAAGTGGAAGACGAAGGGCTAAAAGATGGAGTCATCTATGGTCCAATGCCAAAGCAAGAGGAAGAGTGTGTGGAAGTGATAGAATCCACCACTGTTGCTCATAAACAGCAGCTAACTTCCATTGAAGAACCCCCTGAATTGGAGCTTAAGCAACTTCTGGAGCATTTACAGTATGCATATCTGGAGGCGGGACAGAAGTTACCAGTTATCATAGCTACAAATCTGCAAGAGGAGCAAAAAGAGCAATTGATTTCACTACTGAAGAGACACAAGAAGGAAATTGCATGGCAGATTTCTGATATTAAGGGAATTAGCCCAGCAATATGCATGCACAAAATTCTGTTGGAAGAAAATGCTAAGAATAACATTGAGAGCCAACGAAGGCTGAACCCCATCATCAAGGGGGCTGTAAAAAAGGAGATTATCAAGTGGTTAGACGCAGGAATTATCTACCATATCTCAAATATTGTGTGGGTAAGTCCAATCCAGTGCGTACCGAAGAAGGGAGGCATGACAGTGATAGTTATCGAGAAGAATGAGCTCATTCCTACTAGAACAGTTTCTGGTTGGAGAATTTGCATGAATTATAGGAAGCTGAACAAGGCAACAAGGAAGGACCATTTTCCCTTGCCTTTCATTGACCAGATGCTGGATAGGTTGGCTGGAAAGGAGTATTATTGCTTCTTAGATGGATATTCGGGCTACAACCAAATTGCAATAGCCCCGGAAGATCAAGAAAAAACAACATTCACATGTCCATATGGCACATTTGCTTTCAGAAGAATGTCGTTTGGACTGTGCAATGCACCAGCCACTTTCCAACGTTGCATGATGACTATTTTCTCGGATATCATAGAGAATTCCATGGAGGTGTTCATGGATGACTTTTCAGTTTTTGGAGAATCATTTCAAGATTGCCTAAAGAATTTAGAATTGGTGCTGATCAGGTGTGAAGAGAACAACAGTCCTCAATTGGGAAAAATGCCAGTTTATGGTAAAAGAAGGAATTGTTCTTGGTCATAGAATTTCTAAAGAAGGATTGGAGGTAGATCAAGCAAAGGTGGAGGTAATTGAAAAACTACCCCCACTAGTCAATATCAAGGGCATTAGGAGTTTCTTGGGGCATGCTGGATTTTATAAGAGGTTTATAAAAGATTTTTCAAAAATCTCTAAACCACTATGTCAGCTGCTGCAGCATGACACGCCTTTCGTCTTCAGTGAAGAGTGCCTTGAATCTTTCAATCTTTTGAAGAAGGCCCTCATTTCTGCACCTGTAGTCAAAGTTCCAGATTGGTCCAAGCCATTTGAGTTGATGTGTGATGCTAGTGACTTTGCCATTGGCGCTGTTTTAGGCCAAAGGCATAGCAAAGTGTTTCATACTATTTACTATGCAAGTAAAACATTAATAGAAGCACAAATCAACTATGTTTGCTTTTGATAAGTTCAGACCTTACTTGGTAGGAACTAAAGTCATTGTGTATACGGATCATGCAGCAATTAAATATTTGATTGCCAAAAAAGATGCAAAGCCACGGCTTATACGTTGGGTGCTTCTTCTACAAGAGTTTGAACTGGAAATAAGAGACAAAAAAGGAGTAGAGAAGTCAGTTGCTGATCATCTCTCAAGACTTCCTGAAGAAGTGCAACCTCAAAACAGTGGAGAGATTAAGGAAATTTTTCCGGATGAGAAGTTGTTGGTGATTACTGATGGCATGACTCCTTGGTATGCTGACATTGTGAACTACTTAGTCAGTAGGGTTTTGCCACCAAAATTCAACTACCAACAGAGAAAGAGGTTCTTTCACACTATAAAGAACTATTTCTGGGATAAGCCATACCTATATAAGAAGTGTACAGATCAGTTGCTAAGAAGATGTGTTGACTATGAGGAGGCACGCCAGATCTTATCAGCATGTCACAAAGCCCCATATGGTGGACATTTTGGAGGAGTAAGAACTGCAGCCAAGGTGCTGCAATTAGGTTATTTCTGACCTTCTATTTTTAAAGATGCTCATGAATTTACAAAGAGATGTGATAGATGTCAAAGGGTTGGAAATGTGTCCATGAGACAAGAGATGCCGCTCACTAGTATTCTTGAAGTAGAAAATTTTGATGTGTGGGGCATTGATTTCATGGGGCCATTTCCTCCCTCTTTTGGAAATCTTTACATTCTTGTGGCTGTGGACTACGTGTCCAAGTGGATTGAGGTAGTAGCAACACCATTCAATGATGCCAAGGTTGTGACTAAGTTCTTGCTCAAGAACATTTTGACAAGACATGGCACGCCTAGAGCTATCATCAGTGATGGTGGATCTCATTTTTGAAATAAACTTTTTGAAAACCTAATGGCAAAATATGGGATTAAGCACAAGGTTGCTACAGCCTACCATCCCCAAACTAGTGGACAAGTGGAGTTGTCCAATAGAGAAATCAAAAGAATCTTGGAAAAGGTAGTTAATCCAACAAGGAAGGATTGGTCCAAACATTTGGACGAAGCACTATGGGCGTATAGGACTACCTATAAAACCCCCTTAGACATGTCTCCATATAGACTTGTCTATGGGAAGGCTTATCATCTCCCCATTGAATTGGAACACAAGGCATTTTGGGCTGTGAAGCAATTAAATTTTAATATTCAAAGTGCTGGCCAAGCTAGAATGCTCCAATTAAATGAGTTAGATAAGCATAGGTTGTTCTCATATGAGAATGCTGAAGTGTATAAGGAAAAGACCAAGAGGTGGCATGCCATGAAATGCCAGAAGAGGGAATTAGTGAAAGGCCAAAAAGTTTTACTTTTTAACTCAAGGCAGAAGCTATTCCCTGGAAAATTAAAATCAAGATGGTCTGGACCCTTTATCTTAGAGGAGATTTACCCCCATGGTGCGGTGGAATTGTTAAATGAGAAGAATGGAGAGAAATTTAAGGTCAACGGTCAAAGGGTCAAAGCTTACCTTGGAGAGTCCTCAAGTAACACAAGGGATGCTCTCCATTTTATTGATTAATGGATTTTTGTGTTGGTCAGGCGATAAGACCTTAAAATAGCGCTACTGGGACGCGGCCCAACTTTATGCAATTTTTTTCTTTTGTTTTACTTTGTACAGGATCATGATGTGTTCTGCTAGCGTCAGCGCATGACAAGACTAGACATGCCAGCAACAGACACAAGAACAATGGAAGGGGAGGAATGAAAAAGATTGAAGGAATAAAAAATTTTCCTAAGTCTAATGAGATTAATAATTATGCTGAGTTGGCGTTGATTATTTTTCTCTTGAAAAATCAGAAAAGAATTTGAAACGTTTTTCTTAGAAGGAAGAGAGAGAAAGAAAGTGCAACATAGGGAGCAAGCGCATTAGGCTGAGTGAAGGAGCAGAGTTATGATGGCCAGGTCTGCCACGTCAGACACCTCAGCCACCTAAACACGCAAACCCACTTAAGTGTGTCTTTTCAGGTGTCAGACCTAGGGCTTTCACTCCTTGCCCTACGAAACACTAAAACAAAAAAAACTTCTCTCTCCACTTCAAAGAAACGTTTTATTTTTAATATTTTATTAAAACTTTTTGCAACCATCCTTACAACTCCCCCACTTTTACCTATACACAAACCTTCAAACAAAAACCTCTTCATCTTCCATTCCACCATTTTTCTCTGAAACCCTAAAAACTTCTTAATCCCTTTTTCTCCTTTTTCACTTCAGAAAAATGACTCGCGACCCCCAAACCGGCCGCCGTTACAAAACCACTGCCAAGAAAAATACCACCCCCACCATTGATATCTCAAGTCAGGACGAAGATGAAACCTTCGTGAATGTGGAAGCTCACAGGCGTTTTACGGAGTATTTTAGCAAGATGAATCTTTTCTCTGAGCATGGTTTTATTATGGACTCCTCTGAGGAAGGTCTGGGACTACCAGGAGATATTGGAACCACAATATTGAAGTTAAAATGGGAGCTTTTGTGCAAACAGCCTGGTGCTTACAATGCCAACTTAGTCAAGGAGTTCTATGCAAACCTCACCGATCCAGGACACAAACGGTTGGAGGTGATCATCAGAGGTACAAAGGTCGTGTACAATGAGGCAAATATCAACTATTATTTCAAACTAGATACTGCTAAAGATGAGTACCAAAACTTGGTATTACGATCTCAGGAAAATGAGTATGACACGTATCTGGAGTCATTGTGTGTCCAAGGAGCAAAATGGGCGGACAAAGCCGTGAAGAGGATGGACCTCAGGCCGGAGGTGAAAGTTTGGTACCAATTTCTGAAACATTCCATCAAGCCAACCGCTCACAATGAGACGGTTTCTAGGGCAAACTTGGTACTCTTACACTGTATCACCGGCTTGAGACCCGTCAATGTGGGAAAAATAATAGTGCAGGAAATCCATGCGTGTTCAAAGAAAAAGAAGGGATACTCTTCTTCCCGTGTTTAATCATAACTCTGTGCCGAAGACATGGTGTGTCTGAGTATGACTCAGACAATTTTGGGGCCCCTCAACAGCCACTGGACAAGACACTAATCATGACACTCATGAAGCCTAAAGGAGTAAGGAAAATAGCAGCTACAAGTCAAACCTCATATGCAACTGAAGAGCAATCATACCCAGCCATAGAAATCTTGAGGCAGATGTGTAGGGATCAACAAGCATTCTTCGCCTACCAAAAGGCCAAGACACAGTGGTTGGAAGAAATGTGGGCCATGCAAGCCCCATATCATGTGTTGAAGGCTCCAGAGTTTCTAGATCATATTTTAGGAAATATGGAACCAATGGTTGCTGCTGAAGGAGAAAAGAGATCCATGAAAAAAAGAAGGGAAATAAGAAGAAGAAAGACAAAGAGGCAAAGAAGAAAGATGTTGGTGAGACTAGCAAGGGCATGTCAGCAGACACCAGTTAAAGCAAAAACAAATAGAAGAAGTTAAGGAAGGCTTATCCATCTCTACCTCCGGAAGTGGAGGAAACCCCAAAGAAGAAGAAGCTCAAGGCTGAGTGGAAAAAGAAAGAGCCGGCTGTAGGCATGACACCGCCTACCAGCCCTGTAACAAAGGCCAACAAATTTGACCTGAATAAGTCAGACCAGGAGGAGGAAGGAACAGAGAAGGATGAAGTTGTGGAAACCATGTTATCAAAAGCAGAAAAAGATGTTGAGGACTTGAACAGGGTGGAAGCTACTGAGGAGGAAGAAAAAGGAGGGTGTTGAGGAAAAAAACTGCAATCCGAAGGAGGGACAAAGGAGAAGGATTTGGAAGGAATAAGGAGATATTACTCCTCTACAGAAATTGAGAAAGAGGAAGTTGCCAAAGGAGACGACGAAGCTGACAGTGACGAATTAGAAAAGACAGGAGCTAAGCCTGACGCAGATAAAGAAGACAATGTTCCGGCGGAGCAGTCAAAGGAAAATGGAGAACAACCACAGCAAAAGGCAAAGAGTCCTATGAAGACTGCTAGGAAGGAGGCTGCTGCTGCTACAGCTGAAGAGGGAAATGTCAAAGGCCCAAGAGTGCAGGAGAACAAGAAGAAAAAGAAGACGCAACCTCTGCAGGCTCCAAGGAAAAGCTCCAGGCTAAGGGCCTAAGTGGTAAATATGGAAATAGGCGAGCACTGTCTTGCCACCTCTCACCACTAAACAGTGAGGACACTGTCCTTACTAAGTTTGGGGGAGGGCATCAGTACTCAGCCTATTTTCACTCAATCTAACCCTGTTTCTGTCTTTTACTGTCGTTTCTACCTATGACTGTTGTTTTATGTCTAAGTTTGGATATTGTGTTTGGTTGGCCATGTTTTGAGCCAAATGTTTTAGTTTAAAAGTTTTAAATTTTCTTGTAGGGATGTTGTAACGCTCCCAGAACATGATGACCTGCAGTTTGATGTTTTGTTTGAATGATGTGCGTGGCACTTTTTGGTGATTATTTCTTTCATGTTAAAATGGTGTGAATCATAACTTAGAATAAGGAAGAGCTATGGAATGTGGGGATCCAACTAAGTCAGGAGCGTAAACTTTTAATTTCTGGGCTCAAGAATAAAAAAGGGGAATGAAGTTGTTAGGTGTTAGGGAAGTAAGGTGTAGGAGTTTCACCAAATGAGTTTGACAAAGGAGATTGATGTTCTCAGTCACGTCAGCACTAGTCTCCTAAACCAGCCAGAAAATTTTTTCCAAGAAAAACTAAATTGTGAAAATCAAGGGAAAGGTTGAAATCCTAGGAATCACAAAGGGAAGGACAAGAAGATTTAAATAATGATTGAGACGACCACGGAAGGGACACACTTCACACAAAGACATGTGCAAAAAAGTGGCAAAGACCACCAATAAAGTTCTTGTGCCCGAAACTGGAGGAACATCAAGCGTCTTCATCATAATATTCAGTTGAACTCACATGAGAAGATTCTAAGATGAGACGTGTTGCCAAAAAAATAGAAGAAAAAGAAAGAAAACAAATAATAAGTGAGAAAGTGTGGTCCCAAATGTGTTAGTCAAAAATATCAAATGAGAATCAGGACATAATTCCCTAGTGAAACCAAAAGAGAAGAGACCCCACTCAAGAAAGTACACAAGGAAGGATCAAAAAGAGGAAATTGTGGCTTGTTTTCTGGAAGAGTAAGGTCGTGACATGAGACGTCAGTTCCCCTTTGGACTAGCAAAACTTTGGGACAATTTCAAAGCTGAGCAACTCACACCAGTACCACTTCCTTAGCTTTCCAAATCTTAAAGCCTCATCACCCTGCTAAGCCTGTCTGAAGCTGTTGAGAACCAATTACACTTCCATATATCTTTCGCTGTCACATCACCTGAGGACAGTCGATCATTCAAGTTTGGGGGAGTGATAACACTATTTTAGTGTGTTACTCTTACCCAATATTTGTGACATTTCTAGTTCATGATTTCACTTTAGTAGCATGAGTTTAAGGTGTTTTAGCATGATTTAAGCTTTAAGCACTTTATGTGTTTCTTTTACGTTTTCATTGTGTTTGTGCTCTAAAAAGAAGATAGATGATGATGAGAAAAGGCATGACCCCAGTTGCCAGAGTCTGGAGCAGCATGAGGAGCTATTTGGAGAGTTGATGGTTTAATAAACCATTTCACCAAGAGAGTTGGAGATTGATGATGAAAAGCCAAGAATGAATAGGGCTCACGTGGCAGCACTATGAAGAGCAATGGAGCAAAAGGAAGGGATAAGATCAAGAAAGCTAGAGGATAAAAGGTAGTACGGTGGGGACCACTCAACAGAGGACGCCCAGCACCAGCACCACCAGTCGTCTGCTCTGCTCCACCAGCCTGCTTCAGCCGTCTGCTCTGCTCCACCAGCCTGCTCCAGCCGCCTGCTAAAAGCAAATTTGTCTCCCACTAACATCTGTACCAGATTACTTGCAAAGGAAGGATTGATGGATAACTGTCCCACATGAAGGATTTGATTTGGGCCTAACCTTATTTTCCTCAAGAGACCCACGATCCAAGAAAGGAGGAACAACCACTTCCACTCATCACTATTTAAAGAGAGCTTGTGCATTGAAGACTGAGAGACAAGAGAATCCACACACAACAATATTTTATTTTCAGTTTTTAAAGTTATTTTCAGTTTCAAGAGTTAGAGTATTAGTAGAGAGTATTATTTTCTCTTCCAGACCTGTACACTCTGCTGAGAACTGTCGTGACTGAAGAGAGTTGTTGCTGTTTATCCAACGCAAGAGATCTCCAAGTTATTAGTAGGTTGCATTTCTTCACTACATTTTGTAAGATGATGTTTCCTATTAATTTCATTTCAGTAGTTTTTGCTCAGCTCATTATGAGCTAAATCCTTGTTTGATGAGACTAATGAAGTTAGTATAAAAGTGTTTTTATGTTAATATGGTGTGTTGGCTAGTGTCTTATTTTGTTATGTGTTTTTATGCTATAAACTTGGTTCTTAGAATGATCAACTAGGAAAAAAGTAAAAGCTTGTTGTTGAAAGAGATCCAATAAACAAGTGGATTTCATAACAAAAGTGGTTAATAAAGTAGGATAGAGATATTCACTTAATTCAACTTACTTAGAGATAAGAAGTTGAGACCACAAAGATTTTTCAGAATTAAAACCAGACGTATTTTAGGGTTACAAGTGAGACTTAGAGATTTGTTCCCTTGCCCTAGTTATACATGTTTTTGATGTTGTAGAGATACATCACTAGATCATGTTCTAACCTTTTGAGGCACGACACTTCACGTCATAAAGACATCTCAAACACCCAATACTAATGGATTTAGCTCATCAACTATTTTCTCTGATATTTTAACTCCTTCTTAGCTTTCAGTTATTTTAGTTATTTGTGTGTACTCTTGTTTCTTATTCTCATAATTCTGTTACCTTGCTCATACTTTTCTTAAACGAAGAAAGCTAATATTAGCAGTTCAAACACTTTACACTTCCCTGTGGGTTCGACCTTTATTTTATCACTTGCTACATTACCAAGCATGTATACTTGCATGTGACACCATTGCCCTATTATTCACAAGAAACGCATTATAAAAATTAGAGTAGAGCTTTGTGGGGAAATAACACGCTTGCAATATTTGAAATGCTTCTTTTCCCCCATAAATGAAATGGCAGGTTTGGCATAGTGACCATAGGGTAGTACTCTTATGAGGTCCTCCTTCATTTCAAAATCAGTAGTCAATTTTGAAATTCTGGTATCAGACGTGTGATGTCACAACAACACACTCTGCACAATGGACAACAATAACAGTAAAATAACACCAAGAATTGTTGACCCAGTTTGGTTACAACCAACCTACTCTGGGGGCTACCAAGCCAGGGATGAAATTCACTACTTGTAGATATAATTTACAGACTCAACAACCCGTTGACAATCTCCTAAACTTATACTCTACTAATGACTTCCTACCTAAGAAACCACTTAGGTATGAGAACACCACTCAATCCCTTACAAACTCTCAAAGAACCCACTTTGAGTACCCTTGATCTTACTTCACAGCTTCGATCAAGCAAACACTCTCTATTGCTTCACAGCTTCTAGAGAGGACAGAAACTCAACACCTATTCAAACCCTAGAATAGTGTAAATACAAGCACTCTAAACAAACTCTAGACACTAAGCCTCCAGCTTCTGATCTTTTGAATGTTTTCTGTACCTTTTTCCTTTGGTCTTGTGCGCTTTATATAGCTCCTTGAATTGGTCTTGGACTTGCTACAATATCTCCCAGATTTGTTATTTAAAACTGAATATCTAAAATAGATTTTCTCCTAAAATCTTTTTAAATCTTCAACCTTTTAAATCTCCTACAAATCTGCAACAGATCTCCTATGCAGCATCAAATATCTATCCTAAGATATTCGCATCCAATGAGACAGCTTGCTCTCCACAATTCCAGCTAATACGCAACCCTAACAACATCACAACCTGCTGTTGTTAATTCTGCAGATCTGATGTTACAACATCACCTGTGTGACATCAGACATCCAACTTCAGTAATTAATTACTTAACACAACCCAGTGTTAAGACTTCAATGTTGCAACATCAGCACCTTGACATCAACATTGAATATACCTTGTTTTACCAAAATTCCAGCCAATCCAGGAACTAACAATCTCCCCCTTTGGCTAATTTTGGCTAAAACAATCTCTGCATCTTCAGAGACTTCAGCAGCGGAATAATCTTCATCAATTTGAAACTCAATCAGCAGCAGTTTGACACTTTACATAGTCTTCATCACTTGATCTGCTGCAGCACCATCTTTATTGACAACAGCCAATTGGTGCTCCCCCTCTTAAATATGAACCAGCATCACAGCTGTTCAGTAGCTCACAATGTGCAGCAATTTACGCCCCCTTGATGTCTGCTTGGCTGCACTCTTCAAATGTCATGATATCTTCACTAGTTCAGTCAAAACTCCCCCTCTATAACTGCATTACCACTTTTCAACTAAACACCTTTTAGCAGCATCAATTTATCTCCCCCTTAATATCTGCATCACATTAGCAGCATATGGCAATAACACTCTTGACTATCTTGGCATCACATTAGCAGCATATGGCAATAACACTCTTGACTATCTTGGCTATTTTCTCCCCCTTTTTAGCCACAATTAGGAAAACTTCAGTTAGAAGCCCTATTAACTATAGTCAATATACCCTAGCTCTCATTGTTAGCCTCTCAGTTAGCAACCAGGCAAAACAAATCATAGAAGGAAACTAAAAACATAACCAGTGCATAAAACAGCACAATATTCAAATTACAAAACCAGCATAGAAAAAAACTAAACTAAAAACTAAAACTACTTAAGGCAAGAGAAAATAAGCTAGTCTTCTTCTGAGCTTGCTTCATCAGCACTATCTTGTCCTTCATCTTCAGAGTCAGCATGATCATCTTGTTCCAAACTTTGAATCATCTTCTCAATCTTTTCTTTTCTAGTCAGACTAGTATTAATCACAACATCCAAGTCTTTGCGGGTTGCCTTCAGCTCTGCTAGCAAATCAGCCTTGGAAGTTTTCTTCTTGATACCTGCATTTGATGTTGACACAATATCTGCAACATGGCTTCCCATAAACAATTTCTGATGCAAGGATAATGGAGACTTCCTATTGCATGCTTTATCTGCACAAGTCAATATTCCTGGTTATTGACTCAGAATGACTCCACTAATGAGAGAAGGAAATGCTATGGGCATTTTAATAGCATTTGTTGTTGCATGTTTTACAGTCTGATCAAATATGTATGTGCCATAGTCAAACTTTTTCTGTGTACCAACAGCATAGATAAGTCTTCCTAATCCCACAGCTAGGGTGGTTTTATGATTCGTGGGCACCCAGTTTGCAGCTCCAATCCTGTGTAGTATAGCATACTTCACACTCAGTTTGCTAGTTGGTAGCTTTTCTTTTAATGGCCATACTCTAACCTGTCCAGCAGTAATTACCTTGCACACTTCATTATCTGTATCCTCCAGTTCTGGATACTCTGCATCCTCTCTTCCTAAGTAGCTGTTGACAATCTTAGGAGAGAACTCAACACATTTTCCTCTGACAAAAACCTTCATATAATCTGGACTGCTCTGGTCAGAGATATTGATAGGAAGATTTACTATGAATTCCTTTACCAGATCATCATAGCACCTTGAAAATCCACTCACAGTTTTCATTAACCCAGCAGATTTAATTCCTACCATCACTTCTTTAATCTCCATAGCTTCTTTGCCAATTTTCTCTCAAGAGCAATTCTCCTTTGGCAAATGAACTTCCACATATGTGCATTGCTTGCACGGTGGAAGGAGAAGTTATCAACAGGCACATCTGGGACTTTGTCTGCAATCCTTTTTGCGATAGATTTTCTGAGATGAGTGATGTTCTGAACATCATCCTCATCATCATGCTCAGACTTAGATTGTTCCACAATTTTCCTCTTTCTTGGAGTCACTTCGACCTTGCTCCAGGCTTTAGTTGGCCCAACAACAGTCTTTTTCTTCTTATCATCTGAAGCCTTCTTTGGATAAGATTCACCCTGCTTTTCCTTCCTTGTTCTTAGTCTCTTAGTCAAACCAGGCACTGCTCTTCCAATGACTTCATCATCGGATAAGTCATCAACATTAATCACATCAGTACTCTTTTCTCCTCCAGGAGTAGTCTCATCATCCCTAATAGGCGATGTTCTGACATCCCCTTCAACATGAGTATCTTCAGCTTCAGTATCACCTTCAACTTCCTTCTCAGCATCTTCGATTACGGAGACCGCCAATCTGTGAAGATTTGTATTAGTAGATTGCATGTCACTCTTTTCTCTTGTAGTTTGTGGATGTGGGTTAGTAGTTCTAGGTCAGAATTCTTAAAGATAGTAGCAGGTCTCTTGGGAGTTAGTTTAGTGGGTCTCGTGGTACCTGATTCAGGAAGAATGGTTGAGAGGGGCTCAATGTCCATAGGATTGAATACTTAACCTTCGTCAGTGGAAACCCTAGCTCTTCCTTTTGTGGAACTTTGATACTTAGATTTCTTGGATGGAGACGCCATGACTCTTTTCAGTGAGAGTTGATTCTTGAAGTCGAAGGAGTTAATTCGTTGCGAGAACAGGTCCTTGAAAAAGCGTGATGTTGCACCACCGGGAAAGGGGAGTCTGAGGCAAGGAGCTTGATTTGGAGTGTCAATGACTTTTTCCCTCCACAAATACTTTCCTTTTAAACAATTCACATCACGACTCACTAACTCTGAGTGACCTTTCAGCCTCCTGATGTCATAGTCTGATGTTATAACATCAACTTGAACATCATTAGTTGAATTTCCTTCAAGAGAAATCCACTGATAGTAGTTGTCTTTGGTTCTGGCACCCTTCATAACAATCTGATTATGCTCATCAGAAACCACACACTCATGCTTAGTATAGTTTACCTTGTAACCTTCATCACACAACTGGCTTATGCTGATCAAATTTTCACTTAAGCCACTGACAAACAGAACTTTGTCAAGTTCAGGTCTACCATCACCTTGCACTTTCCCAACTCCTGCAATAACACCTTTTCCTCCATTGCCAAATATGACCTCATGAGAGGGGCAAGGTTTAAGTTCAGCAAACATGGAACTACAACCAGACATGTGTTTGGAACACCCACTGTCAAAATACCATGTTCCTTCTTTAAACTCTCTATCACCCATGTGAGCCAATAAGCACTTCACCTTCTCCTTAGGTACCCATTGTTTAACAACTTTGGGCCTGTGCTCTCTCCATCTGTTTTGAGGTTGAGGGTATCCATGCAGCTTATAGCAAGAGTACTGCATATGTCTAAACCTTCCACAATAATAACATCTCACCTTTTCATCTCTGAATCTTCTGCCATGATGAGATTGCTTATGCTGCCATCCATAATGTGGTCTCCTCCTACCATAACTGCCCTGCCATCTATTATGTTGGTATCTTCTCCCATAGGACGGCTGAGAATGTTGTTTCCTTGATTGTCTCCCATGATGGTGTGGCTTTCTTCTTCCATAGATATGAGGAACAACATTGGTGTATCCATATCCATAACCATACCAGTTGTCCTGATGTTGAGACACCTGATGAGATATGTGATGTTTGAACCGAGCAGCTTGCATGCTCTCGTGGTATTGTGGGGGCATATACTGACTAGCTCCTTGTGGCTGCTTTCTCTTCTGATAGGGACCAGTCTTCTTCTCAGTCTTCTTAGGTTGTGAAACATCAGCTTTCTTAGGGGTAGTATCCTGCTTCTTTGGCTGATGTTGAGATGAAAGTTGTGACACTTCCTTCTTTGAACCTGAAGTGCTTCCTTCTGAAGTTCCCTTGTCCTCAGCCACATAACTTATCCCAGCTTTGTCTCCAGCAGCTTTTTCTGACTGAAGGATCTTGTCAAGTGTGTCTGTACCACAGCTCAGCATCCTAACAGACTTGGTCATTTGATCAAGATGAGCTCTAACTAGCACCACTTCATTTTCCAGATCAGTCTTTTCATTCTCTAGCTGAGCAATTTGTTGTTTGTGGCACTTATTTTCTTGACAAATCTCAGCACTTTTTAAACACAGCTCTTGATAGGTAGATGCTAACTCCTCATAAGTTACTTCTCCATCACTAGAATCATTATCAGAAACCACAGCTCCTGTTAAAGCTCTCACATGCTTTGCTGACTCACTTTCACTTTCACTATCAGAGTCAGACCAGGAAACTGCCATGCCCTTCTTCTGCTTTTTCAAGAAGGTGGGACATTATTTCTTGACATGTCCATACCCTTCACACTCAAAGCACTGAACTCCTTTATCTTGGGTAGTTTTCTCTTCATCCTTCTTGCTGGTGTCAGAAGTCATGTTCTTGACATTAGGCCTGGAGTTATTATTCATTCTCTTGAATACTTTGGTGAACTGTCTTCCCAACATCACTATGGCCTGAGATAGATCCTCCTGCGATTCAGAACTCTTTCCTTTTCCTTCTGCATCATTTGACACCAAGGCTATACTCTTTGGCTTCTTTTCTGGTTCTTCCTCATTCAACCCAAGCTCAAAAGTTTGAAGAGATCCAATGAGCTCATCTACTCTCATCTTGCTGATGTCTTGTGATTCTTCAATGGCAGTAACCTTCATCTTATATTTCTTAGGTAGGGACCTAAGGATCTTCCTCATAAGCTTTTCATCTGACATCTTCTCTCCAAGAGCACTAGATGTATTGGCCAGCTCAAGAACACTCATGTGGAAATCATGAATAGTCTCATCTTCCTTCATCTTCAGGCTTTCAAATTTTGATGTTAAAATCTGAAGTCTTGACATCTTGACTCTAGATGTTCCTTCATGAGTAGCCTGCAAGATATCCCATGCTTGCTTAGCAACTTCACAGGTATTGATTAACATGAAGATATTCTTATCCACTCCATTGAATATGGCATTTAGAGCTTTGGAATTTCCAAGGGCAAGCTCGTCTTCCTCCTTGTTCCACTCTTCTTCAGGCTTTGGTTTAGAGGTGCCTTCTTTATCTTTACCAACATCATCCTTCACACATACAACAGGTGCTTTCTACTCTTTAATAACAGCCTTCCAAGCCCTACTGTCCAAGGATTTTAAGAAGGTGGTCATCCTTGGCTTCCAATAGTCATAATTGGATCCATCCAAAATAGGGGGTCTGTTGACGAATCCTCCAACTTCTTTGTCCATCTTTACACCAGAAAGTAACTTCCCTAGATCTCACCCAGAGACAGACAGGATGCCTGCTCTGATACCAATTGAAATTCTGGTATCAGACGTGTGATGTTAAGGTGTGATGTCACAACAACACACTCTGCACAATAGACAACAATAACAGTAAAATAACACCAAGAATTGTTGACCCAGTTCGGTTACAACCAACCTACTTTAGGGGCTACCAAGCCAGGGATGGAATTCACTACTTGTAGATATAATTTACAGACTCAACAACCCGTTGACAATCTCCTAAACTTATACTCTACTAATGACTTCCTACCTAAGAAACCACTTAGGTATGAGAACACCACTCAATCTCTTACAAACTCTCAAAGAACCCACTTTGAGTACCCTTGATCTTACTTCACAGCTTCGATCAAGCAAACACTCTCTATTGCTTCACAGCTTCTAGAGAGGACAGAAACTCAACACCTATTCAAACCCTAGAATAGTGTAAATACAAGCACTCTAAACAAACTCTAGACACTAAGCCTCCAGCTTCTGATCTTCTGAATGTTTTCTGTACCTTTTTCCTTTGGTCTTGTGCGCTTTATATAGCTCCTTGAATTGGTCTTGGACTTGCTACAATATCTCCCAGATTTGTTATTTAAAACTGAATATCTAAAACAGATTTTCTCCTAAAATCTTTTTAAATCTTCAACCTTTTAAATCTCCTACAAATCTGCAACACATCTCCTATGCAGCAGCAAATATCTATCCCAAGATATTCACATCCAATGAGACAGCTTGCTCTCCACAATTCCAGCTAATACGCAACCCTAACAACATCACAACCTGCTGTTGTTAATTCTGCAGATCTGATGTTACAACATCACCTGTGTGACATCAGACATCCAACTTCAGCAATTAATTACTTAACACAGCCCAGTGTTAAGACTTCAATGTTGCAACATCAGCACCTTGACATCAACATTGAATATACCTTGTTTTACCAAAATTCCAGCCAATCCAGGAACTAACAAATTGCCTAAGGAACAGAGGTTTTCCATATATGAAATATGGACCTTGCGCCAAAACACTCTCTTTGTCCTCACTACTTCGAAATCTGGCTATAAAATAACCCTATTCATTGTAGTAGAGATCCATGATTGAGACAAAACTCCAGGATTTTTCCATAAAATTTTTCACAGCATTAATTGATAACGCATCACCCAAGCCGAATATGATTAACAGATTCTCCCAAAACTCTAATTCGTCATTGGCATCCGTGTCTTCAATTCAAACCTCGACCTCACCATCAATAATAGTAGGAGCCACAAATTGTACTGCCATACCCTTGTTCAGATTCTGATTCTCTCTTATTACATCCACCCATAGTTTATTTTGATTGCTATTCACTTCCTTCTGTGGTGACACAATTTTGTCGTTTGATATTTCTATCGGTGTGTGAATCGTGTTTTTAGTGGGTGTGGATTCAGTCGTTCCAGGTTGTTCTTCTCCCTATATCAAATCCTCTTTCAGTGTGTTTTGTGCAACCTCTGGTTCTTGTATGACCACCGCTTCTGTTACAATCGTCCTTTCTGCTCATTTCCGGCGCGTCTCCACCTAAGTTCTCGGCCGACCGACGCCCCTTTTGCCCATGGGTCCTCAAACCCTAGCAGAGCGGGCAATATAGTTAGTAGTCTTATAACTTTATATTAATGCAGATGTCTATGTTCATGATTATATATGCATTTTCTAATACCATGAGCGAGTAGTCTTTCAATAGGTTTAACATTATGAGAACGATTTAAACGACATACCTCGTATAAATGCTTAGTTTTAATTTTATTATAAGAAACTATATCATTGCTATGACCTCTTATGTTTTCACATATATCTCTATGAAAGTAGAGATAACATCAGGTATCAGTCGATATACTGAAAGGCAGGGACTAATATCTAAGCTAAAAGGTCATATAGTTAAACCAAGATATGAAAGTATTTGTGGTTTAATTGAGAATATCTTTAATACATTGGTTTAGAATACAATCATATGATATAAAAGGATATATGCTTATATTTATCTATTTAACTTATAAAATACTAAAATTCTCATAACAAAGCGAAAATGAATGATTACATGATTAAGTTGTAAGCAAATAAACATAATCGTAAGACTGACTATTTCTTATCATAAGTTTAATCAATCAAAATATCTCAAAACAATAAACTTAACATCGTTTTAGCTAATTATCAAATACCTAAGAGTCGATAATCCAAATAGTCCTCAAGAACTGATATTTTACTAGATTGATATAATTGCGCAGTTGTGACCTATCAACAATGCTTTAATTCATTATCTATTGAAAGTCATATGTTTAAATTTTCCATCATTCTCTTTGGTTAAACTAAGAGAGATTACACTTTCCTCTTCTTTCGAGTGCAAATCACACTATGGTAAGATATTTTAAAATTATAGTTTAACCTAACTCATCCATATAAAAACCAATTTGTAAAATGAGGGTCTCATTGGATATAAACTATTTTTAGAGTATATCTTCAACCCATGTGATAATTAAAATTTTTCAATAGATCTCAACTCATTCAAACAATATAATTTTATTTCGCTCCATCTTCCATTATTTCATTCCATCGTATTTCACTCATTCAAAGAATGACTAAGACTATATTTGAATTGATGGAATGAAATGATATAAATTTATGTTTTATTATTTAGATTAAATAAAAAATGGAATAAAGCGAAACATAATGGAATGCATTCCATCACTTTTATACCTCATATTTGGATGAATGACAACATTGTTTTATTCCGTCATGAAATACTCAAACGAATAGAATGATATATCTATTTCATTCAACTCAACTCCATTTCACCCTATTCTTTTTTTTAAAGTAAAACTCAACTTCATAGCCAAACCAGCAAGAATTACAAATATCAAAAGACACTTGAGATGGAACATACTCCATACAAAGTCTAGAGGAACTTCTAAGAGAAAACACTACATAGTCATAATAGATAACATACATAAATTACTCACAAGCTAAGGCACAACCAAACCAAAAGCAATAACATTTCATCCAACAATTCACTCTCTTGCAAACACCATCAGTGGCAATGTGGGAGTGAAAATCCACCGTCTTTTTCCAAATCTAACTACAGATGATTTCTTTGACTTGTGTTTGCACATTTTGACTTTCTATGATTTTATTATTGCCCAACCTTCTTGAGTGCTCACAAATTAACAGATGACTAGAGATAGTGTTAGAATGGATGTTGGACTCATAAACTTTCCCACTCACTAGAAATGCCAATAGACATACATAAACATGCTACAAAACACAACACTATGTTGAGGCATTTTATTAAACACCAAGAGTGCAACCTTTACCCCTAAAAAACAGAAACACATAACATAAAATATGTTATAGAAATTAAACACCTCTATTAGAAGAAGTAGTTGCATTCTGTAGAACAACCATGGGTGGGTTCGGTGTTAGACAAAAGATTGTCGACAGCGAGAATGTAGGAGCAGGGGAGAGAGACGCCTTCACCGTTGATGTGTGCATAATACCCATAACAAAATTGTCATTTTTTAGTGGTGGTGGCTTCGATGGCGGCCGCAAAAATAGAAAAGGGAGCTTGGAGGTTGGTAGTGGTAAAGAGATGGAATATCCAGTGATAAACTTTGATATGGCGAGGACATGAGAACAAAGATGGATGGAAAAATAATGCTCTCATAATAGAGGGGGATGGTCACCATAAAGATGGAAGAAGAGGGCCACCATGAATGTGTGAGGGAGCCACCAAACTCTAGAGAGTTGAGGAAACTTTTCTAGAGAGAAAAAATAACATCTCTCTCTAAACCTTCACTTCATTTTACTTTATTCACTAAAACAATAAAATGATATCTTTATATCATTCCGCCACTTCCACTTAGAGCTGTCAAAATGGGTCAGGCCCATTGGGCCAACCCATACGCCCTAAATTTTAGCACAGTCCGGACCATAAAAAAGTATTAAAAAATACAACCCTATCTTTTTGGGCCAGTGATGCTTTTTATGGGCCGGGTCGGGCCGGCTTAGCGGGCTTCGGGCTGGCCCGTTAAAAATATTAAAAAATAATAATTTGTTTTGATAAAAAAAATTAGAAAACTGTTTTTGTTAATTTTGAGGGGAAATTGGGCTAAAATATGTTTTTGTTAATTTTAAGGTTGGATGTGTGTACTAGATGGAATGTCACATATATGATGCTTGAAAGTGCTATTAGGTATCGACGTGCATTCATTAGCTTGAGTTATAATGATAAAAAGTACAATATTTGTCCAAGCATTGAAGAGTGGGATAGAGTAGAGAACATTTGTAATTCCTTGGCTCTATTTTATAATATTACTAACTTAATTTCTGGATCATCTTACCCAACTTCAAACTTATACTTCATGCAAGTTGGACTTATAGAGATGTAATTGAATATAAATTTGAAAAGTCAAGATGATATGATCAAAGATATGGCTAAGGGGATGAAGAAAAAGTTTGATAAGTATTGGAGTGAATATTCCGTTACTCTTGCACTTGAGAATGTTCTTGACCCAACATCAAAGTTGGACTTTTTGAATTGTTAGGTGATTAGTTATTTGGTTATGTATGTGTGAATGTATTCTATTGTTTCTAAAGTTACATTATGTGACAATTGTTGGATTCACCAAGTGTTCATGAGACTTAGCCGAAAAATTGTCTATTAGATAATTTATTTTTATATCTAATTTGAATGGCTAGATGAGTAATTATTTTGTTATGTATGGTTGTAATTTATCGTCTTTAAATTTAAAAATTAAAATTATAATATTAAAATATATAGGCGGACCTAGCCCATCGAACTGCATGACCCTTAAAGAACTGGATCAGACTCAATTTTGATTGCCCATAAAGTAATCGGACCGGCCCACTCCAACCTATTTATAAATGTTGGCCCACCGAGACAATGCGGACTGGGTCGGACCGGCCCACTTGACAGGTCTACTTCCACTCCATTTCACTATCCATTGGGATATCCAAAGATAGCCTAAACGAGAGACAAATAAATGATTAAATAAATAAAGAAACAAACAAATAAATAAATAAATAAATAAATAAATAAATAAATGATAATTTTTTAATGAAAACAAAATAGTAAATAAAGTTCTATCCGATTCCATTCTTCAATGTTGTTGAATTAATTAATTTGTACAGGAGTTTCCTCAAATTCAACCTAATCAAACTCAAAATACAAACCCAAAGAAACTCAAGTTCATGATTTTTTCTCACATCACATACCAAAACTCCCCTGAGAAAACAACACATACATTCAAATCAAAGGCGAAATCATACACAAAGCACTGACAAAAACTCCAACCAAACACCGTTAGGGTTTCACAGAGCGCTCAAACACTCAAATCACATATCCAAGAGTAGCAATTGATGAGGCCAAGGGTAAAACTAAAACATCTGAACATTGAATTCGCTATACATTCCATTTTTTTTCTTAAATTTTTTTTATAGTTTTTGTATTGTATTTTTTCATTGTGATCAGTGGCTAGGAAGTGTTAGAAGCTACGCGAAGAATCTTCGCATTGATGGAGTGAAAGATACCATAGCTATTGCTTCCGGTAAAGGCGGTGTCGGCAAATCCACAACTGCTGGTAAAAAAAAGCTTCAAATTTTCTGTTTTCTTTATGAATTATTTGAGTTTTGTTGGGAATGAATTGAAATGGATTGATTTGGTTTGAATTTACAGTGAATTTAGCTGTTGCACTTGCTAGTAAGTTTCAGCTGAAGGTTGGTTTACTTGATGCCGATGTATACGGACCCAACATTCCTATCATGATGAACATCAACACAAAACCTGAAGTCACTCTAGGTATATTTTTCAATATTTATCTATAAAGTACTAACATATAACTAGAGAAATTATAAGAGGCAGAGGACGACCTAGAAAAACTATAAGAGAAACTATTAACAAATATCTTGAGATTAACGAATCGGATAGAAACGTGGTATTGTGTAGAACATTATGGCGGAATTCAATCTATGTAGCCAACTCCCCTTAGTGAGATAAGGCTTGGTTGCTTTTGTTGTTGTTGGAAACGGGCATGCCTTTAACCTAAAATGTTGATGCTACATCGATACTAATTCTTTTATTTATTTATTCATTTATTCCTACTTTAACTTTTTCTGATAAGCATTCATCTTCAATGACATTTAATTTCTACAAGTTTTTAGGCATTGTGTTATGTTAAATGAAAAGCATCGAATATCAGACAAAGTTTACTTTCTTGTTCATATTCAAGCAATTGTGGTGATGATGATAAAGCAATACCAACTGTTTGATTGTTTTTCTTCTAGATGTTAATCAAGTTATATGATTAACCGTAAAAGTAAAACGCTAACTTCTACTCAATTAACTTCTCGGGCATTTTGAGTTTGATAAACTTATCCATTTGTAATATTTGCTGATTATCATAAATGGAAATGCACTCAATAAGGATGTTTTAATAAATCAACCACTTCATTGATTTTTTGGATTGGATGGAATGGAATCCAATACATAACTAGAAGTGAAGTACTAGCAATACACTCTTCTCAACACATGATTTTTTAAGAGTGTGTTGCTAGCATTTCACATAACAAGAATTTAAGAAAACTGTTTTTTTTTCTCTGTTCAGTTTTTCTTGTCTTTTTTAAAAATGTTTTCTTCTTTTTTATTAAAATTGCTACGTACAGATGAAATGCTTATTAGCTCTGCTGTAGATGAAATACGTACAGTTCATGCCAATAATTTTCTGTTCGCGTAATTTCAGATAAGAAAATGATTCCCATTCATAGTTTTGGGATCAAGTGTATGTCAATAGGGTTCCTTGTGGAGAAGAATGCCCCAATTGTTTGGAGAGGTCCCATGGTATGCCTGTAATTGTTTTTTCCCCCTGGTTCTTCACCTTTTCACTTTCATTAACTATTTAATGTGTTAACTTCCTTCTACAACTATAGTTCTTGTTTATTAAAACATATCGCCAAATATTTGTATGGAATGATTCTTCTTGCAAAACAGCCACTCCATTTTTTTAAAAAAATATGAACTATTGCTGGATTATCGTAGGTATCAAATGCTCTTGAGAAAATGACAAGGGGAGTTGACTGGGGTCATCTTGACATTCTAGTGATAGATATGCCTCCTGGCACCGGTGATGTTCAGATATCTATGTCTCAGAATCTACAATTATCAGGTAGTTAACAATTTAGGAATTATGAAGATGGTTCTAGTGGGAGGCTTTTGGGGGGATCTCCTGCTTGTGATGTCTAAGTCTAAAGTAAAATTTTGGCAAACAGCTTGGACCCTTACTTTGTCTGGATTCATGAATTTTAGTCTTTGTGACTCTTATCTTCCTTATGATGTATTCATAGGTCATTTATACCTATTAGAGTTTGACTTAACTCATCCTTACAAATCGGTTTTATAGACTCTTTTGTAAGGTGAGGGGTGTCACTCTATATAAACTCTTTCAAGGCTCTATCTCACCTATGTGGGATTTGGGATATTAGAATGATCCTAAGTTGCACATTGGAAAGACAGAGCTTGAAAAGAGTTTATATAGAGTGGCACCCCACACCTTACAAGCCGGTTTTGTAGGGTTGAGTTAGGCCAAACTCTAATACGGTATCAATGCCTATCGATTGGACCTTGGGTTACCGACCGTTTTAAATCTACGCACCAAGCCCAAAAGAGTGTTGGGCGAGAGGGGGTGTATTAGGATGATCCTAAGTCCTACGTTGGAAAGACATAGAGCTTGAAAAGAGTTTATATAGAGTGACACCTCTCACCTTACAAGCCTGTTTTGTAAGGTTGAGTTAGCTCAAACTCTAATAATAATAATACCATGTTCTGTTAACATTTTCAGTAGAGTATTAATTGAACTATGAGCGTTCAAAGTTACAATACTTTTTTTTTATGTTAAAAGAAATCAGTCACAAATAAAATTGAACTAATTATCCTTTGGATATTACTTTTCCTTATCTAGTTTCCATACACTTAATTTTCTTCTTGTATGGTAGGTGCACTGATTGTTTCAACTCCTCAAGATGTTGCATTAATGGATGCCAGGAGGGGAGTACAAATGTTCAATAAAGTCGATATTCCGGTATATTTTACTCAAGTGACTTGGTGTATTTTTTAACTGTTTATGAATTTTTGTTAATATACTAATTTTAAGCAATTCAGTATGTATGGTGTAGTTGGAGTTTTGCCTGGATTCATACCAATTGTTTTTCTTAGGGGAAATGTTTACGTTGTCATGCTAAAGATGCTTTGTGCCATTACTACATTTGACAAGGAACTTTAGCAATCTTGTGGCACTACAGACCTATGAAGCACAGGCATAGACACGGACTCGACACCGACACAGACACCGGTAATAATTTGAAAAAAATGAATAAATTGTAATCACAAGTGTCAGTGCGCGACACAGACACAGACACACCTATTTTCAGAGGTGTCAGTACTACATAGCTACAAATCTCCTTAAGTCTACCTCATTAAGTTGTCTGAAATCCCAATCCTACTGAAACAGGAGGTTGCATTTGTCGGAATCAGAGTTTAGGCATTGATGCCATGGGTTTAGAAACCCAATTTATTTTATTATTTATGTTGATAAACCTAACTTGAATAAATATAAAAAACATACCCACGGTCTGAAATGTGGTGGAATCATATTCATATGTGCTTCTATGATTTGTTTTCAGGCAGGTGTTTTTATTTATGTCACAGTACATTTATATTTCAGCCAATTCTTCTTCTGATTTGGTATTAACATATCATCTGAAAAGTATATATGAATGCATCCTACCTTTAATGTCTGTTGATACGAGAACTCCAACCGTCCTTACAGATTTTGGGAGTTATAGAGAATATGAGCTGCTTCAAGTGTCCACATTGTGGCGAACCTTCATATATATTTGGAAAAGGAGGGGCTCATAGCACAGCCGTTGAAATGGGATTAGAATTTCTTGGCGAGGTATGCTGATTATTTGTATGTAGATTATGCGTTCTAAATTATAATTTTGCAGATCATTGGACTCTGTTTGAAATAATAATTTTGCAGATCCTTGAAATCTGTTGAAGCAAGTAATAAAATTAAATGATGTTGGGGTACTTATGTCTCTAGCTTAGATTTTCTTTTCACCCCCAAATTAATAAGGAAGACATAGGCAATGTGAATTTGTTATTGAGTTTGTGAGAACTAAATTTTGAGAGATTGAGTGTTTAAAGTCAACATTATTCTTTTCTTCTAGATGAAATATAAGATAATTCCTAGAACCATTTTATCGTTTTATTGGGTTGCTGATACACACAAGCAGTTTGGCATATTCTTTGGATTGTGCTGTGCTACTGATTTTGCATGGGAGACTTGGTACTTGGTAGAGGGTTTGTTTTTTTGTGGGACTGGTTTTACTTACTGAGAAGAACAATTCTCTTTAATTAACGTGTAATGTGTGTCTTAAATTATTGATAATTAAGCCATCTCTTTTCTTAGTATTAAGTGAGATTTGCAAAATTTATCTTTAGTGTTTCTGACAAATTTCATTTATTGATTATTCAAGATACCACTGGAAGTAGGGATCAGGGAAGCTTGTGATCAAGGGCACCCCATAGTGCTGGCCGCACCTGATTCGGTGGTTTCCAGAGCATATGGCAATATTGCTGAAAAAGTTTTTCAGAAACTCAAGGAGCGACAATTTCAACCAGAAATTATACTATAATAATTCTTCGGTCTGTGGACAAGAAAAAGGACCGAGCTGGCTTCCCTTATGCTGGTTAAACCGGGTTTTGACTACTAAATTTTGTTGAAATTGTAGCATGAGATGTGGGCCTGGCATATGATATAGATTTGTAGATTCAGGTATTTTCGATTTTGTTTAGTAAGCAGTTAGTGATTCTTTGACGTCACATAGGTGCTGTGAAATTAGCAGTTTAATTTAACTTCAACATTAAGATTACATAGAATTGGAAGCAAAGCAGTGTTTTGTGATGCCATTCCTTAAGCTATAAGGTTCTTTTATGTGGTTAGTTTGGATGCATTGCGGGAAGGTTATCTTTAGGAAGAGAAACATATTGTCAAAGAGAATAAATTGAGAATATGATATTCTCGACCAGGTAAATGTGGTATTTTGTTCACGTGTGGTGGTGGTATGTGAGATTTATTCTTGCAAGACATGAAAATAATGCGGTTATATAATAGTGACCATCTTTATGCTTATAATGAGCTTAAACCAAAATGATGACAATTTCGGATTTGTTTAATTTGTGAAAATATTTATTTTGCATTTTTACTTGAACACTGTTGTTCCCTACATGCTCTACCTACGTAACTTCGACCAATGCTTACGATCACCGAAACCACTCTTTAGGGTTGTCATTTCGACATTGTCATTCAAATTATTAAGTCTGTTGCGATCTCACTCACCGAAACCTATTAGCATCATTAGTGAGTACCACCATCTTGAATCTGTTGTAATTTTAGTAATAAGCCTGCATTCTTCAAACTATTATCACCTTCAAGTGTCCATTATGTGAGAAACTGATTTCTAAGACGAATTCAATCCAATATTTGTTGGAGGTTGTTGAGTGTGGAAAAGAAAAGGTAGGCATATTAAAAATATGAAATGGTTATTGGAGGATTTGGTTACAGAACCATTACTAGATGGGAGTGCATTGAAGTTTCAAAAGGTGCAGGTAATAAACTAATTGAATTACATTGTCAACATGATATTTTTGATCTAATTTTTGTTTGCAATGATGACGATCCGATGAGGTTTATTTCAGAATTAAAAGATATGAGACATTCTATTCAACTGTAATGACTATTAAAATTATTGGAGGCAACAACTACGGGGTTGGTGTTGTCTTTTCTATCTTCTAATACATTCAACATGAAACTTTATCAAGAGCTAAACTCTACTTTTACCCACTCGTCATCAAATACATCCCATTCAGTTTTCACACATGTTGAAAGAAAGACTAATTTGCCTAACAAACTGTCCCCTCAAGAAAAACTTGTTGCTACTTAAATTCTTTGAAATTTTGGACAACATTGCTTTTTGGCTCTCTTTTGGCACTAAGTCAAGTCAAGTACAATGCTATTTTAAATTGTTAAAATTCGTACTCTTGACAATTGAGTTTTACCATATTCATTCCTAAAATATAAATTTCCTTCTCACAAAATCTCAGATGGTAATAAGATGTTTACAAGTAATTAAAAAAAAAAAAATTCAATTACAGAGAACACATTATTGATGAGCTCCGTCTATCAGAGGACTTAACCAGGTGCTTAGAGATGCACCTTCACAATCAATAATTCAAGACCCACAAGGCTTTGACTTAGTCCGAGTATCGATAGAAAGTTGGTTGTTTAACTATGGTTTATCCTCTCTCCAGAGAACTATTTTGTTGAGGATAAATCAAAATTTAGTATCAGCATTTGTAGAGAAATGACATACAAAAACATCGTTCTTTCATATGCCATTTGGCGAGATGACCATTACAATGGACAAAGTTTCTTGTCTTCTTCATTCACCATGTAGGGGTGAGTTCTAGAACCCTGCACGAGGTTTCATTGATGCTGATGTTATTACTCTTGTTATTGATTTATTAGGTGTTTCCTTGGAGGAGGCAGTTGAAGAGGTTAGTAATTGTAGGGATGCTTATTATAGGTTCAATTGGTTGAATGAGGTATTTATGCGTCAGCGAGCTGATAGTAGATTTAACTATGTTGCTAGAGCCTATATGCTGTTATTGGTAGGTTGCACCATTTTTGTCGACAAGACTTTTACTTTTGTAGAGTCAAGGTATTTATCACAATTTAGGGACTTTGCTGGATGTGGTAGATATAGTTAGGGGCAACTGCACTTGTCACACTATCTTCCAAGAAGTTGCATTTGGCGTGCGAAACTTCTTCCAATCAAATGTGATCGCTGGCACCAAAAATCCTTCATTCATGTTTACTTGTTTAGAAAATTAATATCAAAATAAAAATAAGTAAGACATAAATGAAAAATAAGTAACTACCTTAACAAACATGAATATTTAACTACCTGAAATCAAAGGTTTTAGTTTACAAACCCAATGTAGTAAATGGACACATTAGATAAATGTGAAGTCATCATAAGAAAGAAAGTCAAACTAAGATAACCCAAAGAGATGAGAATGACATTATACTGATTTGCTATCACATAACCTATATCTGGTAATGCCATCCATTTCTCTGGTAGTTGAGGAGCTAAAGATGATATCATCAAGGATTCTCTTATTTATGATAAGCGATTTCGAAATAACTTCTCATAGAGACTGCTTCTAGAATCTCATATTTCATTATCCAAGTCACGAAAAATGATTGGCCAACCATCCTCACAATATCCATGCAATGATGCAATGACTCTAAACCTATAATTTCCATCGCTCTTAACATTAACAATGTCATCAATAAATGGTTTGATATGATATGGAAATTGTACCATGAAATTATTAGACAGTTACTTCTTCGAGGTTTGAGATAACTGTGAACATGACCTCTTTGAAGATTTTTGAGAACTCGAGTTTTCTTGATCAACATACTCATGATATGAAGGGTCACGATAAACATCATATCCCACAGGTTTCTTCCCTTTCGTCTTCACCCTTTCTTTGGTTTTTTATTTTTCAGGCAGCAGACACATTCTTGCTGTTGTGGGATAAGCAATTTCTTACACCCTACTTTTTAGTGCTCTTTTTTCCGCAACACCTAGTGACCCGTACCTTTTTCATAATGCATCAATTGCATAGGTCATGTCCACCTCTGATCCATCCCCTACATCTATCTATTTTTCACATTCCATGTTTAGATTTCTCCAATGGATATGAATAGCATTAATTGGTATTGGATCACCACTCAATGTGTATCTCCATAACTCACAACCCATATACTTTTCTATGAGTACACCCGCATATTTGGGTGTTTGTACCCACAATGTCAACCCTCAACTACTCTTTA
Source organism: Lathyrus tuberosus (assembly GCA_022829125.1). Lineage (NCBI taxonomy): Eukaryota > Viridiplantae > Streptophyta > Magnoliopsida > Fabales > Fabaceae > Lathyrus > Lathyrus tuberosus. The sequence continues at coordinate 5,504,610 of JALAZF010000132.1, read as the reverse complement.
GCAATGTGCCTCAAAGTAGCTCTTGATACTGATCCATGCAAATTCCCATAAAATGGACTAGTGTGCACGTGCTCAACTTCATAAAAACTCTTCTGAATTGAAGCTCTAATATAGCCCAATTATACCTTGAGATTGCCATTTATAATCACCCCAACATTTGCACATATCACCTAAACTGTTCTCCAACATCTGTTTTAGTTTCCAATGCGCATACTCAACCCTAAAAAACAAATAAGTATCCATATTATTAAAATAAACAAACTATGGTTAAAATCAAACATACCTATTTTCCGTGGTGTTGCCCAAATGCAACACTTGATTGATCTATGCTTCAACAAATCTATGCCTATGAGGAATCAACCAGGTGTCTTTCACATAATCAAAAAATGGTTTAAAATTAATACATGCGTGCTCAAGCTGTTGCAACTATTGATGATACTTCACCTCATCACTAGCCCTTACAAGTTCATACCATAATTTCTCTATCACCTCTCGCATATCATTCACAACATATCCCTTAGACTTTGATTTCAAATTTTTGTTGATGTGAAATCGAAAAAGCAAATTAATTATCCTTGGAAATACTGTTTCAATTGATTTCATCAAAGCAAGATCTCTATCAGTCAAAATCAATTGTGGCCATAACCCTTGCTTAGTAAACAACTGTTTCAACTCATCCAATACCCAACAAAAGTTCTCTGTCTGCTCATATTCCATATAGGTAAATGCAACAACAAATGTTAACTCAGCTGATGTGATACCAACTACTTCAAACAAAGGTTGCATATACTTGTTTGTCTTGTACGTGTTGTTCATAATCAACACAATAGAAAACATATTCAATAAGTTCACTGATTATGGGTGGACACAGAAGATACCTCTCATAACTTTTGATTCATCTTTTTTTTTCTACTCCAGTAACATAATCTGAATCCCCTATCAGCTTAAATAAATGTTGTATTTCCGTTCTAGGACCCTTGGCATCTTTCTGAATCTTACTCTTATGTTTATATATTTGCGTGACCCGGGTGACATTATCTGGATCTCGTTCTTGCAATGAAAATAACATGTTTCTTGGTGGAACATGACGCTTTGTCAAATAAAAAATATGTTGTTGTTCATCTGCATTTAGCTGACCTACAAACAAATAACCTTCAAATCTATCATGTAAACCATGGTTGTGAAATCCACATTTAACATCAATCTTCCAACCAAAACCATTTTTGACGGTGTTGACCTAATTTTGAATGATAAACCACATTTTTTAGTAGTACTTTGTGTTACATTATATCCTTGTTTGTATTTTTCACATTTACCACAACCAAATATTACTTTCTCACTTCTTCCTCTCTTGCTTGTTTTGGTATTTGAACGGGCTATTATAATTGTCACTTTAGTCCTAATTCCAACCTCCCTAATCCACCTTGTCGCCTCTTCTCGGGTAGAAAATTTTTCTGCAGTTGAGAATATATCAGTGGTATATACACATATCTAATTTTTATCGCATATCATCAAATGAATATCCACACCTATTAAATATAAATATAAAAAAAATTAACAAAACATTAAAAAAAATAAAAATACGTACTGGAATACTTAGAAGAAAGTAATCCGGTTTGTTAAAAAACATCACCGAAAAAATTAGATGTAAGTTATCTGGTTAGTAGAAAAACATTACCGAAAAGCCCTAATTTTGGGTCGTGTTCAAACCGGGTCGGGTCGGCGGGTTTTTACCCATTACTTTTAAAAAATTAAAAAAAATCCCTAATTTTTCCCTCTTCTTCCTTCATTCGTACGCACAACAGAGTAACAGTCCTTTTCTTCCTTCACTCAACCACAAGTATTATTCTTCTCTTCCTCATTTGCACACTATTCGTCCCTCTTCCTCTTCATCATACATTGCTTCATCTTCATCATCTATCTTCTTTTCCTCTTCTTTCATTGCTTTAATTTCATGTATGTTCCTCATATGTTATTTCCTTCTCTCTGTTCTTATGTTTTCTACTTTTCTTCATCATCTAATTTTTTCCCTCATCTGTTATTTATCCTTCTCTCCATTCTATTTTTTCTACTTGTCTTCATCATCTTATTTTTTCCCTCATATGTTATTTATCCCTCCTCTGTTCTGTTTTTTTTTCAACAGCCATGACAACTACAACTCCTCATAATTCTATTCCACCATCATCATCCAATGCTCAATCAGTTGCTTCTTCTGCTAAGCAGCACAAACTTATCGGTGATATAGGATGAAAATTTAACCATTTGAAAGATTTGAATAATAGAATGCGGGTTATATGTGATTTTTATACCGAAACATCTATCGGAGGAATTTCTAGGGCTAAATAACATCAATTAGGAATAAAAGGAAATGTGAAGTCTTGCACTCAAACACCCAAAGATGTTAAGTTGATTTTACAGGAGCATGAAGATAAGAAATTGGCCGCAAAGAAATCTATGTAAGGTGAAGTGCATGAAGATGATGACGAGGCATTATGACTGCTAGACATATCTGGGATTCAGAATGGAAAAAGACCGACTAAAGAGGGGAGTGTGTCGGCTGCCTAGAAGAATACAAAAAATCCCTTGGATGTAATTTACTATAGATAACCAGAGGAAACTTTGAAAAAGGAAAGCAAACAAACTTGAATGATTCTTGTGATAAGAAAGCAAGAGCAAGTTGTTGCCAATACATAACTCGTTTCTTTTATCGGAATGGAATTGCTTTCAATGTTGCAAATTGAAAAAGTTTCAAATTGATGGTTAAAGCAATTGGTATGTATGGTGCACATTTGAAGCCTCCAAGCTATTATGATTTGAGAGTTCCATTGCTTTAAGATGAGTTGAAACTTACTCATGAGATGTTGAATACTAATAAACAAGAACAAGTAAAATATGGTCACTACTACAAAACAAACAAACAACAACGCCAGGTTTACAACGAATTCATTTACACCGTTGTAATAGGTTATAATGTTCGCGCATCAGTGAGTAGCTGGATTTATTACTACGGCTGTCTTATAACACTGTAGTAATATATGATTTGTAGCAAGCTTCGGGTTGTGAGCAGAGTTGGAGTGCTTTTGAGCATGTAAGTAGTTGATATTAAGTTATAGAATAAAATTAATAGTTTTTAATTATTATTCAAACTAACACCAAAATTATAATATAGATTCACTCTAAGAAGAGAAATAGACTTGAACATCAAATGTTGCAAGACTTGGTTTTCACCAAGTATAATCAAAATTTGAAAGAGGGCTTTGATAATGATGATTTGATTGATCTTATGGTCATGGATGGTGATATTGATACCGATAACCTATGGTTGTTAAGAGGTGAAGATGAAGCTCAACCTAATAATGATGATATGGTGTTTGAAGGTGATAATTTATCTTGGCGAGATGTTGAAATTGCAAGTGGTGTTGCTGAGCCTATAATCAAGCACCATTACAGAAGAAGACGGGTGCACCTCCACCATCTCCACCTTCTTCATCTAGATCTAAGCAAAAATCAAAGGAAGTGGTAGTAGATGATGAGTTTGGTGATCAAGAATATATTGGAGAGGATGAAAAGGATAAAGAGGATGCTAGTGTCAGAGGAAGTGATGATGAAGACTTATATTTTAATGATTCTTGAACTTTTATTAGAGTTTTGATGTTTAGTTATTTTAAGATTTAGATGCTTAAGTGTTTGTTTTCTTAAATTTTATTACTATTTTGGAAGTATGTTGCAATGTTTTTTTTTGCTTAAGACTTATGCCTTTTAATGATATTTGGAATTGGAAGTATGCTATTATGTATTTGAAAGCATTTTATTTCTTAAGAGTTAAGACTTCATGAAGTTTGAGTTTTTTTTTTGTTATTTGCTATGTTTTCAGCATGTAAGTGTCATTAAAATAACGGCCGCTCACGCATCGCTTCCATTTTAGGATTGATCGCGCCATGCTGCTTTCTGAGATTAACAACATAGTTGGGGACTAGAGTAGAATATATGGTTTAAGTCGAACTAGGTTAAATCTTTGGCGTGATATTTTTATCAATTTCTCTTTTTATTTATGTTATTTTTATTTATTTCCCTACTTATTTATTTATTTCTTCTCTTTTCTATTATTTTGCTGTTTCATATATGTTTATTTATATCTTCAAACATAATCATTTTAAATTAAAGTGATTTTATAAATTCGTTTTTGAAATTTGAATATTACAATTCATGCACTCTCTTGTGTTTAGAATCACTTGGTTAATAGGGTAAATCACAAACATTTGCAAATTCCTCAATGGTGAGAGAAATCAACACTTTATGTATCCTTATATGTGATTACCCCATCTTTGCACTAGATATTTGTATAGAACATTCTCACCAACTTAAAAACATCTCTACAAGTTTGCTGAAATGAATCTCATTAGATCTGCTTGGTTGAACGCTTCAATACTACAGTAATTAAGGAGTGGTGAAAGGGTGGTTGATGGAGTTCTTGTTAAAGTAATGTTCTTGAGCTTGAGATGAAAAGTCTTTTGATACATATGCACGTGATAATGAACTTCTTGTGGTACAAATTCTTTTTGATGTCATTTGATGATGATGGTGATAATGATAACAAAACACACAAATAACAATAAAAAAAAGCAAAGAAACAAGAAGAATATATCAAGTAGAAAAAGATTTGAGGGATGAAGATGAAAAAAATAAGAGGTTACCTATTTAGAGTAACTTGCTTAATTTATTAGAATCTATTCTAATCGATTAGCTCTTTCATACAAATTGATTTGGAGAAATAATTATAGCTTTTGAATTTATAATCGATTAAATATTATGTCTAATTTATTAGAAGGAGTCAAATTTAAAATTTGAATAGTCCTAATCAATTAGCTTTGATGTCTAATCGATTAGGAGACATGTTTTTTCAACTTCCTTAGTCTCTTTTGGGTCTGAAATGACTTTTGGGTCTAGATTGTTTTTAGGGCCCTTTTTTTTTTGTTTCTGACCTCCTTTTTCTTACCAAATATAACTTAAAGTGCATAACTAAACAAAATGTGATAATTTAGCACATGTTAGAGAAATATCTAGAGTTTTTCGAGCTTATTTTCTAACAAATGACTTATCTTTTTACCATATGTAAATACATCAAATTTTTTTTTTTTTCCTTTTGGAGCCATTTGAATCATTTGACATAAGAGACAACTCAAGAATTCATTTCATCCTTATTGAGTTTTTTTTTTAATATTTCTAAAATGGAACGACCTCTCCATATAGGCACATAATCTTTGGATAAATAATTTAGTTTGTCTTTTATGATTTTATCATTATCCTTTGGTGATGCAAACATTCTTGCAAAAAAATAAGTTTTTTTATTTTTGGTACCTAATCTTGTTGTGTTCTTTTGTCTTAGTGGATTACATTTTATCTCTAAATTTCCAACTAGAATTATGACCATTTGAATAAGATAAAGTAGACAAAAGTTTCATTTTAATTTCATGATATTCTTTATATAAATGATAGCTTTATACAAACTTTAAAACTTATAACACACATTTGTTTATGAGAAATGGTGGTTACTGAATCATCATCTTCACAATTGTTCATAAGACAAAAATTTATCTCTTCGCTTGATTCTTCAGAATAATCTAAATCTTCTTTTGTGATCTTATCTCGATGTATTTGTATTAGTTCTTTTTCTTTGTTAATTTTTACCTCATTTAATTTTTCCTACAAATTTTCAACACAATATGTGTTCTAGACTGCCTATAAGGCCTAATAAATACGACCTAAAAACAAAATGACTCACAAGACTGAGTGCGGGACAAGTGCATTATCCTAGACGAGGAAGCAAGCAATCCCAAACCAAAATCAGTCGGAAGAGTACTCGTGTCTTACACCATTAGATTAACAAGCAATTATAACCATCATACTATATAAAAGGGAGAATGTTCCTTTTCTCATATAATTTTTGAATTCAAATCCCATTCGCTTCATCTCACTCTCATACAGACTTAAGTGTTAGGGTGTTAACTTTGCAGGCTAACCACTTCTCCAACATATTGTAAGCTCGAGTCCACCGTTTTGATCAGTATCAATCATTCATCGATCAATTCTGATTCTACTACAGAATAGTGGCTCCATCTGTGGGAAATTGACATCTGATTCTCGCATTTTTCACACCTGAATATTCGTCCCTCGATTTTCTAAATTGAAGTTTCCTTGACCTAGAAATTTATATCTCTTTAATCTGAGTTATATGTCTCTGTTCACGATCCCCTCCAATTGAATATTAATATCTTTTCTCATATATCCTTCTATATCCATCAGTGATGGCAAGTTTTAAATCTAATATCCTAGACGAGAATGCATGCAGTCCCAACCCAAAATCGTTCGTACGGGTTCTCGCATTTCATGCCATTATATTTGTACTGTCGTTCCTTTTGGATTTGTTGAATTTTGAAAAATAACAACATGGAGAAGTGTTCAAAGTGTTCAAGATTAACCTATCTTACTTAAGTTGTATGGAGGTGCAGAAGTGACATGTGCTGGACGCGGTGTTACAACTTATTGGTATGACATCTAGGCCTTGTGCAACAGGTCACTACTGCTGTGTTTTGGAAGAATTTATGGTCAAATATTGGATTAGATTTTATTTCTAATTGGCTTAGCAATATGATTAGGAGATTTGTTTGATAGTTGTGCGAAGATTGATTCAAATTTAAATTTAAATTTAAATTGAAACAAATCATATCTTGCTGGAGAGATTTATGGAACAAATAATATCCAACATATTCTGCATTAATTCTGAACAAAATTAAAGCTAATATCCAAGGAGAAAATCCCAAGGTTATTATGCTATATAAGGAGCTCAAACCTACATTGGAAAGTAAGCATTCACATTGAAGATTTTAGAGTGCTAGGGTTTACAAGAGTCCTTGTTATATTATGTACACCACATTATGTTTCAGTAACTCGACATAGTTGTAGGTTTATTTAGTTAAGTTGTATATTCAACATATTTATGCACACCTCTATTTTTCAGTAACTTGGCATATAAGGTTTGTCTAGTTGAGTTGTAATATTCGACATTTATGATTGGTTGAATCACCAATCACATCTTCATCAGGGGGTGGCACATGACTGGTTGCTGGCGCTGGGTTGGTAATTTTGTCGCCATCTTTTCTCATATATCCATCTTTACTCTCCTTATTGGTTTTAGGATCATAGTCCCCACTGATAGTCAGATGTACAGAGTAAGTGCTACTATTGGGAGGTGTTGACCAATCGAATCTAGAAAAAGAAAGTGCTTTGGGATACTTGTCGAGGACTGGAACCTCCTACAAAAGGAAAGGAAAAAAAGGGCCAGCCAAGGCAACTAAAGTTAATATAAAAATTCCTTAAGAAAACTGACATGCCATGGTTCAAGCAAAGTAGTCATCGAAAGACTTTTTCTCTGACACATTGTTCCCCATTGGTGTAGGAAACATTTTGGGTCGAACTTCAGTACTATCCCCTCCAATATGGGCAGACCCTCATCGTGAGTCTTTGGTTGAGAGGTGGAGCCAGAGACAGAGGGGAAGGCTTTCTTGAGTTTTTCTTCTTCTTGTTCTCAGTCGGCCGAGACTCAGAGGCGACAACAGAAGTCGCTTTGGGATGAAGGACTTCCATTAGGGTAGGCTTTCAATGATGGCTTAACGTCATCATCTTCCTCCATATCTTGAGTTTCCTGGAAAAAGGGAAATATTTTATGACAAATAGAAAAGGAAAACTAATGGGGAAACAAAGAATCAAAGTTTCAAACCTGAGTTTTCTTCGATGCTACAACAAGTGCGTCCTTCTTACTTTTCTTCGATGGAATAGGAAGAACAGTTGTAGTAGTTGCATGCTTTTGACTCTGGAAAAGATAAGTATTGGTCAGATGAAGACATGTAAACCTTTACTAATGAAGTAAGAACGATGATATGCAAACCTGTTTCGCCACTTCCTACTCGATAGGGACTTATTCTTTTTGCTCCACCTTCCCTTTAGGGGAAGCAGCAGTCGAAGTAGTTTCTTTTTTTTTTTACTTTGTAAAAAGAAAAGTTAGATTGTTTCTATCAAAATTCGAAGAGTATGAGAAATGCTAATTTTACCTGTGAAGCTGAGCCAAACAGAACACCAACAATAACATCCTTTGTGTTTTTCTTAATAGGAGCAATTGTAAAAGAAAAGTGACATAGTTGAGCCAAAAGATATAAAATGAAGGAAGGTTCAATTCAACGGGCCTTGATGCCTCACCATCAACAATGTCGGATAAGACTTTGACGTGATTGATGTTGACATGAAGGTGACCTTGGTAGTTGTGTATATCATGCTTGGTCGGAACCACTCTCCAGGCAGGTTTTTTGTAAGCATTTTCTAAGTCCTTCATAACATTTCCATAAACGAACCATCTTAGAAATGGAGACGAAAATGCCAAGGCCATTTCACATGAACGCAAGAGTGGAAACTTTGGTTTGTAGAAATAAAAAGAAAATAGATATTTATCCTTCACATATGGAGGAAACTTTAGCTTTGAAAATTTTCAATAAACTTTTCTTTTAAAGTAGTCGTTACCTCAGAGATGGTTCGATGAAGGTCACGAGGGTTATACATATTCTTGAAGTAGCGTTGGAAAGCGCACATTTTTTAATGTGAGTGCTCATACCTTTCTTAAACTTTGTCTGCAAAGAAACTAAAGCTATAGAAACTAAAGTTGTAGTTAGATGAGTCACCTTGACCTCTGGAACTTAAAAGGGGTAAGCACTAAGTTTTTTTCAGCTTGCTCAGCTAGGAGTTTGAAGTATGTCTCCTCGGTCATTCTGGCAGTGCTCAGGTATAAATCTTTCTTGCGTTAAAAGTAGGAGTTGGGTTTGAATTGGCAAAAACCAAACTGTCGAGCCACAAGGTCGGGTTGATACCCAAAAAAAAACTACTTGATTCTTCTAGAATGAAATTCTTGTCGATAGTAGCTTCAGTGTTAGAAAAGCTTTCCAAATTTCATTGGATTCAGCTTGATGTGGAGCATCGCACACATGGAATTATCTTTTGAACCAGATAGGTCCAAGATGTCTGTCCATAAAAAGGGGCCATGTGAAGGATGAAGCTATAGCATTTTGCAAACATCATATAGTAATCTATGAAACTCTCTGGTGTCGAAAGTCCTTTGTCACCAGGAGTGAGCAAGGCCAGCTGATTTCCTTCAATGGGTCAGTCTTTGGATTCTTCAATAGGGTGATTGGGTTTGTTATCCACCAAGGATGGCTCAAAAGTGGTATTAAGCCAGATTTGGAGGAGCCAGAAGGAACCCGCTTATAGAAGTGTGCCTTGGGATTGTTGGTCGGGCTAAACATATTTATGGCACTGGATGCCAAACTTGAAGCTTTTTAAAGTTAAGCCAAAATCAATTGGATTAAGCAGACGTTCCTCCCAACATGTAGTTGGTTGGACAAAGTGACATAAGATTTCTCCACTTGTAGAGAACTCGAACAAAAAATGAAGTGTGACAACCATAGAGATAAGAAGGCCACATGCTCTTCGTCAGAAACTTCTGTGGTGGCCTCATCGAAATGGTCATCAATGAAGTTGGTAAAACAAGCTCGTTTCGAGTTGAACCCAATAATCTCTTCTATTTCGATAAAAGGATATAACACTTTGCTCGTTGGTCGAAGACCAGTGAAGACAACTATATTGAACAATGTTGTCGTAAGCATGTCACAATGCAATTGGAAGGTGTTCGTCGAACCCTGGCAAAAATGGAGTGCAGCTAGCAACATGTTCTGGTTATATGCAGGGCCTACCCTAGATAACTGGACCAGGTCGAAAAGACCTTAATCCTTCTAAGTTTTTCCTTTCTTAGATTCTACCTTATTTATCCAGCTAAGATTGTTCGATTGGTTGGTATAAGGGGTGGAACAAAAAATGCGAGTAGACATATTAGTAAGGTCAAAAGATTGATATATGGCTGGCAAGGGTTTTATTCGATGGTAACAAGGAAAAAAACTCAATAATTCTAGCTACGTTCGTATCTAGGCCAGAGAAAAGGCTAGAGAAAGCATGCATAATATTATAAATGGTGAAAGAGATTAATACTTGTGATTTCCAAATAAGTGCTTTCTCTTCCTGAAGAGGAGGCACATGAAATTACAATTTATTCCTAGTGATAGTAGGCATAACAATGGATGCATCCAATGAAACCTTTTGGATGGAAGTTGATTTTGAAGCCATCTGTGTGAGTAAAGTTTGAAGTTTTTGCAAAAGGAAACTTGAAAATTTCGTATAAGATGAAAGAAGCTGGAAGAAAATGGAAGAATATAAGAAGAAGACTATTTATAGTTTTGGAGAAAGAAACTGTTCATTTTCTTTATTTTTCTTTAAAATAAAAAATAAAATTAGACTTTGTGACAAGTGTCCCACTAAAAGTGAGAAAGTCGGAAGTTGGATTTTACACATGTCCCACGCCCTTCCTAGGAACTCGGAGCCATGATGGCTCTTCTTAACCTACGCGTCTCGAATAGATGTTCTAGGGAGCAACCATGATGATAGTGACATCAACACACAACTTTGAATAGTGGTTAAAGACGCCATCTGTCTCTCAAAAAATGAATCGAAAATGGCATTTTTGGTGGGCAATTTGTTAGTCAAGAAATTCCAAAAGGGAAATTCGACAAAATAATTAGTTGGAATTTCTGCAAATGTAAGGCAAGGTAGTAATGCCTTCCAACAAAGACTTTGGGAGATGAGACAACGATATTCAAAACTGAAGAGTCTGGTTTGGGACTTAGTGTAATTTTCAAGGTGTTTGGTCATTTATTAAGTTCGACAAGTCGAAGGAGTTCGATTAGAGGCATATTCAAATTTCAATCTGAAATAAATGTTTTTTGGTCTTATTCAAAACGCCAAGGACATGTGGATGACAATCAAAGGCTAGTCAAGCATGCAGAGATGACGTGTCGGGATAGAAAGGAATTTGAAATTTGGAAGACCGTTAGTTTCATAGCATCATAAAAAGTAATTCTAGTGTAAGGATTCAGGGGTGGAAAAAATCATTGTAAACTTCAATATACACTCAAAGTACCCACATGCAAGAGATAAACGAGTTTTTCTGAAGAAATGTACTTGCCTACCATTTTTACATTTATACAAATAAATTTCTTTTCCATTTAAGTTATTTTTAGTTGTTTTATTTACTATTCAAATAACTCATTTCGACCCAGTCGAAATCAGTTGTGGTATTTACTTTCAAAACTTAACTACTTTGCTAAAATAGTTAGCACTCATTACAAACAATCCGAAAACATTAATGCATACTTTCTTTTCCCAGAAACTTAGCACAAACTTGCCCTAGAATTTACTAGTTTGGTCCTTAAAGCAATAAACCTAAAACTAAGTGATTGTTTACTAAAAACACTGATGAACATTGACACCCCTACACTAGTGGGGGTGGATAGAGGCTTTTAGAGTTTTTGATGGTTTAGGGCAAGCTCACGGTTGTGAGAAACCACGTTTTATGGTATTTCTGGTGAGGTTAGAGCAATATCATGAGGGTGAGAAATTCTGTATTTTGGTAGGCAGTATTTTGTGGTGTATTAAGAATTTCTCTCAACTCTAAAGTTGAGGTATTTATGTAGGCATTCGGGCCTGGTTTTAGGGTTTCTTAGAAATTGCAACCGCCCACCTATGAGCTTTATATAGGCCTGTGAGTTTTAATAACTTCATAACTTGATTTAAATTTCGTGCTTGCATTTTTACTGGCGTTTCTTTATGCTTTATTTTTTATTCAGTTGTCATCTTCAAAATCTTTAGAAGATATTTCCTGCATAGTCCATTGAACCATAATTATAATCATCGCTCATATATAAGCATGACTCCGCATCACACTAATGTATAATTCATTACACCGTTGTAAATTTCTTCTCTTTGACTTCACTGACTATAGCGTTGGAGTATTAAATTTGAAAGTACACCCTTCTCCATCCATCTGAAACTTCCACCATTGTGTCAAAAACCTTACACAATGGATTTCACTAACAGACTATCAATTTCATATTCCACATCGAAATACTCTTGGTTTGAATCAATTTGTTGTCGAGTGTTCGATAACATGTTAACGATAGCAACCTCGAGATGTTAAATATGTTAACTTAACAAATAGAGACATTTGTTACACACTTGGTTGAAAATATAAATAATTTTTGTGTGACTTTAGTTAATTATATTAAGACTAAACTAATATCTTGGTGTTGGAGCTCAAAAATAAGCATAAGTTCAACCGCTGTAGATTTGTTATGAAATCTCAAGAATCAATGATTGCAATCTCATTTATTTGAAATATATGTCGAACAAATAAATAATACCGGATATTAAAGTTGACTTTTTAAGGGTGATGAGAGAGTTCTATGAGAATGGTAGGTTTGTTAAAGGAGCAAACTGTTCATTTCTAGCCTTAATCCGTAAGAAAAGTAACCTTGCAAATATTTCAGATTTTCGACTAATATATCTTTTTGGGTGCATCTACAAAGTTATATCAAAGGTGTTGCCAATAAATTGAAGAATGATATCAACATAGTTATTTCAGAAAATCAAGCAACGTTTATATCTAGAATGCAAATATTCGTTGGGATTATTATGGCAAATGAAATTGTCGATGAGGCGAGGCCAAAGAAGAAAGAAGTGATTCTTTTTAAAGTGGACTTTGAAAAAACGTATGATTCGGTGGATTGGAAATTTTTATTGTTTGTGATGGAAAAAATGGGTTTCCATGATAAATGGATTAAGTGGATCAAGGAATGTCTAAATTAGTCAACTGTTTCAGTGTTGGTGAACAGAAGCCCAACAAAGGAATTTAAGATGGGTCGCGGGTTAAGATAAGGGGACCCATTGTCCCAGTTCCTATTCTTAATCTTAGCATAAGGTTTTAGTTTTATGATGAAGAAAGAAATCGAGCTAGGAAAGTATTCGGGTTACAAATTTGAGGCGGGTGCAGATCGATTTTCCCATTTATAATACGCAGATGATACATTAATCATTGGTGAGAAAAGTTGGGTGAATATTAGAATCATATAAGCAAATTTACTATTGTTTGAAACAATTTCGGGATTAAAGGTCAATTTCCAAAATAACTCATTGGTGGGAATAAATGTTCCTCAATGTTGGATCGACAAGGTAGCAAGGGTTCTAAAATGCAAAATAGGCTTCATTCCCCTAAATTACCCTGGTATCCCGATAAGGGCGAATCCGAAGAGGGTAAACAGTTGGAATAAGGTGATTGAGATTGTGAAGTCTAGACTATCAAAATGGAAAAATAAACACTTATCTTTTGGGTGTCCGGATTGTTTTATTAAATTCAGTCTTGTATTCACTTCTGGTTTACTTTCTTTCTATCTTCAAGGCCCCGTCAGGTATTATTTCTAAATTAGAATATATTTTTAAAAGAAAATTATGTGTGTGTGTGTGGGAGGGGGGGGGGGGGGGAATCGGGGACGAGAGGAAATAAAATAGGTTAGCTGGGATAAAGTGTGTAAGACTTTAGAAGAGGGCGGATTGGGTATTAGGAATTTGAGGGTATTTAATGAGGCATTATTAGGTAAGTGGGCACGGAAAGTTAAAATAGTTAAATCGGGTTTGTGGTATAGGGCGCTGGTCAATAGATATGGGACGTCAAATGAGGACTTAAATTTGAGGCAGTGATATTTCAGTTTGGTTGAAAGATATTAGTCGGTTAGTATTAGGCAGCTGGATTCAAGTAGACGTAGAGGAGTATTCAATGAAAGAGGCATGTAAGAGGCTAATGTTGAAGTCTCAAAGTCACTCAATTATTCCATGGTCTAGTGTATGGAATACGGTGGTTCCGTCAAAAGTGTCGGGGATGGTGTGGAGAATGTTCCAAACAAGATCCCTACTAAAGACAACCTTGTTAGAAGGGGAGTGATTGATCAGGGTGTGAATCGGTGCGCGAGAGAATGTGGCAGTGAAGAGTCTGTGTCTCACCTAATTTTTTAATGTCCAATTTTTGCAGGTGTTTGGAGTTGCATCTATCAATCACTTGGAGTGACCACTTCTATGCATATTGAGGGTTGGCAACATTTAATGTAGTTAAATGGTTGTTGGGCAGAGAAGGTCGAGTGTCCTTAAAGATAGCAGTGATTTGGTTCGCTTGTGTGTGGGCAATTTGGAAGGCCAAGAACTAATTTTTTTTTCGAAATAAGGAAATCATCATTATAAAAATGGTCGATAAGGTAAAAGTTCTATCTTGGAAATGGTTCCAGTTCAAATCAAGTATGATTTCTAATGGCATTTCTCAATGGTTTACACATCCTAGAGAGTGTCCTGAAATTTCGGATGTCTAGGAATAATTGTTGTGGAACTGTAGTAAGGTTTATGTTAAGAGTCTCTGGGGTTTGATGGATTTGGAGGTGAAACCCGATAGATTTGCGGTTGTTGTGTTCTTTGGTGCACTATAGGAGATGTTGCTGGAAGCAGAACCATCTATTTACACTATCTGTGGTGCGGTCCTGCGGAATTTTAATCCTGTCACAGCGTACTCATAACAGGCCCAAATCGGTGGATGTTTCAGTATTTGATGTTTATCTAGTAATGTTGTCAAAGTATCTTTGAATCAAAATGATTTAGTCAATTGAAAATTCGTCAACTAGTGGAATTTGGTTGCAATTATATTGGTTGACAAGGTTTTGCTCTAATTGTTCAGCTATCATAGAGCTTCATGCATTGAAGATTCGTCGACCAATCTGATGTTTGCTGGTCTTAGCCAGGGGTGATAAATTTGGTGCACAAAAAATGTCTCTGCAGTATGCTGATTTTGGTGTATAAAATTACTCTGATGTATTTTATAGCGGAAGATATCTAGCTTTGAGTCGTAGTTGTTGAATTGTAATTCCTTGTGTCGAAGCAGGTTACTCTACAGAAGCAAGGGAGTGTCAAAATTATATTAGTGTTGAAACGTCGAAGTAGTGTACCTTGACATAAATTTTGAATTAGGTCTAATTTTGTAGTATTAGCAGAATTAGGTGTTTTTGGGCCTAGCTTAAGGAGCAAGCAAGCCCAAATCTATAAATAAGGAGTAACCCCTATCATACTATAATAACTTGCAGTTGCAAAGAATAAAACTTTAGTTTTGAAAGCAGAGAGAAGCTCTGCAGTAAATCTTTTCTTCTTCTCCTATTTTACCTAAACCTTAATTTCTTTCTTCTCTAATTTTATCTTTTCTTTTATTCTTCTTTCATCATCATTGTGCAGCGATATAATCTTGCAACCAAGGTTGGTTGATTCACTCGAGTGAAAAGTGAAGAACAAAAGGAGTAATCAATAAGAAAGATTGATTCTTGTTCATCAAGATTTGGTTCAAAACTCAACAAGTTTTGGTGAAATTCTTGAACGGGAATCAAGTGTATTTCCAGCATCTAGTATCTAGAGCACTGGCCGAGCGATTCGTGGGAAGCAAAACACGATGACAATGAATCATCCAAATGAACATTTTTCGGCGAGTCTCCCAATTATGAAGGGACATAAATATGAGAATTGGTGTAAATATATGAAGGTTGTTTTTGTTGTCAAGATCTTTGGGATCTTGTGAAGGAAGGAGTAACACCATTTCTAGAAAACATGACGGATGGAAAAAAGGTTGCACACAAATAATTAAAGAAGAAAGATTATAAAGCTCTCTTTATAATTCATAAATGTGTTGATCCAGATAACTTCAAAAAGGTTAGTGGTGTAGAATTGTCAAAAGAAGCATGAGAAATTCAGGAGAAATCATTTGGAGGCACAGAAAAGGTGAAAGAGGTGAGGTTACAAACTCACAAGAGAACATATGAATTGCTTTAGATGGAAGACAATGAAAGCATAATAGATTTTTTCACCAGGGTTACAAAAATGGTGAATCAAATTAAAATATGTCGAGAAGTGTTGACATCAAGATCAGTTGTTGCAAAGATCTTGAGGTTATTGGCTCCAAAGTTTGACCACGTGGTAGTAGCCATAAAATTTTTGAAATATTTGTCAACATTGACAAAGGAAGAGCTTCAAGGGACGCTTGAATCTCATGAACAAAGAATGGATGAAAGAGATGCACGCAAGTTAAAAGGTGACATGGCTTTGCAGGCGCAATCAACAAGAGAAAAGAAAGGAAAAGGACAATGGTTCGACTATAAATGTAGACGTGGCTACAACTATTCATCTGGTCGAAGTCAACAAGAAGAAGGTTGGTCGAATCAGAGAAAGTCGTCATACCAAAGCAACCAAAGAGGTGATGATGTAGGTAGAGGAAGAGGTAGTTGTCAAAAGGCCGACTAAAATTACATTCAGTGTTTCAATTGTCAGAAGTATGGTCACTACTCTAGTGATTATCTTGAAAAGTAAAATAACTAAGAAAAAGATGCAAAGTTTGCAAAGCATACAGAAGAAGAGATGGTGCTGATGGTCACAACAAGATATAAAGAAAGATTCCAGGATCACTAGTACTTGGACTCAGGATGCTCATTGTCATACCCCAAATTTTGACAACAATATTTTCCCATCATTGTGAGGATCATTGCCACAATATGGATATACCATTATACCTCATCAATCCCCTCAAGGATTGTTGAGCATTCACTACAATCAAGAATTAGGGTTTTGAGCCCTCTCATAGCACTTAGACAAAGGATCAATCAAGAAATGACATGATCTTCAACTTTTCTAACCTATCAAACATCCTTGAAGGATCAAGAGGTCTCCCATATCAAGAATCAAGCACAAGGTTGCAACATTCCAAGTGGATCAAGCCTCAAGATCGACAGTGTCACCAAATAAGGGTTTTGGTCGACCAAGGCCTCCAGATGAAAATTTTCATCTAGGAATGAGCCAATACCTCAAAACATGATCCAAAATGCTCCAAGGGACCTCATGGATCCAATCATCAAGTCAAAATGGCCTCAGGAGAAGCATTCATCAGAAATCAGGAATTAGGGTTTTTTGACCTAATTCACCCCTGAGTTGATTTTTGAGGCAAGACATGAGCCAAGACCTCAAGAAAATATTTGAGGGCCTCAAATACACCACATTGATCCATTTACAACAATGGATTGATCCAAGAAGCTTGATTCACAAGTTTCAAATTCATCTTGACCACAATTAGGGTTTTGAAGAAAAAGTCAACTGTACCTTTGACTTTGGACCAAGACATGTTCCGAAACCTTGGGACATGGTTCAAGACACCCTAAAACACCTATGGAATCCATCCATTAGGTTTGAATTAGGTCAAGAACTTGATTGCATAGAGAATCACACAGTTTGGAATTCATCTGACAAAAAGTCAACTGTGCCCAAAATCAAGTTTGATTTTTTGAATTTTTTCACAAATGTGGTTCCCCTAAGTCAAAAACAATGTTAATGTATGGTTTTTATCATCATCCATCAAGAAAAATCAAGAAAAGTGAGGTTACTTGCAAAAGGGGCAACCATAAGAAACTTAAATTTTTCTAAGTTATGGAACAAATTGGATTTGGTACCAACTTTGCAAGGTTATAACTCCCAAACCCTAAGGCCTTTTTCTTTAATCTAAAGCTCAAATGAAAGTTCACATGACATACTTCAAAATTGTCAACTACAAAACATTCCAAATCCTCATGGATTTTGAGTTATGGATTGATCAAAATCACAAAAACATGAAAATGACCACTTTTTTCCAACACATAGAAAATTTTTTAGACATAATTTGTCTAAGTTTTTCACCAACTTTTGGACCATTTTTCACCTTGATCCAAGTTGAACCATGTCCATTGGTGGACATCAAAGTTAAAGTATGTCATACAAGCTTTCCAAAGAGTACAAGAACTCCCATTAATTTAACTTGAGCAAGGAGTTATGGACCTCACAACATGCCTTGCTCCAACTGGTTTTCAAGGCAGATTTGGTGCCTTTCTTGTACCACACGATTTCCATTTCAAATTTTGTCATATTACAAGCTTTTTCCTCTTCCAAGATCAGAGGGAATCTTGATGAATCACCTGATATTTTCAAACTTGGACCATTGAGTCAAGGATCCAATCTTTTGGCATGTGATCATTCAAGTTTCAAATCCAAAACTTCAACTTTGTCATTTGGCATTGATGTGGAAAATAGATCTGCCATGAACCAAGCCATATCAGTCTAATTGAGTTAAGATTGAATCAAAGTTCAGAAGACCTAGAGCTACCAAGACCAACTCAAGTCAATGGCCAAGAGAAGACTTGGTACCTTGGCATTTAAGAAAGTGATACATGGGCATATCCATTGGATAATAGAGTGAACCAGTTGCCATTCACTATTCCTTTAAAAACAAACTTCCTCTACAATAAATAAAGGTCATTTCTGATGTTTCAAACCACACCAAAACAATACCAAAGCCTTGTTTTCTCACTCTCCCTCTCTTACTTCATTTTCAAGTCATTATGGAGCAATTTGGGAATTCTTGAAACCAGAGCAAAAACCACTCAAATAACTATCCAAACACATCATAAATCATCCATTGGAGGTGTTTAAACCTTCATCCTCATTGTACAACATCAAAATCAGAAAGTCAACCTCCAAAACCTTAATTTTTGACTTTTCTGCATTTTAAGCCATGTCTTGATCTAATCACTTTCAAAACCAATTAACCCTTCAACTACTCTCCAAATATCATCCTTGAGCTGTTCCAACAAGTATCCCTCAACTGTAACACGATTTGAGTGAGATACTATTTTGGTCACTTTTGCCACTTTTGCAAGAAAGAGCCAATTCTTGTTCCTGAGGTTTCCACCTGGTTTTGATCATCCTAAAAGCTTCCAAGGGATCAATCAAGAGTGTCTAAAGCATTGTATTACTTCTGGTACAAGGATCTTGACAGTTAGCACAAGGAGCTTCAAGAGGTAGTGCATAACAACTTGAACTCTTTAAAATATGCATTGCTTTGATGTCCATTGATCATGAACATGTCATACATATCATATGTGTTGTGTTTGAACTAATTTACCATGCTATTATTGCTTGTATAATGTGGTAGCATAGAACTTGCAAATCTTGGCCTATTTCGAAACCACTATTGGGTTTTAAAATAGAAGCATCTTTAGAAAATTCTGAGACCACCATTGGATTCCTCGTGAAATTCAAGGCAGGATCCATCTAAATTTCATCCAATTTCATGGAGAAATGAGGGAGATATGATCCTTCTTGCAAATCACACCAAACTTGGTTTTTGCCTTGACCTGACCTGAATTTAGGCTACCCATATAGGTTTATGAGGTGGTTTTGATACACGGATGTATCACCACCCAAGTGGTAGCAGCGCGCATGTGTTTGGTAGGAGGGCGTGGGTTCAACACCCACCCAAACCATTTTTATTTCCCTCTCATTTTGCTATTTTTTCATATTTTCCATGATTTTCTTCATTTATCTCAAAATTAATTTCTCTCTCAATTTTAATTAATTTTTATTGATTCTTTTTTTGAAAATTCACAAAAATGTTAAAATATTTTATTCCACAATTGAATTTATATTATTTGTTTAATATAGTTTGAATTTTTGTAATTAATTTCATTTTATTTGTTTTCAAACATTTTTAAAATGAGGTTTCCACCTTGATCTTTCAAAATCAATTGAATTTCAAGACTTCATGTGATTAAAAATGATTTTTCAAAATATTTTTCAAAGCTTACCACTTGTTTTTAAATATATTTGATATTTATATTTAATTTCCTTTGAAAATTATATTAATTTTAATTAAAATTAGGGTTCCCCTCAATTTTAATTTTTCAAACTTCATTTGAAACACTTATGGGCCTCTCCTTGAGCTATAAGTCCCATCTCTTGTATAAAAATAAACTTTTGGGCATCTGATAGAGTGTAAGACCCAATCCTCTTTGTAAATACATTAATTTGGGCCTCAATCATTGTATAAGTCCCTCTGTAATTTTCAAAACTACGATACCATCGTCGCCTTTTCAAAAGAATTCATCTGGGCCTCCCTGTGAGTATAAGCCCCAAACTTATTTTAAAAAAACAACAACTTTCCTCTTTGATTCAAATTCAAACTCAAAGTTATTATCAAAACTTTCTTCAATTTCTTGAATAACTAACCATACAGCTGTGGTTACAATGCTGGAGCTTGCACAACTATAAGTTCTACTATTTCTTCTAGACATACTTGCTTATATATTTCATCTGTATATGTATGCTTGTATATAATTGCTTAGAGTTTTCCCCAGCAAGTAGGTATAGTTTTAGATCAAACCAGTGGTTACTCTTTTAACACAGTCAAAACTAGTTCCCCGTAGGAAATTCCACATACAGTCTTGCCTCCTCTTGGGCTTATACGATATGAAAAAGAGAAAGACATTATTCTCGGTGAAACTTTTCTCAAGACTGTCACAACTTATAAATATGTGTACAAGGAACTCATTTCCCCAAAGAGGACTAATTCCCGGTGAAACCTCTTTTGAATTTCCTCAAACCTTAGAACTGTTCTACAAGGAAATGACTTATTCCCGGTGAAACCTTTCTTGAACTTTTCTTAGGCTTGGACCCACAGGCTTCTTAAAAGCATCCCCAGCCTCCTCTTGGGCTTTATACAAGGACCCACAGGCTTCTTAGAAGTTCTCAGCCTCCTCTTGGGCTTAGTACGAGGACCCAAAGGCCTCCTACAGGCATAGGATAGAACTTAGTCATCTCTACTAGTTCAATCCTCAGGAGAGTCAGAATTCTAGAA
Organism: Lathyrus tuberosus; assembly: GCA_022829125.1. Lineage (NCBI taxonomy): Eukaryota > Viridiplantae > Streptophyta > Magnoliopsida > Fabales > Fabaceae > Lathyrus > Lathyrus tuberosus. The sequence goes on along the minus strand of JALAZF010000132.1, from coordinate 5,483,894 downwards.
CATCAGACCATTCTAGGGTTGATCTTCATCCCTTAAAACCACAGCCTCCTCTTGGGCATCACACAAAGATCTCTCTTTACAACCATAACCTACCACTGCATGAGTAGACTTAGACAGTTTCAGCCTCCTCTTGGGCATCATACAAAGATCATTATCCACCTAAGAGTTAACCTCTTCATACCAGTAAACTTGGAAAGTCTCATCTCCTCTTGGATCTTAAAGAAACCCTTAAGTCTCCTAAAAACACTGGAAAAAACCCTGAGCATTTCATCAATTTCCAGCAGAGTTAAAATATCCACAGGTTTTCATACTCAATTTTAAACCTTTACCATCAATAAAAACCCTAACAGAATCAGAACCTCAGGGCATCTGATATTTCAATTCTCCTTCAAATCCCCAGCAAGAATCCATTCCCTAATACACATTGGATCCGTCTCTGGATTTCAACAATCATCAGTAGAAGCTAGCCTCCTCTTAGGCTTCATATAAGAATTTCCCCAACTAGCCTCCTCTTAGGATTTGTATAATGATTTTCCTCAGTAGAGTTAGCCTCAATCTTGGGCTTTGTACAAGACATATCATACTCTTCAGCTGAGTCAATTTCTTTTTAGCCTCAATCTTGGGCTTTGTACAAAGCATATAAAACCTCTCAAGTGGAGTAAATTTCTTTTTAGCCTCAATCTTGGGCTTTATACAAGACAGACAAAATATTCCCTGGAAGAGTCAATCTCTTTTCAGCCTCAATCTTGGGCTTTGTACAAGACAGGTATAAAACTCCCCTAGTAGAGTCAATCTTTTAGCTTCAATTTTGGGCTTTAAACAAGACATAAACAACCTTTTAGCTTCAACCTTGGGCTTTGATTAAGACACACATAAAAAACATCACCCCCTCAGAGGAAATCAAGAGTTCTCTCTGTAGGAAGACATTTCTTTGTATATCACACATCAAAACAGACAATCAACAAACCCTAATTCTAGATAACTGCTATAAGTGGCACACTTGTTGATTAAAAAATCCAAGTTGTGATCCCTTTTTTATCCTGGTTAAAACTTCCTCTAATTGCTGTAAGTGGCAAGCCTCTGGATTATTTACATCCAAGCCAATGTCCCTATCTTAGCATGGAAGATTCCTAAGGAAAAATGGCATTGCTCACCACTAAGTTAAAGTTTCTTCCTTCAAGACATCTCCCTTGTAAAGGAAATTATGGTATTGCTGGATTCTCATATCCCAGTTAAAGTAATTCCCCTTTATAACTAAGTACCCAACAACTTATGATGAATAGGTGAGATATCTCCTTTTAGAGATGACAAATTCTCTCTCAGTCACCCTTTTAGCTTCAATCTTGGGCTTTGAACAAGACACAAATACTCTAATAGCTTCAATATTGGGCTTTAAACAAGACACCAAACATATTTCCTCCCATAGAATAGGAGGAACTACGATTGCTCTGATTTCCCTGTTATCTTTATGCGAATACGTAGGCATAAGGTTGCGAAATCTTAGCAAGCACACAAATCAAAAACTTTTGGTCCAACATCTTCCCAAAAACAACGAAAAACCCAAAAAAAACAAAACACTCTCTCAACATTCCCAACCCATGACAGATAAACACCATAAACTATTTAAACATGCCAAAGAAAGTCTATGGATAACCATATATACACTGGGTAATTGACAACTTCCCTTTGTATAACCTGACCCCGGACCCCCCAATCTCTTAGCATTTATTAAAGAAAACATTTGCGTGCAAGGTTAGTTTTAGATATTTTCCCTTTCCTTTCCAGCTTCATAGGATAAATAAGAAATCAGAAAGTAGCAACCAATTCCAACCATTGTGGTAAGGTGGTCGCGTCACCGACAAAAATCACACACTACACTCATCACACATGACTGGTAGGAAGGATTTGTTTGTCAACATAAAACCCTCAATGAAGAACATGGTGAAATTTTCAAATAATAATACTCTAGCAGCTAAAGGTATTGGTGATGTTATAATTATGACGAAAGATGGAAAGATGTTAGTAATTTCCAATGTATTATACATACCAGACATGGAGAGTAATCATCTCAGCATAAGGTAGTTGGTTGAAAAGAACTACAAAGTGTCGATCAAAGACAAGATGATGAAAGTTCTCGACTAAGGAGGAATGTTAATCTTGAAGGCTCCCACGTCTCAAAATAGAACCTTTAGGATTGAACTTAATGTGATGGAGCACAAGTTCCTTGCAACTGTAGCTAGCAAGGATAAATGGATGTGACATTATAGATTTGGCCATCTTAACTTCAAAGACATCTGAGATCTAAAGGGAAGAAATATGGTTTCAGGGTTACTAGAAATCGACATTAAAATGAAGTGTGTGAGGAATATGTGTAGGAGAAACAACACAATAACAACCTCAGCAAAGATGCAAGAAGCAAGTCGAAGGAAATTCTTGAAGTCATATACTCTGATGTATGTGGTCCTATCTAGGTGGATTCAATTGGAGGTAATAGATACTTTGTTACATTCATAGATGATTTCAATTGAAAATTGTGACCTATCTAATCAAGAAGAAAAGTGAAGTGATCAAGGTATTTGCCAAGTTTAAATCTATGGTCGAAAGACAAAGCGGTCGAAAGCTCAAGATTCTAAGGACTGATAGTGGTGGAGAATATGTGTCAAAAGACTTCAATACATTATGTGAGAAAGAAGGGATTGTGCATGAGATGATGCCACCCTACACTCCATAGCAGAATAGAACTACAAAAAAGAATAGCAGAACCATCATGAATATGATGAGAAGTATATTGAAATGCAAGCATCTACCCAAAGAATTATGAGGAGAAGCTGTGTCGAGTGTAACATACATCTAGAGCAGATTTCCGAAGAAAAGGCTATAAGGAATTACGCCAGAAGAATGTTGGTCTGTTGTCATGCCTAGCTTGATTCATCTGAAGGTATTTGGATATATAGCACAAAGACATGTACCAGATCAGTTGAGAAGAAAGCTTGATGACAAGTCGAGTCAAATGATTCCAATAGGATATCATTCGACTGAAGGATACAAGTTGTTCGACCTAATGAACAAGCAAGTAGTGATTAGCAGAGACGTGATCATAGATGTGCTTAAGGAATGAGATTGGACTAAAAAAGTTGAAATATTCAGTGAGAATCTTATGTGAAAAACCAGCAAGTGAAGTTAAAAGAGAAGTTTGACAAGAAGAAGTCAGAGGTCAAGCAAGCACAAGTAGACCTCAAAGAACAAGACACGAGCCTGAAAGGTTGCAAGAATGTGTGTTTACATTAGATGATATGGTCGATGATGAAGGTGAGGTGGTACACTATGATTTCTATGCATATGTCAAACCAGTCAATGCAGCTGAGGCATTGAAGGATTCAAAGTCGATGAAAGTGATGAATGAGGAACTGAAGTTCATTGAAGTCAACAACACTTGGTCACATGTGGAATTGCCTCAAGATAAGAAGGCAATCAATGTGAAGTGGGTATACAAGGTGAAGTTGAATCCCAAAGGAGAAGTAACTCAACACAAGGCAAGGCATGTGGCGAAAGAATGTCTTCAGATAGAAGGAATCGAATTCGACGAAGTTTGTGCACCTGTTGCTAGAATTGAAACAATCAGGTTGGTTATTGGTCTAAAAAATATGAATAACTGGACATATGTAAAATGAATGTGAAATGTGCATTCCTAAATGGCCTCTTAGATGAAGAAGTTTACGTTATATAACCAGTTGGGTTTGTGAAGCAATGCGAAGAAAACAAGGTATACAGGTTGTATAAAGCCCTGTATGGACTTAAGCTAGCTCCAAGAGCTTGGAATAAGAAGATAGATAGCTTTCTAAGGTAGAAGGAATTTTTGAAGTTCACAATAGAGCATGGAGTATATGTTAGAAGAAGCAATAGTGAATTTTTTATACTATGTCTATATGTCGATGACATGTTGATAACAGGAAGTTGCAAGAAGAAGATTAAGACTTCAAACATGACTTAAGTGAGGAGTTTGAAATGTCAGACTTGGGAAATCTCTCATACTTCCTTGGCATCGAACTCTATAATAGTAGTTGAGGCTTGATGATGCACCAAAGAAGATACACAGGTGAAATACTCAAAAGATTTGAGATGCAAGATTGCAACCTAACTTCGACTCCAGCTGAGCCCAGATTGCAATTGTCGAAAGACACAAATAAAGATGATGTTGATCCAATGCAGTACAGAAGACTCATTGGATCACTTCGATACCTTTATCACACAAGGTCTGATCTAGCATACAATGTATGTATGGTGAATAGGTTCATGCAAAAGCCAAAGGTATCACACGTATCAGCGACAAAGAGGATAGTAAGGTATCTAAAAGGAACTCTCGACTATGGCATTTTATTTCCTGCAGCTGATGAAGGAAAAGAATGCAAACTAGTGGGATACACTGACTTCAGTTGGTGTAGTGATGCTGAGGATAAAAAATTCACAATTGGTTATGTGTTTATGTTAGGTGGTGAACCAATTGCTTGGAACTCAAGAAAAGAACCAGTAGTAACACTGTCGTCGTGTGAAGCAGAGTACACAGTTAATTCTCTCTATGCATGTAAAGCAACGTGGATGGTGTATTTGGTCGAAGAGATATAGGGAAGGATCATGGAACGATTACCATGAAGATCGAAAACATGTATGCTATCAGTCTGGCGAAGAATCCGATAGCGCATGGACAAAACAAGCACATCGAAATGAGGTTCCGTTATCTTCAAAATCAAGTGGCAAAAGCAAAGCTGAACTTCAACATTGCAAACTGAGAATCTGATTACAGACATCATGACGAAAGGAGTGCAGGTCGAAGTGTTCAAGAAGTTGAGGTCTATGATGAACATAGATAGCTTAAAAACAATGAATTAGGTGGTGTGTTGAATTGTAATTCCTTGTGTCGAAGCAGGTTGCTCGACAGATGCAAGGAATTGTCAAAATTGTGTGTGTTAAAACGTCAAAGTAGTGTACCTCGACAAAAACTTTGACTTAGGTCTAATTTAGTAGTATTAGCAGAATTAGGTATTTTTGCACCTTGATTGAGGAGCAAGCAAGCCCAAATATATAAATAGGAGTAACCCCTATCATTGTATAATAATTTACAGTTGCAAAGAATAAAACTTCAGTCTTGAAAGCAAAGAGAAGCTCTACATAAATTTTCTTCTTCTTCTCCTATTTTGTCTAAACCGTAATTTCTTTCTTCTCCAATTTTATGTTTTCTTTTCTTCTTTCATCATTGTACAACTATGAAGCTCCGACACATCATTCACACGGTGTGTCGTCATGTAATACACGTGTCCAACACGAATACACGTATGACACGTATCTGACACGTTTTTGAAGTGTCCAACACGAAAATAAATTTGAATAACAGCGGACACGGATAAGACACCTTTTTTCAAATAAAGGACATGACCCAACTCAAAAAATTTCAGAATTAAAAAAAAAAAACAAATTTCAATTTAAAAAAAAAAAAGATTTTTATCTTTCATATTCCACTTCCCCACAATAAAAACAACACAATTAGGATTCTTTATTTTTTCATATTCCACTGCTGCTTGTGTTGAAAAAAAAATTAGAGCACATATTCACATGTCCATTCTTTGAAGAGAAGTAAGATACAACCACATCGAGCATAATGCATAGTAACCTTCCACTTCTATCAAGGAGCACTCCCTAATATCATCATGAGGAAACTAAAATGTGGGATATTGCCGGAGATGAGTTTGAATCATTAGATGACATTGAATTTCTTGAAGTTGTTGACTTGTCTTTGGATGAGACAAGTTTAAAGGCTGGTTTTCTCAATGAGGAGTAACTATGATATAATTTGTATCATTGTTTTGGTGAATTTATGTCTTTTTCTCATTGATTGAAAATACTAAGTTTAAATAAACATAAAGTTTGCTTCTCATTTTAAACTCTTTATAAATTGTGCTAATAAATTGTATTATTATATTAATATATAAAATATATATAGCCGTGTCAGTGTCCTGTATTTTTTATATTAGCGGAGTCCTCGTGTCCGTGTCCGTGTCGTGTCCGAGTCCGAGTCCGGACTTTATAGTTGTACAACGATATAATCTTCCAACTAAGGTTGGTTGATTCACTTGAGTGAATAGTGAAGAACAAGAAGAGTAATCAATCAGAAAGGTTGATTTTTGTTCATCAAGATTTGGTTTGAAATTCATCAAATTCTGGTAAAATTCTTGAACGAAAATCAAGTGTATTTCCAATAGGAGTGGTATTCTGTTCGGAGCTGCTTTGGTTTTACTTTGGTTTTATTAGCAGAGCCGGTTTATTTATGGTTTTTTCGTCCAACAGCTTTCATAGACCGACTGCTTTCAAAGTGCTTGAGATGTTGTGTGTCAGCGATATATGTTGTGCTTAGCGGTGGAATTCAGTCTGTTAGTCCTTCTATCGTTGAAGCAAGTATGATCTTTCCATATCATTGAATGTTTGCCTCGGTGTTTTAGGCGCTATTGCGGTAGCAGTCAGAAAATGTTGTCTCTATTGATCCTGTCTTAGTTGCGCATTACTAATCGGGAATCGCTTTTGTTGGAATTGGCGGTTTTGCATGGCGATTCTTCTCAACAGTGTGATATGTACATCTATTTGGTGATATTCTTTCTTTATGGAACAGTTAAAGCGTCAGAGTCATAGTTTCTGATTTAGGTGACCTTGGTTTTTTGCTCCTCTGTTAGTTGCTAGTTTTTTAGGCCTTGATTGGATATGTCTGTTAGTTCTGTTAGAAGTTTAGGTGTTATGTTGTATTTTGTAACGGTTATTTTCGGAGGAACCTGCTACATGTATTTTTTTAATGGGCATTCCTGATGTCTTAGGGTCCGTTTGGTTCAACGGAGGGAGGGGGAGGGGAGGGAATTTAATAGAGGGGAGGGGAGGGGAAGGGAAGGGAGGGGAGTGGAGGAGAGGTATTTTAACTAAATATATGTTTGGTTCAAATAAGTGGAGGGGAGGGGAGAGGATGGATTTTTAACTACATATATGCTTGGTTCACAAGGGGATGGGGGATTTTAAAACTAATTTACTTTTTTATCCTTACAAATATTATCATTCATATTTAGTAAAAAAATTCTAAATAAAAATAGTTTTGAGTAAATATCACCAACATAAAATCAAAACAGAAAAATTCAATAAAACAAAAAAGAAAAAACTCGTATGAGAGCAACAATGCACATGTAGCAACAACACAATAGAATAAAAAAGAAACATGAAATAATAAAAGAAAAACCTAAATCTAAAGGAGGAGGTAGGGTGGACCTTTTCGAGTGCTTCGGGATTGTCGGGAGGCCTTATTATTTTGTGGAAGATAGGGAGTGTGGAGGTAGTCTCCAGTTTCAAGGGAGACGGATATGTTGGGGTTAGAGTTAAATGGCGGGAGAAAATATATTACATTGTCAATGTTTATTCTTCTTGTTTGTTGGAGAAGAAAATAATTTTGTGGAGGAAGTTACTTGAATTGAAGGCTAGATTCTCGGATGGCGAATGGTGTATCAGAGGGGATTTCAATGTGACCATTAACTTAAACTAAAGGAAAGGGGGTTCGTTGGGTAGTCGTAACATGGAGATGAGGGAGTTTGGGGAATTCATTATGGATAGCGAGTTGGTAGATGTGCCGTGCTAGGAAGTTTTCTTGGTTTAGTGGAGATGGGTCTTCCATGAGTAGAATTGACCAGTTTCTTATTTCAGAAGGAGGTATAGCTAATTGGGGAGTTGTTGGTCAAAGTATCGGGCTAAGAGACATTTTCACCCATGGCCTAGTGTGGTTGGTGTTAGACTCCGAGGATTGGGGACCAAAACCTTTTAGATTTAACAATGAATGGTTCAACGATGAGAATTTCATCATTTTCGTGGAGAAGGAGTGGAATAAAATTCATGTGGAGGGGAGAGGTGACTACATTCTTAAGGAGAAGCTTAGATTACTTAAAGGTAGTCTTAGAAGGTGGAACACGGAGGTTTTCGGTAAATTCGATTTGGAGGTGGATGAGAGTGTTAAGGAGATCAATGAGGGGGATGATATAGCTTTATTGGATAATGGTGAGTTGTTGGTGGAGGAATTAGACACTCGCAAAAAAGCTACAAGTGGGTTTTAGTTGAATTTGAGGATTAAGGAGAACATGTTATTACAAAAATCCCGATTAAAGTGGTTGAACGACGGGGAGAACAATAGTCGTTATTTTCATAGTATTATGAAGGAGAGAAGGAGACGTAATTATATTGGATCCATAAACTTTAGTAGAGGTATGCTAGTCTCAGTTAAAGATGTCAAAGAAGAGGCGTGGAACCATTTCCATAATAAGTTTGTGGAACCGGATCTTGAGAGGCCTATTTTGGAGGGGAAGTCAATCAAGATGCTTAATAGATATGAAAATTTTATTCTTGAGGGGTCGTTCACGGAGGAGGAGATGAAAGAGGCGGTGTGGAGTTGCGAGGGAACTAAAAGCCCGGGACCCGACTGTTACTCTTTTCTATTTATTATAAAATGTTGGTCTTTTATTAAAGTGGATTTTATGCGCTTTTTTAATGACTTCTATAGAGGGGCGATTTTATCCAAGTCCATAGTTTCTTCCTTTTTGACATTAATACCTAAGGGGGACAATCCGTTGGGTTTTGACGATTTTAGACCTATTTGTCTAGTCGGTTGTATGTATAAGGCCTTGGCCAAGCTTTTGGCGGCTAGACTTAAGAAGGTTTTACACTCCATTGTTTCTAGTTATCAAAGTGCTTTTGTCTCGGGAAGACAACTTCTCGACAGAGTTTTGGTAGCGAATGAGTTGGTTGATTATGCTTCTAAGGAAGACAAGGTGGTTTCTTTTTTCAAAGTGGATTTCGAGAAAGCCTATGATAAAGTTAGTTGGAACTTTCTTAGATTTATGTTGAGGCGGATGGGGTTCGGGGATCTTTGGATGAGTTGGATAGAAGCTATGATTTTCTCTAGTAAAATGTCCGTTTTGGTGAACGGAAGCCCGACTAAAGAATTTGTTGTTGAGAGAGGATTGAGACAAGGTGATCCTCTCTCACCTTTTCTCTTTGTTATGGTGGTGGAAGGATTAACTAGTTTGGTTAGAAGATCGGTGGCTTTAGGTGAATTCTCGGGTTTCAACGTAAACAATTCTTGTTTTATTGATATCCTACAATTTGCGGATGATACTCTCTTAGTTGGGGATGGGAGTTGGAGACATATGTGGGCAATCAAAGCGATTCTTAGGGGCTTCGAATTAATTTCGGGTCTTGGCATAAATTTCCACAAAAGCAAGTTGATAGGAATTAACACTACCCCCTCTTTTTTAGAAGCAGCGACGTTATTTTTGGCTTGTCGGACTGAGAAAAAGGAATTCCACTTTCTTGGTATTCCTATAGGGTTTAATCCTAGAAGTTTATCAACTTGGGTTCCTCTTTTATCAAAGTTAGAGAAGCGACTTTCTTGTTGGCATGGGCGCTTTTTGAGTTTAGGAGGGAGAATCACTCTCCTTAAATCCGTGTTAGGAAGCCTCCCCATTTTTCAATTCTCTTTTTACAAGGCTCCGGTAGGAGTATGGAAGGAGATTAATAAGATACAAAGCGGGTTCCTTTGGGGTTGTTCGAGGGAGAAGAGGCGCATTCATTGGATTATGTGGGATTCTTTATGCTTACCGATAGATAAAGGAGGATTAAATCTTAAAAGAATCGACGATTTCAATTTAGCACTTCTTCAAAAGTGGAGGTGGAGGATTTTTAGAGGGACGGAGGAAACGTGGTATAACATTTTGAAGGCGCGTTATGGTGACATCTCCATGCACGTTTTGGGAGCCAAAGATGGGCATTTTAGCGGGAGCTCATACTCAACTTGGTGGATGGACTTACTCTCAACCACGACTAGATACCACGAAGACGTTTTTACTAATAATTGTTTTTTTGATGTAGGTAATGGTTACAAAATTCCGTTTTGGTTCGTTAATTGGACAGGAGGAGGTATTTTTAAGGAGTTGTTCCCGGTGTTGTTTGCAAGATCTCGATTGAAGGAGGTTTCGGTGGCGGGGTTAGGAGGTTGGATAGAAGGGAGGTGGCATTGGGGGGATTTTGGCATCCCTAATGTTGGGTCTGAGGGGCTGGACATTCCTTTTCCAGGGGTTGAAGTGCCAGGTTCTGCTCATGACAGTCGGACTGTCCTAAATCCTTCGCAAGCAGAAGTGAGCGCTGAAGATGACTCTCTATTGGGTCCGTCGGCCACTGCCAGTTTAGAGGGCTGAGCAGAGCTTGAAGGGAGGGTGACTCAGTCAGCTGCTGGAGGTGCCGAAGTGGGAAGTGGCCATCAGAATCTGGCTGTAACAGATGGCCCAGTCGCCGTCTCTTCTTCTGTTCTGCTTTATTCGTAGCAAGCAGCGACTGAATTGGAGAGAATGAGGGGCTTGATAGAGTTGGTTCATCCTGATGTGAATAAGAGGGATAATGTGAGGTGGGCCTTGGAGGAATCATCTATTTTTTCTGTTTGTTCTATGTACAGGAAGCTGTCCGCGTTTAGTTTACCGCTTGGACCGCCTAACAGAGACGACAAAGCATTCAATCTGATCTGGAAGGTGGTTGTTCCCTAAAAAATTCGGGCTTTTGGTTGGCGATGTCTTTTAAATAATATCCCAACAAAGGATCAATTGGTTTTTAGGGGAATTATTCCTTTATCAAGTGGTTCTAATTGTGTTTTTTGCAACTCTCATGTCGAATCTTAATCATTTGTTAGTAGATTGCCTGGTAGCAAAATTGGTTTGGTCGGATATTTTTGATTGGATTGGTTTTCTTGATTCCGGTGAAGGAGGTTTTAAAGGGAGTTTCATGTCTTGGTTCTCATTTTGTAAATCTAAGCGGGTCAAGCCGGGAAGGGCAGGGAGTATATGGTTGGCGGTGATTTGGACCATTTGATTGAGTAGGAATGAGATTATCTTTAGACATTCGAATTGGAATGCCGTTGATATGGTGTAGAAGGCGAAATTTTTGATTTGGAAGTGGACTTTTATTGGAGATATTACCTATCCCAATTGCAATTTATACGAATTCGATAAAGACCCTTTATTGTATTTGTCATAGATTTTATTTGGTTGGTAATTTTTCCGCCCTTTTTGTCGAGCTTGGTCTCGTTTCTCCTTTATAAACAGGATTGAGTACCCTTTGTACTCCGTAAATATATCTTGATTACAAAAAAAAATAATAATTCAATAAGGATAATTTTGGAATTAAAATAAATAATTGAGGATAAATTAGAGAATATAATAAAATTTTAAATAATAAATCACCCTCCCCTCCAAATCCCCCCAATTTGAGGGGGAGCAAAAAGTGAGTCTAAGAGGGAAGAAATTAAAGAAAGAAATTAAACTTTTTTTTAACTGAAAATGAGCTTCTAGAAAAAACAACATTTTAGATATTTATGTGAAAATTTAATAAAATTGTGGTTACCTTTAAAATTTTATTAATCTTTTCGTTACATTTCTACAACAAAATATAAGATTATTTTCAAAAATGGATTTACTGCTATAATATTTATATGCAATTTTACTGTGTAATTTAATATCAATTATATATATATATATATATATATATATATATATATATATATATATATATATATATATATATATATATATATATATATATATATATAAAATTAGTTTACATGGTAAAACAATCTGAAGTTATATTTTTGAATTAAATTTATTTGTTTGTTTTTTGTTGGAATTCAACCATGAACTATGGTGAATTCTTCTCAATCTTGATTTCAAGATTGTTACGTAATGACAATGAACACAAATAAAAACATGTTTAAATAAGATGAGTATGAACTGCAGAGTAACTCTCTTTCCATAACTGTGGAATTTTATTATCACTTTACAACTGCAAAATCGTGATTATCAAATTTGATGATTACAATGATAAGAGTTCCTCCCTATTTATAGATTTAGGTTAACTTGCATCTCAAGCTAAAACCCAAACTATAAAAGCCCAAAAATATCTAATCTAATCTTTCTAAATCAAATATGATCTTTCTAAATCAAATCAAATCTTTCTAAAACAATGAATTACATATTTAACACACCACCTAATGAATTCATTGTGTCTAAACTATCTACATTCATCATGGACCTTAGCTTCTTGAACACTTCGACTGACACTCCCTTCGTCATGATGTCTGTAATCTGATTCTCAGTTCTGCAGTGTTTCAAGTTCATCTTCCCTTCTGCTACCTGCTCTCGAAGATAATTGAACCTCATTTCGATGTGCTTGCTTCGACTGTGTGCTATTGGATTCTTCGCCAAATTGATAGCTGACATGCTATCGATATTCATGGTAATTGCTCCATGACTCTTCGCTGTGATCTCTTCGACCAGGTTCACCCTCCAGGCTGTTTGACATGCACAAAGAGAAGCAGCTATATATTCTACTTCGAATGATGACAACGCCACTACTGGCTCCTTTCTCGAACTCCAAGCAACTGGAGCACCACCTAACATAAACACATAGCCAGCTGTGGATTTTCTATCCTCAGCATCACTACACCAACTAGAGTCGGTGTATCCCACTAACTTGCATCTTTTCCTTCATCAACTGCAGGAAACAAAATGCCGTAGTCGAAAATCCCTTTCAGATACCTCAGTATCCTCTTCATTGCTGCTAGGTGTGATACCTTTGGCTTCCGCACGAATGTACTTACCATACCCACACTGTATGCTAAGTCAGGCCTTGTGTGACAAAGGTATCGAAGTGACCCAATAAGTCTTCTGTATTGGGTTGGTCTACATCATCTTCATCTGTCTGCTTCGATAGTTGCAATCTGGTCTCAGCTTGAGTCGAAGTTGGGTTGCAATCTTGCACCTCAAATCTCTCGAGTATTTTGCCTACATATCTTCTTTGGTGCATCATCAAACCTCTACTACTCTTATAGAATTCGACGACAAAGAAATATGAGAGGTCTCCAAGTTTGACATTTCAAACTCCTCACTCAAGTTATATTTGAAGTCTTCGATCTCCTTCTTGCAACTTCCTGTTATCAACAGGCCATTGACATAGCGGCATAGTATAAAGAATTCACTACTGCTTATTCTTACATACACTCCATGCTCAGTCGTACACTTCAAAAATTCCTTCTCCCTTAAGAAGCTGTCGATTTTCTTATTCCAAGCTCTTGGAGCTTGCTTAAGTCCATACAGAGCTATATGCAGCATGTACACCTTTCTTTCTTTGCCTCGTTTCACATACCCAGCTGGTTATGCGACATAAACTTCCTCGTCTAAGGGGCCATTAAAGAATGCACACTTCACGTCTATCTGACATGTGTGCCAACTGTTCATATTTGCTAGACCTACAACCAACCTGATTGTTTCGATCCTAGCAACAGGTGCAAACACTTCGTCGAAGTCGATTCCTTCCTTCTGAAGAAATCCTTTCGCCACAAGTCTCGCCTTGTGTCGAGTTACCTCTCCTTTAGGATTCACTTTCACCTTGTAAATCCATTTCACATCAATTGCCTTCTTGCCTTGAGTCCTCAAGCTTCCTTCTCAATTGATCTGATACATGTCTATGTGCTATAGATCTAAACACCTTCAAGTGTCTGAGGTAGGCTTGACACCAGACCAACATTCTTCTGGTGGGATTCCTTCAAGCTTCTTCGTCGGACATCTGTTTAATATGTATGTTGTTGTCGAAACCGCTTATCCCCATAATTCTTTAGATAGATGCTTTCCATTCAACATACTTCTCACCATATTCATGATGTTTCTATTCTTTCTTTCTAGAATTCCATTTTGTTGTGGAATGTAGGGTGGCACCACCTTATGCACAATCCCTTCTTTTTCACATAATGCATTGAACTCTTTCGACACATACTCTCCACCACCATTAGTCCTCAAAATTTTCAGCTTTCGACCACTTTTTCTTTCGACCATATATTTGAATCTGGAAAATACCTCGATCACATCACTTTTCTTCTTGATGAGGTAAGTCAATAGCTTTCGACTGTAATCATCTATGAACGTGACAAAGTATTTGTTTCCTGCAATCGAATCCACCTGGATTGGGTCACATACATCAGAGTATATGACTTCCAGAATTTCCTTCGACTTCCTTCCTGCATCCTTGCTGAAGCTATCCTTGTGTTGTTTCGACTCAATACACTCTTCACAGACTTCACTTGGAATGTCGATTTTAGGTAATCCTGAAGTCATATTTCTTCTCTTTAGCTCTCTGATGTCATTGAAGTTGATATGTCCTAGTCAAAAATGCAATAACCATTCATCTCTGCTGGCCGCAGTCGCTAGGCACTTGTGCTCCATCACATTGAGTTCAATCTTGAAGGTCCTATTCTGAGACATTGGAGCCTTCAAGATCAACCTACCACCTGCGTCGAGAACTCTCATCATCTTGTCTTTGACAACTACCTTGTAGTTCTTTTCGACAAGCTGTCCTATACTGAGCAAGTTACTTTTCATGCCTGGTATGTATAACACATTGGAAATTATTGATTTCTTGCCATCCTTCCTCAAGATCTGAACATCACCAATACCTTCAGCTGCTAGAGTGTTGTCATTTACAAACTTCACAGTGTTCTTCGACGAGGGCTTCATGTTGACAAACCAATCTTTCCTTCCATTCATGCGTGATGAGCATCCTGAGTCCAAGAACCACTGGTCCTGGAATCTCTCGTCGTCTCTGGTTGTGACCATCAGCAACATCTCTTCTTCTTCATGTTTCGCAAGCTTTGCATCAATTTCTTGATTCTTCTTCTTTTATGGACAATCACTAAAATAGTGACCATACTTCTGACAATTGAAACACTAAATGTGACTTTTGTCAGGCTTTCGACCACCACCTCTTCCTCTACCTGCAACACCACCTCTTTGGTTGCCTTGGTTCCAGGATTTTCTCTGATTCGACCAGTTTCCTTCATGCTGATTTTGACCAGTCGAATTGGTGTAGCCTCCTCTACCTTTGTTGCCATTCCATCTTCTTTTTCCTTTCCTTTCTTTTCTGATTGCACCTGCAAAGCCATATCACTCTTCGAATTTCCTGCAACTCTTTCAGCCATCCTTTATTCATGAGACTCAAGCGTCCCTTGAAGCTTTTCCTTCGTCATTACTGACAAGTCTTTCGACTCTTCTATGGCTACTACCACGTGATCGAATTTTGGAGCCAATGACCTCAAGATCTTTGACACAACTGATCTTGATGTCAACACTTCTCCACATACCTTGATTTGATTCACCAGCTTTGTAACTCTGGTGAAGAAATCTGTTATACTTTCATTGTCTTCCATCTGAAGCAATTCATAAGTCCTTTTGTGAGTTTGTAACCTCACCTCTTTCACCTTCTTTGCGCCTCCAAACGATTTTTCAAGAATCTCCCAAGCTTCTTTTACTGATTCTACATCACAAACCTTTTCAAAGTTATCTGGATCAACACATTGATGGGTTATAAAGAGAGTTTTATAATCATTATTTTTCAATTCTTTATATGTTGTTTTCTTCTGATCTGTCGCAGTTTCTTTAAGCGATGATAATCCCTCCTTCACAAGATCCCAAAGATCTTGGTAACAGAAAACCACTTTAATCTGCTTGCACAAATTCTCATAATTATCTTTCTTGAGAATTGAAAGATTTGCTAGAAAGTGACCGTTCGGGTGATTCATCGCCATCACAGTTGTTCTTCTCTGGAATCAAAACCGGAGCTCTAGATACCAGATGTTGGAATTCAACCACGATCTATGGTGAATTCTTCTCAATCTTGATCTCAAGATTGTTATGTAATGACAATGAACAAAAACAAGAACACATTTAAAGAAGATGAGTATGAATTGCAGAGTAACTCTCTGCCCACAACTGTTGAATTTTATTATCACTTTGCAACTGCAAAACCGTGATTATCAAACTTGATGATTACAATGATAAGAGTTCCTCCCTATTTATAGATTTAGGTTAACTTGTATTTCAAGCTAAAATCTAAACTATAGAAGCCCAAAAATATCTAATTTAATCTTTCAAAATCAAATTTGATCTTTCTAAATCAAATATAATCTTTCTAAAACAATAAATTACATATTTAACATTTTTTCAGTTAAAATAGAAAATCTAATTTTTATTTTCCTTAGCAAATAAAAAAAGCATTTAAAACAAATCAGAATTTTAATACCTCACAATGTTTTGCTCAATTTGAAAACTAATATCTTCTAGAATGAATTATAAACAGCTAATATTTAAGAATTTAAGTACTATAATTTATTAATCAAATATACCTTAACATTTTACATATATTTTTGTTTATATTTCACTCTAATGTTAATAAATAATGTTAATTCCTATAACGAAATATGAGCTTCTAGAAGACCAAAAAATTCAGATTTTACGTATCTCTGTTATGGAAACTTAATGATTATAGAAAGAGTTAACATAAGTAAATACTAGTAAAATATAATAATAGTCTTAATGAAAATGATTATCATAGCAACAAATTTAATTCCGTTCTTTTCTTTAGAAAAAAAAAAAGAAAAGAAAAGAAAAACATACTAGCTTCTAGAAAAGTTAGAGTTTGAATCTATTAATGATGCTTCAATTTCAAAACTAATAACATTCCATTCAAACAAAATATAATCATTATTATTAAAATGTTAAGATTAGTCAACTCCACCACTAGGATACTTGGGAGTATGAGTTTCTAGAACAAAAATCACTTTTACATATTTTTATTATGGTAATTTAATGTTTTTTATAAGCAATATTTAATGTTAACTGTCTCAATATAATAATATCATTACATTACATCTCAACAGCATTACTATCAGAACAATTAAATAAATAAATTTAATACTACCTTAAATATTTATTATAAAAATATTTTATGAATTAATTGAACTTAATGAATCTAGTTTACATAAAAATAAAAAATATTAATTAGTATTCAACAAAATTAAAAAGGAATTTTTTCAATAATAATAACCAAGTCTTAAATGATCTATATATAGCTACGATTGTGTGAATAAGAAAAGCAACCTAAACAATCACAATATTTTCTTACTGTGATAGCAACTCAAGTCCAATTTCGATGGAATTTGAAACTTTGGTTCCATTGTTACTTTTTTCTGCAACTCTAATTTGGTTCATATTCTTAACCAAATCTAAATTATCAAAATCTCCAAAAACACCCTCCTCCACCACCACCACCATTCCCAAAGCTTACCCTATCGTTGGTTCCGCTTTTTCGTTTGCAGCCAACTTCCACCGGCGCGTGCAATGGACCTCCGACCTTCTCCAAACTATCCCTTCCTCAACCTTCGTATCCCATCAAGCCTTCGGTGACCGCATGGTCTTCACGGCAAACCCCGCGGTGGTGCAACACATTCTCAAAACCAACTTTCCTTGCTACAACAAAGGTCACAAACTTCATCAAACTCTTTTCGAATTCCTTGGCGAAGGAATCTTCAACACCGACGGTGAAACCTGGAGGATTCAACGACAAATCTCCAGCCATGAATTCAACACTAAATCTCTCCGCAAATTCGTTGAAACTGTCGTCGATGTTGAGCTTGCTGATCGCCTTCTCCCTATTCTCTCCGAAGCATACAACAACGGAACAACCCTCTCTGATTTTCAAGATATCCTACAACGTTTTGCATTTGATAACATATGCGTAATCGCATTTGGATATGATCCAGAGTATCTCCTCCCGTCTCTTCCCGAAACCCCGTTTGTAAAAGCCTTCGACGACAGCTCGAGAATCAGCAGCGAGAGGTTAAATGTGCTGACTCCATTGATATGGAAAGTGAAAAAAATCCTAAACATCGGATCGGAAAGACGGTTGAAAGAAGCAGTCGCTGAAGTAAGAGGACTCGCCACTAAAATCGTTAGAGATAAGACAAAAGAACTTAAAGAAAAAGCAACTTTGGAATCATTGGATATTTTATCTCGATTTTTAAGTTCAGGACATTCAGATGAATCTTTTGTTGTTGATATTGTAATAAGCTTCATTCTTGCTGGGAGAGATACAACTTCAGCTGCACTCACTTGGTTCTTTTGGTTACTCTCTAAGCATAGTCACGTTGAGAATGAGATTCTCAAAGAGATCACTGCAAAATCGGAAACAGTTAGTTATGATGAGGTGAAGGATATGGTTTATACTCATGCCGCGCTATGCGAGAGTATGAGGCTGTATCCTCCTGTTCCAGTGGATTCTAAAGAAGCAGCTTACGACGATGTTTTTCCAGATGGGACTGTAATAAAGAAAAGGTGGAGAGTGATGTATCATGTATATGCTATGGGAAGGTCTGAGAAAATATGGGGACCTGATTGGGCTGAGTTTCGACCAGAGAGGTGGTTGCGTCGGGATGTAGATGGGAAGTGGAGCTTTGTTGGGATGGATCCTTATGCTTATCCAGTTTTTCAGGCTGGGCCAAGGGTGTGTTTAGGGAAAGAAATGGCGTTCTTGCAAATGAAGAGGGTGGTTGCCGGAGTTCTGAGGGAGTTTAGGGTGGTTCCGGTGGTGGGTGAAGGGGTTGAACCGGAGTTTGGTGTGAACCTTACCTCGATAATGAAAGGTGGTTTCCCAATAAGGGTTGAGAAGCGTAGCCATGCAAGTGAATGAAAAGAATAGCCCTGTGATTGTAATAAAAAATAGGCTAAAATATAGTTATGGTCTCCTGGTTGTCAAAATTCACGGTTTTGGTCCCCCCATTTTCTTTTTAACAGTTTTGGTCCCCCACCTCAGTTTTGGCCCAAAAAAATGATGAACAGTACTTGGTCCGTACATGAACAGTACTTGGTCCGTACATGAACAGTACTTGGTCCGTACATGAACAGTACTTGATCCGTACATGAACAGTACATGTCCGTACATTAACAGTGAGGGGTGGGGGACCAAAACTGTTAAAAAACAAAATAGGAGGATCAAAACTGTGAATTTTGACAAACAGGAGGACCAAAACTGTATTTTAGGTTAAAAAATAATAAGGTGAAGTAGTACTGAGCCATTTTGAAATTTTAATATTTTTGCATAAATGTTCCTTTGTATGATTGTTACGGTTTTCTTTATTTTGATATAAAATGAACACTAGTAATTCATAATGAGTTTGGAGATTTTTTTTTTAATATAACACTTTTTTTCAAAATTTTTTTCAAAAAAACCATCATTTCAAGTTATTTACGAAAATGGCTGGGATTTGAATTCCTATATAAAGGTGGTGTCATATGGGATGACGCCTCAGTTTGAGGCCACATGCCAAATCATATGATGCCTCAGTTTGAAGCCACATGTCAAATCATATGGCGCCTCAGGCCAAGCCCTAAATTTTTTTTAAAACTCCCTGAGGAGTCGCCAATTGGGATGACGCCTCAGGTGATGTTGGTTTTTTTTTTTTAATTTTGGAAATTGAAAAAAAAACAATGTTTTTAAATTTTGTTTTGAATGTTTTGTTTAATTTGTGAAGAGGCATGCTAACGAACAGTAGAAGTAGAGTGTAGGTATGCAAAGTGTAAGCATGCAGAGTGTGGTCTTGTCAATAGTCTGGCCATGCAGAGTTGTGTGGTCTTGTCAAGGCTAGTGTAATCATGCAGAGTTGTGTGGTCATGTCATGGCTAGTGTAGGCAAACAGAGCAGCACATGGTTCTTTGGCAAGACTTTTCTGAAGCAATTAGACTACAATGACATGTTACGTGTTTCATCTTTTCTGCCTATTAATACACATCAAATATATATCTTATCATCACATACTTGCAAACCATTTCTATTATGTAAACCATTTCTTCCTAACACAATTCAGTTATGGCTCAAAGACCACAATACTTGATAACTGCACATATCAATGGTGAGATATTTGATTGTCCAATGAGTGGTTTCAATTTTAGGGATACAGAAGTGACTAGGTTTTTAATTGATAGAAGAACAAATTTCTTTCATTTGAAAGCCCGATTAGAGAAGAAATTGCAGTGTGGTCCACTTGGGCAAATTGTATACAAAAACCCTATCTTTTTTGAGGGGCATGAGCTATGCAAAATTTTCCAGATGAAGATACGGGACGATGATGATATGCGTAATATGTTTCTCAGCCATGAGCATTCTGGGTTCAATGACGTTGAGTTATATATTACGTTACAACATCAACCATTGTCTCAACAACTTGAGGTTTTACAGGTTTTTAACGATTCCGACAACGAACAAGCTGAGTTGGACGTCGTTGACGAGGAAGATGAAGAAGTGGAGGACATTGTTGACGAAATGATAAACAACGACGAGGCAGACGAATTGCTAGACATTAATGTTTATTGCCCACCTCAACACATGACAACACTAAGCTTAGGCGAGGATGAACCATCAACGGATATTTTTTACGACCCATACAGACAAACGGGGGGAGTACTAAAAGTTGGAGACAATTTTCGTATAAAAAAAGATTGTGTCCGAGCAATAAAACAATACCACATGAACTTATCTGCAGATTATAGAGTCGATCGAACAAATTCGACTCTATACAAGATCTACTTCCGCAACGAGGTCTACCCCTTTAGACTAACGGCATCTTTCCGGAAGCGAAGCGATTCTTGGAAGATAGGGTCAATGGGTCCAGAGTACACTTGCATACTCACCAATCCAAGTCAGGATCATCGCAAGCTCGGCTCTCAGATGATCTGCAACGAAATTCTATCAGTCGTGAGCGAGAACCCTTTTGTGAAAGTTAGTACAATAATAGCTCATATGGTGCAAAGACACAACTACACTCCCTCGTACAGGAAGGCGTGGATTGCTAGGACGAAGGCGGTTGAACGAATTTTCGAAATTGGGAGGACTCTTACAAAGAACTCCCAAGATACCTCGTGGCCCTAAAACACTATGCTCCAGGGACTGTTGTCATGTTGGAGACGTTACCGGCATATACGCCTGACGGGAATTGTGTAAGTGGAAATGGCATTTTCCACAGACTCTTCTGGGCGTTTGAACCATGTATCAAAGGATTTACGTTTTGTAAACCCATAATTCAAATTGATGGAACATGGTTGTACGGCAAATATAAGGGTACGCTACTGATGGTCGTGGCACAGGATGGCAACAACAACATTTTCCCTATCGCCTCGCTATAGTTGAAGGGGAGACTGCTGGAGGTTGGAGTTTTTCTTAAAAAATCTCCGATAATACGTTGCTCCCCAACCTGACTTATGTTTGATCTCCGATAGGCATCCCTTAATCGATAGTGCTTACAACAATCCTGATAACGGTTGGCAGGATCCCCCCTCAAGCCATGTGTATTGCATTAGACACATCAGGAAAAATGTCATACGGGCGTTCAAAGACAAGGGGCTAAAGAAGATGGTTACTAATGCGGGCTATGCACTAACAGAGCCTACCTTCAGATGCTACCGGGACGAGATCAGACAAACAAACCCAGATGCATTGAGTTGGATTGATAACATTCCACGGGAGAAGTGGACAAGGGCGTATGACAATGGGCAACGATGAGGCCATATGACAACAAACCTTGTTGAGTCTATGAACTTTGTATTCAAAGGCATCCGAAACCTTCCGATAACCGCTCTTGTGAGGTCAACTTATTTTAGGCTCGCTGTTGATAACACGAAAATATATCGTATTTTTACCTTGATTTATGTTAAAATCTTATCCCATTTCCGTCTAATTTCCGATTATTCCGAGGATATTCAAGTGTTTTCGCAGCAGAATAAGGAAAGAACAGAGAAAAATAGCAGAAAAAGCAGAGAAATCAGATTTTGTATGTGTGACGATTGTCACACATAGTGCCACGACCGTCATGAAAACCAAAGCCATCACGACCGTCACACATTGTGCCACGACCGCCATGAAGACCAAAGCCATCACGACCGTTACGCAGCCCCCACGATCGTCATAGGTTCAAAAACAGAAACGTGACCTTGGAGACAGACGTGGTCACGAAGAGAGAAGTTTACAGTTTCACACGTTCGACATTTTCTCCTATATTCCCTCAGACTCAACTCAGTAGCAGTTCCAACTAGTGCCCCTATATTCTCTCATACTGGAGGTCTATATATAGTGCATTTTGGAAAGGACGTAACACACAGCTTTTTCCCGAGAATTCCATATTTTTGCATTTTGTTTCCAGAATTTTTACATTCCCGTTTTTGCTTTCCTTTACCCTTATTTTGTCCATTCATTATCGAACAGTGATATTTTCTCACATCGAGGGGCTGTCACACCTTAGTTTAGTTTTAAGTTTGCCTTTATTATTCATTCGTTTCGTAAATTCAAGAAAAAGCCTGCCGACTTGTGGAGGAATTGCTAGAACCACATTCACCAGGTTTTTATCGTAATTCAATAATAGTATTATTTGTTTTTTTACCATGTTTGTGTTAATGTTTAATTGTTCATGCGTATTTATGTTTGCTTTAATTAGTATGTCGAGCTAAACTCATTTTATCGGTATGTAATTGAGTAACCGAAATGGATTCAATAATTCTAAGCTAAAATCATAAATCCACTTATTTTCTGGCTTCGATTTCTTAATTTAAAATCAACTTTTATTACGAGAGTAAAAAGGTAGCAAAGGTTAAGGTCAAGACCATGAGAGTGTGAGATTTTACCCGGATAGCTGAAATCGGGCATTGGTTTTAAAAACAGCGAGAGCGCTTTAAAGTTAATTAGGACTTATTAGTTTTCAAAAATTATTTTTAAACTCAAATGGGCTAGCGAGAGCAGACATTATGATTTAAAGGTATAGTCCGAAGCAATAACAACGAGAGTGTGAGGTGAGGGCTTTTAAACTGGTATTTTCTACAGAATTATATTGTGACTAATTTTTATATGCTTATGTTTCATTGAATCCACGATGGTATACTAAATTATGTACCGATATCCTAATCTTAACTAGTTTATTTCTAATATTTAGATTCCCTTTAGTTTCCCTTTTGAACTTAAAACCAAAACATCTTCGCCTTAGCTAAACACAATAACAAAATCGTAGCACTAGGTTGATTATCAGGTCTCTGTGGGATCGATATCTTTATTACTACGCGATAGGCTGTGCACTTGCAGTTAGTAACCGTTAGACTCAGAAAGTCGCGATCAAGTTTTTGGCGCCGTTGCCGGGGACCTTGATTTAGTCAATAGTGCGATTCTTTGTTGCGCAGTATAGACTAAGGCAACGAATTTTATTTTCCTTTTTCTCGATTGTATGCCAAGTACTCGCTCACAAAGCGAAGACTTGCAACCACCAATCGCCGAATTAGAGTGTTTCTTACATTTAAGACGCAATACTAGAGTATCAACGCAAGTACAATATTCCCGATCTCCTTGCTCATACTCCTGAACCAGTCAAAGAAAAAAACATGGGTGAAAGACCACAAAACCATCCTCTTAAGTTCTATGCTACCCCGTCTGAGCAAGAACCACATAACAGCATTGCTGCCCCTGCTATCAACCGAAACGATTTCGAGTTGAAACCTTCATTGTTGTCAGCCGTACAACAATATCAATTCTCTGAAAATCCTACAGAAGATCCTAACGAACATTTGACCAAGTTTGTGCAGTACGCAGACACAGTGAAGGCAAATGGTGTAACTGCAGACGCGATAAGACTACGTCTTTTTCCTTTCTCATTAAGAGACAGAGCTTGGGCTTGGTTGCAATCCTTGCCATCAAACTCCATTACTACGTGGGATGAGTTGAAAAAGGTATTCTTAGCACGATATTTCCCCCCAAGCAAAACAGCTATGCTGAGAGCCCAAATTAATAGTTTTCGACAGAAGGACAACGAATCTCTTTACGATGCATGGGAAAGATACAAAGACATGATGAGAATGTGTCCGCATCACGGTCTTGAAGATTGGTTAGTCATCCACACATTTTACAATGGTCTCTTGTACAATACCAGATTTGAAATTATGGTATATCAGACTATAGATGTCCTATAGAATGTCTGGACATCTGATCTGAACAAAACAACATGGAAACAAATAAAACCAGTACAAAAAAAACATAAGAACACATTAGAATTGTTAACCCAGTTCGGTCTAACACACCTACTCTGGGGGCTACCAAGCCAGGGATGAAGTCCACTATCAACAGTGTCAATTCAAAGCTAAACTTCCCGTTTACAGCTTATCACTTAATCACTACCCAATGACCCTTCTACCTAGATCCTCTCTAGATATGAGAAACCCTTCTCACTCCCAATCATCGCAATGATGTCTAGCAGTCAACACTCCGCCACTGCATCAATGAATCTTTACCTATACAACAATTCAACAAGGAAAACACACTTCCAAGACACCACTTAGAGTTACTTAAAAGCTTCCTCCAAGAACAATACTCCTCTTACTTAACAGCTTCGAGGATCACACTAACAAACTGTCTAACTCACATGTTGAGTGGTACAGGAACCAACCCTAATAATAGAACTTTTACATCTTTGGTTGAGTTACAATTCTAGGTTACAATGCATTTATATATAACCTATTCCCAACTGGATTTGGGCCTTCAAAAACGTATCAAATAAGCTGCTACAAATCAGCAGAAACTTATGCTACATAATAGGTCTTCAATCTTTAACTTCCTAAAATATCTCCATATTTAGAAAGTGTATATTCTTCAATATTCTTCTCAATTTCAAATTTGAATCTTCAGACCTTTTAATTCAGCGCCACATAGAATTTGCATATTCTTCCCTGAATATTCTGCATCTGTTAAGACATAACAAAATCTTTAATTCACTTCAGTTCTGGTGCGATGTCGAATGGACCTTCAAGGGACATCTCAATACGACATGTTGTTCCAGATGTTGAAACCACTTCAACTCAACATGTTCCATTGCACAATAGGACTTCTTGCTCAACCTGTTCTTCTTTAGCAAGATAAAATATCCTATCTAACATATTGCTGCTATTATTTGTTTTACAAAATTGATGCCAACCCTAAAAATTAAAGAACTAACATTCTCCCCCTTTGGTAAATTTTGGCTAAAACAAATATATAAACATTAACACTCAGATTACAGCAGCAATTACACCCCTATACTACTGTCAGTAGTCATCAGCAACTACTGAACCTAACAGTAACCATCAGTGGCTACTGTGTACGACAACCATGGAGAATCATCTTCTTGTGAAATCTTGAATGATGTTAGGACATCATGTTTGACAGCTCTTCCCAGCATACTCTATGAGCTCCATAACATCACCTCCGAGCACCACAACACATCAACTTCAGGCAGCACATTAGGACCTAAGAAGTAGAAAGTCCTGAAGTCATTTGGTGTACATGAGGAAGAAGATATCTGACACTCCCCCTCAATACAACACATTTCTTTTTCCTTCTAGGACAGACCCAGAACAAATGTAGAAGACTCCTCCAGAAAAGAAACGCCTGTCTTGACATAAAAGACCAATGGTGGCATAAGAGATTTCTGCACACCTTATTTGATCAGACGCCCCTAGTCGACCTGTGGCATAAGATGAAACTTAAGAAGTGCCAATCTACCAACCCAGGTAACTCAGAACACAAGTCACAACTGTGTTCATATCTCAGGACACAAGTCACAAATACTCAACACCAACTTAAGGATAGGACACCCTCTTCGACATCTCTGAAACACATCTGAAACTGCAGACTCCAGACATAGCATCTGCGCAAACCATTTAGAAAACCCTTTCTCCCCCTTTTTAGCCAAAAATTGGCAAAGAAAGCCCTCACAGAACCAGACCCAAGTAGTGCTCACCCAAAAACGAACAAACGCCATAAGACTTATGAAACAAGAACACTCACTGGCTGAAGGAGAAAAGAATAACCCCTATAAATAGCTGACCAGTTACTTTGGAATTAACGAGCTTTGAATATGTCAAAGTTCTTGGTCAAAGAAACGCTATTTTAGGTACTAAAAACTCCATCCAAATTCAATGTTTACTGTCCAAAACAGTTTTGACCGCCTTTATTGCTTCTCAACTGATTCTTACCATAAATTGAGCCAATAACGTTCCATGCATAGGCAAAGACACGTGTTTCACCTTATCCTTACACCACCGTCCAGAGTAATTCCTTATTTGGCTCAAGAAAAACATGTCCTGTACCATGTTCTGACATCTTATCAGACAATGTCTGCTTGCTCACAACATTATCAACCCAAGACTCCACAGAAAATTATACATTCCAAAACACAAGCACAGTTTCTTTTCTGTTAGATTCTGAGACGACTTCTATCGATCAGTGCAACTCACATTCCCTTCTAGATTCCTTCAGAACAGCAGAGAAAAATAAATTCTCCCAGATACAACAATTCTGCTCTTCAGACTCATCCTGCATAAGCACTAGCTTCACGCAGCTAGGATAGGACACCAGCCTTAGGAACACCCAACCACACTTATTAGTACACGTCCCCTCATGTTGCGCGCAAGCTTCACAAAAATCTGCACCCTTGCAGTAATAGACCATAGAAAACAGCCTTAACTCCCCCTGACATGAACAACCAATGCTCCTTATGAAGATGAACACTTGACACCAGATGATAGCGCAATGATATTGCCACATTCTCAACATTAAGAACTGTCACTTCTTGTATTTGTTGAGCATAATCTCACCATGTTTATTTCAGATACATGGTCTGCCAAGTCCAATATAAAAGCCCACTTGATTTGGAATTTCTCACATATTCCATAACAACTATCTTTAGATTACTTGTAACACAAGATAAGGACTGCCACCACCTTTTACTTGTATTAGAAGAAACCTCCTTATCTTCAGCCATTCTGATCAGATCACACCACTGACAACAACCTTCTGTCCTTACATTCACAAGCATCTAATGAAGTCTTCATCATGAAGGTAGTCATGTATTGCCAGAACAAACTACTTAATATCAAGATCAAAATCTTCCCATTCTAATCCACATTATGTCAGAACTGCCACTTCAGACAATAATGCTGCTTCTTCCAACTCCACAAGCACAGTCCCAGACCTTCATCCAGGATACACAACAAACAATGATGTTGTAACATTATGTAGGACATCAACATTAGATAAAAGATCACACCTTTTTCATTTTATTTAGGTAATCACAACCACTTGATCACAACAGAGAGAAATAAACTCTCACACAATTCAGAAGTCTGAATTGCATCCACACATCAGATAACTACCAAGCTCCCAACAAGGTCTTTACCATCAGTCACATACACATCTCCATCAGACTCATACCTAGCTCCCGTCAAAGTATTTACCCTTATGCATAACATTAATAATAGACAAATACTAAGTCTCCCGTCAAAGTATCTACTATTAATCAGAATAAGAATACCTTCTCACACAAGGTATGACAATTTGTTTGACATCTTCTTATGCACACGTCTGACAACATCTGATTCTTCTTGATGACAAATTGTCATGACATTTATTCACAGTTACTTTAACTTGGATCAGTGGCTTGATCTTGGACTTCTTTCTGCGCAGAACAACCTTGGCTGAACAAGCAACAACCACCTGAATTGATGTTCCAACATCAATATCAGTTACACATCTTCACAGAGCTTTTCTGAAGATGTCATCTATAGTAAAGCTTTAGCAGGGGAACACACGAGGATCAACCATCAGTAGTTGATCAAGCTTCCAGGTCATATCACAAACACATTCAGCAGCAGGAACATCTCAAGAGTCTTCTCCTTAAATCACACCATCTTGTCTGACTTTGAGATGTTGGGTGTCATCAACATTCCACAGCCAAACTCATCCCAGACAATTTGGATGATAATCCAAGCACATAGTCACCAACCAACCCCACCGGTTGATTCAACTCCACAGTGCTTAACCCTTGAAAGTTATCCACTACACCAGAACAAGAGTTCCATGCTCTCATAGACTTGATAAATGTTATCAAGTTTGAGTAAACAACCTCCATCCTGAATCAGAAAAACATCATCCAGACAGCTTGAGAAAATAAATTCTTAATACAATGATGTCAAGACATGTCTTCAAGGTCTTCCAAAACATCAGGTACTCTCCCTCAGAATCTGCCAAGAGCACTTCAGAGAATCATACATTCTACCCTTTAATGGCAGCACAGACTGTGATTAGATCATATCAATCCTTAAGCACACACAGTCGATACTTATCTAGCTTCACAAGATCATTCAGACAATGCTTCCAAATAACAGAGAAAAATCATGATTTTTTTATCTTTGACCTTCATGTCCAAGAAGTCTGCTAGAGATAATACTTCTTGAATCTCAGGTTCTCCACTCCTGCAGCAAGGACCAGAAATAAACTGACCTCAGGAGTAAATAACATGTTGATCACACCTTGACTAACTCACACACCTAAGATAAGTTCCAGCGCCAGAAACTTCTTAGACAAACCACCCAGATGCCTCCTCTTCCAGATCAGGAGTAGGCTCTAAACCCATGTGATCAAACCACATTAGTTTAGCACCCAGAGCATCTGCTATGCCATTCCTTTAGATAACAGAATTCTGCACAATTCTGACGTGATGTTCTAACACAAGATAGGACATCATTCCAAGGAACACATCAAGAGATCAAAGACTGGAGATTAGCCTTTTTAGGAAAAGAAGCAAGAGTAAATTGCTTCTCAAATATCTTCCTTACACCATCACTTATCAGTGCCTTTATGAGTGGACTTGAACAATAATCTTCAAGTATCGTTGACAGAGTAAGTTGAAGCAGTCTTGCATAAATCCCATCACTATAGGATATACATCCAGAGAAGAACAACCTTCTCAGTTACAACCTCATGAGTTCTCAGATAGATTCACAACGGATCAAAATACAAACTCCCCAAAACCTTCAGGTGTCACATATCAGCCCTAGCATCATAATCCAGGTGACACCACAATACCACAGGTTTAAAAATAAATCAAACCTAACATAACCACAGCACAACATCTTTTCAACCAAAACTCCAAGCCTTCAGCACATGCCACTTCCTGTCACGAACGGTCCATCCTCCACTTCTAGGGACCATTCTCACAACTATATGAACTTCTCCAAGTCCAAACAAATTTTTAGTAGAAAGATTCTACCTTGACCATGAACCAGAAAGTATCTTCCCTCGGATCTCATCCAGATACAGAACAGAATGACCTACTCTGATACTGTCGCTCCCAGGATTTTCATCCAAGTACAAACGCGAAAGTGGCACCGAAACAGAGTCGCCAGCAATGTGTATTTATCCCAAGAGAGGGAAAGGAAACACCGCATAAACCTGAAGAGAAAGGATAGAGCATGGTCTTGCGACTAAGAGAAATGGGTTCGGGAGTCAGTTACGCGAGAGGAAGGTATTAGCACCCCCTCACGTCCATCGTACCCGATGGGATCCATGCTTGCTTGTCTCGATCAAAGGGTGTCGTCGTCTGGAGCTCCGCTGCTACTGGAAAGGAAAAGGAACAGGAAAAAAGGAAAAAAGAAAAGAGAGAGAAAAAGAAACAAATGTAGGAAAAATAAAAGAAGTGCTCGAATGGGCCTTACCCGACTGCCTACGTATCTCATCGGGAACATGAGAATCAGAGCGACGTAGTTCCCCTAACTAGGGAAAAGTTGTTTATGTTTTTTTAGGGAACGGCTAACGTTCTAGCTCAGGTGTTGCAGGCTCGCTGGTCCGAGTGCGTTACCATCTTGCAGGAGAACGAGTAGGAGCACGTTCGTACGCTGAGAGTGAGTGAGATGAGAAGAGAATTCCTGAAGGAAAGACGTTATTGTTTGTTTGAAGTTTTTTAGAAAGAAATGTTTTGATTGTTTTGTGTTTTGTAACGCGCATTGTATTTAAGTCCCTCATGTAAGATCGAATGCCTCGCATAACGACCCGAGATGGGACGCACGCTAAACATTCCAAGAAAATGGGAGAAGATCCCTCACTATCTTGTTCTTGCATGAAAGGCCTAAATACAATGTTTGTTTTCCTTTATTAATTATTTTTTACTTTTTGCTTGAAGATGAGAAGAGAGAAAACGCAAAGGAAACTCTAAAGGGAGACTAAAGGGTCCTAATGTTATCATGCATGGATGTCTTATGGTTAGTGAGGTTTAAGAGAAAAGATTACCTAAAACCTAATGCTAATCCTACTCCAAGCTTAACCAAAAATTAAGTTGGACTAGGTAGCTCTAAAGGGAAAGAATCCAAGACTTGAACAAGTCTTGAGATCCAAGGGATGAGAAAGAGTGAAAGAAGAAAGGAGCAACTCAAATGCTAAAGCAAACACAAGTATGAAAGCTTAAAAGAGGAAGGAGAAGTTAGTTGTTAGTGTGCTCGCCAAGGATAGGGATCCTTGTGCCTACGTATCCTCAATCTATCTAGAGAGAGGAAGTCAGAGCGTCCGTAGTTCGTGGCACTACGGAAGAAAGGAACAGTCTCAATCGCAAGGGTGCGAGAGAAAAGAGAGGAGTCTAACTAGTCTCAATCGCACGAGTGCGAGAGAAAAGGGGAAGCTCTGTCCTACAAGTTATCATGCAAAATGGCCCTAAAGTCAAGGATAAGAAGGGAATCTATCTAATGTTATCATGCTTGGATTGAGAGCCTAATGTCTATCCTACTCCGAGCTTAATCAGAAATTAAGTCAGACTAGGAGCCTTAAGGGAGCATGTGAATACAAAGATAATCAACAAGTAAACACCAGACAGCTCAATCACAAAGAGAGAATCCAATAAAAGACAGTCAAGTATTTAATCAGGAATTAATTAAGAATCAGGATCAACAATTAAACGAGAATGTCCAAGTTAAAAATAAAGTGAAAATTAAAAACAAGATTAAAAGTTAGTCAACAATTAACCTAAAATTAATATCTAAACCTAGTGTTAATTCAAATTAATTCCTAATTAAAAATTATCCTAAATTAATTTAAAATTAAACTTCTAGTTCAAAATCAAGATTAAATTCTAATTTACTAAAATTAAAATCTAAACTAAAATTAAATCTAAATAATATCTCTAATTAAGGTTTAAATCTAAAATTATTATCCAATTATCCTAAATTAAACAACTAAAACCAATAATCAAAAACAAGTAATAAAGCAATTAATAAAAATAAAAAAACAAACAAAGGGGTGCAGCAGAAAAAAAAGGGTTGAAAAGAGAATCCAGGCGCATGGGCCAACCGGCATTAGGCCCAAGATTGTTGTCGACCAACCGGGGGCGTAGACAATGCTCAGGGGGTGCGAGTGAACAAGTCGTGTGTGTGGAGAGAAAAAAAACTGGGCAAATGGGCCTAAGAGCCCCAACCCGGTTCAGTCCAAAAATAAAGAAGAAAACCCTAATCAAAGCTCAGCTTACCTAAATCCAAATTCCTCTCCCCCTGTTACGCACCTTCTTCTTCAACTCTCCAATTTCTCCTTCACCATCAACACCGCACTTTTCCCTTCCTTATTCTTCTCCAAAACAACGCCGGAAAAAAAAAACCTCTATCTCCCTGCAACGATCCAACACAACACCGTCCACCTCCGTTTCGATCCTCCCTCCTAATCCGGTATCGATACAACCAAAAAACCGGCCACGCAACGAGATCGACCAACACCAAAACCAAACACAAAACTCACACAAAATTCAGACGGACAGTACATTTAAAATGCATAAAGGTTCAACAAGAGAGTTTAACACAAACAAGAATGCACGAGACTCAACAAAGAGCACAAAAGCAAGCAGCTACAAGGTCGGAGTGTCAAGAACCTTACCTAACGGAGTTCCTCCGTTGGGTCTTAAGAGGTAAGTGTGAGAGAAAACTCTTTTGAGAAATATTTGAGTCAGGCTTTCTTCTTCTCCCTCTTTTGCGAATCGTGAAATGTTGTTGTGGTTGATTTTTGTCAAATGTTTTAGCTCTTTCCGCTCAAAATTTCGATGTGAAATTATGAGAAGAATAATGTTCTTTCCATGAGCTTTTTGTGATTAGGGTTTGGAATGGTTATCGCCGCCAAGTAGCTTCTGATTAGGTTTTTTTTCTCCCTTTGCAAAATGAACAGTAGTGCAATATATAAGGTTCTCAGATACGTGTGAAGGGTTGTGAGTGTGTGAATTCTGTTAGAGAAAATGAGGTGAGCTGGAATGTGAGAATCAAACCGTTGCGAGGTTGTACGAACATTCTCCTTGCTGAGATATTGATTTTGTCTCTTCTGTCAATTTTCATTTGTGTGGTCCCAACCAAATTAAGTTGCGTACTGATATTCTCGTACGGTTTGTTATTGTTTTGTGCAGGTCTTTGAGCCATTGAGACACCAGAGAGAAATCCTTGGGACATATACAAGGCTTGAGCATTAGTATGTGGCTTGAGTTGTGTGCGGAAAGGCGTATGGCATGCTGTGTAGAATCATGTTGATAGCTCGCTGCAGGTCTGTAAGGTTGGTACGCGTTTTTGCTGCACGAAATCAAGTTACGTGATGTGTTGGGTGCAGGCTGGTGTATATGACAAGCTGGAAAGTTGTTTTGTTGCTAAGCAGGTTCGAATTGTGTGGTGTGATAACAAGCCAACTCCATGGACAAGTGATTTAATTGGTGAACGCCCCTGTAAAATTCTCACCATCAAGGAGTTTAAGGGTGCATTTGACGGAATTGAGTTGTATTCATCTTGATTTTTCTGCAACGTTTCCGCGGCTTGTGCCGGCACAATTTTTAACTCCAGATTTGTTTTGAAACACCTTTGAATTTTGTACATCCATTAATTCTCTTCTTCTTTCTTATTCTCATGGCAAGTTATGTCATATTGTTGAGTTGTGGCAGGTTTCATCTTTGTTGCTAATGGTGTGGTGGGGAATAAACATAGTGCCCGGTTGCATAATGTTAAGCAGCAGCAGCCTAAGTATAGAGGTCGCCTTTGCGAGCCTTCACATGAAGAGCCAAACTCTACCTCCAAGGCAGTGGGAAATTGTGGTTTGGATATTGCTCATCTTGATAATGTATCAACAGCCTAGGTCACATGTTCCCCTTGGAAAATTCTTTTCCTACTTCTTCAGTAACACCGACAAAGGCCATGGGGCATTGCAATAAATTATTACTTTAAGGTGAAGAAGATACGTCAAACTTGGTCAGCGGTTGACCAAAATTCAAAGTTATACTTTTGTAATTTTCTTTTTCTTTTTGTAACCTTGCATTAGGATCAATTTGACTTTGTAATGACATATGCAATGTAACTTGAACTTGATTTTTTAAATGAAATGTATATGACTATTTTCCTTCCACTTAAATCTTGAATTTAAATCTTTTTTGAATGGAAATCTTCTTGAAAGATGTCTTTGGAAAACAACCAGGATCAAGTACCAAAGAGAGACCAATGTGACTAGGTCAACACAAAGTCAACTTTGCATGAATGCTTCCAATTTTCCATTTTCTTCAAAATGTATCTGATAATTGAATCCGCACTGAGGAAAATAAATTCACAGTTGAACCACTAATGGAATGATGAGCCATGATGATCCTGATGATTGGACTAAACTCCTCATGAATCGCTGCTTGATAACCCGATGAAGTCCATAACTCAACCTTGGAAACACACTGCCTGATAGGTTAACCACTGGCACAGATAATTTGAAATTGAAATAATCTCTTGATAGTTTGACCATGATTAGGTCAAACATCCATCTGATCCTGAATAAACGACACCTGACTTGAATTTAAACACCTTAACCTGGAACCAATGCTCTTGAGATGCTGAGAGGGATTCAAACCCTAATTCACAGCTTGCCCAATTAAAACCAAGATGAAACTCTAATCTCAGGATGCCTCTTGGGAAATCTTGGAGCGGATGAACATGATGCTTGTTGGATCTTCTGAATACGGAAAACTCTAACCAAAGGAAGATGCCTTGATCACATGCCTTAGGAACCCAATGTAAATGAACGATTATGAAGTTATGACCTAAAGATGCAAAATGAGAAAGAAACATAAGCCAGAAAAAGGTACGGCAAATTTTGGGGGTGCTACAGCTGCCCCTATTCAATCGACTTGAACCTGAAGGGATGATAGCAACGGCTTTCAGACGTTCAAGGTACAAGGTGATTGAATACAACAGGAATCGCAAAATTTGCTAACCGCAAGGAAAGAAGGCTCGACTGAAGGAAACACATCGTCAAAGGGGTTTGATGGAAAGAAGACTCAACTGAAGGAAACACATCGTCAAAGGGGTTTGACAGAAAGAAGGCTCGACTGAAGGAAACACATCATCAAAGGGGTTTGACGGAATGAAGGCTCGACTGAAGGAAACACATCGTCAAAGGGGTTTGACGGAAAGAAGATTCGACCAAAGGAAGCACATCGTCAAAGGGGGTTGACGGAAAGAAGACTTGACCGAAATGTCATCATCAAGGGGTTGATGGACAATGACTGGTCGAGGGTAAGATCGATGTATGATCTACGACCCAAAAGAAAGGTAAGCAGAGGGACTGATTATAATGTCTGTTGGGGATATGTCACCGTCTTAGTTGGAAGTTGATTCGGGCTTTCGCGCAAGGTACCAAATCTGGCTTATGCTTCGCATGCATATGTTTGAATTTTCTTTCTATGGCGTAATGCTCCATACAAAATGGAAATGCTACGCGTTTGAGGATGAAATGCAAATATGCTTACTATATGCAAAAGGACCCCTCCAGCAAAATAAATGCTGAAGAGAAGAGGCCAACTCCGCCGAGGATAACAATCTGAACCGCCTTCAGTGTCATAAACTGCTCAAGATCTCAACTAAACCTCCACTCTGCAGGAAAATATGAATAACAAACTTCTGTTGGAGGAAACATCCCAGGAATCTTGCTGAAGAAAAGTGCCAATGACACTCAACATTTGACTTGCTGGGGAACGCTAACCATCACCCAAAAATATGCTTGGGGATAATGGTTGATGCTATCAGCTCTGCTAGGGGACAAGATCAGACTTGGTCCTCTGCTGGAAACTTACCTTCTGGGGAGACAAAAACTTTACAGCAAACTGAGGAAGCACAAATCCAATACTCACAACACTCTTATCCTGTACGGTAATATGAACTCTCGCTGAATAAAACTCTGATGGGAAGAACAACACTGAAGGGATGTCTTTTTTAGCAATGTCTTTTGTACAACGCCAGACGACTACTGGCCTGCCACACTACGGGTGGACTTTCGCCAAACTACGGTTGACTTGCTGAGATGCCACACTACGGGGGACTTTTGCCAATCTACGGTTGGACTTTGACTTGCTTTGCCACCCTTGGATGGACCTTTTGCCAATCAACGGTTGGACTTTCCAATGATTTGCCACCCTGGGATGGACCTTTTGCCAATCTACTGTTGGACTTTAAAAATTTGCCACCCTTGGATGGACCTTTCGCCAACCTACGGTTGGACTTTCCAATGATTTGCCACCCTTGGATGAACCTTTCGCCAATCTACGGTTGGACTTTCCAATGATTTGCCACCCTTGGATGGACCTTTCGCCAATCTACGGTTGGACTTTCCAATGATTTGCCACCCTTGGATGGACCTTTCGCCAATCTACGGTTGGACTTGCTGAATTCCAATACTGGACTACTCTCTGCATCCGCGTCAAACATCTCTACTGACTCTGCTGAGGAACAATGATCAATGATTTGACTCGGAGACTCCTGAAAGGATAATATCTCTGCTGGAGAATGAATGAATAATCCGTCTGCTTCGAATTGTCAAGTTTGCCAAAAATAAATTGGACTTTGAAATATGAGAATTCTGCCAGGAATTACTTCATCTGCTTGGGGCTGGATTCTGGTCACAGCAACTCCGCTGGAGATGAGAATTTTCTGTCTTGGTGTTTTGCTAGAAAAGAAAAGTCATTAAAACTCTGCTTGAGGATCTATCAAACCTGAGATCCTTTGCGGGGAGAATCAACCTTATAACTCGGCTGGGGAGAGAATATAATAATACTCTGCTGAGGAAGAGATTTTATTGATCAATAAGCCTCTGTGGGGACAAAACAACTCAGCTGAGGAATACTGTTGACAAGATTCAATGCTGAACTCTGTGGGGAATACCATTATCAGAGATACGATCTTGCTGGGAATCAAGGCTACTCTGCCGGGGATAAGCGAATCCTGGTTAGAAGACGTTCTGCTGCCACATGCTGGGAGAGAGTCCTTAGATATGCTGGGGAAACCCAAAGCAACTCCACAGTAGTCTGCTGAGGAATAAGACTGTTGAGCCTCAGGATAAGTGCTACAATGCCCCATATTGGGCGAACTTTCTGTTCGACGACTCCGTTGGGGATGATGAGTTGATAACAAACTCTGCTGGGGAAAACCGCCTTAAAGCGTCTCGTGCTGGGGAATGCCGTTTTGAGAGGATTTTACAGAAGACCAAGCGTCCTCAAACTCTACTGGGGATGATAAATCTGGAACATCTCCTGCCGGGGAAATCAAAATGCCCCATGCCTGGGAAGATCAGCAACTTGCTTCCTGCTCCATGATACAGGACTTACCTGAAGAAATGTCATAAGAGGATTTTACAGGAGATTAAGCATCTTCAAACTCTTAGCGATTTCACTGGGGATTAACCATTCACTTCGGTGTCTGTGAAGCAACTCTACTGGGGAATTCGCAACCGTTGTCGACAAAAGGGTGACCAGTGAACCCTTCCCTAAACATGATTGCCCCAGTCTCCTGCGTGGGAATAAGTGATTACTCGTCTAGGAGAGAAATGGCCCATGCTCTTGAAAAGGCTTCAATCTTGCCTTTGAGCTTAGTACGAGGCTGCTACTTGCAAACAAAAGGATATGCACACACGCCCCAAGCTGGATATGACTTCTGCAACAGAGAAAATCTAACTCTGAACTACCACTTGTTGAGGAGAAAGGTTTTGATGCATCTCTAGCTGGGAATATTATTAATGAAGCCTGCTGGAGATGGGAGACCACAAATGCCTTGGGTTGGACTGCCCCCTTTGTTGTTTCAAACCTTCTGGCTGATTGACTGGATATGCGTGAACGATAGTTTTTCTTTCATTTTCCCCAGACCAACATGGTCCCTCAAAAGAAATTGCCTCAAGAGGATTTTACAGAAGACTTGACATCCAAAACGTCTCAATGTCCTCAAACTCTTGTAGAGATTCGTCAGATCTCGACGTAACTGCCCCAGACTGCACGGTCTACAGAGAAATTCGCCTCGAGAAGATTCAAAAACCATCTCATATAACCGTGAGATATTCTGCCTCAATACTCTGAACCCTGTATAGGCTGACCAGTCATCTGGACGGACTACCTTCTCATGCTCTTGGGATGGCCTGCCCCAGCCTTGAAATGATTGGTGCCCCTGTCTGGCTGATCTGTGAAGGAGTACCTTTAACTGACCGACTTTCGAGAGATTTGAATCTCGACCTGATTGCCCCAGATTGGCTGAATCTTGGAATGAATTGCCCATTTGATATGACTTGCCCCTGCTCGAAGGAGTACTCGGGCACTTTGCATCTTATCTGAATCAATCTTTTCATTGCAGAAACTTCCCTGATCAAGCGCTTACTCGCAAGTAAAACAATTCATTTTGAAAATGACAATTTTAATGCAATGCATATGACAGTTTTGAAATCCAAGTCTGTTCACTGGAAAAAAAGTGGTGACATATAGTGAATGAATCACTAATCAAAATGTCACTGATACCCACATGGATGGTAACAAGATCTTTTTAGGAGTCAGGTTCGACGCGATTTTTACCGGAGTATGCTTTCGAAACAACCCTGCTTCAATTAGGTCTTTTAAAGGTTGTAATGTGGCTTGGTTCACGGTTTGAGAAAGAAAGGTCATAAGGCTCAAAGTTTGTTTTAACCCACCCATTCTCCTTGATGTTCTCCAGTCCTACGTTCAGCTAACTCGACATAAGCGTTCACCTATCAAAAAGGTTAATGAATGGTAGGAGGATAGAAAGAACCCACACGGTTTTCGGAGTGACAGCCACCCCCTTTGCCTTTGGTGTCTGTAAACACACGACTTGTTCTTTATTTATTTATTCTTTTGCTTTTCCCTGATTTTACCTGGACTAACTCTTTTGAATTTTCCGATTTTGAAGTCCAGCAGGATGCCCTAACTTTTGCCTAAGTCACTTGTCTTCAAGTTTCGACTTAGCGGGCTTTCTTTCTTTTGATTCTTTTTCTCTTTTTTTTTTTGAACAAATTGTGTGACACTGGCTTGTCTGACTTGTTTGCAAGGGTTGTGGCTACCTCACTCTTCGGTTGGTGAGGGATAACCATAGATTTGATCCTCGAATTGAACGCTCAGTCAAATTAATTGACACCTACCCTGCCCCAGGTTAAGATTGAGCGTTTTTTCCATTTTCAGAAAGAAACTCCTACTTCTAGGCTCAAAGGGGTTGACAAGGGATTATCTTCCTTATGTCTCCGGTGTTTGGGAAGTTGAAACAATGCCTGTACATCATCAGCAGGGTATTGTTCAAAAGCATACAATTGGAAGTTCTGCGTCTTTGAATTTCATCATCCTCCCTCGAATCCTGCTTAAACAAGGGTTAGATATCAATAAAGAAAATATGAGTGAACACAGATGGATTTAATCAAAACATGCATATTCATTTCATTATCATTATCAACTGAAAACGGATGAGTTTTACACTTTAACAGAAAAGAAACTACAAATGCAAAGAAATGACATGATCTAAAAGAATTCTAGCTTCGGAGAACTGGGCTTTCCAAGCTTGATTTGCTAATGAGCTAGCCATCTTCAGAATTGCTCATCGAGGTCAGTCTGATAAAAACTTGCACCGCTGCTCTCGGTGTCTTCTTCCATAACCTGAACTGATGAACCCACATGACTGGATGAAGGAGAGTCGTGGATCTGAATACCCTGAGACGTGAATGAGAACATATTGGAGTCAAGAAGTGTCTGAACTTTGCTCCTAAGCACCTTACAGTCTTCAGTTGAATGCCCCTGTGCCCCAGCATGGTAATCACAGCAGGCGTTGACATCAAAACCTGGTGGGTACGGAAAAGGCACTGGCTTCAATTTCTTCGGCACTATCAATCCACCTCTGATCAAATCCGGCAACATCTGACTATACGACATTGGCAAATGAGTGAAATTCCTCTCTGGCTTCCTTGGCCTTTGTCGGGCGTGCTGACGCGGCTGACGGCAATATGACCGTTGACTCTGAGAAGGTCTTTGATTTGCAAAAGAATGTTGTCCCTGATATGAAGACCCATAAGACTGTTGACTCTGAACAGTTGATATGTCCGAACACTGAGAACGAGGTGGTGAAGATTCCTGAATGGAACTATTTTCTTCCTCGAATTCTTCCTGAGAACTGACAACTGATTCATTTTCATTAGCTTGGAAGTTCGAGACGCCTTGGAGCTTTCCACACTTAATCAGGCTCTCGATACGTTCTCCCACCATTACCAGGTCAGAAAATTTTGCTGCCCCATTGGCAACCATCATTTCCAAGTACGTCCCTTGCAAGGTATCCATGAACAAATCAACCAATTCTCTATCCGAAAGTGGCGGTTGAACACGAGCAGCTAACTCTTTCCATCTTTGAGCATACTCTCGGAATGATTCATTATCTGCCTGAGACAAGTCTTGCAAATGCATTCGGCTGGGAGCCATGTCGAGATTATAATCGTACTGCTTCACAAAGGCGTGAGCTAGATCTGTCCATGATCGGATGCTACCACTTTCCAACTGCATATACCAATTCAGTGATGCCCCACTCAGGCTGTCCTGGAAACAGTGAATCATGAGCTTATCGTTGTCAACGTGTGAAGTCATTCTTCTGCTGAACATCACCAAATGTAGCCTCGGACAGCTATCTCCTTTGTATTTTTCAAACTTCGGCATCTCAAATTTCGGAGGCATTACCAGGCCAGGCACCAAACACATGCTCAAAGCATTCAGATCAAGGGTATCACGCTTCATTAAGGCATCAAGCTTCTCTTCCAACACACGACATCTTTCATCATCAACAGATCGTGGATCCTTAGGGTTCACCTTCGAAACTACCCCTTTGCCATCTGACACAGAGAAGGCAAAACTCTGATAATCTGCAGCATCAAGAGATGATGAATGTCCGTCTCGGACAATAGTACGCTCGTGTATAGCTTGATCCTCAACAGGGATTCGAACAGGTTGTACTTGAGAAACATTCTTCACTGGAGGTGGAATGACATTCCCAATCACAGAAGTCCTCTGAACATTGGCTTCTCCCCTATTCATGGCTGTCATAGCTTCCACAAGTTGATCCAACTGACTCTTTATCAATTCAACATCGGCCCTAGTCACAAACTGATTCTGTTCCCCGGAATTCATGATGATCTCCCCAAAAGCTGATTCAAGTCTGGTGAGAAAGTCTAGAAATCAACTGCGGTTCAGACAAAGGATGGATGAGCACTCTGATCAGACCGGAGACAGATATGCAAAAAAGGTGCAAGATGCAAATGCAATGCAATATGAATGCAGCAGACATGGGATCAAAGCTTCCACATATTCTGAATAACTGCTGTGCTGCTGACTGAATAAGTTCACAGGTCTGTTCTGAAGAGAATACCAGAATACCAGAATACCGGATGATCAGAATACCAGAATACCCAGCTGATAAGTCCACAATGATAAGTGAACCAGAATACCCGGCTAATAAGTTTGCACTGATAAGAGAACCAAAATACCAGGTAGGATGAAAGTCAAGGTTACCTGCAAACCTGTAAACAACCCGCCCCTCTCACATGTGGGTACTAGGATGCTCAGTATCCCGGGCTCTCAGGTCAAGAAATGATGATACGTTCACCATTTCTAGTTTGGCATCATCATCAATCGAGGAGGCCTCAACTGATTCTCCAAAACAGAAGATCCCTAGCTTCAGAGGTTTGAGAAGCAATAGCACATTCAGCTCGAAGGATACAATGCTATCGCCAATCAAAGAGGTCGTCTGCTGATTCTCTTCAAAACAAAAAGGGGTCATCCTAACAGGTTATCCAGACTTAGCAGCTCTTCCAGATAGCTCTACCATCGTGGGAAATCCACAACGCAGAATTCTCTAGAGAGAACCACATCCAGATTGTGTTTCATATTCCCTCCTCGAACCGAGATGGAACGCGAGAGGACATGAAACACGCTAATCCTAAGTGCACTCAAGCCTGTGTATTGGGCCTATCTCTCAGAATACCCTCATCCCGCCAAACAGAAAACAGTACAGCAGCATAGCATAATATAACATATGAAATGAAAAAAATGCTAAAATACAATAAATGCAGTAATATAAAGCAAAAACAGTAAATAACTATACAGTAAAATAGTAAATACAGCAAAGTACAGTAAACACCCAATGAAAGAAAAACAGACAAGCGCTAGGATTGACTCGCTAAGGAAACCAGAGATTCTGGGTTCGCTCCCCAGCAGAGTCGCCAGCTGTCGCTCCCAGGATTTTCATCCAAGTACAAACGCGAAAGTGGCACCGAAACAGAGTCGCCAGCAATGTGTATTTATCCCAAGAGAGGGAAAGGAAACACCGCATAAACCTGAAGAGAAAGGATAGAGCATGGTCTTGCGACCAAGAGAAATGGGTTCGGGAGTCAGTTACGCGAGAGGAAGGTATTAGCACCCCCTCACGTCCATCGTACCCGATGGGATCCACGCTTGCTTGTCTCGATCAAAGGGTGTCGTCGTCTGGAGCTCCGCTGCTACTGGAAAGGAAAAGGAACAGGAAAAAAGGAAAAAAGAAAAGAGAGAGAAAAAGAAACAAATGTAGGGAAAATAAAAGAAGTGCTCGAATGGGCCTTACCCCACTGCCTACGTATCTCATCGGGAACATGAGAATCAGAGCGACGTAGTTCCCCTAACTAGGGAAAAGTTGTTTGTGTTTTTTTAGGGAACGACTAACGTTCTAGCTCAGGTGTTGCAGGCTCGCTGGTCCGAGTGCGTTACCATCTTGTAGGAGAACGAGTAGGAGCACGTTCGTACGCTGAGAGTGAGTGAGATGAGAAGAGAATTCCCGAAGGAAAGACGTTATTGTTTGTTTGAAGTTTTTTAGAAAGAAATGTTTTGATTGTTTTGTGTTTTGTAACGCGCATTGTATTTAAGTCCCTCATGTAAGATCGAATGCCTCGCATAACGACCCGAGATGGGACACACGCTAAACATTCCAAGAAAATGGGAGAAGATCCCTCACTATCTTGTTCTTGCATGAAAGGCCTAAATACAATGTTTGTTTTCCTTTATTAAGTATTTTTTACTTTTTGCTTGAAGATGAGAAGAGAGAAAACGCAAAGGAAACTCTATAGGGAGACTAAAGGGTCCTAATGTTATCATGCATGGATGTCTTATGGTTAGTGAGGTTTAAGAGAAAAGATTACCTAAAACCTAATGCTAATCCTACTCCAAGCTTAACCAAAAATTAAGTTGGACTAGGTAGCTCTAAAGGGAAAGAATCCAAGACTTGAACAAGTCTTGAGATCCAAGGGATGAGAAAGAGTGAAAGAAGAAAGGAGCAACTCAAATGCTAAAGCAAACACAAGTATGAAAGCTTAAAAGAGGAAGGAGAAGTTAGTTGTTAGTGTGCTCGCCAAGGATAGGGATCCTTGTGCCTACGTATCCTCAATCTATCTAGAGAGAGGAAGTCAGAGTGTCCGTAGTTCGTGGCACTACGGAAGAAAGGAACAGTCTCAATCGCAAGGGTGCGAGAGAAAAGAGAGGAGTCTAACTAGTCTTAATCGCACGAGTGTGAGAGAAAAGGGGAAGCTCTGTCCTACAAGTTATCATGCAAAATGGCCCTAAAGTCAAGGATAAGAAGGGAATCTATCTAATGTTATCATGCTTGGATTGAGAGCCTAATGTCTATCCTACTCCGAGCTTAATCAGAAATTAAGTCAGACTAGGAGCCTTAAGGGAGCATGTGAATACAGAGATAATCAACAAGTAAACACCAGACAGCTCAATCACAAAGAGAGAATCCAATAAAAGACAGTCAAGTATTTAATCAGGAATTAATTAAGAATCAGGATCAACAATTAAACGAGAATGTCCAAGTTAAAAATAAAGTGAAAATTAAAAACAAGATTAAAAGTTAGTCAACAATTAACCTAAAATTAATATCTAAACCTAGTCTTAATTCAAATTAATTCCTAATTAAAAATTATCCTAAATTAATTTAAAATTAAACTTCTAGTTCTAAATCAAGATTAAATTCTAATTTACTAAAATTAAAATCTAAACTAAAATTAAATCTAAATAATATCTCTAATTAAGGTTTAAATCTAAAATTATTATCCAATTATCCTAAATTAAACAACTAAAACCAATAATCAAAAACAAGTAATAAAGCAATTAATAAAAATAAAAAAACAAACAAAGGGGTGCAGCAGAAAAAAAAGGGTTGAAAAGAGAATCCAGGCGCATGGGCCAACCGACATTAGGCCCAAGATTGTTGTCGACCAACCGGGGGCGTAGACAATGCTCAGGGGGTGCGAGTGAACAAGTCGTGTGTGTGGAGAGAAAAAAAACTGGGCAAATGGGCCTAAGAGCCCCAACCCGGTTCAGTCCAAAAATAAAGAAGAAAACCCTAATCAAAGCTCAGCTTACCTAAATCCAAATTCCTCTCCCCCTGTTACGCACCTTCTTCTTCAACTCTCCAATTTCTCCTTCACCATCAACACCACACTTTTCCCTTCCTTATTCTTCTCCAAAACAACGCCGGAAAAAAAAACCTCTATCTCCCTGCAACGATCCAACACAACACCGTCCACCTCCGTTTCGATCCTCCCTCCTAATCCGGTATCGATACAACCAAAAAACCGGCCACGCAACGAGATCGCCCAACACCAAAACCAAACACAAAACTCACACAAAATTCAGACGGACAGTACATTTAAAATGCATAAAGGTTCAACAAGAGAGTTTAACACAAACAAGAATGCACGAGACTCAACAAAGAGCACAAAAGCAAGCAGCTACAAGGTCGGAGTGTCAAGAACCTTACCTAACGGAGTTCCTCCGTTGGGTCTTGAGAGGTAAGTGTGAGAGAAAACTCTTTTGAGAAATATTTGAGTCAGGCTTTCTTCTTCTCCCTCTTTTGCGAATCGTGAAATGTTGTTGTTGTTGATTTTTGTCAAATGTTTTAGCTCTTTCCGCTCAAAATTTCGATGTGAAATTATGAGAAGAATAATGTTCTTTCCATGAGCTTTTTGTGATTAGGGTTTGGAATGGTTATCGCCGCCAAGTAGCTTCTGATTAGGTTTTTTTTCTCCCTTTGCAAAATGAACAGTAGTGCAATATATAAGGTTCTCAGATACGTGTGAAGGGTTGTGAGTGTGTGAATTCTGTTAGAGAAAATGAGGTGAGCTGGAATGTGAGAATCAAACCGTTGTGAGGTTGTACGAACATTCTCCTTGCTGAGATATTGATTTTGTCTCTTCTGTCAATTTTCATTTGTGTGGTCCCAACCAAATTAAGTTGCGTACTGATATTCTCGTACGGTTTGTTATTGTTTTGTGCAGTTCTTTGAGCCATTGAGACACCAGAGAGAAATCCTTGGGACATATACAAGGCTTGAGCATTAGTATGTGGCTTGAGTTGTGTGCGGAAAGGCGTATGGCATGCTGTGTAGAATCATGTTGATAGCTCGCTACAGGTCTGTAAGGTTGGTATGCGTTTTTGTTGCACGAAATCAAGTTACGTGATGTGTTGGGTGCAGGCTGGTGTATATGACAAGCTGGAAAGTTGTTTTGTTGCTAAGCAGGTTCGAATTGTGTGGTGTGATAACAAGCCTACTCCATGGACAAGTGATTTAATTGGTGAACGCCCCTGTAAAATTCTCACCATCAAGGAGTTTAAGGGTGCATTTGACGGAATTGAGTTGTATTCATCTTGATTTTTCTGCAACGTTTCCGCGGCTTGTGCCGGCATAATTTTTAACTCCAGTTTTGTTTTGAAACACCTTTGAATTTTGCACATCCATTAATTCTCTTCTTCTTTCTTATTCTCATGGCAAGTTATGTCATATTGTTGAGTTGTGGCAGGTTTCATCTTTGTTGCT
Source organism: Lathyrus tuberosus (assembly GCA_022829125.1). NCBI lineage: Eukaryota > Viridiplantae > Streptophyta > Magnoliopsida > Fabales > Fabaceae > Lathyrus > Lathyrus tuberosus. The sequence continues at coordinate 5,438,934 of JALAZF010000132.1, read as the reverse complement.
AATGGTGTGGTGGGGAATAAACATAGTGCCCGGTTGCATAATGTTAAGCAGCAGCAGCCTAAGTATGGAGGTCGCCTTTGCGAGCCTTCACATGAAGAGCAAAACTCTACCTCCAAGGCAGTGGGAAATTGTGGTTTGGATATTGCTCATCTTGATAATGTATCAACAGCCTAGGTCACATGGTGCCCTTGGAAAATTCTTTTCCTACTTCTTCAGTAACACCGACAAAGGCCATGGGGCATTGCAATAAATTATTACTTTAAGGTGAAGAAGATACGTCAAACTTGGTCAGCGGTTGACCAAAATTCAAAGTTATACTTTTGTAATTTTCTTTTTCTTTTTGTAACCTTGCATTAGGATCAATTTGACTTTGTAATGACATATGCAATGTACCTTGAACTTGATTTTTTAAATGAAATGTGTATGACTATTTTCCTTCCACTTAAATCTTGAATTTAAATATTTTTTGAACGGAAATCTTCTTGAAAGATGTCTTTGGAAAACAACCAGGATCAAGTACCAAAGAGAGACCAATGTGACTAGGTCAACACAAAGTCAACTTTGCATGAATGCTCCCAATTTTCCATTTTCTTCAAAATGTATCTGATAATTGAATCCGCACTGAGGAAAATAAATTCACAGTTGAACCACTAATGGAATGATGAGCCATGATGAACCTGATGATTGGACTAAACTCCTCATGAATCGCTGCTTGATAACCCGATGAAGTCCATAACTCAACCTTGGAAACACACTGCCTGATAGGTTAACCACTGGCACAGATAATTTGAAATTGAAATAATCTCTTGATAGTTTGACCATGATTAGGTCAAAAATCCATCTGATCCTGAATAAACGACACCTGACTTGAATTTAAACACCTTAACCTGGAACCAATGCTCTTGAGATGCTGAGAGGGATTCAAACCCTAATTCACAGCTTGCCCAATTAAAACCAAGATGAAACTCTAATCTCTGGATGCCTCTTGGGAAATCTTGAAGCGGATGAACATGATGCTTGTTGGATCTTCTAAATATGGAAAACTCTAACCAAAGGAAGATGCCTTGATCACATGCCTTAGGAACCCAATGTAAATGAAAGATTATGAAGTTATGACCTAAAGATGCAAAATGAGAAAGAAACATAAGCCAGAAAAAGGTAGGGCAAATTTTGGGGTGCTACAGATTCTAATTGAAATTCTGGTATATCAGACTACAGATGTCCTATAGAATGTCTGGACATCTGATCTAAACAAAACAGCATGGCAACAAATAAAACCAGTACAAAAAAAACATAAGAACACACCAGAATTGTTAACCCAGTTCGGTCTAACACGCCTACTCTGGGGGCTACCAAGCCAGGGATGAAGTCCACTATCAGCAGTGTCAATTCAAAGCTAAACTCCCCGTTTACAGCTTATCACTTAATCACTACCCAATGACCCTTCTACCTAGATCCTCTCTAGATATGAGAAACCCTTCTCACTCCCAATCATCGCAATGAAGTCTAGCAGTCAACACTCCGCCACTGCATCAACGAGTCTTTACCTATACAACAATTCAACAAGGAAAACACACTTCCAAGACACCACTTAGAGTTACTTAAAAGCTTCCTCCAAGAACAATACTCCTCTTACTTAACAGCTTCGAGGATCACACTAACAAACTGTCCAACTCACATGTCGAGTGGTACAGGAACCAACCCTAATAATAGAACTTTTACATCTTTGGTTGAGTTATAATTCTAGGTTACAATGCATCTATATATAACCTATTCCCAACTGGATTTGGGCCTTCAAAAATGCAGCAAATAAGCTGCTACAAATCAGCAGAAACTTCTGCTACATAATAGGTCTTCAATCTTTAACTTCCTAAAATATCTCCATATTTAGAAAGTGTATATTCTTCAATATTCTTCTCAATTTCAAATTTGAATCTTCAGACCTTTTAATTCAGCGCCACATAGAATTTGCATATTCTTCCCTGAATATTCTGCATCTGTTAAGACATAACAGAATCTTTAATTCACTTCAGTTCTGGTGCGATGTCGAATGGACCTTCATGGGACATCTCAATACGACATGTTGTTCCAGATGTTGAAACCACTTTAACTCAACATGTTCCATTGCATAATAGGACTTCTTGCTCAACCTGTTCTTCTTTAGCAAGATAAAATATCCTATCTAACATATTGCTGCTATTATTTGTTTTACAAAATTGATGCCAACCCTAAAAATTAAAGAACTAACAAGATTGACAATAGATGCCGCCGCTGGTGGTACGCTTATGGATAAACCATATGAAGAAGCCTATCAACTAATCGAAAGCATGGCTCAAAACCACTACCAATGGGGAGGAGAAAGAACCGCAGTAGAAAAATCCCAAACAAAAGGTGGAATGTACGAGGTTAGTAGCCTTGATCATGTCAATGCTAAGGTAGATGCCCTTGCCCAAAAGATTGATAACTTGACCATAACGCCTGCAGCCACCGTGGCTGCCGTAGCTCAAAATTGCGAATTATGCGGAACACCTGGACATGCCGCCACTGAATGTCAAATTTTGGCAGGAGTCTCCAGTGACCAAGTGAATTATGCTCAAGGGAACCCTTATGCAAATACCTACAATCCGGGCTGGAAGAATCATCCAAACTTCTCCTGCAAAAACAACAATGCATTGTATGCACCTGGTCAAGCACCTGCTACACCACCAGGCTACCAAAAGGCTGCCGTAACTGCCCCTAATGTTCCTAGGAAGTCCAACCTTAAACTAATGATGGAAAACTTTATAGCTACCCAGGCTCAAACAAACAAAGACTTCCTGAATCAAAACATACACACTAGTGAGCAAATTAAGCAATTAGCAAACAAAGTAGACGCTTTAGCCACCCACAACAAAATGCTTGAAACACAAATTTCACAAGTGGCACAACAACAAGCACCTACAGCTGCTCCTGCTGGAACATTTCCTGGACAGCCACAACCTAATCCGAAAGGACATGCAAATGCCGTTATATTGAGAAGTGGAAAAGAACTAGACAGACCCATTGATCCAAGACTTCAGAATCCGCCCATGTACCAAAAGCCTAATACTGAGAAGGAAAATGAACCCAAGGAAAAGGAAGATAATGAACAAGAGGCCGTAACACAAAGAAAAACCTTATGTGCCTCCACCACCCTATAAACCACCTATTCCGTATCCGCAAAGATTTGTAAATTCCAAAACTGCAGGGCAATTTAAGAAGTTTGTTGAACTTCTGAAACAATTGAATATCACGATACCTTTTACAGAAGCTATCACTCAGATGCCCGCATATGCTAAGTTCCTTAAACAAATCCTATCCAATAAGAAAAAGATTAAGGATAACGAAACAGTTACACTTACTGCTGAGTGTAGCGCAATAATTCAAAACAATATGCCTCCTAAGCTGAAAGACCCAAGTAGTTTCTCCATACCTTGTGTAATTGGAAAGTTCGTCATAGACAAAGCTCTATGCGACTTAGGAGCCAATATTAGTGTAATGCCCTTATCCATATGCAAGAAGCTTGATATGGGAGAATTAAGACCAACTACGATGTCTGTTCAATTAGCTGACCGCTCTATTAAATACCCAGTTGGTATACTAGAAAATGTTCCAGTTCGCATAGGACAATTCTATATCCCTACCGATTTCATAATCATGGATATTAAAGAAGACTCCACTACTCCTATCATACTAGGAAGACCATTCTTAGCTACCGCTGGAGCCATTATAGACGTGAAGAGGGGTAGGCTAACTTTTGAAGTTGGTGAAGAGAAGGTTGAGTTTATTTTGACACAATTCTTACAAGCTCCAGCTATAGATGACACATGTTATCTACTAGATGTCATAGATGAGTGCGTAAGAGAAATAGAGATGGAACCAACCACATACTCAGATATTCTAAAAATTCCAATACCTCTGATTTTTGAAGATGATAACTGGCGTGAACCTTATCAAGACGATAGCCTAAGCGAATGTTTAGCACTTACACCAGATCATCTGCCTTGCCCGAAGAAACCAGCTCTAGAACTGAAAACACTACCCAATGATTTAAGGTATGAATTCCTGGACACAGAACTCGAACGAACCGTGATAGTCAATGCAGACTTAGGACAGACCGAAACTAAGAAACTTTTAGATATCTTAAGAAAATACCCAACTGCATTAGGCTATAACATCGCGGACCTTAAAGGAATAAGTCCTTCTATTTATATGCATCGCATTATGCTAGAGGAAGACTGTAAATCCTCTAGAGAACACCAGAGAAGGATCAATCCAATCTTAAGTACTGTAGTCAAGGATGAAGTGAAAAAGCTTTTAGAAGCAGGAATTATATACCCGATATCAGACAGTAAATGGGTTAGCCCAGTACATGTTGTACCAAAGAAGGGAGGTGTTACAGTTGTTAAGAACTCCAAAGGCGAATCTATAACACAAGAGTTGTAACTGGAAGTAGAATGTGTATCGATTATAGAAAATTGAACAAAGCTACTCGTAAAGATCATTTCCCATTACCATTCATTGACCAAATGTTGGAACGATTGGCAAAACATTCTTACTTCTGCTATTTAGACGGTTATTTAGGATTCTTTCAAATCCCGATACATCCTGATGACCAAGAAAAGACAACCTTCACATGTCCCTATGGTACATTTGCTTATCGACGAATGCCGTTTGGACTATGTAACGCTCCCGCAACATTCCAAAGATGCATGATGTCAATTTTCACTGATTTTATAGACGACATTATGGAAGTGTTTATGGATGACTTTTCTGTTTGTGGGCAGAGTTTTGAAGGATGTCTATCGAACCTAGAAATGGTACTTGAAAGATGCGTAAAAGTCAATCTCGTATTAAATTGGGAGAAATGCCATTTCATGGTAAATCAAGGAATCGTACTTGGACACGTTGTATCCGACAGAGGGATTGAAGTTGATAAAGCTAAGATAGAGATTATAGAAAATCTTCAACCTCCGAAAACCGTACGAGAAATACGAAGTTTCTTAAGACACGCGGGTTTCTACCGACGATTCATAAAAGATTTCTCGAAAATTACCAAACCTCTTACCGGTCAATTAATGAAAGACGCTGAATTTATCTTTGATGAGAAATGTCTAAAAGTGTTTGAACAGTTAAAAACGGCTCTCATCACCGCACCTATCATGCAACCACCAGATTGGAGACTACCATTTGAAATCATGTGTGATGCGAGTGATTTTGCCGTGGGTGCAGTTTTAGGAAAAAGGAGGGATAGAAAACTCCATGCTATTTAGTATGCAAGTAGAACCTTAGACCCTGCTCAAATGAACTACGCCACCCCAGGAAAAGAACTTCTAGCTGTGGTTTTTGCCTTTGCAAATTCCGTTCTTACCTAGTGGGAGCGAAGATCATCATTTATACAGACCATGCGGCTAGTAGGTATTTATTAAGCAAAAAGGATGCAAAACCTAGACTGCTAAGGTGGATCCTGCTTTTACAAGAATTTGATTTAGAGATCAAAGATAAGAAAGGAACTGAAAATGTAGTAGCAGACCACTTATCCCGATTAGATGGTAGCAAACCAGAGCCAGTCCCCATTAATGACGATTTCCCATATGAATGACGATTTCCCATATGAACGACTCATAGCCCAACTTGAAAGTGATATGTCTAAACTACATTTAAATGAACCAAAAATAGAAGAACCCGTGGAAGAAATTAACTCACACACAATACTGCCATGGTATGCTGACATAGTTAACTACTTAGCAGCTGGAGTACTTCCACCAGACTTATCTTATCAACAAAAGAAAAAATTATTTCATGATCTAAAACATTATTAATGGGATGAACCTCTGCTCTTTAAGAGAGGAGCCGACGGTATTTTCCGTCGTTGCGTCCCTGAAACTGAAATAGAAGACATCATCTCTCAATGTCACTCTGCTCCTTATGGAGGACATGCAAGTACTTCAAAGACATGCGCTAAGATTCTGCAATCTGGCCTATTCTGGCCTAACCTTTGGAAGGATGTCCACATTGCAATACTAAACTGCAACCGGTGCCAACGCACTGGTAACATATCAAGACGCGATGAGATGCCCTAAAAAGGCATATTGGAAGTAGAAGTCTTTGATGTATGGGGGATTGATTTCATGGGACCTTTCCCGTCATTCTTTGAAAATAAATATATACTCGTAGTTGTCGACTATGTTTCAAAATGGATTGACGCTATAGCTTCTCCTACAAATGACACACGAGTAGTCATAAAGCTTTTTAAAAACACGATCTTTCCCAGATTTGGTGTGCCGAGACTTGTCATAAGTGACGGTGGCTCCCATTTCATATTAAAAATATTTGACAAACTTCTATCGAAGTATGGAGTAAGACACCGCGTAGCAACACCATATCATCCACAAACTAGCGGACAGGTTGAGGTCTCGAATAGAGAGATAAAACAAATCTTAGAGAAGACCGTCGCCACCTCTAGGAAATATTGGTCATCTAAACTTAATGAAGCTTTATGGGCATATAGGACGGCCTACAAAACACCAATCGGAACTACACCTTTCAAACTAGTTTATGGTAAATCCTGCCACTTACCAGTGGAATTAGAGCACAAAGCCTATTGGGCTATTAAAACCCTAAACTTAAGGTACGAAACCACAGGTGAAAAGCGAATCCTAGATCTGCACGAACTAGAAGAACTAAGGCTAGACGCTTATGAAAACGCCAAAATATACAAGGAACGAACTAAGAAATGGCATGATAAACATCTATCTAGAAAAGAATTCAGTGTGGGAGACATTGTGCTCCTATTTAACTCAAGACTTTAACTTTTTCTTGGGAAACTGAGATCAAGATGGTCCAGTCCTTTTGAAATAACCAAAGTGTTACAAAGCGGAGCGATAGAAATTAAGGGTAGGCATAGCGAACCATTTATAGTAAACGGGCAAAATTTAAAGCATTATCATAGTATTAAAAACAGGGACTATTTAAATAGTCTTAGACTTTTAGAGTTGCCCGCTGACCCCCCTAACTAAACTATCTATTTGTTTTCGTCAGGCTTACGACGTTAAAAACAACGCTTAGTGGGAGGCAACCCATGATGATTGCTTTTTCTTTCTTTCTAATTTTTTTTTATTTCTTTACATTTTCTAAATTCTACTTTGTTTTCAAATTTCTAGTTTCATTTATATTTTCTTAATTTTTTTTTGGAAATTGCTGTGCTAATCATATAATTACAAAATACTGGATTACAAAGTCTTTCTACATTTTCTGTTCTCCTCATCTGATTTCATTCTTGCTAAATCACTTAAAAAATGGAGAACGAAGATAATATGTTGGTAGAATTCAGAGATGCAGCTCAGTGGCATTGCTTTGAGGCTCTGTCTCTTCGACCCTTCGCCTTGACAAAATTTGCCCACGGACCCACCATGACCTCCTTAGGTTTAGGTGAGAGTATTGATTTCCTGTTTAACCAACTAGGATGGGAGGGTTTTGCTAAGAAGAAACACAGAACTTATCGTAGACTGACTTTAGAATTCCTAAGTTCATTGAGTTACAACCCTTACTGTGGAAAAGGCTTTACTAGGGGCCGAATTACTTTTAGGTTGTTTGGATACCACTGCCAGTTTACCATTAAGGAACTGTCGGATCTTTTAGGTTTCCCTGAAGGACCCACCGTTTTCTCCGTGGTACAAGAGGATTTGATGTTGGTAGGTGAGCTTAATGCTTTTCGAGGTAGGATTTCAGGAAAACATGATTATGACATGAACCATATGCTGTCAACTGAGATTCATAACCCAGTCATCCGATACTTCCACATGATCCTAGCCTACACCCTATTTGGAAAGCCTGAGAATGACAATACCGTTTCTAAGGATGAACTCTTCATTATCTTTTGTGCATTTCAGTCTCGAGAGGTTAACGGACTTACCTTCATGTTTAATAACTTTTGCAAAATTATCCGAGACGAAAACAGTCCAATTCTAATAGGTGGTCTAGTGACTAAAATAGCCGATGCTATGGGATTCCGGATACGTCTCTCTGAAATTAACCCTTTTGGAAACTTTAGGCCTATGAATATTACCTTATGTTTCAATAGAGCCATGATTAGAGACCGTGGTCCATATCATTTCCAGCTCCTAATAAATAATGTAGTTGTGCCACATTTTACTTTACCCAATCATGAGCGCACAAGTGTACATAACGAACATAACTGGCTATACGACCTGGACGAACCACAACTTGAACCCGAAGAAACATTTCCCGAGCCTGATATTGACCCTAAGACACCTCCTAATTATTATGACTTTGACTTTATGGAAGAACAAAATGAAGATGACACTGCCACTCCTAAGGTTGATGCTAATACTTATGCTGCAAATCTGACTACCATCCTTAAAACTTTGGATGATTATCACAAAGAGATCACCGCCGTAAAGGGTGAACTGAAGACCATGCGACAAGATATTGTCAGCCTTATGGATCTCACGATAACACAATTTGATCACCTAAATCAAGCCGTGGCATCTTTGAAGAAACGCCTTGGCTAGATTTTGAAGCACTGCTTTTTCCTACTTTACTGCTTTATTTTGAAACAATTTACTTTGCTTTCATTCTTCCTTTTTTAATGTCCAGGAACAAAATAATTTACCTTCAATTTTAATTTCTACTGCATGAATACACTGCTGGTCTTTGCTAGCATTATTTTTTTCGGGTTTAATAAATTATTCAAAATTTCAATCATTATTATTGATCTTGATGGTATTTAATTGTTTCTGTCATTTTACTTTGATTTTAATTTATTCTGTCATTTATCCATTTTAATTTCTGCATTATAGTGTTACCTATCTACTGCTAATAATCCTTATGCGAAAAGGAAAAGAATAACATGCTTGCTGATAAACTGCTAAAAATCCCAGTTTTTGAAGCTGTCACGACCGTGACAGGTCTGTGACGAGCGTCACACGGGTTAAGAGAGCGGTCTCTGTTAAAACAGAGACGCTGCCTTTTCTTCTTCTTCTTCTTTTCTTCCCATTCGTTTTCCCACCGTCCCATTAACACTCATTTTTCAAAAACCGTCACACCATTATTCCATTGACCAAAATTAAAACCCTCCACAAAAATTCATCTTCCCACATTCTATTTAAACATCATAGTAAACCATTTCCACATACACCCACTTTCTCCGAACACCTACTTCTTCTATACCACTTGTTTCTCTGTGCATTCACAATGGCTAGACAACAAAGGCAAGCTCCAGACCTTACAACCGTCAATTACAGAGCAGGAGAAGCCGGTGAACATCAGAGGACCAACTACATCAGTTTCCACCAACGATCCGTGCAACCCACTCGATATGTAGACATTGCATGTCTCGAAGAATTGGGAATGCTTGAAGGAGTTAGATGGATGCTCCAGAATGCTGGCCTATGGCAGCTCTGTACTCAAAGCCAACCTACGTACGAAGCCCTGACGCTCGAGTTTCTGAGTTCGTTCACATACATAACACCTCCTGGAGAAACGAACCAACTCACCGGTATAGCCACGTTCCGCATGTTTGGTTCTGAGTATTCTATCGGCCAAAATCAACTTGCCGAGATGCTTGGTTTCCACCATGGCGAGAATGTTCATTGCCGGGTGCCACAAGAAACCTTTTTCCAAGCAGCATTTGATCTTTGGAATAGATTGACCGGGACTACGGTCGATATCTGGGACAGCCTCAACGCAACATACATTCACAACCCGACTATCAGATATTTCCACCGCATTTTAGGAAACACTATATTTGCAAGGGACAGCAACCACAAGGTGAACTCAAAAGAACTCTTTTTCGTCCATTGTGTGTTCAACCCTGAGCCTATCAACGCCGCTCCTTTTCTGTTAGCACACATCCAAGTAAACTGTGCTAGAGGTTCCAAACCCTTCTATTTTGGAGGGATTGTCACTTCTATTGCTCTAAGTTTAAACTTGGGGGACGAGCTTAATAGATTACCTTCCGTGCCTCCGGTGTTGCTCGACATCGACTACTGCCACAAATCACACCTCATCAAACTAAGAAGAGATGGCAAATACCATCCAATGGTCCGCACAAGAACAGTTAGAAGTATCATTCTGCCTTGCAGGAACCGCATTGACCCTCAGAATATGACGAATTGGATCTTTGATTTGAATGCTCCCGAGCAAAATGTGGCTGCACATTATGATCAAAATCATGCACCTGTTGATGAGATGGAACAAGAGATGGACCAAACCTCCCCAGAAAACTAACCACCGCCTGCCCATGATGCTCATTCGACCTCCCGACGTCGTAGCCGACCCGACCAAGACCCCGTTACAAATGAAGAAATCTTAAGAGCAATATGGCAACAAAACCAGCTGGCTGCCCAGAGAGAAGCACAGCAACAGGAGCAACACAATGAAATAATGACTCTCATGCGTCAAATCCAGCAAGGGCAAGTCAACCAAGGTCAGAGGCTTGACGGCGTCATCGATGAGATGGGTGCCTTGACATTGCGAGTGCAGGACTTACATGATTACATCCATCACGTCGACATTCCAGATCATGTGGCACAGCATGGACGAGGGGGCTCTAGAGGAAGAGGACGTGGGGCTCCTTGATTTTTTATTTCTTTTACTAGTTTTTCTTGTTGTTCCCCTTTATATCGCAACATTGAGGACAATGTTCGATATAGTGTGGGAGAGCTAGTCTATTTTCACTTTATTTCCCTTTTTATTTTTCTTTTTTCATATTTCCCTTTTATCAAAGTTTATATATATGAGAATTTTCGTTTAATATTTGATTCCCCCGCTTTACTCTGCTATATAAAATTTTTTTTACGATCAATGCACAACGTGACATACCAAGATATAGGCTATGTTAGGAAGTTGGGAAAGTTCTAACAAGATCGATACCGTCTTGACACCTTAGACCTCTTGCGTATACGATATCAGATTCAATACTTATTATACCGATACCTCGAGTTCAGTCCTAAAGTAACCCCTAATAGTTTATATTAGCAGTCAGCACCCTCTTAATCACAAACCACGTGGGGAGCCGATGAATATAAGTGTTTGATGCCCAATCATGAAAAGAAGAATCTTTCTCATTTCTGTCTGCTGAGAAAAATAGAAGATGCACCAAATCTTACGGTTGCGAAAACTTACAAGAAAAGAAAGAAATCCGTTGTCGATTGGTTCAGAGGTAACAGATTCTGGACTTGGTAGGGCGAACTACGGTTTGATCCCCCGCAATCTACGAATAGGATGTATAAAGGGTTACCACACTCGTGTATCAGGCCCCGTGCAAGAAAGGGATCAAAGTCACTAACCGGCTACTCCACTATGTGCGTGAAAAAGGCAAAGGGCTTAATGTGATTGCGTTAGAATGAAACCGGGTGAAACAGACACGAAAGCTTTGGGTTGAACTATAATAGAATGATTAGAATTGGATTGTACAAAAGAGAGGTCTATGATCATGCTTGTTGCTATGTGTCATTAATGTATCTTTAATGTTCTATACAAGTACCTGTCTTACTAACGAGAAGCCCTCTAACATTTTCAAATCCATAGGTGTACCATGTATGTGCATTTGATAAAGTTTTTACGATTTTAACTGATTGATTGCTTCAGGACAAGCAAAGATTCAAGTGTAGGGGAGTTTGATAACACGAAAACATATCGTATTTTTACCTTAATTTATGTTCAAATCTTATCCCATTTCCGTATAATTTCCGATTATTCCGAGGATATTCAAGTGTTTTCACAGGTATTTCAGTTTCCAAGCCAAGAATGAGAAAAGAGCAGAATAAGGAAAGAGCAGAGAAAAATAGCAGAAAAAGCAGAGAAATCAGATTTTGTATGTGTGAAGACCGTCACACATAGTGCCACGACCATCATGAAGACCAAAGCCATCACGACCGTCACACATAGTGCCACGACCGTCATGAAGACCAAAGCCATCACGGCCGTTACGCAGCCCCCACGATCGTCATAGGTTCAAAAACAGAAACGTGACGTTGGAGACAGACGTGGTCACGAAGAGAGAAGTTTACAGTTTCACACGTTCGACATTTTCTCCTATATTCCCTCAGACTCAACTCAGTAGTAGTTCCAACTAGTGCCCCTATATTCTCTCATACTGGAGGTCTATATATAGTGCATTTTGGAAAGGACGTAACACACAACTTTTTCCCGAGAATTCCATATTTTTGCATTTTGTTTCCAGAATTTTTACATTCCCATTTTTTATTTCCTTTACCCTTCTTTTGTCCATTCATTACCGGACAGTGATAGTTTCTCACATCGAGGGGCTATCACACCTTAGTTTAGTTTTAAGTTTGCCTTCATTATTCATTCGTTTCGTAAATTCAAGCAAAAGCCTGCCGACTTGTGGAGGAATTGCTAGAACCGCATTCACCAGGTTTTTATCGTAATTCAATAATAGTATTATTTATTTTTTACCATGTTTGTGTTAATGTTTAATTGTTCATGCGTATTTATGTTTGCTTTAATTAGTATGTCGAGCTAAACTCATTTTATCGGTATGTAATTGAGTAACCGGAATGGATTCAATAATTCTAAGCTAAAATCATAAATCAACTTATTTCCTGGCTTCGATTTCTTAATTTAAAATCAACTTTTATTACGAGAGTAAAAAGGTAGCAAAGGTTAAGGTCATGACCACGAGAGTGTGAGATTTTACCCGGATAGCTGAAATCGGGCATTGGTTTTAAAAACAGCGAGAGCGCTTTAAAGTTAATTAGGACTTATTAGTTTTCAAAAATTATTTTTAAACTCAAATGGGCTAGCGAGAGCAGAAATTATGATTTAAAGGTATAGTCCGAAGCAATAACCACGAGAGTGTGAGGTGATGGCTTTTAAACTGGTATTTTCTACAGAATTATATTGTGACTAATTTTTATATGCTTATGTTTCATTGAATCCACGATGGTATACTAAATTATGTACCGATATCCTAATCTTAACTAGTTTATTTCTAATATTTAGATCCCCTTTAGTTTCCCTTTTTGAACTTAAAACCAAAACATCTTCGCCTTAGCTAAACACAGTAACAAAACCGTAGCACTAGGTTGATTATCAGGTCTTTGTGGGATCGATATCTTTATTACTACGCGATAGGTTGTGCACTTGCAGTTAGTAACCGTTCGACTCAGAAAGTCGCGATCAGCTGTGCTCTTTGATACCAGACGTACTAAGTGGGGTTCAGTCATACAATCGGGGCAGCTGCTTAATGACAGTTCAATGACATTCATGAAGGACGAGGCTGCAAAGGCCAACACACACGTCGTCACGGTCTTCGACCGTATTGCAGGTCACTTCAGTGTTGCAGAGTCTATTGATCATAATGAAGGAAGGCCTAGTGGATGTTATCGAGTGGAACTGGATAGGAGTTGGTGTGACTGTGGAAAGTTTCAGGCACTTCGTATGCCTTGCTCCCATGTCATAGCAGCCTGTTCCAAGGTCCAGCTGGACCCAACCAACTATCTCTCTGTTCTTCACCAAGTCAGTACTCTATGCAATGTCTACCGTACTAGCTTTCAAGTGGTCGCAAAAGAGGACTACTGGTCTCCATACGAAGGCGAAATTGTGTGGCATAACGACTTGATGCGAAGAAATAAAAAGGGTCGCCCTATCAGCAGTCGGATTCAAACGGAGATGGATACAGCCGGCAAAATGGTGAGGCTGTGTGGTTTGTGCCGCCAGCCAGGCCATAATCATACCAAGTGTCCAAATGTGTCGGGCTCTAGCACGGCGTCACAGTTACAACTGTAATCTTGTCTATTTATAATAACAACTTTTATTTTATTGATGGCATACTTAACTCAATACAACGACATAACATAACAAACGAAACCCAAACGAAACAACTCATAACGAAACAAACGAAACCTAATACCAAATCAGAAAATAACAATAACAAACTCAAACGAAACAACTCATAAAATAAGCTTATCTAGGCAATTACAACCATCAACTTAATTTCCTGTTTTAACATCATCATCATGAGGACGTCAATATCATTTTCCACTTTCCTCCAAGTCTGGGTGACTCCGTCTGAACCAGACTTCTTAACTAGACTCTCAATCTTCCTGGTCTTTTCACCTCCCTGAAATTCATCAGCTAGCCAGCGTCGAAGTTCCCTATGCAAATACTCCAATGTCTGGGTGTTCCAGAGTAACATCTTTATCGGAGGCTTGACAGCTGAGTATATAACAAGGGCATCTCGTTTCATCAGTGGAAACTCTGGAAACTTTTCCTCCGGTGCTGATGATGATGACGACGGACGACGATCTGAGGATGAAGACATGGTGTTGAGTAGGGGAGAGTTTGAGATATTGGTGAGGGAAGGAAGGAAATTAGGGTTTCGGTGACAATTGTTGTGCAATCTCAAGTTATGGTGAAGCCTTATTTATAGGCACATGATACCCTATTAAATAATATATTAAATTCACAAAACTTAAGTTATTTAAAAAAATTGTTTTTTTTTTCAATTTCCAAAATTAAAAAAAAAACATTTTTGAAACACTTGAGGCGCCATCCCAGATGGCGACTCCTCAGGATTTATTGAAAAATATTAGGGCTTACAGGTTTGGCCTGAGGCACCATATGGTTTGGCATGTGGCCTCAAACTGAGGCGCCATCCCATATGGCGCCACCCTTATATAGGGCTTCAAAACCCAGCCATTTTCGTAAATAACTTGAAATGATGGTTTTTTTGAAATTTTTTTTTTTGAAATAATGTGTTATTCTAAAAAAAATTTGAGTTTGGAAGGTGTACACAAAATGTTTTTTTATAGGTTTTTTCTTGCTACCCTCTCATAAATTGAGGGTAAAATACCCCATGTGACATGTACTAATTCAATGTTAAACAAGGAAATTTTACCACTTTAAATTTAATAACTTTTTTTTAAATAAAAACTCAATACAAAAGGGAAGAAGAGAAAAGATACAATTGAGTGTTAGCCTAAACCTATTAAAGAATAAAAAGAATAAGATTATAACTTCAATCCTCAAAGTGATCTCTAAATTATTTTTACAGCTAATCCTTAACCAATTCCATAATAAAGATTTAACTATAGATATTCCATTGTTAATGACGAAATGAATGCCTTTGAATAAGATTGTATTCCTAGAGTCATAAAATCTAAGCCACCGCGAACTACAACAATTTTCGGTATCCCTTCTTATCCCTCATAAAACAAAGGAGTCAAAGAAAAAAAAACTTTCAACATTTGAAGTACATTTGAAGTAAACAGAATCCAAGTGTTGCGGTGAAAATAGGATAACAAATTATTAATTAATTTGCATCATATTTCTTTTACAACCGACTTTGATTTATCCAAAGGAAAGGTTCAAGATCGTTAGAAAAAACCTAAAGGGAAAGATCTAAGGTTCGGGGGTTGGTTACGCCTAGGGAAGGTATTAGCACCCTAAACGTCCGTAGTACTCTACGGGAACCTCTTGTTAAATGTTTTATGTTTGCTAAAGGTTCTATTCTAAAGGCTGAAAACCCTAGGGGTTAGTATCTAAGTATACTCGATAAAGCATCGCACTTTGCGCCTACGTATCCTCGGGAATAGAATCAGAGTATGCGTAGTTCTGCTTCTACTGAATGATTGACTATGGTCAATATTCAGAGGGGAAATGAGTACAAGCTCATTGTAGAGTTTAGGAACTCTCTAGATCTATTTGTAATGGACCTATGTTGAAGTTTAGTCAGTAGGGGAAGTGATAAATTCATTATGATGAATATCACTAAGAGTTGAAGAACTCTTCCTAAAGCTAGTTATGGTTTCTATGGCTCTGATGAGGCCAAGAAACATGTTTTCTTCCTAAGAGGTTACTTAGGTGAAGATGGGGGCTATGACTTTAAGAGTCAATACTATTCACCTTCCTTTGGAATTGGGGGGGGGGGGGGGGGTGGGGAACAGTTGATAATAGTATAACAATAGATAAGACAAGACATAATAGATAAAACAACATAAGCATGAGGGTGGCAATATGTTTATGACAAAGATATGGATATGATGAACATGATTAAGAGAGTATATCAATATGCTTCAATCTTTAGGAAGACAAACATAGAGAAATGATATACAAGAACACATCAATATGCTTCAATCTTTAGGAAGACAAACATATAGAAATGAGGATGTTTAAAGAAGGATAATATTCATATAAAGTCAAGCATATGGCCAATCACATGGATATATTAATTCAAGAATTAAACAAGGATGCTTAAAAATGATATTGATAATTAAACCAAAAATTGATAATTAATTGACAAGGCAATTGAAATTAACAATTAGAACACATAAGGTAATTGAAAAATTGACTACACATAGATAATTAACATTTAACCACATATTGAAAATCTCAAAATTAAGACACAAATTGATAGTTCAAGAATTAACGACATGATTAAAAATAACAAATAGCACAATTAATACAATTTGATATTAAAATTATAGTTAACAATTAGGGAACATATTAATTAACCACATAAGATTAGATTGAAATTAAATTTAAACATTAAACAAAACAAAATAAAATAGAAAAAAAGAGATTAAAAACGCAGGGGGTGCATGTAAGTAATTGGTTCAGTTAAAAAACAAAGGAAAATAATTGGGCCAGAATATGGGGGTGTGGGTAGCATGATGGGGCGCAAGGCCCAAGTTGAGGAAAACACAAGGCAAGGCGAAAAAGGAAAAAAAATGCCAAAAGGTTGATCCGCTGGATCGAACCTGGGACATTGTGGTGAAAGGCGAAAGGCATGGCATATGGTGAACCGTTGGGACGACAGATACATCCGTTCATAAGTACGCAACCATTAACATATAATCAAACAAAGCATGGAAAATGTAAAAAAGAATCAGCACGCGTGGAGCAGACGTTGGGTAGTGGTGTAGTGTATCATGTGTAATTGGCATGTGATTATTACAACACTAGCAGACAAACATAAAACCAATAATTAATGAGAACGCATGGCAAGTGAATTAATGCTGTCATTAATAAACAAAGGCAAACCAAAAAATGCACGCATGGAAAAAGATGAATAACATGCAGGCGTTAGAAATAACGTGCTTCAAACCAAACAACAACACTTAACTACTCAACTTCCAAACATTCTAACTCTACCAAAACCTAACCAAATGACACAAAATAAAGCACCAAACTGGAGCATTTTGAACATAGAATACAAAACAACCATTAACTGAACAAGATGATGGTTACAACATGAGCAGTTATCAATTGAAAACCAAGGTCAAAAAAGATATTAGCTAGTTAAAAAAAGTGATGAATCCAAATATGCTT
This sequence comes from Lathyrus tuberosus, assembly GCA_022829125.1. Taxonomy (NCBI): domain Eukaryota; kingdom Viridiplantae; phylum Streptophyta; class Magnoliopsida; order Fabales; family Fabaceae; genus Lathyrus; species Lathyrus tuberosus. The sequence goes on along the minus strand of JALAZF010000132.1, from coordinate 5,421,597 downwards.
CATATTAACATGTTGTTTCCAAAATCATCAATCATCATGCTATATGATAAACACAACTCTTGTACACGATAACAAACATTAAGAGCTACAAAACTAGCATGAGTTGGAAATGAAACCAAAACAGTCAGTACATTCAAACCATCAGTTGAACATTATAGTAAGATTTCAATATGATATCAACATGTTATTTTGAGCAAAACAATCCAAATGGTTTAACTGAACTCGTGTGTGAACAAGGTGTTGGTGAGCAGAAGGCAAAAGCATCCAAACTTTAAAAATGATAACAAAACTATGCTCCATTCACAAAGACATAAACCGTGACAATTGAAAAACATATTCCAAGAACAAAACCAAACCAGTATGAACATTCAGACAACATCCAAAGCAAAAACAGGTTTAGAGATAGTATGAAACAAGATTTGGCATGTTTTCAAGTCAAACATACACATAATGAGCATTATCATTGGTTCTAAACTTCATCCATGAAAAGAAAAACCTAACAGCAACTTTCACATATCATTCCTTATAAAGCGTGCTTGGTGTTCAAGTGATAAACAAGCATGGATATACTAACAGCAACCAAAAACAAACGCATACATCTCAACCATATTCAAAAATGCGCAAGAACAAAAACCTCAGCAGCATATCAACATGAAAATTAACACACCATACATTCTGAGATCAACGGCCAAAATCATTACAACCTTTTAACATGAGCTCGTGGTAGTATTACAACATCATTTAAAGGTAAAATAGCAACACATATGAACATGTATAACATTTAGATCACACGAATTTGTGAATAAACTAAACATACCAGCATGCTTATCAACACATACACACGCATGATAAAGGTTGACATATTATACTTGTAAAGGCAACATGGCATTTCAAGACAACAATAAAAAATGAAACAGAATGCACATAAGATCATGGTTCACTGACCCTAACCATACAACCTTGCAAACACGACTAACCAACACACTATGCAACACATAATACAAGCAGCAGCATCATAAGATCGTACCATAAAGATCATGCATATATTACAAACAGAGGCCACAATAGTATCACATGCAGGTTCAGTTTTAGATACAAAAGAGAAATGGCACTATGCTTACTTCAACATCATAGTCAACACATAATTTCCTTAACTCAAACCAAACATCATCCATAAAATGAAACCAGTAGCATGTAAATAAGAATGGATACATGTTATGCTTCAAAATGATGTATTTGGTGCTTATGATATATTATGACATGCACACGGGTGATACTTGAATAAAGATTAACATGTTTAAATGATGCATAAGAGTAAAAAAACATCACAACAGAATACTACATATATCACAGAAGTTCAGAAAAAGAACAAGATCTTGGTACTCAAAAACCAAAACTAAACAGTCTCTGACATAGATTAGAGATAGCATTCACAACAAGCATTTAAAGTAAAACAGCATGCAACAAAAGAACAAGTATTTTAACATCAACCAAACAAACTTCATGACAAAGCTAGCCAACATGATTAACAAGACAAGTTTACAAGTGAAAGATTAAAGCTAGGGCAGCCATGGAATTTTCTCACACTCATCATGCAGTCCATATATGATATATACCACAAGCACTTTAAATATTAAAAAAACAACAATATAGGTGATCTAACATAAGTAATGCAATACAGTTATCATGGTGTGATGAGTATGGTAAATAAGAGTTTGAGGCTTACCTCTTTTCCACGCAAATTTGCAAGAGCTTTCTCCTTCTCTCAGCTAGCTCCTCGTATGCTCCAAAGAAGTGACTTTGAGATATTCTAGTGTTATTGTTGGTGATTGTGTGTTGAAATGAAGAAGAGGAGGGTCCCTTTTATAGGGAAACCAGCTGGTCCGAGAGGGTGAATAACCAACATGCCAAAGGTCTATTTTAGGGAGAAATATCAAGGGAAGATTTGGAGATGTGGCTGTGGTTGTTCTGAGCACATAGAGCCAAGTGAATTTTCTCTTTTGATGCAAATAAGTCAGAAAAGCAGCATGTATGGCTTGTGTCCTTTGGTTCAAAGATGTACACGATGGATACACTTGTGGTAGCTTGCAAAGGTTGATAAAAAGTACAAAAGCAAAGCATGGGCAGCGTGCTTTAAGGGTGAAAGGTGATGTTGGAAAGATATGCTAGGTCTGCAGGGTGTACTCGGAGAGAGAGGTTTAAAATTCAAACTCAAAAAATCTAAAGTAACTTGGTGCAAAAATATTTCGTATGGCCATATTGTTCAAATTATATCTCTCAACCTAGCGATCCAAAATTCATGCTCTTGGGTTCAAATGAAAGCTCTTGGATGATACTTCAATATTGATGTTGGAAGATTGTTGAAATAATGCCTTGAACTAGTAGAAAAGTGCTTTGCAAATCGTGTCCTCCAAACTGCCCAAAAGAACTTAGAAAAATTTCTAAGTATTGAGTTTTAACAATTTCAAGTGTCCTTCTTAAATAATTCATAACTTGAGAATGGTTTATCCCATTGAGACATTCCACATATGGTTGGAAAGCTCTCAACAAGCTCTACAACTTTCATTTGGAACTTAAGACTTGAATCCAAATGGAAAAGGGTGAAAAGTAGCGCCAAAGTTGAGAAAAAGAGTGATGAAACATGCTGAAAAATTTTCTGTGTTTGACCAAAATGCCTTGTAAGCTCCATAACTCAAAATCCAAGCATTTTTAGACAAAACTTCATATGTAACAAATTGAAGATCTTGGAAAGAGCTTTCCAATGAGCTTTGAGCCACTCCAATTGGATGTATGGTTTAGGAGTTATGGTCCTTTCAAAATAGGCTATTAGGGGAAAAATCTCACAAATGACACATTCTTTGGTCAAAACCCTACTTCCCTTGCAAGAAACCTCATGAAACTTGATGTGGATACTTTGTATACTCCATGAGACAAAATATGATGATTAGAACCAATAATTCTTTAATTGATCCAAAATTCCAAAAGATTAGGGCTTCAGTCAAACCCTAAATTTGACTGTGAATGCACTGAGGTTAGATCTTGTAATCTTTCTTCTTCCTTCTCATCCAAAGGTCTTAGGAGACTCTTGAGGATGTTGATAAACCAATGTAACTAAGAATTAAGGCTTGGGAGACCATCTTGATGAAGATCAAAGCTGTTGGATGACAAATGCCACAGAAACCCTAGTTTGGAGGCACAGTGAGGCTGAGGCTCAATCTTCTCTTGTTGAGGATGTATAGACCTTGAATTCTTGTTGAATGATGTCCTTTGAATGTAGATGACTTCATATGGTGAGTGAACCACACAAATCTTGACTTGATAGAGCCAAATTCCTCAATGACTTCTCTAGAGTAAACCCTAATTCCACAAACCTTGCACTGGAGATCTTCTGTTGACTTGACTTGCTTCAAATAACTTGTGGAGCCTCATGATGATGTGTAAACCTAATTTGATCACAAAGAAACAAACTACAAGATATGGGTTAGTTCAAACAAATGCAAAGATGCTCCTAAGATGCACAAGAACTGGATGACATCTAAGGGTAAAAATTTAGGGTACAACAGTTGCCCCTATTTAAATAGCTTCACCAGAGGGCACGAGGAACGGAGATTCCAGAGGCATCGAGGTGAAAGGTATTTAAATATAGAAAACCAAAATTTTTGCCCTTAGATGGAATGCAAATGCTAAGGACAAGCGACAGACATACATATGCTGACATGCCATGAACTCTAAAATGATGATATGATGCCAGGAATGCAAAAGGGGTAGACAGACCAGACACCAAGGACAACAGGAAGCAAACACACAAGAAAAGCTTCGCCGGGGAAAGACGAAAGCTAGTATCCAAAAGTAAAGACTCACTGGGGATACAAGATAACCAACAGAAGAGACTCACCGGGGAGACTCCAAAGAAACACTGGGGAAAACCAAAAAAATAATCTCCGCTGGGGAAAGATCCAAGGAGATGGACTACTGGGGACAAAACAAACCCACACTCTTTCTGGGTACGAAACCAGAAAGAAAACAACATGATCAACAGGGATCAACCCAAAGGAGACAAACAACCAGGCGAGGACTTCCTGGGGATCTTAAACTGAAGAGTTCAAAATGGGATCCTCAGAAAGAGCCAGGAAAGCAGAGACTAACCCTGCGCACCGGATAGGAATCTTGAAGTTGAATAAAATTTATTCCAAGAAACTTAGCTTAAAGCAATTTTAGAAAAGAAACATGATAAGGGTTCATTGTCCGACACGATTCGAACAAGAACAGTTTTAAAACAAAAGACAGTGCTTGACACGATTCAAGAAAAGTCCCAATTCAAGTTCGACACGATTCGAACAAGAATGGTTTTAAAACAAGGGGGTCAGTGTTTGACATGATTCGAACAAAGACTCTGTTCAGGTTTGACACGATTCAAACCATAACAGAAAAGACAATGCTTGACGCGATTCAAGCAGAGTCCAAGTTCAGGTTTGACACGATTCAAACGAGAACAAGTTCAAGTTTGACACGATTCAAACAAGAACACAAAAGACAGTGCTTGACACGATTCAAACAAAGTCCAAGTTCAAGTTTGACACGATTCAAACAAGAACACATAAGACAATGTCTGACACGATTCAAACAAAGTCCAAGTTCAAGTTTAACACGATTTAAACAAGAATAGAAAAGACAGTGCTTGACACGATTCAAACAAAGTCCAAGTTCAAGTTCGACACGATTCAAACGAGATTACAGAAGACAATGCTTGACACGATTCAAACAAAGTCCAAGTTCAAGTTTGACACGCTTCAAACAAGAACAGGTTCAAGTTTGACGCGATTCAAACAAGAACAACTCTAAAAATACTTTAAAGTTAAACTTCTTGGGGAACAGAAAAAGATTTTAAAGATTCAAATTTGGCGCGCAGAGGTTAAGACCGAACAAGCACGACACAAAGCAAACCGGGAATGCCTTTACTTCGTTGGGGAAATAAAGACAGACACCACAAAAGACCACAAGCAAAGCAGAGCACAAAAAAATGTAAAGATGCAAGGGGAATGCACATGTTTAGCTATATGCTAGAAACGACGCGAACGACGCAAAATAGAAAAGAAGAAAGGAAAACACAAGCCAACACCCTGAAATCCAAACATCAAGGATAACCAGGACAATCTTCTTTCCACTGGAGATGGCAGATCCAAAGCCAAAAATACAGTACTACTAATTCTTCCTGTATAAACTTGATTCTAAAACGTCTTGATACTAGAGTAAGACTTAATTTATCTTTGGGTTTTCTTAGAAATTCCTCTTCCAAGAATCAGATAGAAATGACGAAGTTATTGTATTCAATAACAACTCTAGTGACTAAGAACTCCAGTTGTAGCAAAACTTGAGCTTCTCTGGGGATTCCTGCATAAAGAACTGGGGTCTGGTACTCAGAGGTGAGAACCGAAGCATAAGTTTAGACAAATGTTTGGGCAGATTCGGAAAGTTCTTCTTCCTTGTCGGGGAAATAAATCCATTGGGAGCTTGTCAAAATCAGCTGATGTAACAACTTGATAGGGAGCTAACAGAGTAATTATGCATTCCACTGGCATAACTACCACCTTCAAATATTATCTGCCCCAGGCTAGACGGCCCATACGATAACAAGAGGATTTTATAGAAGAATTGGCATACAGGGTGTTTCAATATCTTCAAACTTTTGGAGAGATCTCGGCATAACTGCCCCAGATTAGGGGATGAATAATCAAAAGAATTTTACGGAAGAAATGAAATACCCGATACTTCGATATCTTCCAACTTGAATAATCAAAAGAATTTTATGGAAGAAATGAAATACCAGATGATTCAAAATCCTCCAACTTGAATAATCAAAAGGATTTTACGGAAGACTTGAAATAATCAGATACTTCAAAATCTTCCAACTTGAATCTCGACGTAGCTGTTTCTATTCAGTTATACTCGAGATATTCGAACTGTAATAGAAATTATTGGGGAACGGAATTGCCCCTGCTGATGGGTTACTGAAAACAAAACCAGTCATAAGATGATCCCGAGAATATTTACCCCAATATTCTGAGCTGCAGCGTTCTGCCCCTGATCTGTCAACTCCCACTGGGTTGCCCCTGACTGAGTCAAATTCCTTATCAAGTTCAATTCCTTGACCGACCGCGTTTGTTGGGATTCCATGACATTGAACGATATTGCAAACAAGCGTTGTTCATTAAAATTGGCAAAATTTAATGCAAAGGTTTAAGGCAAAGTTTGAAAACAAAGCTTTTGATGGAAGCACACGCTGATTGATTAAATCAAGAACAAAGGTGGATCTGATTATTTATGAAATGACAAAAGAAGTGATCAACACACGCGAAATAGCAAAGATTATTAGGAGTCAGGTTACCCAACCTTGCTGTAGCATGCCTTTCAAAACAACCTTACCTCAATTAGGTCTTTTAGGGGTTGCTGTGGTGTGGTTCTTGAAACAAAAGATAAAGGCTCAAATCCTATGCTCAGTTAACCCAAGATATTCATTCAAATCTCCGAAAATAGGAAGTCACTTGATTTAAAAGTTGACTGGCGCCTTATATGAAGCGCTCGTGTTTGAAGGCATAACCGAGTTAAACTGAGAACTACCCTGCCCCAAAGTTGAAATTTAAGGTTTTTGTTTTGTGCAAAGAAAGGAAACTTCTACTTTTAGGCTCGAAGGGGTTAACGAGGGATGAATTGAAACAATGCCTTACATCCTCAGCGAGGTTAATTCGAAAGTATACCACAACAATTATGAACGTGAGGTTTTCATCATCCTCCCTAATCTTTGCTTGAAAAAGGGGTGAAATAGATAGATATGTGAACACAAGAATAAATGAGTGAAACGAATGGACTTAACCAAAAGATGCATCAATATTTCATTAATGTTGCCAATTTAACAGTACAACAAAGCTCATAAACAATTACCAGTACAATTAAAGGAAATACAACTGAAATATAAAACACAACCAACTTTGGCGATTTAATCCAAAGATCTTAGTTTCTGGGTCCAAACGGGGAAACGTCTTCATCACCAATCACTTGTTCCTTGTGGTATAGAACTTTGAGAGGTCTTGCAGGTCCTTTGCCTCTTGCTTCAAGAGTTGAGGTACCAACGTCTGAAGTACCTCCCTGAGGTTTCAGATTCTTTAACAAGTTTAGCAACTTCTTTTCAAATTCTTTGCATTCTTCAATGGGATGTCCAATTGTCCCAGTGCGGAATTTGCATTCAGTCCTTGGGTGGTCTTCTTCAAAGATCAAGTCCTCGTTGTGGATCAATTCTTGCACAAAATATTCTAAAGCTCGGCAATTATCCAAATCACGCCCTTCAGCTCCCATATGGAATTCACAGGTTAGGTTGGGATTATACCAAGGTCCCTGGAAAGGTGTGAGAAGTCGTGGAGTTACCAGTTTGTTTTGCATCAACAACGGGAAAACTTTTCTTAACGGCACCGGGATAGGCTGGTGGTTAAATTTTCCTCTTTTGGCAGCATACTTCTTCTTATCTTGAGGAGAAACACACGTCGGAGACTGAAAACCCCTCTTCGTAAACACTTGTTTGGATGCAGGAACAGAACCAACGTTCAGCTGGCAAGAGGCTTCTCCAAACGAGATATCCTTAGGAGATGGCAAAGGATAGCTGATTTGAATGCCTTGTGGTGAAAATGATAACATATTGGAGTTAAACAGAGTCTGAACCTTGTCTCTGAGTGCTCTACAATCTTCAGTTGAATGCTTCTGTGCCCCGGTATGGTAGTCGCAATGAATGTCGGTGTCAAGGCCCGACGGGTTTGGAAAAGACGTTGGATCTCTCTCTTCTGGCACTATCAATCCACTCTTGATCAAAATTGGCAACAACTGACTGTATGCCATTGGAAATGGAGTGAAATTCCTTTCTGCCTTCCTTGGCCTCTGTCGTTCATGCTGATGTGGCAACGAGCGCTCTTGAAAACTGGTCTGTCGGAATGAATGTAATTCTCACTTTTCAACAGAGTTTCCAGAACCCAATTCATCTGGCACTTGAGGATCCTAACTTCCTCTCCCGTTTCCTTCTGGTACTCCACAATCCTCTTAATCGCTGTCAGCGTGTCCTTCATGAGACCCAGAAATTGCTCCATTCCTCTTTGGAGCTCTCTCAATTCATGGTTGACTCTGTCCATCTCACGGTATTGTTCAGACATCCTTTGTCGAGCTTGGATTTGGGTATTGGCGTCTGGAAAATCAAGGTGACAGGTTCTCGAGGGAACAGAACGACAATAAGACGAAGAAGAATGCACATGCAAGGATGCAAAATGATATGCAAAAATGCAGATGCAAGCTAAACTATCAAGAAACACAAATATTTATAAACATTGTAGACAAATGGAATCTTCCTCAAAATAAACTTCTCCATTAAGATTGTCAACTGTTACATTGGGGTTCAAAAGGTAAGGATGATCCTAAACTGAAATGAGAAATACAATATTGATAGAAAACAACAGGTGGCACTTCTAAAAGTTTGATCCACAAGAGGATGACTCCTCTTCTCCATTAATCTTCCTTGTGAGTTCTTCAATGCACTTCCTAGTCCTTTCCCTTTCGGAGAATAAATCAACCATTACTTCTGCCACCTTCTGCCTGGCTTTAGAGGGTGAATCATGTCGAGGAAATGGCTTCCTTATCACTCGAGCAATGCCACGGGACCACTGCAGATGGGTCACAGAGACTTGGCATTCAACCTTCCAGAGTTGTCTGTTGATATTACGCCATGCATACTCAAGTCTTCTTTTCATCTCAAATCCTTCATCTCTTTCGTAGTACATCCTGATCATATCCTCGTTTCTGGGAGGTTCTCTCTTTAAGTAGCCTAACTGGCGGCGGGCGAGAACAGGATTATAATTGATGCAACCATCTCTACCCATTAAAGGTACATTAGGGCAGACCCCACAGCTAACGATCATAGTAATCCCTTCATCTGTTGGGTTATACCATTCGATATCAGTGTGCTTTAACTTCATCAATTTCTTGGACCATAAACCACAGTCTGCAACCTCCCAGAAGGCAGGAGTTTTTGGTAGGTAGGAGGTGAACCACTTGTAGAAAAGGGCCGCACAGCAGACAATTTGTCCATTACCTCTCAAGTATGTGTACTGAACTGAGTGATAAACTTCTGCAAGTAACGTAGGGACCGGATTGCTGAGGGCAAATATCTGAATGGCCTGGATATCCACAAAATTCTTGTCACTTGGGAACAGGAACAAACCAAAGACCAGTAAGGCGAAAGTTGATTCAAACAACGCTTCATTTCCCTGGTCTTTGAAATAAAGATCCTTTGCCATCAGGAATAAGGCGGGGAGTCCAGGTCGTCCTCCTTTGATAATAAAATTCTCTTGAACGTCTGATACTCTGATCCTCGTGATTTTGGCAACTTCTTTGACGAAAAGCATCATCCTGATTGCAGAGAAAATTGGAGCCTTCTTGACAGGAATTCCAATTAGAGCAGAAAATTCTTCCAAGGTTGGTACCAACTGAAACTCAGGAAAAAGAAAACAGCGGTAATCGGGATGGTATAGTTGTACCAAGGTTTCCAGCAATCCGTACCTTACTTGTAACTTCATTAGTGACAAGAGGTCTCCATATCTGTCGATAAAACCTGGCGGGTCTTCAATCTTTCCTCCAATCTCTATCAACGGTTCAACATTAGGGATCAGGAAGGTAAAGGGCCAGTTTATCCTTTTGGTAGCATCCATTGTCTACAAAGTCTCAAAAACAAAGTTAGCGTCTTGATAGTTTAGCAGAAGATGCAAAATACAAATGCAAAATGCGAATACAATTGGTTTTAAGGAACTCAAGCAAGACAAATTTCTAAAACAAAGCCTCATTTCATTGAATATTGAGAAGAGTTTTACAACTTTGAAAGTACATCAAAAAGGCCCAAAATACAAAAGGAATAAAACAACAACTAAGCCTAGAGGGAAAAGAAACACTGTCTAAGAGTGCCCTGCTTCACGTCTTCTCTTCTGTCTCTTCAACTCTTGATTCTCGAAAATCAACTTGTCAACAATCCCTTTCCAAGCGCCAGATGTTGGAGGAATGCTAGCATACTCATGAGTGCTAGAAGTAGTCTTCATGCTGGAGAAAAATGAATTCTCCTGTGCCTGAGGTTCATCTATCACACGTCTTTCTAGCCACTTAATCAGATCATCCTTCTCCTTCATCTTCTCTTTCATCTCTTCTTACTCAATGCAGACGGTATGATATTTCCACTCCCATGTGTCTCTCTCAAGCTTCATCCTGGCTAGATTCTCTTGATATTCTTCCAAGCGCTCAATAGGAATAGCAGATGGGGACACAACAGTTGGCTGCTGAAGTATTCTGGGAATATAGGGCATCTTGAGGTCATGGGCTCTAGATCGAACCCACTGGAGGTATGGTTCCAAAGATACACAGTTTCTCTTCCCCAACTCATCTTTAGTACTTTCGTGGAATTTATCCCAAGCACACCAAACTCCACTCTTGGTCTTATAAGTGGCTTCTTCGTTAAGATAAAAGAAACCGGACACATGGATACTCTTAGGTTTTTCCTTCATTGCAAATCCGAACTGACGTCTAGCAAGAAGAGGACTGTAACTGATCCCACCATGAATACCAAGAAGCGGTATATTAGGAAATGGTCCACAACTGTCAAAGTATACATTCCTGTCATAAACCGGATCATACCAAAAGATGTCATTATGGGTAAGAGAGCTAATTCTTTGAGACCAACGAAGCTTGTCAGGATTGTCTCGGAATTCTGACGTCCGAGGTAGATGTGTGATGTACCACTGGTAAAGCAAAGGTGCACAACACAAAATAGTTCCTTTTCCTCGAAGAGTCCTGTGGTGAATAGAATGGAGGGCGTCACCCAGTAGTTTAGGCACAGGGTTTCTACTGATGAAGATCCTGATAGCATTGATGTCGACAAAATCCTCTACATTAGCAAACAAGAACAGACCATAGACCAATAAAGCAAAGGTTGCCTCAAAGGCAACAATACTGTTTGCGTTAAAAAACTGACAAGCTTTTTCATACAAGAACTTGGATGGTAATCCCTTGATGCCATCCTTGGTGGTGATGTGGGGTTTGACTTCTGATGCGTCCAAATGAATACACTCGCCAATCTCCTTTGGAGTCAGGATCTTCTCCTGACCGCTGAAAGGTCTTTGTTTCTTCACAGGTAAGCCAATCCAATGGGAGTACTCTTCTAAAGTTGGAACCAGTTGGTAATTCGGGAAAGTAAAACAATGATAGAGAGGATCATAAAATTGGACCAAGGTGTCAAGGATTCCTTCCTCCATTTTAGTTCCAAGAAGGCTAACCAATCTTCCATATCTCTTACGAAAGCTCTTATGTCCTTGTATCAAGGTTGCTAACTTCTTCAGCTTTGCCAATTTGGGCTTTTTGAAGTTGAACTTCTTAGTGTTTCTCTTCTCAATATCCATGATACCTAAAGAAAAAAATGACTAAGTTCCTTAAAACCAAAAGAAGGATGCAATGAGATGTATGCAATGCGCAAACACGGGCAAACACAAATATAAACATACAGCGAACACGCCCTAGGTTTGAGATCTCTTGAGTGAAGTCAAGGTCTACCCATCCCAACAAGGTGTGGACTATAGGTTCTTCATCTGCGGAACAAGGTTCTAAAAGTTCCCAGAGTCTACGTAAATCTTTCGGATATTATCGGCCCATGTAACTACTTACACGAGTTAATAATATTCTCAAGATAAACTCGTCTGAGTGTAGTATCACGTGACAACTACTCAGGACTGGCTCCCTCATAGTCACCGCACTACATCCTAAAAGGCCAAGTGGGGTAAAGCTAACTACGGTCCTCAAAATCTATGGCTCCCAATTGAAAAAGTAATATCAATGTGACTTCTCACATCAGACATCAACAATCCCAAAGGGCCTCATCTGAGTGTGGTCATCATATGCCATAGATTGTTGGTACTACTGCCAACAACCGACTATTGATTACACCACGATCCTATAATAATGTGCTCTCAAGTCCAGGTTAGGACTTATCTCACTTATGGATACCATGTCAACCCAAAAGATCAAGCAAGAACAAATGAGCAAATATATGAGCAAATATGACATACATAAGCACATACAAGCAAATAAGCAAACATGAATAACAACAAAAACAAGATAGGCTTAACCCTCTTAGGAAAGGACCAGCAATAGGTCTAACTTAATCCCTAGTGAAGTCGCCATTTCTGTTGCGGTGAAAATCGGATAACAAATTATTAATTAATTTGCATCATATTTCTTTTACAACCGACTTTGATTTATCCAAAGGAAAGGTTCAAGATCGTTAGAAAAAACCTAAAGGGAAAGATCTAAGGTTCGGGGGTTGGTTACGCCTAGGGAAGGTATTAGCACCCTAAACGTCCGTAGTACTCTACCGGAACCTCTTGTTAAATGTTTTATGTTTGCTAAAGGTTCTATGCTAAAGGCTGAAAACCCTAGGGGTTAGTATCTAAGTATACTCGATAAAGCATCGCACTTTGCGCCTACGTATCCTCGGGAATAGAATCAGAGTATGCGTAGTTCTGCTTCTACTGAATGATTGACTATGGTCAATATTCAGAGGGGAAATGAGTACAAGCTCATTGTAGAGTTTAGGAACTCTCTAGATCTAGTTGTAATGGACCTATGTTGAAGTTTAGTTAGTAGGGGAAGTGATAAATTCATTATGATGAATATCACTAAGAGTTGAAGAACTCTTCCTAAAGCTAGTTATGGTTTCTATGGCTCTGATGAGGCCAAGAAACATGTTTTCTTCCTAAGAGGTTACTAAGGTGAAGATAGGGGCTATGACTTTAAGAGTCAATACTATTCACCTTCCTTTGGAATTGGGGGGGGGGGGGAAACAGTTGATAATAGTATAACAATAGATAAGACATGACATAATAGATAAAACAACATAAGCATGAGGGTGGCAATATGTTTATGACAAAGATATGGATAGGATGAACATGATTAAGAGAGTATATCAATATGCTTCAATCTTTAGGAAGACAAACTTAGAGAAATGATATACAAGAACACATCAATATGCTTCAATCTTTAGGAAGACAAACATATAGAAATGATGATGTTTAAAGAAGGATAATATTCATATAAAGTCAAGCATATGGCCAATCACATGGATATATTAATTCAAGAATTAAACAAGGATGCTTAAAAATGATATTGATAATTAAACCAAAAATTGATAATTAATTGACAAGGCAATTGAAATTAACAATTAGAACACATAAGGTAATTGAAAAATTGACTACACATGGATAATTAACATTAGAAATTAACATTTAACCACATATTGAAAATCTCAAAATTAAGACACAAATTGATAGTTCAAGAATTAACAACATGATTAAAAATAACAAATAGCACAATTAATACAATTTGATATTAAAATTATAGTTAACAATTAGGGAACACGTTAATTAACCACATAAGATTAGATTGAAATTAAATTTAAACATTAAACAAAACAAAATAAAATAGAAAAAAAGAGATTAAAAACGCAGGGGGTGCATGTAAGTAATTGGTTCAGTTAAAAAACAAAGGAAAATAATTGGGCCAGAATATGGGGGTGTGGGTAGCATGATGGGGCGCAAGGCCCAAGTTGAGGAAAACACAAGGCAAGGCGAAAAAGGAAAAAAAATGCCAAAAGGTTGATCCGCTGGATCGAACCTGGGACATTGTGGTGAAAGGCGAAAGGCATGGCATATGGTGAACCGTTGGGACGACATATACATCCGTTCATAAGTACGCAACCATTAACATATAAACAAACAAAGCATGGAAAATGTAAAAAAAAATCAGCACGCGTGGAGGAGACGTTGGGTAGTGGTGTAGTGTATCATGTGTAATTGGCATGTGATTATTACAACACTAGCAGACAAACATAAAACCAATAATTAATGAGAACGCATGGCAAGTGAATTAATGTTGTCATTAATAAACAAAGGCAAAGCAAAAAATGTACGCATGGAAAAAGATGAATAACATGCAGGCGTTAGAAATAACGTGCTTCAAACCAAACAACAACACTTAACTACTCAACTTCCAAACATTCTAACTCTACCAAAACCTAACCAAATGACACAAAATAAAGCACCAAACTGGAGCATTTTGAACATAGAATACAAAACAACCATTAACTGAACAAGATGATGGTTACAACATGAGCAGTTATCAATTAAAAACCAAGGTCAAAAAAGATATCAGCTAGTTAACAAAAGTGATGAATCCAAATATGCTTCATATTAACATGTTGTTTCCAAAATCATCAATCAGCATGCTATATGATAAACACAACTCTTGTACACGATAACAAACATTAAGAGCTACAAAACTAGCATGAGTTGGAAATGTAGTCAGTACATTCAAACCATCAGTTCAACATTATAGTAAGATTTCAATATGATATCAACATGTTATTTTGAGCAAAACAATCCAAATGATTTAACTGAACTCGTGTGTGAACAAGGTGTTGGTGAGCAGAAGGCAAATGCATCCAAACTTTAAAAACGATAACAAAACTATGCTCCATTCACAGAGACATAAACCGTGACAATTGAAACACATATTCCAAGAACAAAACCAAACCAGTATGAACATTTAGACAACATCCAAAGCAAAAACAGGTTTAGAGATAGTATGAAACAAGATTTGGCATGTTTTCAAGTCAAACATACACATAATGAGCATTATCATTGGTTCTAAACTTCATCCATGAAAAGCAAAACCTAACAGCAACTTTCACATATCATTCCTTATAAAGCGTGCTTGGTGTTCAAGTGATAAACAAACATGGATATACTAACATCAACCAAAAACAAACGCATACATCTCAACCATATTCAAAAATGCGCAAGAACAAACAACTCAACAGCATATCAACATGAAAATTAACACACCATACATTCTGAGATCAACGGCCAAAATCATTACAACCTTTTAACATGGGCTCGTGGTAGTATTACAACATCATTTAAAGGTAAAATAGCGACACATATGAACATGTATAACATTTAGATCACACGAATTTGTGAATAAACTAAACATACCAGCATGCTTATCAACACATACACACGCATGATAAAGGTTGACATATTATACTTGTAAAGGCAACATGGCATTTCAAGACAACAATCAAAAATGAAATTGAATGCACATAAGATCATGGTTCACTGACCCTAACCATACAACCTTGCAAACACGACTAGCCAACACACTATGCAACACATAATACAAGCAGCAACATCATAAGATCGTACCATAAAGATCATGCATATATTACAAACAGAGGCCACAATAGTATCACATGCAGGTTCAGTTTTAGATACAAAAGAGAAATGGCACTATGCTTACTTCAACATCATAGTCAACACATAATTTCCTTAACTCAAACCAAACATCATCCATAAAATGAAACCAGTAGCATGTAAATAAGAATGGATACATGTTATGCTTCAAAATGATGTATTTGGTGCTTATGATATATTATGACATGCACACGGGTGATACTTGAATAAAGATTAACATGTTTAAATGATGCATAAGAGTAAAAAAACATCACAACAGAATACTACATATATCACAGAAGTTCAGAAAAAGAAAAAGATCTTGGTACTAAAAAACCAAAACTAAACAGTCTCTGACATAGATTAGAGATAGCATTCACAACAAGCATTTAAAGTAAAACAGCATGCATCAAAAGAACAAGTATTTTAACATCAACCAAACAAACTTCATGACAAAGCTAGCCAACATGATTAACAAGACTAGTTTACAAGTGAAAGATTAAAGCTAGGGCAGCCATGGAATTTTCTCACACTCATCATGCAGTCCATAAATGATATATACCACAAGCACTTTAAATATTAAAAAAACAACAATATAGGTGATCTAACATAAGTAATGCAATACAAATATCATGGTGTGATGAGCATGGTAAATAAGAGTTTGAGGCTTACCTCTTTTCCACGCAAATTTGCAAGAGCTTTCTCCTTCTCCCAGCTAGCTCCTCGTATGCTCCAAAGAAGTGACTTTGAGATATTCTAGTGTTATTGTTGGTGATTGTGTGTTGAAATGAAGAAGAGGAGGGTCCCTTTTATAGGGAAACCAGCTGGTCTGAGAGGGTGAATAACCAACATGCCAAAGGTCTATTTTAGGGAGAAATATCAAGGGAAGATTTGGAGATGTGGTTGTGGTTGTTCTGAGCACATAGAGCCAAGTGAATTTTCTCTTTTGATGCAAATAAGTCAGAAAAGCAGCATGTATGGCTTGTGTCCTTTGGTTCAAAGATGTACACGATGGATACACTTGTGGTAGCTTGCAAAGGTTGATAAAAAGTATAAAAGCAAAGCATGGGCAGCGTGCTTTAAGGGTGAAAGGTGATGTTGGAAAGATATGCTAGGTCTGCAGGGTGTACTCGGAGAGAGAGGTTTAAAATTCAAACTCAAAAAATCTGAAGTAACTTGGTGCAAAAATATTTCGTATGGCCATATTGTCCAAATTATATGCTCAACCTAGCGATCCAAAATTCATGCTCTTGGGTTCAAATGAAAGCTCTTGGATGATACTTCAATATTGATGTTGGAAGATTGTTGAAATAATGCCTTGAACTAGTAGAAAAGTGCTTTGCAAATCGTGTCCTCCAAACTGCCCAAAAGAACTTAGAAAAATTTCTAAGTATTGAGTTTTAACAATTTCAAGTGTCCTCCTTAAATAATTCATAACTTGAGAATGGTTTATCCCCTTGAGACATTCCACATATGGTTGGAAAGCTCTCAACAAGCTCTACAACTTTCATTTGGAACTTAAGACTTGAATCCAAATGGAAAAGGGTGAAAAGTAGCGCCAAAGTTGAGAAAAAGAGTGATGAAACATGCTGAAAAATTTTCAGTGTTTGACCAAAATGCCTTGTAAGCTCCATAACTCAAAATCCAAGCATTTTTAGACAAAACTTCATATGGAACAAATTGAAGATCTTGGAAAGAGCTTTCCAATGATCTTTGAGCCACTCCAATTGGATGTATGGTTTAGGAGTTATGGTCCTTTCAAAATAGGCTATTAGGGGAAAAATCTCACAAATGACACATTCTTTGGTCAAAACCCTACTTCCCTTGCAAGAAACCTCATGAAACTTGATGTGGATACTTTGTATACTCCATGAGACAAAATATGATGATTAGAACCAATAATTCTTCAATTGATCCAAAATTCCAAAAGATTAGGGCTTCAGTCAAACCCTAAATTTGACTGTGAATGCACTGAGGTTAGATCTTGTAATATTTCTTCTTCCTTCTCATCCAAAGGTCTTAGGAGACTCTTGAGGATGTTGATAAACCAATGGAACCAAGAATTAAGGCTTGGGAGACCATCTTGATGAAGATCAAAGCTGTTGGATGACAAATGCCACAGAAACCCTAGTTTGGAGGCACAGTGAGGCTGAGGCTCAATCTTCTCTTGTTGAGGATGTATAGACCTTGAATTCTTGTTGAATGATGTCCTTTGAATGTAGATGACTTCATATGGTGAGTGAACCACACAAATCTTGACTTGATAGAGCCAAATTCCTCAATGACTTCTCCAGAGTAAACCCTAATTCCACAAACCTTGCACTGGAGGTCTTCTGTTGACTTGACTTGCTTCAAACAACTTGTGGAGCCTCATGATGATGTGTAAACCTAATTTGATCACAAAGAAACAAACTACAAGATATGGGTTAGTTCAAACAAATGCAAAGATGCTCCTAAGATGCACAAGAACTGGATGACATCTAAGGGTAAAAATTTAGGGTACAACACCAAGCATTAAAGCCCAACTAATTTAACACATCTATCCAAATTTGAGACGAGACTTTACAGTGAGAAAAAATATGAACAGTTGATTCTTCTTCATCAAAACAAAGAGGACACACTATGTTATGAGGGCCATTAATTACCCCTATTTTACATAATTCGGCTCTTAAAAAGGCTCTTCTTGTTTGTCAGAGCAAAATCCGCCACCCATTGAGAACTAAAACACCATCCATCATGGTTTTCATGGGAATGAACGTTGATTGGTTATTTGAAATGAGACAGTCAATAACCCTGCTCAGCCTTCCTACTGTTGGAATAATATAGCAAGTGTGAGTAAGTGGGGAAATAGTCCCACCATGGATAGGAATGTGGTGACTTGAGCATTTATAAGTGGGAGAACCCACTCACCTATCACCTTAAGGTTTTAGGTGGATAAGTGGTGTGTCTCTCACAAAGGTGCCTAGTCATACACTATGTATCAATGTTCCCTAGTAGTAAACTCCTTCCAACAAATGGGTATACACTTTTTCCCTTGAGGATTGGAATTCTTCATAATCAAAGTAATCAAATAAACCATATTTGATTATTCACCAAGCAGCTTTGAAAAAAACCATACTAAAGCCATCTGGGCCCAGAGTTTTGTTCGATGTCGAAGCCTAGATAACCGCTTTGACATAAAAATTTTCTTCAAGATAGGATCGATCCTTTGTAGACAAACTCTTTTGGTCTGTTTGGTTCAAAAGAGGGGAGGGGAGGGGAGGTGTAATACCCCGTAAATTAATTGCTCTAGATAATATTAGTTATGATCAACTGAGTTCCGGTGTGCTCTGAGAAATTATCTGCAAAGATAATTAGAGTAACTGTTTAGCTCAGAGTAAATCCAATTAATATTATCTGAGTCTGATTTATTATTTGGAGCTATAGAGACTTTATGGGCATTTGGTAGTGTTACGAACTAATGATATTTTACTATATCATTTCTTTTCCTCCTTGCCAAACATAGAAAGAAAAGATAGAAAGAAGTGGAAGAAGAGTAGAGAGAAGGAAAAGGAAAGGAAGGAAAAAGAGGAGAAAAACCTAGAAGAGAGAAGATCAAGATCATCATCTCTTCTTCATCAAATCATCTCATCTTCTTCATCATCATCCTATAATCAAGGTGGGTTCTAGATAGAAACTTTAGTGGTAAAATTTTGAGTTCTAGAGCTAGGTTAGATATTTGAGAAAAATGAGTAATTTTGCTAAATCAAAGAATCTAACGGTTGAAATGTGATATAAATTGTGTAGTATGATCAATATATGTGTGGAATCATCTGTTGATAATTGTTATAATGTTTGATCATGATTGGAATGAGTTTGAGATGGAAAGGTATGATTAAAAACAAGTTTTTTTGGTTCTGAGCCCAGAGTAACCGGTTACAGCATATGTGCTAAACGGTTACCCTTTGAAAAAAATACCATCCTGCGCAGAAAATGAACGCAGTAACCGGTTACAGCATATGTGATAACCGGTTACCAAAATGTGACTCTAACTCTCATTTTGGCTCTGTGTGAATAGTGACAACAGAGTAATCGGTTACAGCATATGTGCTAACCGGTTACCACTGTTAGTTTTCTAAAAATATTTTCAAAAATTCATATCTTTTTACTCGGGTGTCTGATTTAAGCGTTCTTTATATCGATGCGAAGATAAGGAAATATTCTATACAATAGAAGTGAAAAATATCGATTTTATTGTCCGATTAAATAATCAGAGGAAACCCAAAAGGGGTATAATTGTGTTGAATTATCATATGTAATTCTATTGTGCAAATGTAATATGCTTTGCCTATTTTATTGTTGTTAAACATGATTGTGAGAGATATGCATGCTTAAAAAGAAAAAATAGGAAGAGTGAGGAAAACTTACACCAAATTATATTAGAACCTAGTAATGGGCTAGAAAATTGGTAGACGATCTAATGTTAACGCTCGTGCAAGAAAGGCCGAAGCGTGTAACCAAATACCGAATGGTATAGAACAAACAAACACTATTATGGAACATGTGTACTATGTTAAGTATAGAGAAAAGGAAAATGAGGCCAAAAGGTGTATGTGGCCTAAAATGTTGAATACAATCACGGTTGTATGAGAAATCACGAAATCGTAACCATTCTCCTATTATGTGCCGTCCATGAGTAATGAGCTCCTCTGAAGCGAATGCACGATTACTTGGTAGGTTTGATTCCCTATGTTATAGTATGAATGAAGCCTATATGGTAAAGAGACTTGTGACGGTGTATGGACCGTGTGAAGTGACGACTTAAGATGATAATGTGTCCCTTAGCTCCGAATCCATCTCGTATGCCAAGTAATCTATGAGGATCCATGACTCGCTCCGACTTCTAGACGTAGAAGAGGACGGGAAAAGGGGATGCCTTGATAAGGTTATCGATAGTGATAATTATGTGAGTTAACAGGACTCCTAACATGTTTCCATATAGTGCGAGAATGTGAGATTGTGAACTCGAAGTCCCTTCCTTCCCATTGGACTTGAGTTAGGCTATGGTTAGAACCTTGTAAAGCCGAGAGAATCCATAAGATAGGGAACTCACTGAGATTTGATGTATCTCACCCCACTATTGTGGAATATTTTAGGTACTTCAGGTTCCGCGAAGGGTAAGGATAAGGTCGTGTGATTATCCTTACTTGTCTGATGGCGTAGCTTCCGTTGTGGAGTTTTTTTGAGATCATTGTCGATCTAGTTCTTAGTATTTATCTTTGGAACATCTTGTATATATATTTATGCCTTAGCTTTTTTTGTATTAGTATTTTTGGGCATGTATATGTATAATGTAACACCCCCAATCTATACCCCGAGTAATTAAAGCGATAACAAATAATCAGAGTAGAATTAAAACATTTATGGCATAGATGGAGCGTCACATCACGATGAAGAAATATAATAACCTGCTCATAACAATATGCAACAATCAGGTAGCAACATAAAAAGAGGAACTCAGTTCCTAACACCCATAATTCAGATACAGAATAAAAGCGGAAAATCTGCAATTGAAATCTCATATATATAAACATAGAAGTTTGTCAGTCATATACAGAGTCATACATGTAAAATCTAAAAAAAAAGATATATATACATAATGTCACATAACGATCTCCTCGACTACCCGGTGCTACATATCAGAGCCGACCGACAAAAGAATGAAGACAAAATCTTCACAAAAAGACCTCCAGCATCTAATCTGCAATGCCTCATAGAGCATTCAAAACAGCAGAAGGGTGAGAAACACAATTATAATATAGTTGCATACAATTATGTAATAACACAAAATACACCATGTAAAATAATCTCACCACAACTTACACCATAATTCAAATACAAAACAAAACAATTCATATCTCATGCATCCATCACAAAGGCATGTCAATCATGCTCAATACATTTATCGCTAACATATATATATATATATCAACTCATCAATTCCATTCACAAATCCCACACATAATCAATCCATTCATGACTTATGCAAATGCAAAGAGACCGACACAACGACTCTATGCAAATGCAACGCGGTACCGTTCCATCCATCATCTCATCAATAATTCACTCAGGAATTATTGGAATCATCGCTTGTTACTTAGTGTAACTCCCGTCGGGCAAACGATGTTCCCCGTCGCTTTAGGTCCTCTAGGTATAAGGCTCACGACGTTTATGGATCGCTTTAGGTCCTCTTTGTATAAGGCTCACGATTTGATCGCTTTAGGTCCTCTTTGTATAAGGCTCACGATCGTCTATAACGTCGCTTTCGGTCCTCTTTGTATAAGGCTCACGACCGTTATAGCAGATTCCTTCGGGAATCGTTTCGTCGCTCACACCCACTAGGGCACACGACATCACAAGAATGCATATCATGATGCTTGGCATACAATGACTCATGATAATCAAATGCATACACATATACAACCATGTGAACCATTTCAACATCCATAATCATGCATATACAATCAAACACAACACAATGCATTTACTTGCCCTAAGGCCACAAACCATCATCACAACATTTCATCACATACATTCACATCATATAACAACACACAAGCTATACGTTATATATCAAAAGCGTACCACATGATAACACATCAATCGCAAACCATTACAACGGTAAAAGTCGACAAAACGACACTATTCCAATTACCTGACACAATTAAATCGACCACCAATCTCCAAACCCTTTTTATAAGAAAGAACATCTCATTAGCTTCCCAATGAACGTCCCGATCCGAAGTACGGATCAAAAGTTATACATTTTCAAAGAAAATAAATTTATTGAAAAATCCCCAAGAGCGCCCAGCGGTACCTATTTTCGCCCGGCGGTGCTCCCTTCGCCTCTGCATCGCCCGGCGAAGCAGCGGCGTAAAACCCCAACCAAAACTTAAAAGAGTCAGCAGCGTGACAAGCTGTGCCTCTTGGGCATCGCCCGGCGGAGCAACGGCGCAACCCATGCGTCGCCCGGTGCTCAAAGCATCTCCCGGCAGTCTACACCAGAAACAGAAAAATTATGTTGTGTTTTACATAGTTCCAAACCCCAAAAATTCATATTTCTCAACCCGAGACATTTCCAACCAACCAAAACAAATATCAACAATGTTCATACATATAATACGATTATTCAACACAGTTTATATCGATTTCCGACCGTGAAAACATCGATTTCGATTCATTTTTCTCATTTCAACCTAAAATGGAAAAACTAGGAAAGGTAAGAGAACATTCAAACACACACATACATATTCATACACAAGCATAGAATAACCGAGTTTCGCACCCTTACCCGATTAATCGCGCTTCGAAGTGTCGATTGAATCGGTTTCTTACACTCCAAGTTTTCCTCTTTTTCTTCTTCTCACTCTCCTTTTCTCTTCTCTTCTTTTCTTTCTATTTTTCTCTCTATGTTCCATTTTATGAAAAACATAATATCTAACCAAGCCAAAAAGACCAAAATACCCCTACACTCAATTCTCTCGCAAACGTTCCC
This sequence comes from Lathyrus tuberosus, assembly GCA_022829125.1. Taxonomy (NCBI): domain Eukaryota; kingdom Viridiplantae; phylum Streptophyta; class Magnoliopsida; order Fabales; family Fabaceae; genus Lathyrus; species Lathyrus tuberosus. The sequence continues at coordinate 5,398,710 of JALAZF010000132.1, read as the reverse complement.
AAAACGCGATAACACATAATAACCAAGAATAAAATAATATAAAGATAAAAAATAATTAAATCGACTCGATTAAATAAATCTAACAAAAACCGGGGCGTTACTGTCGCTCCCAAGATTTTCATCCAGGTACAAACGCGAGAGTGACGCGAAAAAACAGAGTCGCCAGCCGTGTAAATTTATCCCAAGAGAGGGAAAGGGAACACCGCATAAACCTTAGGAAGGGGGAAAGGAATGGTCATCGCAACCATAACCTAGGTTCGGGAGTCGGTTACACGAGGGGAAGGTGCTAGCACCCCACGCGTCCATCGTACTCGATGGGATCCACGCTTGTTGTCTATTCTAAGGGTAAGTTATACTATCATCTAGGGCTGTACTAAGACGGAGAGGGAAAGACAAAGACAGACTCGGTAGGATGTCGACGTCCTAGGCCTACGTACCCCCTCGGTGCAATGGGGAATTCAGAGTCAACGTAGTTCGGACCAAGTTCTTTTTGTGTTTTTTATGAGCGACGTTAAGTTCGCGTCCGGCAGTTAGGGTCGATGCCTGTTTGCGACTCAGACGGAAAGGAACGTGCCCTTTTTGAAAATAGCCTTTAGGTTGAAGGTCCCGAAGGACAAAAAAGTTTGAAGTTTGGTTTGTGTTTTTTATGACAGAAGTGGCTTAAGTTAGTTCCTAAGCTGCATTGCACCAAAGTCTAGGGCACAGGGAAGAATACTTAACGCATCGTCCCAAGACAGGACGCTCGCTAAGCACTCTAGAAAGATGAGAGGAAGCCCCTCATTTCTCATTCCCCATACTTAAGGCTCGTGCGCAATACACCTTATTCTTATTAAGTGCTTTAAAGAAATTTGAGATGAGAAGAGAGAAGACACAAGGGTAACTCTAAAGGGAGACTATGAATCCTAAAGTTATCATGCATGGGTGACCTACGGTTAGTGAGGCTTGAAGACGACCTAAACCCTAAAGAATAAAGATAGGAGAGAAAAAGGTAAGGGTAACCATGGATACTTATCCATACCCTTAAGGAACTTACCTTGATCCTGCATAGAAGGTTAGTGAGAAACAGACGTGGATAAGAGAAATGAGGTGAATGACAATCAAGCAATGACAAACAATAATGAGAATAATCTAAACATGAATCAAAGAAACAAAGAACAGCCCCAAAGCAATTGGCACAAATGCCTTTTCAAACAGATAATCATATAAGGTCAAAGATGCGCCTGCAAGAAAATCTTAAGTGAAAACAAATCCGATAATTAGAAAAATGACTCCTAAAATTCCCAAATTAATCATTAAGGTTCCTCAACCAGAGGTAAACTACATATAAAAAGTCCCTGCAAAAATCCAAAATGTTAGTCATTCAAATAATCATACAAACTCAAGTAAGGGATAGGGTTCAATGTGCCAAAGAGAAGGACCTAAATGCAACATGAAAAATATTTAAAAATGGAAGAAAAATAGTTTTAAGCACTTTAGAATGTTAATGAATGAGTGCAAAAAGAACGGATAAAAAATATTTTGTAGATGAGGAGAATTAAAATGAAGAAGTTCAAGTATGCATTGGATGTGTAATTGAAAAGGACTTGAATTAACAATTAATTTAAATGATAGAAACAAAACAAAAAATAAAAAAAATAAAATAAAATTAGTGAAAATTTTATAAGTGAGTAAATATGGTGCATGAATTTTTTTAGGATTTTTTAAATGCAATTTGGTATTTTTAAGAATTAAAATATGAAAATGCAATTGAAATAAAAAAACTAAAATATGAAATAAGATGTAGGGGTGCATTCAGTAAAAAAAAAGAAGAGCAAATGGGATTGGGCTAACAAGTGGGGTGCGAATAGCACGGTCCAGTCCAATAATTATCAGCAAAATAAAATAAAATGCTGGGGGTGTGAAAGTAAAGAGAAACCATTGGAAATTGAAGTGGACTGGAGACGGGGGCGTGGATAGCAAGCCCAATGCGTTAAGTCCACCTAAAAAATAAAAAAAAAACAAAAAAAAAACTGGGGGGTGCAGTGAGTAAGGGAAGTGCGTTGGAATTGATGGTTGGGCCATGGGGTGGGGGCGTAGATAGCAAGCCAGCCCAATCAGTCATTCAGAAAAAAACAAAAAAATGAGAGAGGCCATCGTGTTCTCCCATGTGCACGGGGCATGCCTTTTTTAATGTGCTGGCTCCATGATGGCCGTGCGATTCATCAGACGCACATGGTTAGGTCACCCAGTCAACAGTCAACGAAAAGTATTCAAAGTGAAATAACCTTATTGGAGGCACATGGTAACTGCTGTGAGGTAATAACACAAGATCATTAATTTTAATTCAGAAAAAAATAAAAATAAAGTGAGGTGGCGCAACGGTAGCCCTTGGATCGTGACCATGGACGGTCACGATTGTCTCTCCTACCTCCAGCCACCTTGCCGGACTGAACTCGTCGCCGCCCCCGGAGTTAGGGTTCCGGCACCCTACTCCGGCCACCTGCACACAAAACTACACCAAAACTCACGTACGAATATACCATTCCAACCAGAAAAATGTCAGGAGTCCAAATACGCACTCAAAAATTTCAAACGACCAACGTATGATGAAACACGCATGAAATTATATTAGGGCATCAAACTTTAAATCAACATAGCAAGCCATACATGCATCCATAATTAAAAGTAATTATATCAGAATGATCAGTGGGAGTCACACAATCTTATGCATATCAAAAAAGAAAGTTTCGTGATCATGCAAAAAGTGGATAACCTGAGATGGCACGGTCTGAATTCTTGCTTTTGGCTGCAAATAGAGGTTGATCTGCACTCTATAGATTACCAAGAGAAGCTTTGTGGAAGAAGTTTGAAGAATCTCCTTGTGGATCGTGAGTTTTTTGTGAGAAATCCTCTTTTAGGGTTTTCTTGAGAACTCCTCCAATTTCACGTGCATGAACCCTAACCAGTGCATCTTTAGGTTTAAATAAGCTAGGGTTTTCTTATGATGAGGAATTGGGCTTGGGTAATCCATTGTTTAATGATTTTTTGAATAATTTTGGAAAAATGCATTATGTGAATAAGTGAAAAATATATTCCTTCCATGCACTAAAATTTATGATGGATCACTTGCCTCTGAGTTGCTAACCACACCACATTTAACTTGGGCCTTGAGAGCAAATGATTTATGAGTTTTAGACATTTTGGGAAATTTGAATAATGGAAAAAAGGTGAATAATAAACCATGGAATTTCTTCATTCTGGGGCCCAAAATAATCCTCAAGGAGTGTCTTTTAACATTGGAATGTGGCATGAAGCAATGGAATAGGTTATAGGTCACTATGCCCAAAATTTGTGAAAATGGCATCATGAGAAACCTTAAAAACAACTTTGCCTTCTTTTGATCATAACTGGAGTTTCACAAATGCTATGGAGACCCACCAGTACTTGTTGGAAAGAGGAGAAAAATATCTTCAACTTTAATGTTGGAGAAAAATTCATTTGAAGCTTTCTTGATGATGAAAAGTCAAGTTGAATGCAGTGCAGGAACTTGCCCAAAAAGGAAACTTTTCATTATAGGTCACTTTCCACATTTGGAAACTTTGCACCAACTCCTGATTCCTGATAAATATGTATGAAATTTGACTCCTGGAGACCATATGAGGGTGTGAGACCTTAAAATTCCTGAAGAGAACTTCAAAATTTCACAGTTGACTTTTCTCCTTTCACTGTTGACTTTTCCCCCAAATTCTCCTGATTCCCAATCTTCTGATCAATTGAACCTCTCCTGAACCAAACTGATGGACAATCTTCCACTCCTAGATACTCATGGACCCAAGGAAGACCATAGAATCAAGTCTTGCCCAAAAAATCAGAAATAAACTAACTTTGTAGCAAACCCTAGTTGTGGTACCCTCAGTCTAGGAGGAAATAACACAGTCTCTAAATCCAAATTCCTCTGAATATGATGTGTATCCTCTCCAACAAAGATAAGATATGCCATTTGATGATGATAAAAACCCAAGGAGCTTGCACATTGGAGCAATAAACCCAAGAATCTCAAAACCCTAATTCATGCACTGGTTAGGAGAGAGTGATCCACTTGAGATCCCTTGCCACTTGTGAATCTTTGATAAGGTGATGGACCAGATAGGACCTTCTTGAACTGCTTCAAGCACCTTGACCCCATGCTAATGATATGCATACATGATAATGCAAAAAATGAAATGAAACATAAGCCAGTTAGTAAAAAAGTAAGGAGGGCAAATTTTGGGGTGCAACAGCTGCCCCTATTCAATCAACTTGGTCCTGATGGTATGATAGCGACAGCTTTCAGATAATCAGGGTGCACGGAGATTGAATACCAACGAACCCAGAAATTTGCAATCCTTCACTGGAGAATTAGCTATAAATGCTGCTATGCTGTGTATAAAACGAAACAAACTTTCCCATGTCATCTCTGCTGATAAAGAGAACTGACAAAGTAAATCTTCAAAAGGCTGCTATCTCTACTGGTAAAGAGAACTTAGCAATACAAAAGCCATCCCTGCTGATAAAGGGAAACTGACGAAGAACTATCCAGAAGATCGCTATCTCCGCTGATAAAGAGAAACTAGCAAACTGATGCCATCCCTACTGATAAAGGGAAACTGACGAAAGAAAATCTTCAAAAGATTGTTGTTCTCTGCTGATAAAGAGAATCTAGCAACATAAATTCCATCCCTGCTGATAAAGGGAAACTGAAGAACGAAATCTCCAAAAGATTGCTATCCCTGCTGATAAATAGAAACTAGCAAACTGATGTCATCCCTGCTGATAAAGGGAAACTGACGAACGAAATCTCCAAAAGATTGCTATCCCTGCTGATAAAGAGAAACTAGCAAACTGATGTCATCCCTGCTGATAAAGGGAAACTGACGAAAGAAAATCTCCAAAAGATTGCTATCTCTGCTGATAAAGAGAAACTAGCAAAATAAATGCCATCCCTGCTGATAAAGGGAAACTGACGAAGAACTATCCAAAAGATTGCTATCTCTACTGATAAAGAGAAACTAGCAAACTGATGCCATCCCTGCTGATAAAGGGAGACTAGCAAAATAAGTGTCGTCCCTGCTGATAAAGGGAAACTGACGAAGAACTATCCAAAAGATCGCTATCTCTGCTGATAAAGAGAAACTAGCAAACTGATGCCATCCCTGCTGATAAAGGGAAACTGACGAAAGAAAATCTCCAAAAGGTTGCTATCTCTGCTGATAAAGAGAAACTAGCAAAATAAATGCCATCCCTGCTGATAAAGGGAGACTAGCAAAATAAGTGCCATCCCTGCTGATAAAGGGAAACTGACGAAGAACATCTTCAAAGGATTGCTATCTCTGCTGATAAAGAGAAACTAGCAATACCAATGGCGACTTCACTGGGGATAACGTGAAACACAACTTCTGGTAAGAACGGGATTTCACAAAAGAGAAAGGCCGGACAAACTTCTGACGGGCCCATGATCCATAGATAAGATGACTCCGCTGGGGAAAGGAGAAGTCTAAATGAAAGACTCTGCCGGGGAGCACAAGTATGAGGAATACATCCCTCCAAAATCTCCTGAGTTGTGCCATCTCTGCTGAGCAAGAGAACTAGCAAAGAAAGTATCAAACCTGACTTATGCTTCGAATGCAAATCTTTGAATAATGGCGTAATGCTCCACACGAAGTGGAAATGCTACGCGTTTTGAGGATGCAATGCAAATGCTTATGATATACAAAAGGGGTCCCTCCAGCAAAATAAATGCTGGAGAGGAAAGATTGATTCAGCTGGGGATGACAAAAATAAATTGCCCTTTGATTCTAGGAACTCTGCTGAGAAGGATCATACTGATCGACTCCTTGGATCAACAACTTCTGCTGGGGATGAAATCCCAAAAGAACATCCATACTACCGGGGATTATACATGTCTTTCATCCAAAACCTGAGGTTTCTCCTCTGCTGGGGGAGTTGAGAATGGACGCCAACAACAGAACCGGAAGTCTGTTACTGAGGATTGCCAATAACAGATGGGCTTAGGACCTGCTGGGGGATGCCAACCCATAATACCTTCCTGCTTGGGGAAAACAGTCCATAATACCATCCTGCTTGGGTATATTGCTGAACTTAGCCTGTTGAAGGGGAGAATGACTTGACTCCCACCTTGCTGGGGATTAGAATATAACGTTGTTGGTGAAAGCACACTTCCTGGCTGGATGGGGGAAGTGAGCACCATGAGTCTGTGGGGAAATAACATCTTGATCCGGAGAAAATACTTTCCAAGTCTTCTGCTGGGGAAAGTCTGCTCTGCTGAGGAAAGTGTAATCTCAATGCTGGGGAGAGCATCCTACTGGGGGAGTACAATCCTGTTGCCCTGCAAGTCAAAAAACAACAAAAGAATATGCCACAACCTGGCTATCCTTGTTAACACCTAAGTAACTTCTACTGCTTTTCGTTATGCTCCGCAAAGCTCGAAGATTTATATGCAATGTTTATAAAAAATATCAGACGTTTTTGCAAACAAACAGTAAAAGTAAAAGTAAAACAAACAATGGAAAGCTCTTTAAGTGAAATGAATATTTTATTGAAGAGTGGCCTGTAAATAGGCATTTACAATAGGAAGCAATTCCTAGAAAGAGGTAATTGCGCAATAACAAAAAAGAAAATACACGTGTCGGCAATGTGGGAACAGATATCCACCATGATTTGACTCAGCTATGACCCATATGTCTTGCATATCCACAAATGTCTTGACCTTTGAAGAGACTAACTGTACTGATTCCTTTCTTTTAGAACTTCCAGGTATCGAGAATGTTCACAGATCGAACACAGACCGTAGCCTTTCGCTTATAAATCCCTAACTTTTTCCTGGATCGCCCTTTTTGGGTTTTCAATCCACCAGGATACCCATTTTTGCCAAAGTCGCCTTTTCAGGATTTCAACTTTGCGGGTGTACACATTTCTTTTTACATTTTATCCCTAATTTTTTGCCCGAACCTTTTCCTTTTTATGGTTCGCCGGGATGCCCCTTTTTGCCTGGACTTTCTTTTTATGTCCAGCGGGTCTCTTTTATGCGAAGTATTTTTTGACTACGTCTGCGTTCACAGGGGAGGTAAAATCTTCGCCATCCATAGTTGAAAGTAGTAAGGCTCCACCAGAGAAAACCTTTCTGACTACATACGGCCCTTCGTAGTTTGGAGTCCATTTGCCCCTGTGATCTGTCTGAGGAGGAAGGATCCTTTTCAAAACCAATTCACCTGTCTGAAAACTCCGAGGACGCACTTTCTGGTCAAAGGCGTGCTTTATCCTGCTTTGATACCAACGACCATGTGCGATGGCTTCCAATCTCTTTTCTTCAATAAGGTTCAACTGATCCAACCTGGAACGCACCCATTCAGCTTCATCAAGCTTCACATCTGCCAGAACTCTCAAAGACGGAATCTCGACCTCTAAGGGTAAGACTGCTTCCATACCATATACCAATGAGAAAGGGGTTGCCCCAGTTGACGTACGCACCGAAGTACGGTAACCATGTAGGGCGTAAGGTAACATCTCATGCCAGTCTTTATACGTTACCACCATCTTCTGCACAATCTTCTTGATATTCTTATTTGCCGCCTCAACAGCCCCATTCATCTTCGGACGATAGGGAGAAGAATTGTGACGTTCGATCTTGAAACTCTGACATAGTTCCTTCATCATCTTATTATTCAAATTCGAGCCATTATCAGTAATGATTCTCTCAGGGACCCCATAACGACAGATAATGTCCTTCTTTATAAACCGGGCTACCACTTGCTTGGTGACATTGGCATACGAGGCTGCCTCTACCCACTTTGTGAAATAGTCAATGGCAACCAAAATGAAATGATGCCCATTGGAAGCAGTAGGCTCAATCTTTCCAATCATATCTATACCCCACATTGCAAACGGCCAAGGAGATGACAACACATTTAGAGGCGTAGGCGGTACGTGCATCTTATATGCATAAATATGGCATTTATGGCACTTCCGAGCGTACTTGAAACAGTCAGACTCCATAGTCATCCAATAATATCCTGCTCTCAACAACTTCCTCGCCATGGTGTGTCCACTAGAATGAGTACCAAAAGAACCCTCGTGAACTTCCTCCATTAATGAGCTTGCCTCGTGTTCATCAACACAACGTAGCAAGACCATATCGAAGTTCCTCTTATATAACACATCATCCTTGTTCAGAAAGAAGTTCCCTGCCAACCTTCTCAGAGTCTTCTTATCCTTGGTGGAGGCACCCTCTGGGTACTCTTGTCTCTTCAGAAAAACCTTAATATCATGATACCACGGTTTACCATCAGACACATCTTCAATTGCAAACACAAAAGCCGGTCTGTCCAGACGCATGATTCTAATCGAAGGTGTTTCATTCCAACGGTTCACCTTATACATGGATGCCAATGTCGCCAACGCATCAGCCATCTGATTCTCAGCTCTGGGCACATGATGAAAATCCACCCTATCAAAGAAAGGTAACAACCTTCTGGCATAGTTGTTATAAGGTACCAGATTTGCCTGACGAGTCTCCCATTCTCCTGTAATCTGATTAACTACCAGTGCGGAATCACCATAGACATCGAGGTTCTTAATTCTCAAATCAATTGCTTCTTCTAACCCCATGATGCATGCTTCATACTCCGCCTCGTTGTTGGTACACACAAATGCTAACCGGGCAGTGAAAGGTATATGAGAACCCTTCGGAGTTGTAATGATTGCCCCAATTCCAATGCCATATGAGTTAACAGCCCCATCAAAAATCATCTTCCACTGTGATCCAATCTCAGGTCCTTCTTCAGGCAGAGGCTCTTCACAATCCTTCATCTTCAGAAACATAACATGCTCGTTTGGAAACTCAAACTTCATAGGCTGATAATCCTCAACTGGCTGATCAGCAAGATATTCTGACAGAATGCTTCCCTTAATGGCCTTCTGAGAAACATACTGAATATCGTACTCTGTCAAAACCATCTGCCAACGGGCTATCCTTCCAGAAAGTGCCTGCTTCTCAAACACGTACTTAATCGGATCCATCTTTGAAATCAACAAGGTTGTATGATTCAACATATACTACCTTAGGCGCTTGGCTGCCCAAGCGAGTGCACAACATGTCTTTTCCAGCATAGAGTATCTTGATTCGCAGTCAGTGAACTTCTTACTCAGGTAGTAAATGGCGTGCTCTTTCTTACCTGTCTCGTCGTGTTGACCAAGCACACAACCCATCGAATTCTCAAGAACCGTAAGGTACATAATCAACGGTCTCCCAGACACTGGTGGCATAAGGACTGGAGGTTCTTGCAAGTACGTCTTTATCCTTTCAAACGCCTCTCAATAAGTTTCATTCCACCTGACCTCTTGATCCTATTTTAATAACTTGAAAATTAGTTCACATGTAGCCGTCAGATGAGAGATGAACCTGGCAATGTAATTCAACCTTCCCAAGAAACCACGAACCTCTTTCTCTGTTCTTGGCTCAGGCATCTCCTGTATGGCTCTTATCTTTGCGGGATCAACCTCTATACCCCTTTCGCTAACAATGAAACCCAGTAATTTACCAGACCTTACGCCGAAAGTACACTTGTTCGGATTCAATCTCAATCTGAACTTTCTCAACCTTTCAAACAACTTCTGAAGGTTCACCAAGTGTTCTTCCTCTGTCTGTGACTTCGCAATCATGTCATCAACATAGACTTCAATCTCCTTGTGAATCATATCATGAAAGAGAGTCACCATTGCCCGCTGATAGGTTGCCCCAGCATTCTTCAATCCAAAGGGCATTACCTTGTAGCAAAATGTTCCCCACGGTGTTATGAAAGTAGTCTTCTCCATGTCCTCTGGGGCCATTTTGATTTGGTTATACCCAGAGAAGCCATCCATGAAGGAAAACACAGAATATTGAGCAGTATTGTCCACTAACACGTCAATGTAGGGGAGCGGGAAATCATCCTTCGGGCTCGCCCTATTCAAATCTCGGTAATCAACACACATTCTGACCTTTCCATCCTTCTTAGGTACAGGTACAATATTAGCAACCCACGGAGGATAATTTGTCACGGCAAGAAATCCGGCGTCCAACTGTTTCTGAACCTCTTATTTGATTTTGACAGACATCTCTGGTTTAGTCCTTCTCAATTTCTGCTTGACTGGAGTACAACCCTCTTTAAGCGGCAACCGGTGTGAAACAATGTCAGTGTCAAGCCCAGGCATGTCTTGGTACGACCAGGCGAAGATATCCACATACTCTCGAAGTAAGTCAACCAATCTCCTCTTAACAGTGTCTTCCAAAGCAGCCCCAACCTTTACTTCTCGTTTGACGTCCTCGGTTCCCAGATTAACAGTCTCAACTTCCTCCTGATGAGGTAGAATAACCCTTTCCTCCTGTTTTAGTAGCCTGGCTAATTCTTCTGGTAAGTCACAGTCTTCGTCAGTCTCTTCTTCGGGTTGATAGATACGATTGTCAAAGTCATATCGAGCCATAGCTAGGTCATGGGTGGAATCCGAACAAAGGAACCTGCATGATGGATGTTTTATGTTCATTATGAGTGCAACAAACAAGAAAACACATTGCCATTTTGATGTGGGTTAATGCGAAAAGTAAAAATAGAAAGACAACGATCAAAATGTTTGAATGAAAAAAACGTCCTTTATTGATGATAAAAATAGCAAATAAAACATCCAAGCCCTACAAATAAGTATCACTACGTCTTGGGCAGAACGTAGGACTCAACATAACAGAAAACAAAAGTAAATTACTCCGGGCGCGTCACTTGGATAACTTTCTCGGAGGACCAGTTGCCTAGACCCTGACCAGGAGGGCAGGGACGGATCCATTCATCCATGTCACAATCACTATCTCCTTCATCCTCAATAGCATTGACTCTGTCGAAGAAAACACCGGCACTGGTGAAACGGGAATGGACCATAGAACTTGGGAGGCTCTTCAGAACGTCTAGGTGGCCTGTAACCCAGTCCATGAGTATCTTGCTTCCTTTGAACATCAATAACACTGCCCCACTTCTGAGAACCACCAGCTTCAACTATAGCACGCGCCTCCTTGAAAGAGGACATTGGAACTTCTGGTTGTATGATGACTTCAGGTTGGGCAACCGCCTTAGGCTGAGTGACTGCCTTCGGGGGTTCCTGGGGAATCTTCACAGCTTCAAAGGCTTGGCACAAAGTTTCCTGTATCTCACCATCTACCTCTACATACTTGAAGGTCGATAGGTGACTCACCATGATATCTTCTTCACCACAAACAGTCACAACGTGGACATCCACCATATACTTCAACTTCTGGTGCAGCGTAGAAGTTACTGCCCCAGCACCATGGATCCAGGGGCGACCCAACAAACAATTGTAGGCAGGCTGAATATCCATTATGTAAAAGGTGGTGTTGAAAACCTCAGGACCCACCTTGATCGGCAGAACTAACTCTCCAAATACTGACCTCTTGGAGCCATCAAAAGCACGTACCACCCAGTCACTTGGTGTACAAATCAACCCACGGGTATCCAATTTCATCAAAGCCTTCTTTGGTAACACATTCAAAGACGACCCAATATCAACTAACACATGCGACATCAAAGAACCACGACATTCCACTGAAATATGCAGAGCGTTGTTGTGATTCCTCCCAGCCGGAGTCAGATCTAAATCGGTGAAACCCAAACCATTACCAGCATTCACATGAGCCACAACCCCTTCTAACTGATTGACGGATATTTCTTGTGGTACATAAGCCATATTCAGAACCTTCAGCAATGCATTTCGGTGTGCCTCAGAGCACAATAGTAAGGACAGAATGGAAATCTTCGATGGAGTTTGGTGAAGTTGGTCAACAATCTTGTAATCACTTTTTATGATCAACCTCATAAACTCCTCTACATCTTCAGAGAAAGTATCCCCACCTTGCTTTGTCGTAGAGTTATTAGCTTCCTGCCTCTGTACGGACTCATCCATCATCTGTTTACCCTTGTCTTGTCTTGAACTGCCAGCTTGATTCTCGGACGGAATAAAGACCCTACCACTCCTAGTGATAGCCCCTGCTTCAGCAAGATTTTCGACCCCCGTATTCACCGCTGATGTGTCTTCCAATTCATGCTTCTTACCATTAACAAACACCTCGGCCCCATAGTTCCATGGGATGGCCTTGGTAGTCTCATACGGGACTGGTCCAGGAACAGTGATAGTGACCGGCGCTGGTCTCGCCGGCACTGATATAGTTATTATCTTGAACGTAATTGTTATGGTGGCAACATCAATCTCTCTGTCAGTAACATTATTCTGCTTGCAACCTCTGTCAAACTGTAATACCCCTTCGTTGATCATTTTCTGAATACCTGCTTTCAATAACTCACAACCGCCTGGCTGTGACACACATCCCACACAACCTTCGTCACAACCGGGAAATACCCCTCCTTTCAACAGTCTTTCCTTCACCACACCCAAGGGAGTTTGGACTTCGTTCACATCTGAAATCAAACTCAAGTCTTCACAATCTTTAATAATAGCATTGATCTTTGGCCCACCGTGATTCGGCATCGGGTTCTGATTCACATTCGAGACGTCATTGGAAAAGTTGATGGCTTTGGAATCCACCAAATCTTGAACCTTATGCTTAAAAGCTTTACAGTTCTCAGTATGGTGTCCGGGTGCCCCAGAATGAAATTCACAGTGGGCGTTGGCGTCATAGCCGGGAGGTGGATTACCAGTAGGTGGAGCCAATGTTCTTGTCTGAATTAGCTGCAGTTTCAACAAGTGCTGGAATAATTGAGAGTAAGACATAGGTGGAGTGTCAGAATGCCTATCCCGCTTATTCTGAGGCTGTGATCGGTAAGTAGCATGATTCTGTTTTTGAGGCGCTGATGGCTGTTGAGGTGCTGCTGGGATGGTTACGGAGGCCACCTGCTGATTGTAACTCTGACGAGGTCCATCTCTACCACGATATGATGACACAGAGTTTGTATCTCCCTTATTCTTCTTATAACCACTGGCATAAGACTTCTTGCTTCCTCCAGATGAGGACCCATCACTGCCTGATATCTTTCCTGCCTTAATTCCGCTTTCTACCATCTCTCCTACCAAGATTAAATCAGCGAACTTTCCAGACATACATGGTACCAATTTTTCAAAGTAATGACCCTGCAAGGTGGCCATAAACATAGTTATCATTTCACGTTCCAACATGGGAGGCTGAACCCTCGCCTCCAGTTCACGCCACCTCTGGGCGTACTCTTTAAAACTCTCATTATTTTTCTGTGACAAATTCTGCAGCTGTGTTCTGTTAGGAGCCATATCAGTGTTATATTGGTAATGTCTGATAAATGCCCCTGCCAGATCTCTCCAACTACGTACATCCTTCCTCTCCAGTTGCATGTACCACTCCAGGGATGCCCCAGATAGGCTATCCTGAACTATGCCAGTACCAGTACCACCTCCCCCTGCAGTGGGAATCACAACACTTTCTACTCCGCCCGGAGGAATCACAACACCAAAAGCAGGAACACCTCCGCCAGTAGGACCATTCTGACCATCATCAGTAACACCAGTCTGAAGTCCTCCATGAAGGACACCATCATTATCAACCCTCGCAATCAGTGGCTGAACGAGAGTTCTCAACTGTTCCTGTCCCTGAGCAACCCCTTGCATTAATTCCATGAATTGGTTCATGCGAGTCCGCATCTCAATGATCTCATTCTGTAGCTGATCCATGAGTCTCTGCCGATTCTGCTTAGTAGGGTACCGGTGAATACGTTGATCTGTAATTCTGAGATGAGAACAAGATAAGAATACCGGAGATAAACACCTATCATGCAAAATGATTATGCAAGATGATTATGAATATGCAAATGCAAATGAACATGTTTGAATATTAGCAGGGCGATCCACCCCTTGATTCCAGTTTAATAACAAGATAGAACGGAACTTCTGCTCATATATTAAGAAAACCAGAGGAAAACCAAATGTCGACAATCATAAATCCGAGACAACAAGTTTGAATACAAAAATCCTAGATCCCAACCAACAAGCCTGGTGGTGATCCAAATACAATAAAAGAGAACAGGACTATGGCATATCATCAAAGTTCACAAGTGTCAATCCCCCCATCCATTATGCTTTATGCATCAGTCTTGAATCTCCTTGAACAACTTTCTGGTATCGGGATGCTTCGGCCTCTGAATTAGACCTTGAATGAGAAGGTCTCTCCTGTGTATGATCCCATCCAAGTATTGGCAATGTAACTCCCAAGCGTCTTCTCCAGAAACACCATCCATGCTAGGACCCTCATGTCTAGGTTTCTTCACTTCAGCTTGGACTTTCAGTTCTTCCATGGAGGCTATGGCTTCATTGAGTCGACCCTCGACTACTTGTCTCTTGAATATCCCTGATAAGATCTCGACGTCTTTCTTCTTGAGCGTCGACTTCAACTGATCAATCTTAGCTATGTAGTCATCTTCCTTTCTCTTATTCTCAGCCATGGCAGTTTCTTGGTGATCATTGAACCTGTGAATCTTTAACAAAGCCTTGCCTAATTCCTCCTCCTTGGACCTGAGGACGCTACTGATACCATCCAAAGCTTGTTTCATTCTTTCTCTGGATGCGACCATGTCAGCAAGCTCTTTTTCTGCTTTAGCAAGGAGCTCTGTCTTTAACTTGGCGGTATGAACAGCTTCACCCCGCTCATGCTTCCACTGATAAATCTCTCTCTTTAGCTCACTATTCTCTTCCTGCAACCTTTCCTTTTCAGCCCATAATGTGTTATACTTCTCCAACTCAACGGTGGTAGGAGGCTCGATCACCAAAGGATACAAAGGTGGTTCCAACGGGAATGGAAGAAGCTCCTCTTCTACTCTCTTCTTAATCCACTCTTTATAGGGAGGGAAAGCCCGATTGTCACTTTTCCCGAATGGAATCTTACCCTTCTTAGTCACCTGTTTCCAAGCATTCACAACTTTCCTTATCAACCCTTGATCCTCAATACCATTGAAGAACAAGGACTCACGGACATCTCGCTCTTCGGGTGGATTCTTCAAAGGATAGCCAAACTTTCTGATAGCTAGGGAGGGATTATAGTTAATTCCACCTTTCCTCCCTATCAAGGGAACATTAGGGAATTCTCCGCATTTGCAAATAATCTCCATTCCTAGCAAGTCACGATTAACCCAAACGATGTTATCAGCAGTCAAGCCCATAACCCTCTTAGACCACTTCAGAGAATCTTTCGTATCAACGAAAGCGCCAGATTCAGGGAGACGACTCAGAAACCAAGTAGCTAAGAGCGGCGCACAGCAACTCACAGTTTTCCCACGCCTTTTCTCATTCTTATAGTGAACTGAATGATACACGTCACCTAACAAGGTAGGTATAGGATTCTTCGAAAGAAAGATTCTGACGGCATGCATATCCACCAGATCAGGAATATTCGGAAACAAAATAATCCCATGGATACACACAGCCAGAATAGCTTGGAAAGCAGTCCAGTTCTTCTCTTTGACATGTATACAAGCTTGATCAAATAGGAACTTCAATAGGAAACCCTTAACTCCTTGTTTTTCTGCAATGTTACTGTTCATAACAGGCTCACTAATATGAAGAGCAACAACCATATCTTTTATACCGGGGTGTTCTTCAGAAAAGAAAACTATGTCATGACTAATAGGAATTCCCAAAATAAATGAGAACTCCTCCAGCGTCGGAGCCAAGATGTAGTCCGGGAAAGTGAAGCAACGCAGAGGCGGGTCGTAAAATTGAAGAAGTGTGTGAATGGCATCCTTCTCATACTGGGAGATATTATAGACAAATTTCAGAAGTCTTCCATACCTTCCACTGAACTCTGTACGAACTCCGGAACCAGCCATATTAATCAGTTTGTGAATCAGTGTCAAAGTCGGCTCTGGGAATGAATAGGCAATAGTCTTCTTTCTCTGAACATCCATACTGAAGTAACCTCAGAAAACCGGAATCAAGAGTAAGATGCAAGCCCTAAAAAATGTCAAACACGTCAGAATGCAAGAAAAATGATATGCTCATGCAAACATGGGGTCAAGGCACACTGCTGGATGTGCTGTGCTGTTAGCTGAACGAGAAACCAGAAAACCAGAACTCTGAACCATTGAGGAACCCAAATAATCAGACATTGATGAGAAATCCATAAAACCGGGTAGGTTGAAAGTCTCGGTTACCTGCAAACCTGCAAACGCCCATCCCCTCTCACATGTGGGTACTAGGATGTTCAGTATCCTGGGCTCTCAGGTCGAGAAATGATGATACGTTCACCATTTCTGGTTTGGCAACATCATCAATCGAGGAGGCCTCAACTGATTCTCCAAAGCGAAAGGTCCTCAGCTTTGGCACTGAGGTCGAGAAACAATAGTACATTCATCCCTCAGGGTACAGTACTAAAGTCAATCAAGGAGTGCCTCCACTGATTCTCTTCAAAACGTAGGGGCCATCCTATGCGAGTTCCAAAGCGGGCCCTCGGGTGCGAATGGGTTTGCCACAGGATATGGTCTGCCACTGTCACCACCAAAGAGGGATGTTTCCACTAAGGTCCTCAATGATCGGTCACCAGAGTCGACAGCTCTCTAGATCAACACCCCAACATGCGCAAGACACACACGTTAGAATGCATCCCAAGATAGCCTCGTCTGGTTGTGAATTTCGTGAACACACAAACGTACCAAGCGGGCACGTAGGTCCCACTACTTTCCACTCTAGTCCTAGGGTATTCTCAAGCCTTGGTATTGGGCTTAGCTCTCGGTCCCACCCAACCTGCAAAACAAAGACAGCCAGCACAGCACAGCAGCATGACAGTAATAAAAAATGAAATGCAGAAAATGCGGTAAAAATAAAAAAATAAAAATATAAAGCAAATCAAAACAAAACACCCAAAGAGAACAAAGACAAGTAAGCGTTAGGATTGACTCGCTTAGGGATGGACCAGCATAGGTCGACCAGATTCCCCAGCAGAGTCGCCAACTGTCGCTCCCAAGATTTTCATCCAGGTACAAACGCGAGAGTGGCGCGAAAAAACAGAGTCGACAGCCGTGTAAATTTATCCCAAGAGAGGGAAAGGGAACACCGCATAAACCTTAGGAGGGGGGAAAGAAATGGTCATCGCAACCATAACCTGGGTTCGGGAGTCGGTTACGCGAGGGGAAGGTGCTAGCACCCCACGCGTCCATCGTACTCGATGGGATCCACGCTTGTTGTCTATTCTAAGGGTAAGTTATACTATCATCTAGGGCTGTACTAAGACGGAGAGGGAAAGACAAAGACAGACTCGGTAGGACGTCGACGTCCTAGGCCTACGTACCCCCTCGGTGCAATGGGGAATTCAGAGTCAACGTAGTTCAGACCAAGTTCTTTTTGTGTTTTTTATGAGCGACGTTAAGTTCGCGTCCGGCAGTTAGGGTCGATGCCTGTTTGCGACTCAGACGGAAAGGAACGTGCCCTTTTTGAAAATAGCCTTTAGGTTGAAGGTCCCGAAGGACAAAAAAGTTTGAAGTTTGGTTTGTGTTTTTTAGGACAGAAGTGGCTTAAGTTAGTTCCTAAGCTGCATTGCACCAAAGTCTAGGGCACAGGGGCGAATACTTAACGCATCGTCCCAAGACAGGACGCTCGCTAAGCACTCTAGAAAGATGAGAGGAAGCCCTTCATTTCTCATTCCCCATACTTAAGGCTCGTGCGCAATACACCTTATTCTTATTAAGTGCTTTAAAGAAATTTGAGATGAGAAGAGAGAAGACACAAGGGTAACTCTAAAGGGAGACTATGAATCCTAAAGTTATCATGCATGGGTGACCTACGGTTAGTGAGGCTTGAAGACGACCTAAACCCTAAAGAATAAAGATAGGAGAGAAAAAGGTAAGCGTAACCATGGATACTTATCCATACCCTTAAGGAACTTACCTTGATCCTGCATAGAAGGTAAGTGAGAAACAGACGTGGATAAGAGAAATGAGGTGAATGACAATCAAGCAATGACAAACAATAATGAGAATAATCCAAACATGAATCAAAGAAACAAAGAACAGCCCCAAAGCAATTGGCACAAATGCCTTTTCAAACAGATAATCATATAAGGTCAAAGATGCGCTTGCAAGAAAATCTTAAGTGAAAACAAATCCGATAATTAGAAAAATGACTCCTAAAATTCCCAAATTAATCATTAAGGTTCCTCAACCAGAGGCAAACAACATATAAAAAGTCCCTGCAAAAATCCAAAATGTTAGTCATTCAAATAATCATACAAACTCAAGTAAGGGATAGGGTTCAATGTGCCAAAGAGAAGGACCTAAATGCAACATGAAAAATAATTAAAAATGGAAGAAAAATATTTTTAAGCACTTCAGAATGTTAATTAATGAGTGCAAAAAGAACGGATCAAAAATACTTTGTAGATGAGGATAATTAAAATGAAGAAGTTCAAGTATGCATTGGATGTGTAATTGAAAAGGACTTGAATTAACAATTAATTTAAATGATAGAAACAAAAAAAAATAAATAAAAAATAAAATTAGTGAAAATTTTATAAGTGAGTAAATATGGTGCATGAATTTTTTTAGGATTTTTTAAATGCAATTTGGTATTTTTAAGAATTAAAATATGAAAATGCAATTGAAATAAAAAAACTAAAATATGAAATAAGATGTAGGGGTGCATTCAGTAAAAAAAAGAAGAGCAAATGGGATTGGGCTAACAAGTGGGGTGCGAATAGCACGGTCCAGTCCAATAATTATCAGCAAAATAAAATAAAATACTGGGGGTGTGAAAGTAAAGAGAAACCATTGGAAATTGAAGTGGACTGGAGACGGGGCGTGGATAGCAAGCCCAATACGTTAAGTCCACCTGAAAAAAAAAAAAAAAAAAAAACTGGGGGGTGCAGTGAGTAAGGGAAGTGCGTTGGAATTGATGGTTGGGCCATGGGGTGGGGGCGTAGATAGCAAGCCAGCCCAATCAGTCATTCAGAAAAAAACAAAAAAATGAGAGAGGCCACCGTGTTCTCCCATGTGCACGACGCATGACTTTTTTAATGTGCTGGCTCCATGATGGCCGTGCGATTCATCAGACGCACATGGTTAGGTCACCCAGTCAACAGTCAACGAAAAGTATT
Organism: Lathyrus tuberosus; assembly: GCA_022829125.1. Classification (NCBI taxonomy): domain Eukaryota; kingdom Viridiplantae; phylum Streptophyta; class Magnoliopsida; order Fabales; family Fabaceae; genus Lathyrus; species Lathyrus tuberosus. Next base: position 5,379,575 of record JALAZF010000132.1, on the reverse strand, counting down.
CAAAGTGAAATAACCTTATTGGAGGCACATGGTAACTGCTGTGAGGTAATAACATAAGATCATTAATTTTAATTCAGAAAAAAAATAAAAATAAAGTGAGGTGGCACAACGGTAGCCCTTGGATCGTGACCATGGACGGTCACGATTGTCTCTCCTACCTCCAGCCACCTTGCCGGACTGAACTCGTCGCCGCCGCCGGAGTTAGGGTTCCGGCACCCTACTCTGGCCACCTGCACTCAAAACTACACCAAAACTCACGTACGAATATACCATTCCAACCAGAAAAATTTCAGGAGTCCAAATACGCACTCAAAAATTTCAAACGACCAACGTATGATGAAACACGCATGAAATTATGTTAGGGCATCAAACTTTAAATCAACATAGCAAGCCATACATGCATCCATAATTAAAAGTAATTATATCAGAATGATCAGTGGGAGTCACACAATCTTATGCATATCAAAAAATAAAGTTTCGTGATCATGCAAAAAGTGGATAACCTGAGATGGCACGGTCTGAATTTTTGCTTTTGGATGCAAATGGAGGTTGATCTGCACTCTATAGATTACCAAGAGAAGCTTTGTGGAAGAAGTTTGAAGAATCTCCTTGTGGATCGTGAGTTTTTTGTGAGAAATCCTCTTTTAGGGTTTTCTTGAGAACTCCTCCAATTTCACGTGCATGAACCCTAACCAGTGCATCTTTAGGTTTAAATAAGCTAGGGTTTTCTTATGATGAGGAATTGGGCTTGGGTAATCCATTGTTTAATGATTTTTTGAATAATTTTGGAAAAATGCATTATGTGAATAAGTGAAAAATATATTCCTTCCATGCACTAAAATTCATGATGGATCACTTGCCTCTGAGTTGCTAACCACACCACATTTAACTTGGGCCTTGAGAGCAAATGATTTATGAGTTTTAGACATTTTGGGAAATTTGAATAATGGAAAAAAGGTGAATAATAAACCATGGAATTTCTTCATTCTGGGGCCCAAAATAATCCTCAAGGAGTGTCTTTTAACATTGGAATGTGGCATGAAGCAATGGAATAGGTTATAGGTCACTATGCCCAAAATTTGTGAAAATGGCATCATGAGAAACCCTAAAAACAACTTTGCCTTCTTTTGATCATAACTGGAGTTTCACAAATGCTATGGAGACCCACCAGTACTTGTTGGAAAGAGGAGAAAAATATATTCAACTTTCATGTTGGAGAAAAATTCATTTGAAGCTTTCTTGATGATGAAAAGTCAAGTTGAATGCAGTGCAGGAACTTGCCCAAAAAGGAAACTTTTCATTATAGGTCACTTTCCACATTTGGAAACTTTGCACCAACTCCTGATTCCTGATAAATATGTATGAAATTTGACTCCTGGAGACCATATGAGGGTGTGAGACCTTAAAATTCCTGAAGAGAACTTCAAAATTTCAGAGTTGACTTTTCTCCTTTCACTGTTGACTTTTCCCCCAAATTCTCCTAATTCCCAATCTTCTGATCAATTGAACCTCTCCTGAACCAAACTGATGGACAATCTTCCACTCCTAGATACTCAAGGACCCAAGGAAGACCATAGAATCAAGTCTTGCCCAAAAAATCAGAAATAAACTGACTTTGTAGCAAACCCTAGTTGTGGTACCCTCAGTCTAGGAGGAAATAGCACAGTCTCTAAATCCAAATTCCTCTGAATATGATGTGTATCCTCTCCAACAAAGATAAGATATGCCATTTGATGATGATAAAAACCCAAGGAGCTTGCCCATTGGACAATAAACCCAAGAATCTCAAAACCCTAATTCATGCACTGGTTAGGAGAGAGTGATCCACTTGAGATCCCTTGCCACTTGTGAATCTTTGATGAGGTGATGGACCAGATAGGACCTTCTTGAACTGCTTAAAGCACTTTGACCCCATGCTAATGATATGCATACATGATAATGCAAAAAATGAAATGAAACATAAGCCAGTTAGTAAAAAAGTAAGGAGGGCAAATTTTGGGGTGCAACAGTTACAACTCTCCCCCACTTAGAAATTTTTGTCCTCGAAAATATTACCTGAGATGAACAACTCCGGATACGATTCCCGCATCCGACTCTCCAACTCCTAATTCAAATTTCCCTCAGCAGCGCCCCCCCCACGCTACTTTCACAAGCGCAATATCCTTGCCTCTTACCCGCTTCAACTCGTGATCCAAAACCCTCACCGGTAATGCCTCAACCGTAAGGTTCTCCCTTACCTCAACCTCATCCATTAGAATCACATGCGACGGATACGGAACATACTTCTGAAGCTGTGAAACATGGAACACATCATGCAAATTCGAAAGATTCGGTGGCAACGTCATCCGATAAGCCACAGCACCCACTCTCGTGGATATCTGATAAGGACCAATAAACCGAGAAGTAAGTTTCTTCGACTTCAATGCACGACCAACACCCGTCACCGGTGTAACTCTAAAAAATACATGATCGCCTTCTTGAAACTCAAGATCTTTCCTCCTTCGATCATGATAACTCTTCTGCCTACTCTGAGAAGCCTTCATTTTCTCACGAATAAGTTTCACCTTTTCCGTAGTTTATTGAATTAACTCCGGTCCAACCACCGAACTCTCACCAGATTCATGCCAACACAAAGGCGTTCGACATCTTCTTTCATACAACGCTTTAAAAGGTGCCATTCCAATACTCGAATGGAAACTATTGTTATACGTGAATTCCACCAACGAAAGATAACTATCCCAAGCACCACCTTGCTCAAGAACACAAGCTCTCAGCAAATCTTCCAATGACTGAATAGTTCTCTTGGTCTGACCATTCGTCTGATGATGATAAGCAGAACTCAATCTTAACTTGGAACCTAACGCCTTTTGCAAACTTTCCCAAAATCTGAAAGTAAACGTCAGATCTCGATCTGAAACAATACACAACGAAACACCATGTAGCTTCACAATCACACGGTTATAAATCTCAGCCAACCTCTCCAAAGAAAAACTGATGTCAATCGGAATGAAATGCGCCGATTTAGTCAGCCTATCCACAATCACCCAAATGGCATTATGTCCCCTCTGAGTATTCAGCAACCCTATCACAAAATCCATAGAAATGTTGTCCCATTTCCACTCGGGAATATCCAACAGTTGCAATAATCCACTAGGCTTATGATGTTCTACCTTTGACTTCTGACACGTCAAACACGCATAAACAAACTGAGCCACACCCCTCTTCAATCCGGACCACCAAAAAATCTTCTTCAAATCTTGATACATTTTATTAGCTCCCGGATGTATACTCAAACTACTCCGGTGTCCTTCCTCTAAAATCATCTTTTTCAATTCCAAATCATCAGAAATACAAATTCTACCACGAAATCTCAAAACACCCTTATCATCCACTTTAAAGTCACCATTCACACCTTTATCTCCAACCGTCATCAAATCAACAAATTTCACATCCAGCCTCTGTTTCTCGCTAACGGTCAACAGAAACTCATTAGTGACCCTTAACATACCAAGCCTCACGCTGTCAGATGTCAATTCACACACCAAACTCAAATCTCTAAATGCTTCCAAAAGTTCCCATTCTTTAACCATCAAAGCGGACATATGCAAAAATTTCCGGCTTAACGTAGCGGCTACCACATTAGCTTTACCAGGATGGTAATTCAAGCTAAAATTGTAGTCCTTAAAAAATTCCAACCATCTTCGTTGCCTCATATTCAGCTCCTTCTGATTAAACAAGTATCTCAAACTCTTACGATCACTAAAGACTTTGAATCTTGCACCGTAGAGATAATGCCTCCAAATTTTCAACACGAAAACCACCGCCGCTAATTCCAAATCATGCGTAGGGTAATTCTTCTCATGATCCCTTAATTGCCTCGAAGCATAAGCCACAACCTTACCTTCTTGCATCAAAATTCCACCTAACCCAATCAAAGACGCATCGCAATACACCACAAACGGTTCACTAGGATTCGGTAAGATCAAAATCGGAGCTGTAGTCAATCTTCTCTTCAGCTCACTAAAACTTTCCTCACACTAAATATCCCAAATAAACGTTTTACCTTTACAAGTCAGCTGGGTCAAAGGAAGTGCTAACTTGGAAAAGCCTTCAATGAATCTTCGATAATATCCAGCTAAACCCAAAAAGCTTCTAATTTCAGTAACAGATCTAGGAGCCTCCCATTGTAGAACTGCATCTACTTTGGATGGATCCACAACAATACCATTACCTGAAATCACATGCCCAAGAAAACTCACTTATGACAACCAGAACTCACACTTGGACAACTTGGCATAAAGTCTCTTCTCCTTCAAAATTTGCAATACAATACGCAAATGCTCCGCATGTTCCTCCCGAGACTTAGAATAAATCAAGATGTCATCGATAAACACAACAACAAATTGATCCAAATGCTCATGGAAAATGCGATTCATATACTCCATAAACACTCCCGACGCATTAGAAACCCCGAACGGCATCACGGAATATTCGTAATGTCCGTATCGTGTCCTAAAAGCCGTCTTTTGAATATCTTCCTCTTTCACTCTAATCTGATGATAACCTGACCTCAAATCAATTTTACTAAACACACACGCACCTACCAACTGGTCCATCAAATCATCAATTCTCGGAAGAGGATACTTATTCTTAATCGTCACCTTATTCAGCTGGCGATAATCAATACACAATCGAATACTTCCATCTTTCTTTTTCACCAACAAAACTGGAGCACCCCAAGGCGATACACTCGGCCTCACAAACCTCTTTTCTAACAATTCATTCAATTGCTTCTTCAACTCAACCAACTCAGATTCCGACATACGATAAGGTGCCATAGATACATGTCTAGTACCAGGAACTAGATCTATAGAAAACTCCACCTCTCTCTCTGGCGGCACATCAGAAATATCCTCCAGAAACACCTCTGGAAAATCACACACGACTGGAACCACATCAATTGCAACTTGACTATCCACAGTCAACGATGCAAACAACCCGAACAACTGAGCTTCATCCGCCAAAAGTTTCTTCAACTCTTTGGTAGATAAGAAACTCAATTCCTCGTCTTCTTCAAGAGAAGGAAATCGTACCAACTTATGATAAAAATCGATATGAACTCGATTGAACTGCAACCAATTCATTCCCAGAACCACGTCTAAACCCTCCAACGGCAGACACACCAAATCCATATCAAAATCCTTACCATAAATGGTCAAAGGACAACTTAAACAAACCAAAGAAGTAGTTACCGACCCCATTGCTGGAGTATCGATAACCATCTCTCCATCCATCGAAGACAACAAAAGATTCAAATGATGCACACACTCAGACGAAATAAACGAATGAGTCGCTCCGGTATCAATAATAGTAACTAAAGGCGTACTATTAATAAAACAAGTACCTCTGATCAGACGATCTGCACTAGTAGTCTGAGTTCCTGCCAATGAAAATACTTTCCCTCCAGCTTGAGTTTGCTTTAGTTTCGGACACTTCGTACTAATATGACCAGGTTCACCACAGTTGAAACACTTCACCACATTCCTCTTGCACTCAGCTGTTACATGTCCTATACCTCCACAATTGGAACACTTCCTTATATCCTTTCTACATTCAAACTGACAATGTCCTAAGTCACCACACCTATAACATCTTGGAGGATTATACATACCTCCCCCACTTGGCCTTTTATCAAAATTAACCCTTTGCTTACCCTTGTCAACTGGTGACACATAAGGACCCCCACGCAATAGTTGATTTCCTTTCCTTTCGTTCACACTCTTATAATGAGTAGAACGAGCTTTGCTATCCTCCTCATAAATTCTACAACAATCCACCAAATCCGAAAACTTCCTAATTCTTTGATAACCAATTGCCTGCTTGATCTCGGGACGCAACCCGTTCTCAAACTTCACACATTTGGAAAAATCCGCAGTTGCTTCAGCATAATGGGGATAAAACTGAACAAGCTCCACAAACTTAGCAGTGTAATCAATAACAGACATGTAACCCCGTTTCAACTCCAAGAACTCTATTTCCTTCTTTCCTCTAACATCTTTAGGAAAATACTTCCTCAAAAACTCCCTGCTAAACAAAGCCCAAGTGACCTCTTCACCTGTAGCTTCCCACATATGACGCACACTAAACCACCAATCATCAGCCTCCTCCTGCAACATGTGAGTACCCAATCTCACCTTATGTTCCTCAGCGCAGCTCATCACTCGAAAGATTATTTTAATCTCCTTAAGCCAAATCTGAGCACCATCAGGATCATGTCTTCCTTTGAAGATAGGCGGTTTGTTCTTCCTGAACTCATCATTCCCTCCAGCATTAGGTGCACCTCGCACAGCCTGAGCCATAGCTTGCATGGCAGCCGCAAGAGCAGCGTCATTCCTTCCAGCCATATTCTGTTCATATCCAATAACAGTAACTATGGTTAAATAATCAACTCGCCAGAACACAACTGACGCGTAACAAACAACTTGTTCAAAACGACCAACCCGGACTGGCACGGACTGACACAAACTGGCTCTGATACCACTTAATGTAACACCCCCAATCTATACCCTGAGTAATTAAAGCGATAACAAATAATCAAAGTAGAATTAAAATATTCATGGCATAGACGGAGCGTCACATCACGATGAAGAAATATAATAACCTGCTCATAACGATATGCAACAATCAGGTAGCAACATAAAAAGAGGAACTCAGTTCCTAACACCCACAATTCAGATACAGAATAAAAGCGGAAAATCTACAACTAAAATCTCATATATATAAACATAGAAGTTTGTCTGTCATATACAGAGTCATACATGTAAAATCCAAAAAAGAAAATATATATATACATAATGTCACATAACGATCTCCCCGACTACCCGGTGCTACATATTAGAGCCGACCGACAAAAGAATGAAGACAAAATCTTCACAAAAGACCTCCAGCATCTAATCTGCAATGCCTCATAGAGCATTCAAAACAGCAGAAGGGTGAGAAACACAATTATAACATAGTTGCATACAATTATGTAATAACACAAAATACACCATGTAAAACAATCTCACCACAACTTACACCATAATTCAAATACAAAACAACACAATTCATATCTCATGCATCCATCACAAAGGCATGTCAATCATGCTCAATACATTTATCGCCAACATATATATATATATATATGTATGTATGTATATATATATTTTATTAGCTCCTGGATGTATACTCAACTACTCCGGTGTCCTTCCTCTAAAATCATCTGTTTCAATTCCGACCCATCAGGAATACAAATTCTACCACGAAATCTCAAAACACCCTAATCATCCACTTTAAAGTCACAATTCACACCTTTATCTCCAACCGTTATCAAATCAACAAATTTCACATCCAACCCCTGTTTCTCGCTAACGGTCAACAGAAAATCATTAGTGACCTTTAACATACCAAGCCTCACGCTATCAGATGTCAATTCACACACCAAACTCAAGTCTCTAAATTCTTCCAAAAGTTCCCACTCTTTAACCGTCAAAGCAGACATATGTAAAAACTTTTGACTCAACTCATCAGGCACGACATTAACTTCACCAATAGGATAATTCGAGCCAAGGCAATAACTAATCAGGAATTCCAACCATCCTCGTTGTCTCCTACTTTATTCCTTCTGATCAAACAAGTACTCTAAGCCCTTGCGATTTCCAAACACCTTGAATCTAAAACCCTCAAAATAATACCTCTAGATTCCCAACACAAAAGTGACCGCAACCATCGTGAAATCATGAATCCCCAATTGTCGTTAAGCCTAAGCCACGACTTTACCATCTTGCATTAACACACTAACTAAAATCATCAAGGACGCATCCCAATATTCCTTAAACAGTTTATTAGGATCAGGCAGAATCAAAATTGGAGCCGTAGTCAATCTTCTCTTCAACTCACTAAAACTTACTCACAACGAACATCCAAAACAAATGACTCACCCTTTGCAAGTCAACTGAGATAACAGAAGTACGAACTTAGCAAAGTCTTGCATAACCTGCGGTAACAACCAACTAAGCCCAAAAGTTTCTAATCTCCTTAACCGACTTCAGAGTCTCTCAATGTAGAACTGCATCTATTTTGGATAGATACACAACAATACCATCATCGGAAATAACATATCCAAGGAAACTAACCTCTTTCAATAAAAATTCTCACTCGATAATTTATCAGAAATCTTCCTCTCTTTCAACCCTTGTAACTCAATCCTCAAATACTCTACATTCTCATCATTTGATTCAAAATAAATCAGAATATCATCCAATAAACATCACTATGAACTTATCCAAACAAGTATGGAAGATACAATTCATATACTCCACAACCATAACATATACAACCTTCAAAATTCATTCTGAGCTCGAAACAATTTATCCAAAATAGCTTAACAATCTCTGGTTACCACATTCCATATCAATTCTTCTTACGGGGTTCCAACTCACTCAAGGTTTCTGCTGACACAAGATCTCAACCCATAACAAAAGTAATACCATCAAGGAACTTCAAATCGTTCACAATTCGTCACAATTAAAAACTCAAGCTATCCATAACACAACTGCAAGTTTCCATACTACTCACTGATTAACATGCAACCTCATGCTATCATCCTTTTCCTTACCAACCACGCTGGACCTCTTCAATTCGACACACTAATGTTTCATCCAAAAACACATCTGAAAACCATGCACAACTGACGGCCCATCACTGTGGCTTCCTGCCAATTTCCAGAACACTATCATCACAAACATGACAAACATCTGAGTTTCACTTCCTAAAAGTTCTTCTACTTACTTAGCAGATCCAAACCTCAAATCTTCACCTTCGTCAAATTTGAGTTCACACTCCAATCTCTGAGAACAACCATTAACAATACCCAATCGTTCTCTCTCAATGACTTCCCAACTGGACATACCAAAACCTCTAATCTGCCTCATCTTCCGATATACGAATTTTCATCGACTCAACAAAACAATCTGTACTCACTTGGCTTTGCTCCAAACGATTCACAAAACATACTATCAAAGCTGGAAAGACACGTCTATTTCATCCAACATAATTCCGTCTACTATCAACAAGAGATTAAGGGTGATCAATTCCTCAATTTGTCAATAGACAGCCGACAATCATGATGGGGCATAAACCATCTTTACCAAACTATAATAGCATTTCTTGCATCTTGTGCACAAAACTACCTAAGGCATAAATCCTTAGTTGACATAAACCTTACTTCCGCATTCCCTCTGGAATCGGGAACAACACTATCCAAACAACACTTACAATCTTGCAATCTACAACACACTGAGCTAACACTCCACACCTGAAGCAACTTGGAGAAGCACCAGCTTCTCCCCCACTTAACTCATTCTAAATATTGAAGATAAAGGATTAGAAAACCAGAAAGCACTGACAGTGTTTCACACACATATCACATACTAAGGGACAAACAACATCGACAGTATTCAACTGTCACACCAACTGACTCAATAACTTGGCCGGACGGACCAACTTGCTCTGATACCACAAATGTAACACCCCAATTCCCATCGCGAATAAATAATATATAAATAAATCAGAGTGAATAAAAATTTTATTCTTAGACAGAAACAAGGACGCCACATTTAAAGAAAGAAAACAAATCCCTGCTCATAAATTTGATACATAACACAAAATGGAATAAACATAAAAGGGAAACTTTTTCCAACACAAGGAAAGTTCAATTATAGAATAAAGCGGAAAGATCCATAACTAACTTGTTTTACAAAATAAATTGTTTTATAACATTAAAATATTCATACAAAGGTAATACAAAATAGATCCAACAAATGTACACATATATAACAAAAGCGTTCCCCGACTCCCATGTTACGTATCAGAGCAGACAGACCGACAAAAGGATGGAGAACTAATCTTCACCAAATCCTCTAAGATACTAATCTGTAATTGCATCATAGGGCATCAAACCACAGCAGAAGGTTGATAAATAACAACTAAATCAAGATTTCATAATAATATGCAAACACATATAAATTCACATGCATAATTATTCTCACAACAAGCATCACATACTAATACATATGGCATGCCACATATACATAACATATTTCTAATAATCCAACCACATAGCATATATCAATTATACCAATATAATCACATATTCACACATAAGGCATACCAAAGTTATGACATATGGAAACACACCACCACATCACATATATTCATATATAGGATATCATAGATAATTAATACAATCATTATAATGTACAACATCCCCACAAAACATAGCATATGCCTATACATAAAACATATCACCCATAACCAATGCATTTATCACGAATGCATATCAAATTACCAATGCTATCACGAGCTCAACACATAATCAATCAATTCACAATTTCCCACACATAATCAATCCATTCATAATTTATGCAAATGCACAGAGACCGACACAACGACTCTATGCATGTGGTACCATTCCATCCAGCATTCTCATCATCATTAATTCACTCAGGAATTATTGGAATCATTGTTTGTTACTTAGTGTAACTCCCCGTCGGGCAAACGATGTTCCCCGTCGGGAAAACGATGTTCCCCGTCGGGCAAACGATGTTCCCCGTCGCTTTAGGTCCTCTTTGTATAAGGCACACGATCGTCTATAACGTCGCTTTAGGTCCTCTTTGTATAAGGCACACGACCGTTACAGCAAATTCCCTATGGAATCGTTTCGTCGCTCACACCCCACAAGGGCACACGACATCACAAGGTGCATATCATGATGCATGTCATATCAACGACCCATGACAATCAAATGCACATTCACAAATCAACAATATGAATTATCTCATCATCATTATTCATGCATTGGAAATTAATTCAAACAATGCCTTTACTTGCCATAAGGCCACCACATAACACACATTGAGTTTCACATAAACAATGCATTTCATCATCATCCACAAACAACAACAATTAGAATTTTAGCATATACTCTCATATCAATTCACATCAAGAATTACTCACTATCAATCACAACAATCCTGCCATCATACAATGATACTCACAACACTAGGATTCATGCCACGAAGGCTACCCACAACAACATACATTAATACCATACATTTGTATTCGAGTCTACAAAGTAATTTGCCATGAAGCCACAACAATTACAACAACTTATCACATGCTTCAACATCATATACCAGCACACAAGATACACGTTATATATCAAAAACATATCGCATGATAACACATCAATCGCACACAATTACGACGATAAAAGTCAACAAAACGACACGTTTCCAAATTCTCGACACAATTAAATCGGCCACCAACCTCAAACCTATTTTTATAAGAAAGAACATCTCCTTAGCTTTTCAACGGTACTTAGAACGTCTCGATCCGAGTTACGGATCAAAAGTTATGGATTTTAGAAAAAAAAACAAGTTTTATTTTGCTCTAGGTCGCGCTAAGCGGGCTCCACCCCGCGCTAAGCGCGCTCCTCACTACCTGGAGAGGTTGCAAATTCTCCAGACCGCGCTAAGCGGGCGTCTGCGCGCTAAGCGCGCACTGCAATTTTCAGAAAAATAAACCCTTCGACAGTCCTTCCCAAAAATCACCATTTTCATCTCAAATCATTTCCAAACAGCATAACAAGTATCAACAAATGTTCATATGCATAGTGTGATCATACTACGCGATTCATATCGATTTCCGACCGTGAAAACATCAATTTATATCGAAATGATCACAATTCCAATCAAGTGGAAAACATATATTTTTCAACCAAACATTCAAACAAATACATACATATACATATACAAGCAAGATATAATCGAAACTTCTCACCCTTACCCAATTAATCGCGCTTGAAACGGAGTATTGAAGATTTCCTCTTCCCTAAGTTTTCCTCTCCTTCTCTTTTCCTTCCTCTTCCTTTCTTTCCTTTCTCTTTCTTTTCTCTCTCTTTCTCTCAAATCTCTATTTATAAAAATATCTAATTTTTCTAAAATATCTAACCCCTCAAAATGACCATTTTACCCCTCCGCTAAAATATCTCGCAAACGCTCTCAAAACGCGATAAAACATAATAACGATGAAAAATAATATATTGACAAATAAAAGTCAAGAATAAAATAATATAAAAACGAAAATAATTAAATCGACTCGATTAAATAAATCGGACAAAATGGGGCGTTACACCGTCCTTCCAATCACCTTTATCCAATGCATTCATGATGAATTGTGATAGTTTGTCCAAGGAATGCCTAAAAAGATACTGTGCGATTAGATCCCCCTTGTGAATATCTCTGCTAGGCCAAAATTATTCTGACTTTGTGCCATTCCATTTCACATTTGTTTCTACGCTAGTAATTAAATGCATGATAACGTTAATTATTTTGGATGACAACTTAATCTCCTCAAGTATCCTCCAAATGAACTCCTAACTAAGCTTATCCTACACTTTCTATAAATCCACATTTATAGCAAAGAAATGTTTTTTCTCTTTCAACTTATTCATACTATGCACCAGTTCTTGCGCCACGACCATATTTTTGTTAATACTTCTACCTGGGATAAAGCTTGTCTGATACGAAGATACAAGTGCATGTATGCACGCTTTAAGCCTCTCTAGTATCACTTTACTTACAACCTTATATATCTATCATGTTACACATATAAATGGGACTGGATTAATTGACAAACTCCAGACACGTGATCTTTGGAATTAAACATATGTCATTTTTATTCACCATGGCCAATTCAATAGGTTCTTCCTAAACCTTTTTAACAAAATCATAGATACTTTCCCCAACCACATTTCATGAATTTTTAATAAAACCCAGCAGGGAAACCATCATGTCCTGGTGCTTTCTACTGCTTCATATTAAAAAGAGCCTTCTAACCTCTTCATCTTTTACGTCCATGTCATGGCTCTTGACAAAATCATTCTCCAACATAGGAAAATTATATTCAGGTTGTAACCACTCTTGAACAGTATCATTTAGGGAAAATAATTTCTTATAATAGTCGTTGAACATAGTACACACTTGACCTTTATTATCAGTTCAAACCCCTTCTTCATTTTGATTCATAACAATGTTATTTCTCCTTTTATGAGTGACAATTTTTAGATGATAATACTTGGTATTCTGATCACCGTCTTATTGAGCCAATATGCTCTTCATTTTTGAAAGCACATAAGCTCTTCTTGCTTTAATATCCCATGTAACTCTTTTTGTAGTTTGTCTTCAAGTCTCCTAAGACCCCCATCATTATTCCTAGCATGCATATGTCACTGGATGCCTTCCAACCTTTTTCAGCATCTCTTTCTTCTTTCTCCTTATAGAATCAAAAGTATGAAACTTTCAATTTTTCAATTCTCTTTTCACGTTCTCCAGGTTATCCATCATGATAATATTATTATTCCAGCTTTCTGTTAGCATGTCACCGTAATTTTTATTCAAGAGCCAAGCATATTCAAATCGAAATTGTGGAGTTGTTACTAAAAGGGAAGAACCAAATGGACAAATTGATAAGGTATGGTGATATGAGAAATCCAGCATTTAAAGCACTTTAACAAAACCATTAGGAAAGTTCAACCACCATTTATCGTTACTCAAAGTTCTATCTATCCGTTCATAAATTATTTTACCACCATTATAAAATGGTCCACGCCACATGTATCGAGAACCCACATCACCAAGATCAATCAAACTGCACTCATCAATGCTATCTTTGAATATGTTGCATTTACGAATAGAAGCTAGAGCCCCACCTTTTTTATCATGAGCAAAGGTTGTGTCATTGAAATCTTTTGTGACCAACCACAAAAGATTCATCGCACCACTGATTTTATTTAGGTCATCTCAAAGCACCTTTCTATTATCAACATTATGACTTGCATAAGTTGGAGTAAAATACCATATGCACCCTTTTTTATACTGCACTTTCACATGTAGGGACTCAAACTTCCTAATTTTCAAAGTGACGGTCATGATATCTTCCTTCTAGACAATCGTAATGCCCCCTACATACCCATTTTCATATGTAAAGAACCCATCAAAAGCCTAGCTTTATGAATGTTTTTTTAGTCTCAAAGGGTCACATCTTGTCTCTACAATAACTAAATACTATGCTTGCTCATTTGAATATATTACTTGCAATAGCTATAAAAAGATGTGTTGGATGTACCCTTGCAATTCCACTAAAAAATAGAGTTTGGTTTGCTCATCATAAAATAAACATTCTTCAGTATGAAACTTTCACACAAGGTAACTCAGACTATTGAGTTAACTTTTGCCTCACTTTTGTTGTCACATTAACAACTTCCATATCATATTAGAAGAAACCATCATTCCTTGATCCCTAGCATTATTGAATGCATCGTCAGTCAAATCCTCCACATCTGTAACACTTTCTTTAGCTTCACCACACATGTAGCGTGCAACATGATCATCAGGAGGTCTAGGTATATTGGGTTTAACTTCTTTTGTAGTAAGATCCACTTGAGTTAAATTTTTCAGCCCAACTTTTTGGTTATCCCAACTCACCTTTTCCACGTCACCTAACAGATTTTGATAAATATTAATTTTCTTCGCTCCCATCGTACGATTACCTAGAGAGAGATAGAGAGAGAGAGAGTCTATCAAATTGTTCATATTACTTCCTTCCATTATACCTGACAAGTTCCCATTTATTATTCTTTTTATGTTGCCTTATGTATTTCCCTTTGAGACTCATATTCTGCACACGTGAACCAAGTTTGGTTTCCTTATTAGCCTTAGAAATACCTAATTAACCTCTATTTATATTTATGATGATATTATTATTTATAACAGTTCGTTGAGATCCTTCCCCATTTTTATTATTTTTCAAAACAATGATTTGTCGCGCTTCCTTATTTGTCTCCTCTAGTATTTCCTTTTCAGTCTCTGGCCATTTTTGTATTGTTTCCAGTATTAAATCTCCAATAACATGCTCATTAATATTTGGATCAATATTTGTCCTTTCTGTAACCTCCTCACTTAATGTGATAAACCTCGACCCCGTAACTCTTGGCACTACATTTACTTTGGTCATTGTATTTCCCATGATTTTAGTTGTTGCATTCATGACAGCTAGTGTTTTGCCTCCATCACCAGCAGCCCCTACATCATCCTTTTCCTTTAACTTTCGTGTCTTCCTTTATTATTGCACCACCTTCCACGGGCCATCAGTAGTTCCTCCTCCATGTATCTTCTCATTTGTGTTAATTTTTTGTAGTTTGCTCTTGAATTTGTTCTTTCTCTGGGAAGCCTTCTTTGTAATGACCAAATCTTCCATATTTGATACACAACAAGTGGAGGCCTTCATACTCCACCATATATTTCCTTCCTTTATTGTTAAACATAGCCAGGAGAGGTTTCGTTAGATCAACCTCAACACATAGACATGCATACTTCCCACTTTCTTAGAATAATGTGTTATTATCAACTTTAACTGTAGTACCAATCCTAATCCCGTTAGCAATAAATTTAAGATTTTTGAGTCGTAATATTCAATTGGTAACACATAAATTAAAACCCAAACAACAACCTTCTCAATTATGTCACTTGTCAGATGAAAATTCGGGCTTCATTCCTTGACAATGAGGCAATGATCGTAGATGAACCATAGTTTGTACATGAACGCAACATTGTGAACCTCATCATGTGATAAAATGACTAAGTAGTAATCATTACTCAAGTCAATGATGTTAATAAACCTTCTTCTCCCCCGTATTTGCTTCAATATGGTATCCAAAGCCTTGTATCCAATTTTTCTTCCTAATAGTTTCACAATCATTCCCCTTCTCCAAGGTTTGTGAATGCTCATTTCCTCTTTCGTAGATATAATGAACTCTTGACAAGCATAACTTCCTTTCAAATGTTCTTCCACCTTCATTTCTTCCATACCATCCTCCTCCTCACCCATTGACATCTCTTCCTATTCCGAATTACTATCTTCTGTTGAGTTTACACCATTTGTCCCCATAACCATATCCTTGTAGGATTTATCCCCTACAAGTACCATTTTTCCTGATTGTTCCCAGCTATACTCTTTTGCCACAGTCTCTTCCACCACATAGATGTATTCTTTAGAGAGTGAAGAGTGTTTTGAGAAATCTTGGTTTCCTCCTTTGAGGTTCTTCGTGTTCCTTCCTTTCAAATCGTTTTCCTCTGGGTTACTTTCTTTTGTTTTCTTACTTTGTCATAACATATCAGTCTCCATTATTTCCTTACTTTGTTCTATCTGTATTATTTATTTCAAACCTTACATTTGTGATACTATACTTTATAATCTTATATTTTTTAATATCATAAAAATTCTCTTTCTTAATCTTTTAATTTTTCCATGCTTCATTCTATTATTATTTATATACAATTTCATTTAACTCGGTTAATTAATAAAATGTTTATAATTATACAACTCACATAATCAATTAAAATTTATAAATATACAAATATACAAGAATTTTATTTTATTGATCATCAAATAATTATGAATTGTTATATCATCATACAATTTTAATATACTTTAATTCATACATTACTTATATATTTAACAACTATATTGTCATTCATTATATTTCATTTCATTCATTATAGATCTCACCATTTAGATGTATGATAGTATTATTTTATAACAATTGTGTACAACTATCTAAATAGTAAAATATGTATGTTGAACTATCATGGTATGTGATATTTTTTACTTTATTTTTCTATTATCAAATTTATCTTTACTTTATTTTCTTTAATTTATAAAGTTTTTCATCTTTCTTCTATCATATTACGTTCAATTACGTGTTTATGCTTATAAAAACTCACATACTACTTAAAAAGTAGAAATATATAATCATATGATAATTTTATTCTTTTCATCTTACCATAATTATTATTATTCATTTTATCATACAAATTTAATATAATTATAACAATCTTATGACATTACAATTTTTATTTAATTTTATAAGTTAAAGTATATAAATTTTATTTAAAACATACACATAAATGTAATTTATATATAGAGGCTTATTCATTTAATAAGAAAAATTCATACCAGTAACGGAAATGAGAAACATTTGACATATTATCGGAGTGTTTTTATGGGTAACAAAAGAAAAACTTTTCACATATGAATAACTTTATGAGTCAATAAAAAAAAAAGTAAATTGTCTTTAATATATATATATATATATATATATATATATATATATATATATATATATATATATATATATATATAGTTCATATCATATGAGAATGCAATTTTTATGTAAGAACATTATAATAAATATAAATAATTAGATTTTAAAATATATGTTAGAGATTATATGTGTTTTTGTTTTTTTCTCTTCTCCATTATTAAAATAAATGATGGAGGAGAAAGAAAAAAAAACGAACACAATCTCTACAATTTATTTTAAAATCTAATGGTTCAGATTCATTTTTATGTTCGCACATAAAAATGGCATTCTCATATGATACGTTATATATATATATATATAATGACATTCGCATATGATACGTTCCCTTTATATATATATATAATGATAAGATATAGAAAATTAATTTAAAGGTGGTTTTAATTAATTATAAATAGATTCGTCAAATAAACTTATTTACAAAAGTATAAGCAATATAAAAAATTGCATAGTCTATGAGTGTGTGGTTATGATAAATATGCAACAACTCCAATAGAGAGCCTTACACAGGTTTCAAGCACTTAAGGCAGAAAGGGAATCAATGAGACAGTCAAATATTTTCATGCTTATTAGAAATTCCAACCTTTTTTCTTTAAAGAAATAACTGAACAATATTGACGGTTGATTAAGTAAATGTTTAACTTATACTTAAAAACATAGGTGGTACAGATTCAGGTATGCAATTTGTAACTTTAAAATAATTAAGTATATAAAAGGTATACATATTTCATTAAAGTAATTAAGTGTATAAAAGGTATACATATTTCATCTTATTTTGGTTCCTGCTATGTTGAAATATAATAATTGCTTCATTATTATTAAAAAATTTGTTTAACTAAAATAAGATAAAATAAATAATTTAAAAATATTAACACAATCAATTAAACATAATTTTACAAAAAAATTAAATCTCAACTTAAACAAAAATATTAAATTAAATTAAAATATATATAAATCTTAATTTGCCTCAACCAACACTAGAAACTCGATTTAATAAAGTTAATCCTTTCAATTTCCTTTCAACTCAAATTAGTTTAGAGAAAAATTTCATAGTCTTACATTGACTATTTTATTGGTTTAGAGAAAAATTTCATAGTCTTACATTGACTATTTTATTTAGGTTTGTATGGTCAATAATTTTCACTTTATCAATGTGAACTCACCTTTCAGTAATTAAAGAAATAGTTAAAAAAAATTATTTATTTATAATTACTGGACAATTATTTTCTCATTTAAGCGTGAAATTAATGTGATTCGGTGATACTTTATTTTTCATAAATTCCTTATGAATTTGTGCAAACCAATTTGCGGGTATACTGTGAATTAGTAGTAGTTCGCCAATGACTCGATTATGGTTTGTGACGGTAAGCTCAATAATCTTTGGACAATCAAGACAATATTGTGTGGTTTTGAACTTGCATCTGGGCTGTGCGTGAATTTGAACAAGAGTAAGGTGTTTGGGATTAATGTTCACGAAGATGTCGTGCGGGCTGCTTCTAACTTTTTGGCCTGCGCGATTGGATCAATTCCCTTCAACTTCTTGGGCATTCAAGTGGGAGCCAATCCAAGAAGGAAAGCAACTTGGAAGCATGTTATAGATAAGGTAAAGAAGAGGTTAAGTAAGTGGAAAGAAAAGCAAATGTCAATTGGAGCCAGAGTGGTAATGTTGAATGCAGTTTTGACGAATCTTCTGATTTTCCAATTCTCCTTCTACAAAGCACCAAAGGGAGTGATTCAAGATTTAATAAAAATTCAGAGATCCT
The DNA here is from genome assembly GCA_022829125.1 of Lathyrus tuberosus. Classification (NCBI taxonomy): domain Eukaryota; kingdom Viridiplantae; phylum Streptophyta; class Magnoliopsida; order Fabales; family Fabaceae; genus Lathyrus; species Lathyrus tuberosus. The sequence continues at coordinate 5,360,552 of JALAZF010000132.1, read as the reverse complement.
TTCTTTGGGGTGGTACTGATTCAAAAAAGAAGATTTGTTGGGTGAGTTGGTCGAATGTTTGCAAACCGAGGAAATTTGGCAGTCTTGGGGTGAAGGAATGTGGGAAATTCAATGTGGCTTTACTTAGTAAATGGAAGTGGCGTGTTCTCAACGAAACTGATACGCTTTGGTTCAAAATTCTCGCCTTTCATTATGGTGATGTGCAGGCCTTGATGAAAGACGACGTTATTGGGACAAAGGGAAGACATAGTTCTTATTGGTGGAATGATCTTTTGGGTTTGCGTTCTGAGGATGTTGACATGAGTAATTGGCTTTTCGGTGCTGTTACTACCAAACTTGGAGAGGGGAATTCCATACGGTTCTGGAAACATTCTTGGTGTGGCAAAGCTCCCTTCTCGCTCCTGGATCCGGATTTGTTCAGTTACGTTGTGAATTCGGAGGTTTTGGTGAGGGATGCGGGAGGATGGAGCGACGGGAAGTGGGTCTGGAATTTTCATGTGGCGGATAACTTCAGAGATAGTTCGGCAGCAGTTCAACAATTTGTAATTTTAACAGATATACTGTTAGAGGTTTGGCTGAATGGTGAGATCAAGGATCGACATGTATGGTGGAAGAATCTTGGAGGTTTTTCGGTGAAGAGTAGTTATGAATTGTTGGTTGTTAAAGATTGGGAGAACCAGGGGCTGGAACCTGAAACTTTGCAGATGATCAATGCTGTTTGGAAGTGGCAAATTCCTTCTAAAATTCAAATTTTTTTATGGAGGCTTTTTATCAACAAGCTACAGACTAAGGATCAACTTCAGAGGAGGCAGGTTCTTGTATCTAGCCATGATTTGGTATGTCCCTTTTGTTTTTTAGAGAATGAAAACATTGATCATATATTCTTTCAGTGTGAGTTTAGTTCTAAAGTGTGGAGGTTAGTGTGTTCTTGGTTGAATTCTGATTTTCCTTACGTTTATTCAAATCCGGTTGATCATTGTAATGCTTTTATGATTGGTTTGGGGATGGAGAAGATGAGTCAGATTGGTAGATTGGTGTGGTCTTGGACTTGTTGGAGTCTTTGGATGTGTAGAACCAGGATTCTCTTTGAAGGATGGTTATTGAAGGCAGAAGATTTGACTGAGCTGATCAAGTTTAGAACTTGGGAAGGTTTTTCTACATTTAAGTTAGGCAAAGATTTACTTTGGTCTGAGTGTTATCAACCTGGATACTTGGAACTCAATCACTATGGCCAAGCTTCTTTGGAATCTTTGTAGGAAGAGTGATAATTTGTGGGTAAAATGGATACATATGTACTTTATGAAGAATTCTGATGTCATGAATACTGAACCTACAGCTGCTTTCTCTTGGGTGCTAAATAGTGTGTTTAGATCCAAAAGTCTTATCCCTTTGATGCAGAGATATTGGGATAGGAGTATCATGGATGGTAAATTTAGGATTGGGGATGCCTATAAAGCAACCTTCTTACAGGCAGATAACATAGATTGGCTCAATATCATTTCTGGCAATAGAGCCCGACCCAGGGCTAGGATGACTTTATGGTTAGCCTGTCATAAGAAGCTTGCTACTAAAGAAAGATTGGCTAATTGGGGAATCTTGGTTGACAAGACCTGTTGTTTCTGCCTACAGGTTGAAAATATGGACCATTTGTTTTTTGGTTGTCACAGGATGAATTATATTTGGAGTAAAGTGCTGTAGTGGATGCAGATCTGTCATGAACCTAGGCCTTGGAGTGAAGAAATTAAATGGGCGATCAATTACTGCAGAGGCAAGGGGAAGAAAGTTAATATCTTGAAGATAGGTCTGGCTGAAACCATTTATCATTGTTGGCAATATAGAAATACTTACTGCTTTGATAGGGAGAATATTATTGATAAAGATAGTATTGTAAATAGTATAGTGGAGAAGATAGTCCAAAGGGGTTGGGTTTGTAAAAAGCTTAGAAAATTCATAGCCTTACTTATGATGTAGTAGTTTTGGAGTGGGTTGGATCTAGAGGATCACCTTTGTATTCTTTGTTTTTGAATTAATCCATTTTTATTGATTAAAAAAAAAATTTACTTTGGTTAAATTGGCGTAGATATCCGAGATCATGTATTTAATTTCCTTCTGTTTGTTTTGGATTTTTTTTCTTTTTCTGGGTGTAATTGGGTTGGGGCACCCCTAGTACCCCTCTTAATTCAATTTGTTTTAAAAAAAAAAAGTAGTAGTAGTACGCACGAATCTAATTTGTGGTTATCAGGAAAGGACACATATGATATTTATATTTTGATGCACTTTTAGTATCTCATTTTGATCAAATTGAAATTTTAATCATCGTATTTTTATAATTACTTAGTTTTTATCCTTCAATAAATAAATATTAATTTTTTTATCTTCACCTAGTTTAATGAGACGGTGCACTCAATTTTGTAACATGTAAGAGTTGTTTTTTTTAATTCCATTTCATTATTGTGGTCATTAAATTATTTTATTTTTAAATATGTTTTGCTATTAATATTTTTTGAGGTTCAGCTGAAACTTGAAGCAGAAGGACATTTTTTCATTAACACCACGCCACTCGGTCCCAATTTATGTTTGCTTGAGGAAGATTTGGAAGGTGTCATCCATGAACTGATTGTGGAAGGAGAAGCTTGGCGACATCGATGGTTCAAAGACATTAGACCGTGGAGAGAATCAGACGTGGACTCTGAAAGAGAGATTTGGATTCATCTTTTCGGCATCCCATGCCACGCATGGAACTTGACTTTCTTTAAGAAAATCGCTAATGTGATTGGTGATTTTATTGAAGTTGACGAGGCCACGATGGAGGGGTCGTGTAAAGCAGCAACTAGGTTGAGGGTGAAGATTCTACGTTCTAAAGCAGTGGTTGAGTCAATACATGTCGTGATTGATAAGCTGAGGTTTGTGATTAATGTCATTGAAGACAACTATGGTCTGTTTAAGAAGAAGGTGAACAACTCCTTCTTTGTGAATTCGAGATCTCCTCATCAAGGTTCTGAGAATGACGATGGAAGTTCTGATAACTCGGAGTTCGTAGACGACTCCTTTGTGGCGTTTGAAGTTTCGTGTAACGAAGTTATCTCAGCGGAGTTTCAGGGAGGGGATGATGGGAAGTTATACGATGAGAAGGGTTCGGCGTTTTGCATGTCGGATATCCATGTTTCTACGGCGAAGCTGAGTGTATCTGACATTGAGTGTGACAATTGTGAGGATTTAGAAAGTGAATCAGAAGGGGGGGACTTTGAAATAACTCTTTTAGCTCTAAAAGGTGTTTCTTGTCAAAAGGATAAGTCAAAAGAAAATAGGGTAGGTGGGTCCGGCAGTGGTCACTCTGTGGCTACCTTAGTTCCGTGTTCATTTATCCATAATGCTGAATCAACTCATTCTTTTGATAAGAATGGTAGTAAGGTGGGCCATTATGCGGACGGGTCTGGGAGTGATAAAAGAAGGAAAGTTTTGAAGTGTATTAAATTGAAACACTTATATGGAATTGGAGGGACCCACAGAGGCTTTTCTAAACTTAAGAATAATATGAGGGTTAAGAAAGTTACAGTAAGCTCTTCTATTGAAAAGGCCAATGGGGGGAACTCTATTTCTCCGTCTGATGCTATTGATTGCTCTTTTGTTCCTGGCACAGTCCTGTCGCACCTCGAAAAAATTGCTTCATCGAAGACACGACCCTTCGCGCGAAAGGCGTGGAACAGTTCGACAGAGTCGCCACCGAAATTTATTTATCCCAAAAGAGGGAAAGGAAAATATCAAGAAAACCTTTAAGGAGGGGTAAGAACATGGTCATCGCAACCACATTCCGGTTCAGGAGTCGGTTACGTGAGGGGAAGGTATGCGCACCCCCTCACGTCCGTTGTACTCAACGGGAACCTCTTGATTCGAATCGCGATACTCGTTAGCTAAGTTTGTTGGTTTTCTTCTCAAAAATAAATGCTAAAAGGTAGGATAAAAGGGAAAAGATGCTAAGCTAAAAGGTAGGATAAAAGGGAAAAGATGCTAAGGGGGAAATGGGGTGGTTTTAGGTTAGGGTGCTCGGCAAGATCATCACAATCTTGGGTCTACGTATGCTCATTCGGACGAGAATGAGTAATCAGAGCAATTGTAGTTCGACTACGGGGTTTGACGGAAAAAGAAAGAGGTGTGGAAAAGGTGGAAAAAGAAAAAGCGTGGACGTAAATGGGGGAAAAAGGAAAAGTGTGCTCGCCAAGATTATCGCAATCTTGTGCCTACGTATCTTTACTCGGACGAGAGTAAAGAATCAGAGCAGTCGTAGTTCGTGGTACGCCCACGAAAAGAGGGAAGTTGGTTTGTTTTAAAGAGGCGCCAATTGCTTACACACGAGTAAGAGAACCCGCACCCAAACAACCGAAGAGAGATCAAAGACTTGAACCCCTATTTTTCACCTTGAAAAGAGTTTCGATAGTTGTTAGTCGTTTTGAGGTTTATTTGTGAAAATCCACTTGACGTTGGATCAAGGGTTTATTTGCATGCGAAGATGTTAGTTTGAAAAGGATTTGATTTGTTAAAAGAAGAGGCGTCAATTGCTCACACACGAGTAAGAGAACTCGCACCCAAACAATCGAAGGAAGATCAAAGAGTTGAACCCCCATTTTTCACCTTAAAAGAGTTGCGATAGTTGTTAGTTGTTTTTGAAGTTTGATTATGAAAATCTGCTTGACGTTGGATCATGGGTTTATTTGTTATGAAAAGAGTTTGGTTTGAAAAAAGATTTGGTTAGAGGTTGATTTGAAAATGGGCTCGACGACGAATCGAGAGTTTGGTTGAAAAGGGTTTGTTTGAAAATGGCTCGACGACGAATCGAGAATTATTTTGAAAATGGGTTGTCTATGCTAGTCCCTAGGGGTGCTCCTAGTAAACAAACCACAATCAAAGAAAACTAAATGCGTACATCGGAATGGGGAGCGGGGTACATGTAAATTACAAGGGATGACATGAAATAAAGGGTCTCATTGTAAGTTAGCCCAAGAGAAAGCCGTGTGTGTGCAAGGTGTCCTAAACTAAGCCTTGAACCAAATCTCCAAGCGAAGTATAGTAACCAACAGTCCATCAAATTATTGTTTTAGGGTTTTGATATTTGTTAATGTTTTTTTATTAAAGTATGAACAAAGAAAATGGTTAGATGAATAAGTATGAATAATATGATATGGACAATATGAATAATATGAACAATATAATAAAGATAAAAATGAACAAGATATAATAAAGTTGGTCTCGTCTTAATCAAGACTTAGGTCGATAATCGACAAGCTATGATTTTTGACTTTCATTGACCAAAAGTGAAAATAAAAGAATATGTGAAATAAAAATCATAAGAAATAAAATAAAATCGAGAAAAAGAAGAAAGGTCTCACCTTTATCAAGATTTTAAATCGAAAATCGATAAATCTTTGATGTTTGGTTTTCATTGACCCAAAATGAGTGGTAAAAACAAATAAATCGAAAAGAAATTAAATAGGCCTCATATTAACCAAGATTATAGATCTATTTGAAATAAATCAACAAATCATGATGTTTTTGATATCATTGGCTCCAAAGTGCATAAAATAGTGAAAAGAATAATAAGAAATGAAATAAAATCGAAAGGTGGTAAGAAAAAGAATAAAGGTCTCACCTTTATCAAGATTTTAAATCGATAATCGATAAATCATTGATATTTGGTTTTCATTGACCCAAAATTAGTAGAAATAATGTAATGAAAAATAAATCGAAAAGAAAATAAATAGTTAGTAAGCCTCATATAAATCAAGATTTGGAACCGATTTTTAAAAATCAACCAATCATCAAGATTATTTTTATATCATTGGCCACAAAATGAAAAGAAAATGAAAATGGAATAAGAATTAATTTGAGAAAACATACTAAAAAATATTTATAAGGGTGTAATGAGACAAATTAGAACATAAAAAAAACATAAAAAAAAAAGGGATGCAGAATTGAAAGGAGGGTATGGTGTATGAAGAAGAGGAATCATATGGGCATAAAAGCCCATCATCCTCATTCACTAATGATGACACGGGTTAAGAAAGAAATATAGGGTGGATTTAAACCAATTAATAGCAACATTAATGGGTCATGCGCCCCACCAACCCAACACGTTATCCATCAGAAATCTTTTTCTCTTTTTTAAAAGAAACAAAATAAATTAAAAAAATGAATAAAACAAAATGAAAGAGGCACGGTCAGTGGAGAACGATGGGAAACAGGGGGTCCAAACAAGCTCAACAAAAAAAATTAACAAAATGCTCAGATGTTCATCATTCTCATCGCGTTTCACGTTATCAAAAGCGAAAAAAATGCCAACGACAATAATTCTCTACCTTCTTCGCTCTTTCTCGATCGTTTCAACTTGCTCTGTTAGAGTTTGATCTTGAGGTTTCAGGTTTGATTTCGGTTTTGTTTCGATCAGGTTTGTGTTCTTTCATTTCAAGCACTCTTCTTCTGCTTCATCTCTTTTTCGATTTCTGTTTTGGGGTTGAGGGTTATCGAGTATTGTTGTGGGTTCTTTGGTTGTGGTTGATTTTTGAAGGTTGTCGTGTTGTTATGGTGGATTGAAGAATGAAATTTATGAGTTGTTGTTTCGATTGATGAAAATGGATGATGGTTGAAGATGGTTCGTGGGAAAAAAAAGGGAAGGTTTGGAAGGAATTTCGCAGGGTGTGTGGTGGCTAGGGCTCCGTTTCTGAGGGAGAATGAGAGAGGTTTAATAGAGGGGAGTGAGGGTAAAATGGGAAGAGTTTGAAGAAATTGTGAGCTGGTAATGGCGGTACGAGACAGTTTTTTGGTGCGTGTTGTGGTGTTGTTGTGGAAGTTGTGTGCGTCGCGTGATTCTGTGGTTGTTTTTGCTCAGAATTTGTTTCTTGTAGCGGGAAATAAAGGTGTGCGTGTTGTACGGTTTGTTGCGTGATTTTGTTGTGGGGCAGTTCGTGTAACGTTGGCTGCAATATGGTATTTGTGGGACCTGCTGTTTCGTGGTGAACCAAGACATGGTTTGAACTTTGGAGAATTTGTGGTGTAGATATCGGTTTGGCGGAGTAGCAATGACTTATTACGTTGCCAATTGGTTTATGGTAATGGTGTGCATGAAGAAGTGAGTCCAAATTAATGGAGGTTACTGCATTATCACCTTGTGATTCACTGTCCTTGTCTTTTTTTATCTTATCTTTTGTAATGAACTTTTGTAGCACTTTTTGTAACTTGAAATGGGTTTTTGGGCTTTGAAATTGCTCTTTGCACACTTCCATTTGTACTCTTGGACGATGCACAAACTTTGAATTCCTTAATTAAACCCATGATCACTAAAACTTGACATTCTAATTAAAATTAAGTCCCAAAATTCTCAACTTCTTGCTCAAAATGGATGCAACTTGAATTAATCTCGAGAAATAAAACCAACCATGAATCAATCTCTAAATTTTACCACTTGACTCATTGAAGCCTCGAATCACTGCATCAATCTGAGCTTAGCACTGAACTCAAAGAATTATGACTTGAGACATACACCTCAGTACACCCAAGCCCTAATTTAAAAATGAGATGACTTCTCAACCATGAAGCACTTGCCTTATCATGTCATAATAACCTGAACCAAACATCAACTAACTTGAATTGACATTAACCCTAATTAACAGCTCAAACCCACACCTTTCGAATCCTACACATCGTGACCTGGTTATGAAACACTCCCTTATCTGACAAAGATTAAGTCAAACTGATTCGAAAACCAAACTATACACACACTTGACCTGTATGAACCTCACATTGAGCTTTGATTCAACTCAAATCAACCTCATGATAGAAACAACATATTTTCTGGATTTTTCTGAATAGTGGTTAGTGGATGGATTTACAGATGAGAATTATTCACAAATAGGACAAATTTGGGGTATGACAAGTCCCGAGGAATTTTTTTCATGAAGAACAATCCGACGTTTCTGGAATGGACAGGTGTAACCAAAGAATTAGGGAGAATCTTGATTCTAACTTGGGAGTGAAACTTTGTAATGCAATTTCTAATTTGGGTGTCGATATGGGGGAATCCAAGGGTGACTTTCAAAAGAGAATTGTTGAAAGTGAAAGAAGAGATAAGGCTAAAATAGTAGGAAGGAAAGAGGAAATTAATTTGTTTTGATGATTGTGGGATCTTTGAATATTAGAGGGGGAGGGATTAGAGTTAAAAGAAATCGCATCTCTCAAATTATTTTACAAGGCAAGGCGGATATTTTTTGCTTCAAGAGATTAAGATTCAAGAGTTATCCGATATGGTGGCGCGGAATTTTTGGCGGAACGAAGATGTCGAATATTCGTTTTCTAATTCGGAAGGTTTATCAGGAGGTATGCTTATTCTTTGGTGTCATACCCCAAATTTTGACCACTAAGATTTCCCATCATTGTGCAAATCATCATCACAATATGGATGTACCTTTGTGCCTCATCAATCTCCTCAAGGAATTGTTGAGCATTCACCACAATCAAAATTAGGGTTTCAAGCCCTCTCTGAGTGCTTAGACAAAGGATCAATCAAGGAATGACATGATCTTCAACTTTTCTAACCTCTCAAACATCCAAAATGGATCAAGAGGACTCCCACTTCAAGGATTAAGCACAAGGTTGCTCCCTTCCAGGTGGATCAAGCTTCAAGATCGCCAGTGTCACCAAATTAGGGTTTTGGTCGACCAGGGCCTCCAGATGGAAATTTTCATCTAGACATGAGCCAATGATTCAAAACATACCCTAATATACTCCATGGAACCTCATGGACCCAATCATCAAGTCAATTTAGCCTCAGGGGATGCATTCATCAAAAATCAGGAATTAGGGTTTCTTGACCTAATTCACCCCTAAGTTGACTTTTGGGACAAATCATGAACCAAGACCTCAAGACATGATTTGAGGGTCTCTAATATACCATATTGATCCATTTGGAACAATGGATTGGTCCAAGAAGCTTGAGCAACAATTTTCAATTTCATCTGAACCACAGTTAGGGCTTTGCGAGAAAAGTCAACTGTAGCTTTGACTTTTGACCAGGACATGCTCCCAAACCCTAAGACATGATTCAATACACCCTATAACACCCATGGAACATGTCCATCAAGTTTTATTTAGGTCAAGGACATGATTTCCCAAAGGATCGCACAGTTTGAAATTCATCTGACAAAAAGTCAATTGTGCACAAAAGTCAACTTTGACTTTTTGAGATTTTTCACAAAAATGGATTTTTAACCCTAAAATGATGTTAATGTATGATTTGAATCATCATTCATCAAGAAAAATCAAAGAAAGTGGGATAACTTGTAAAAGGGGTAACCATAAATACTAAGAAAATTTTCTAAGTTATGAAATAAAGTGACAAAGGTACCAACTTTGGAGGATCATAACTCCTAAACCACAAAGCCATTTTATCCCATCGAAATCTTGATTTGTAGATCTCATTGCCCTCTACAAAAGCTTCATACTGACCTATGTCCAAATTCCTCATGGATTTTGAGTTACGGAGTGATCAAAATCAAGAAAAGTCACTTTGTTCCAACACTTAGTGAAAATTTCACTAAGTCAGAATCTGCCTTATTTTTTGCCAAATGTAGGGGAATTTTTCACTTGGATCCAAAATGTATCAAAACCAAATATGATCAGACAGTTGTTGTATCATATAAGGGCTTTCCAAAATGGCCAAGAACATCACCAAATTCAATTTGAGCTTTGAGATATGGTAGTGGCAAGATGCCTTGCTGAAATCTGCCAAGGCAAGGCAAATTTTTGCACTTTTGGTCGATTTTCCAAAATCAGCCAATTCCAAGCCTTGTCATCACTTTGGACACATCTGAGGATTGAATCTAAAGGGAACAATCACCAAGCCAAGCCTCCAAAGTCCTTTGAACAAGAAATAGCATGCCAAATCTAGAATTGCCCAAAATAGGGACAAGACTCCAATTTTGGATTGGAGCATTCAATGGAAGCACCAAGGTGGCATGGACTGAGCTATTAGCAACTGAATTCAGTTAAGACTTATCCAAGACCAAGGGGACCAGCAGCCTGTGCCCTAACCTCTAGTCAATGGCTACAGGAGACTTGGATTTTCATTTGCCAACATTGGCCAACCCTACTCAGCAGTTGCCATTCACTATTCCTTGCAAAACAAACTTGCTCTACTATAAATAGAGCTCAATTGTGATCAGTTTAAGTACACCAAAGGCCTACATCACTTGCCTTTCTCAAAATCCACTTCTCACTCTCAAAAATGCCTTTCTTAGCAAGTCACTATCGGGTTTTTCAATAGAGAGCAATTCCACTCAAACCAATCACACACACACCTCACATACATCATATGGGAGCTGATCAAACACTTAAACAACATCTGGAACACTGAATTCTCAGAATCACCAGTCAATTGCTCAAGGTTTTAACCAAGTTGCAGTTGAGATGCCATGAAGTGATCCAGCCAATTTCCATCAAGTCCAAGCATTCAAACACACTCCATAGGGTGTAGGGAAACTGTTCAGATCATCACAACTCATCTGTAACACCTCCAACTCAGAAATCAATTTGCTCTTGTTGTCACGACCTAGAGGTAAGCCTAACCTTGGTCATCTCTCAATCTATGCATATTTTCTCACACAATACTTTTGCCAAATGTTCATAATCATGCATGGAATGTTTCCCCTCAAGTAATTGCTTTGTTTGAATCGTGTATCAAAAATCCCAGCCTTCATGCAGAATTTAGGGTTCTTGAGGATTTGTCATGATTTCTTGTTTTATGCTTAATTTAAATGCAATTAATTGTCATATACATGATCGTAAGGTGAAAACGAGCAGATTGATATGTGGATTACATGATATAATCAAGTATTCAGTGAGATTGGATAGAAAACGCAAATCTGGGCAAAGCTGAAAAACACGTGTGTTCTTCAGCTATTCTTGGCGCCATTTCTCTCAAATTCAAATATTTGAATTTTGTGATTTTATTTAATTGATTCAAAAATTAATTTCTCTCTGAGTTTTAATGATTTTGAGTTGATTCTTTTTTTAATAATTCACAAAAATGTTAAAATATTTGATTATCCCAAAAAATCCCAAAAATATTATTTATTTCATATAATTGATATTTTTGCAAAGAATTAATGTTTTAATTGTTTTTGACATTTAAAATATTTTTTCCTTATTGATTTTGTAAATTTTAATGATTTCTAATCATTTTGTAGGGTAAAACTTGATTTATGAAGCATTAATCCAAGATCATAATTTGTTTTCCACATGTTAAACAATTTTGATCATTTTAATTGAATATTTTATTCAATTAAAACATATTTTGAAAACAAATTAGGGTTTTTGATTAATTCAACCCTCATAAATCATTTTAAAAATTAATTGGGCCTCTAATAGAGTGTAAGACCCAATCCTTTTTATAAAATAACCTATTGTGGGCCTCACTTATTGTATAAGTCCCTCAGGGTATTTTCAAAAACCTCGGCGTGATCGTCGTTTTGTACGCAAATAACCTTGGGCCTACCCTCGAGTAGTAAGACCCATTCTTCTTTTTTAAACTCTTTGGACCTCTTGAGAGAGTGTAAGACCCAAACTCCATTGTACAAACAATTTTGGGGCCTCACTTATTGTTAAAGTTCCTCTGTACAAGTAAACGGCGCGATCGTCGCCTTTTAAAAAATCAATTGGGCCTCTCCTCGAGCTATAAGACCCATTCAAAACTTTTTGGGCCTCTAATAGAGTGTAAGACCCAATCCCCTTTTAACCAAAACAAATTTGGGCCTCAGATATTGTATAAGCCCCTTTGCGTTAAAAGAAAATCTCGGCGCGATCGCCATTTTAAACGAAAAATCATCTGGGCCTACCCTCGTGTTATAAGCCCCACTCTTTTTCTTTAAACCTTTTGGGCCTCTTGAGAGAGTGTAAGACCCATCCCTTTGTACAACAAACAATTTTTGGGCCTCAGTCACTCGTATAAGTCCCTCTGTACAAATTCAACAGTGCAATCATTGATAAAACCCTGGGCCTCTCCTTGAGCTATAAGCCCCAAATCTTTCTTTTCAAAGCACTTTCTCCTTTGATTTTGAAATATACTGTTGTTTTCAATCTTTCTTTGTTGGACAACTAACCAAACAGCATGGAAGCTCTACAACAGAGTAAGTGTTTATCCGCTTTCATTTACCGCTTTCATATACACATAACTGTATTCTGGGGCTTTTTCACTGTAAGTCTTCTTTCATAAACTCATATCGACTGTGTAATACTAGTATAGATATTTAGAGTTTCCCCGGCAATTACGTCAAGCACTAAGCCTTGTTGGTCACTCTTAAAAATAGTCAAAACTAGATCCCCATAGGATTACTATACACAGTCTTCCCTCCTCTTGGGGTTAAACAATATGGAGATGTGAAAGGCAGATTCTTTTTGAACCCTTTCTCAGACTGTCACTCGTAGGAGTTGTCAAGGAACTCTATTCCCCAGAGACGATCTCTTCTCCGTGAATTGCATCTCTTGAGTTTCTTCCAAATTCTTGAACTTTCCTAGCTTGATCTATTCTTTTTGAATAGCCTGTCTTGAACTTCTCGGGGTTTGGGGAGCCACAGGCTTCTTAAAAGCACCCTTAGGAATTGTCAAGAAACTCTACTCCCCAGAGATGATCTCTTCTCCGTGAATTGCATCCCTTGAGTTTCTTCCAAATTCTCGAACTTTCCTGGCTTGATCTATTCCTAGTGAATATCCTGTCTTGAACTTCTCGGGGTTTGGGGACCCATAGGCTTCCTAAAAGCATCCCCGCCTCCTCTTGGGTGGTGTACAAGGACCTGTCGGCTTCTTAGAAGTATTCACAACCTCATCTTAGGCTTCGTATAAATGATTTCTTCCTTCGGCAATGATAGCCTCCTCTTGGGCTTAGTACAAATTGTCCCTCGGCTTCTTGAAAGTTTCCAGCCTCCTCTTGGGCTTCGTACAAATTGTCCCGACGACCTCCTAGAGGTATAGGAACAGAAATCAGTCATCTTAATAGAACAGTCTTTCCAAGAGTCTACTACTATTTCTCAAAGCATAGTACAAAAGATGAAACTCTAGACTTGGACAGTCTAATTTCCTCGAGTCTCAAAGACATTCTCAAGCACCCTTCAAGAATAGGAAGGAACCCCGTAGACTCGGACAGTCTCAATACCCTTTGGATTTCCCATTTCCTCAAAGAAAAGGAAATATCCCTGATCCTCGAATCAAAATCCCTAAGTACAGCATTACTCATATAAGAACTGATTTTCTCTTTTGAACCCATATACTGGTAACTCAACTGAAACAAAACTCACTTTAGCCTCCATCTCGGGCTTCGTACGAGATACAAAAAGACTCTCATGTTGAGTCAAAACTTCCTTTTGCCTCTATCTCGGGCTTCGTACGAGATATAAAAACACTCTCTTGTTGAGTATAAAAGACTCTCTTGTAGAGTCAGCCTCTTCAGCCTCCGTCTTGGGCTTTGTACAAGACACAAATCACTCCCTTGTTGAGTATAAAACTTTTAGCCTCCATCTCGGGCTTCGTACGAGATACCATAAAAGACTCTCTTGTTAAGCCAACTCCCTTTTAGCCTCCTCTTAGGCTTTGTATAAGGAAAACCTTTTAGCCTCCTCTTAGGCTTTGTATAAGAAACCCACTGGTTGATCCAATCAACCTTTTAGCATCAAAGTTATGCCTCGTTCACAGTACACAAACATCAACAACTCCTTCCCCTTCATCTAATCGCTGTAAGCGGCAAGCCTCTAGATCATCTACATCCATGCCACTGTCCCTCTTTTAGAATGAGAAATTCCTAAGGAAAGATGGCATTGCTCTACACTGAGTTAAAGTCTTCTCCTTCAGGTTAAAACCCCATATAAAGGAAATTATGGCATTGCTAGGATTCACACATCCCGGTTAAAGTAATTCTCCTTTATAAATAGTTGTGACAAACAAACCCCTCTTTAGAGATGACAAATTCTCTCTAAAGACAACACCTTTTAGCTTCACATCTTGGGCTTTGAACAAGATACAAATAGACCCTTCAGCTTCACGTCTTGGGCTTTGAACAAGACACTAAAACACCATTTCCTCCCGTAGAATAGGAGGAACTACGATCGCTCTGATTTCCCTGTTTCGGAAAACGGGAATACGTAGGCATAAGATTGAAAGAAAAATCTTAGCGAGCACACTAAACAAAACCCCAAAATCTCGTATATCAGTCAAAACATCCAAGTCCGTATTCCCCGCTAAAAGTCAAATTCCCTAAAAATAACCTAAGAGAGGCCCCCCACATTGATAGCATCCGTAACCTAACAGACCGCTGTTTAAACTCAGTATGCAAGCAGGGTTAATTGGAGACATCTATTTCCCTTCCTTAGTCAGCTCACAATAGGATAAAAAATGAATCGACCTGTAGTAACCCCCAAGGAGCGACAGTGCTTAAGAAACACGTCCAGTTTCGATCGCTACAGAAAAATGGCGCCCACCGTGGGGCCGGTCTTTCTTTCTTTCTTTTCTGGGATATGACTTTTTGTTGACTTCACTAGGATCTTAGGTCAAAAACCTTTAAAATTGGGAAGGTACCACAGAGTGGTGCCTCCGCCAGGGAGCCATTTTCTGTCAAGAACATCAGATTCTTACCTTTTAAAAGGTCTAGGACATTAGGACAAATATATATACTGCTTTTCCTAATTGATATCTGTGTTTATTTTTCTGCTAATGGGAATGCATGTGATGCCGCATGTGGAAAGATTGAGTATACACTTAAGATAAGTGATGGCGACGAGGTCGGCCATCAACCTCAGTGGAGGCTTCCCAATGCAATCCATTCCCTCTCACAGGCAATGGGTCGATTGTGACGTCTGAGAAGCTTAGGAGCCAACCCTTTTGTAGTGCGGAAACTATCGGAAATAGTTGTCACGCGATACTACCCTCATTTGAGGCTGATGATCTATTCTCGGTGAATAGCATTTACTCTAAGATTTCCTACAGCTCGCTGGCGATCCGCTTGCTGTTTGTTATCCTGGGAGGAGCTGATGATTTTGAGTACAGGTCCAAAAATCACCCTAGTATAAACCTTTGGGATGGGTAGAGCCTTGACTCCATGACAACGACCCTTTGACCCCATGTTTTTTCTATGTTTTTGTGTGCTGCATTCATGCATTCATTTAAAAAACATTAAAACATTCAAAAAATTTCTCTTCTAGTCTCTCTGTTTTTTCAAAATAAACTAAGACTGTGATTGCAAATATCAGAGAAAAGGATTGCGCTAATGGATTTCGGTAGAAGGAGAACTCATAAGTACACCTTCAGGATTCCAAAACTAGAGGATTTAAGAGGTTTGGCGAGGATGATCACAAACCAAGAGGCTTTCAGAGCCAAGTACGGAGGTTTGCTATCTCTGCTAAGAGTCCATGTGATTGAGGGAATCATGGATGCGCTAGTTCAGTTCTACGATCCGGTCTATCATTGTTTCACATTCCCGGATTACCAGCTAGCACCGACGCTGGAAGAATATTCTCATCTGATTGATCTACACATTACTGATCAGGCTCCATTTTCTGGATTGGAAGAAATTCCAAAGAATCAGACCATTGCAAGAGCAATTCATTTGGACGAGTCTGAGGTCAGGACTCACATGACCACTAAGGGTGGCATACAAGGTTTTCCAGCCTAGTTATTGACAAAGAAAGCCCTGTACTTCGCCAGTATCGG
Organism: Lathyrus tuberosus; assembly: GCA_022829125.1. NCBI lineage: Eukaryota > Viridiplantae > Streptophyta > Magnoliopsida > Fabales > Fabaceae > Lathyrus > Lathyrus tuberosus. The sequence goes on along the minus strand of JALAZF010000132.1, from coordinate 5,344,814 downwards.
GAACGTGACTGCTTTTGAAAGCATCTTTGCTTCACTCACCTACGGGTTATTTTTGTTGCCCAACATTAATAACTTTGTCGATATCAACTCCATTAAGGTTTTTCTCATTGGAAACCCTGTGCCAACTTTGCTCGCAGATGCGTATCATTCTGTACACTTAGGAAATTTGTACAGCGGAGGGGAGATCACGTGCTGCGTACCTCTGCTTTATAAATGGTTTATCTCCCATTTGTCTAAGTCTGCTGCTTTTTGGGATCACAAGAGTGCCTTACGTTGGTCGTAGAAAATCATGTCCCTCACCAACTCTGACATAGATTGGTGTAGTAGGATTTATGACGGAATCAAGATCATTGACCGTTGTGGAAACTTCCCCAATGTACCCCTTATAGGAACTAAGGGGGGAATCAATTACCATCCAGTTCTCGTTCGTCGTCAATTTGGATACCCGATGAGGCATGTCCCACGGAGTGTTCATCTGGAAGGTCTTTTCTTCAAGGAAGGAGAAAATGATAGAGCACTAAAGACGGAAATAGTGCACGCTTGGAAACATGTTCATAAGAAAGGACGAGAGTCTCTAGGAAAACCGGACTGTGTCTCGGTGGAGCCTTATCTCCACTAGGTACAAACTAGAGCTCTCAAGCTAAAGATGCCTTATCCTCGTCACGGAGTTCTTCCACCGAGGGAGTCTGTCATGTACTTCATGACTGAGACTGAAAAGCTTCAGGTTACTTTCAACAAAGTTCAACGGGAGAAGAGGTCTTGGAAGAACAAGTACCGCATTCTCAACGTGAAGTGCATCAAAATACAGCAACTACTGAAAGATAAGGATGCTCTGATTGAAATTTTGGAGCAACATGCTGTAGAGAATCAAGATGACCAAAGGAATTTGCTCAATCCTTTCACCTGGAAAAGGAATGATAACCCGACAACGGCCCAAGAGCCCCGGTCAAAGAAAAGGAAAGTACCAGAGTCAGCACAACGATTTCTCTTCAGAGAGGACTCGGGACCCATTAGCTTAGGTTTCTGTTTCTGCACCTTGTAATCTACTGTATTTCCATTTCTGTAATCCTTTGAATTCAATAAAAAGGGGTTTCCCCACTGTTTGATATTTGCAATCTAATTGTCGAAGTTTATTTTGATTAAACCAAAAAACAATTAATATAATCATTGCATTCATCATTCTCACATCGGGTATTCTTCTTACCTACGAATCTCACGTTTGTGTCTTGGTTCTAGAGTTAAACTGTCTCATTCATACAATACTCGGGCCAATCGTCAGAAAAAGAAAGATGATCTTGAGGAAGGGAACAAAGAGTTGAAAGAAGAGATCGACGCTCTAAGAGAGGATATGAGAAAGCTTCGTAACGACATGCAAGCCATGGCAGAAGCTCAGCTACAAAGGACTGTGATCTCAGAGATCTCCTCAATGCCCATAGTGGAGAAGTATGATCCTAGGTATCAAATGCCGAAAGATCGTCCTTGGGGCATGCCGTTAACTATATCCCGGAAGGATATGTTCCGCCGATCACTGAAGATCAAGGAATCGTAACAGAAGCCGCTGGGCCTGAAGGTTACAAACTTTGGGAAAGCAAAGATTCCAGGGGCATACTGAAGACTCCTGAAGGTTACAAACTTTGGAAAACGCCAAGATTCACTGCCGTAGTCACGGTACCACCCCCTGTGGTGCACGCTGTCCCGGATAGACAGGTTCCACCAATACCTTCTGGTAAGAAGGAAACTATGTTTGATAGAATGGATGAATTCTAGGAACAGTTCCTGGAAATGCAGAAGGAACTGCAAGCCATCCGCGGTTAGGATTTATTTGGAAAGGACGCCGCAGACCTTTGTCTGGTCCCCAATGTGAAAGTCCCGCACAAATTTCAGGTGCCCGATTTTGAAATATACAGGGGTAACTCTTGCCCTCAGAGCCATCTGGTGATGTACGCTCGGCGAATGTCAACTCAAACGGAGAATCAGGACCTACTGATTCACTACTTTCAGGATAGTTTAACCGGTGCCGGACTCAAATGGTGCATGGGTTTAAACCGTGCTACGATAAGCACTTTCAGAGATCTTGGCACTGCCTTCGTCCAACAATACAAATACAATTTGGACATGGCACCAGACAGAGATCAACTCAGATCAATGTCACAAAAGGACAAGGAAACCTTTAAGTAGTACGCTTAGAGATGGCGCGAAATTGCCGCTCAAATTTGTCCACCTCTTGAGGAAAAAGAGATGACAAAGATCTTCTTAAAGACCTTAAACCCATTTTACTATGACAGAATGGTTGCCAGTGCGCCCAGTGATTTCACCGAGATGGTGGGCATGGGAGTTCGTCTTGAGGAAGCCGTCCGAGAAGGAAGTTTGGTAAAACACGCTGGATCATCAAGTAGTACAAAACGATACGGTAGTGCTCTCCCTAAGAAAAAAGAGCAAGATATTGAGAATATCTCTCTCGGAAAGCAAAGGCGACGGTATCAACCGGTAGCAGCTGTAACTTCTTCTATCAGCCCTGCGCCTATTCCTACGTATCAACCTCAGGTTGCGCAGAGCCAACCTAATCAGCAAAGGACACAACAGCCTCTTCAGCAGGCTCGTCCTCAATACAACAACAACCGTACAACGGGGCCACCAGGGTTTGATCCTATACCCATGTTGTACGCAGAACTATTTCCGTTACTACTGGATAAGGGGCACATCCAGACTAAGTCTCCTCTTACAGTACCGGAAAATCCGTCTTTTTGGTTTAAGGTGGATCATACATGCCCTTATCATCAAGGAGGTCCAGGGCATAACATAGAGAACTGTCTCAATTTCAAATCTGACGTGCAAAAGCTTGTTAGGAGTGGGCTCTTATCTTTCAAAGATACGAATCCCAATGTTCTCACAAACCCGCTGCCTCAACATGAGAAAGTTGCAGTCAACCTGATTGAGAAAGAATTTAACAACGTCTATCAAATACATGATGTACTCTTGTTGAGGGCCAATCTGGTCAAGATGCATTTTAGACAGAGTGGGTACGGCTATGTGCCACCTCATAATTATCACCAGTGTGATATCTGCTCTAAAAGCAATCGAGGATGTTCTGCAGTGCAATCAGCTCTATAGGAACAGATGGACCTCAGATGGATCCAAGAGCACCGAGTTCATGGAGTTAACATGGTCTACACGTTCCAACGTCATTCAGAACCGCGACATCCGTGCGATGAATGCCAACTTGGTGGCAATGCACTCAAGGCAATTCCAGTATCATAATCTGTCACGACACGATTATAGTTCTCGTTTGACTTGCTCGGTAAACAAACAGGGATGCTCTTTCATACAGGAGGCCCTCCAGCGTCAGATGGATTTTGGATGGATCCAGGACTACCATGATAGGAATCCCTATCAGATAAATATGGTTTAAATCTTCGACATTTGCTTGATGAATACCAACATGGTAGAGTTGCATGCTAAGCAGGTCCGACTCGGATTCCTGATATCACATAATTATCACAGCTGTAAAGCGGGTTGCGAAAACGATCAGGGATGTGCCCTTGTCCAGGAGGCACTTCAGCACTTGTTAAATCATTGGTGGATGCCAATCTACATGGATGAAGATACTCAGTAAATTAGTATCAATAACAGAAACCCCACTCGGTGTCAAAGTCAGGATGTCCGATCCGTGGAAGCTAACCTAGTGAGGTTACATTGTATTCAAAGTGGACGTGGCCAAGTACCACCACAAAATTATGAACGTTGTGGAGTCTGTTCGGAAAGTAACCAAGGGTTCTACCTTGTGCGAGCAACTCTCCAGGGGAAGGTGGATCGTGGAGAGATCCACCCATATCCAGGTCCGGACCCATCAATTGGTCGCCGAACTACCTTGCCAATCAAATTGAGGACGTTATCGTCATCTCTGATCATCAGAGGACCAAGAATGTTTTGCCATTATCCCTCTGCTTGACGAATCAAGAATTCCCAACCGGGAACGGATCGAGATTACTTATAATGGTCAGAAAAACCAGAAGGTTCCCATAGTCATCTATCTGCCGGGACCACTACCGCATAAATCAGCTAAGGCAATCCCTTACAAATACGGTGCAACGATAATTAAAAATGGAAAGGAAATTCCATTACCCTCCGTCGTGAATATTGCAGACATCAGTCGTGTAACACGGAGTGGTAGAATCTTCAACAGAGGAGTTGGAGAGTCCAACAAAGAAAAGGAACTTCAGACAGAAGCTCCTGATCCATCAGTCGGTCAATCCAGTAATCCTGACCTTTCGAAAAACGATGATGAGATGCTGAAGCTCATCCAAAGGAGTGAATACAACATTGTTAATCATTTATTACAAACTCCTTCAAAGATCGTCGTGCTGTCACTTTTACTCAGTTCAGAAGCGCACATGGAGGCTCTACAGAAAGTCTTGGAGCAAGCCTTTGTGGAACAGGATGTAACAATCAGACAGTTCGATAACATTGTCTCTAACATCACTTCCTGCAATAACTTGGGATTTAGTGATGAGGAATTACCTGAAGAGGGTCGTCGTCATAACATGGCGCTCAATATCACAGTCAACTGCCAGGATGATGCTTTAGCCAGCGTACTGGTAGACACAGGGTTAGCCCTGAATGTTAGGCTGAAATCTAATTTGATGCAATTATCATTCAAAGGCCCTCCGATGAGAACCAATGAGGTCTTCGTCAAAGCGTTCGACGGATCCAGAAAAACGGTTATTGGTGAAGTTGACCTTCCCATAACTATTGGTCCTCACACTTTCCAAGTCACCTTCCAGGTCATGGACATCCGGGCAACGTACAGTTATTTATTAGGAAGACCTTGGATACATCAGGCTGGAGCGGTCACTTCTACCCTCCACCAAAAGCTAAAGTTCGTCCAGAACAGCCAACTCATCACAGTCTGTGGGGAACAGGCCTTGCTCGTCAGCAATTTATCGTCATCCACTTATGTGGAACCAGAAGGGATAATCAGAACCCAGTTCCAAGTGTTTTCGCTACACAAGGACGATCAATCCGGAGGAGGAACTTCGATTTCCTCATATAAAGATGCTATTAAAGCAGTCGAGAGTACCGATACAACAGGATGGGGATAACTTTTCATTCCTACTAGCAATAAAACAAAGAAGGGTCTTGGTTTTTCTGCAACCTGTACCCGGACATCTGCTAACGATGAAAGTCTTCATCCCATTCGAAACTTCTTCCACAGTGGAGGTTTCCTTCACTCAGTGTCTCAAATAGTCCATGCTATCAATGAGGAGGATTCCTCCGATACGGATGAAGAATGGAAGTCCTATCTTAACGAGGACGGTTATATGTCTCAGGACGAAACGCAGACTCCGTTTTGCTTTCCTGCACAGAGCCTGAGATTTATACCAAGGTCAGATGTCAAAATGATATACGGAGATTGTGATCTGGAAGGATGTCGTGCTCCTCCAAATTCATTAGAGGAGGACACTCTGATGAAAGACAACTTTGACCACAATTACTATGGCCCGATGGACGGTCTGCCAATGTGGCAGCCTTACCCAGGAAACTTGGGGCCAAAAAGTCAGCCGAGTAATGAAACTCAGCTGAGCATCATTGAACAGAATACCTGTGTCCCCACCATGTCATGGGATTAACACTCAGGTCATTCAGAAACTACTCAACATGATGATGAATTTGCAACGTTTGCAGGACTAGAGTTCATCAACTATTCTTTTCCCGAGGTCAACATCATCGAGAGAGATGACTCCTCCAGTTCCAAAGAAGTGTGGGACACCTTGGGACAACCGAGTGGAAAATACGACTATATGGTTAAGTACACCTCTCCCGAAAGCTCTCGTATCAGGCTCGAAGATATCCAGCCAACTGGATGGGGAGATACAGCTGAGAGCACAAATGCTATGCAAAATACAACTGAGGAATCCTCCTACGACAATTCTGCCTGGGAGACAGATTCCAATGATCCTGCTCCACCAGAAATCAGCATTATTTCTGAAGACAAATCAAGGAAGGTGCCAGACTTTGTGATTCACTGAGGAGTTTGCCGCCAATGGGTTGCTGTCGATGTTCCGAGGATTGTTCATAAGTCAAAGAAATTGCCATCTTTAACCTTTCACCCTGCCCAGGTGAAACAGATGTTTTGATAGGGCTCGCTTTTTGTAAATTTTCCCTCTTCGCTTTGCCCAAAGCGACAGAGTTTTGTTTTATAGGGTTGTAGTTTCAATAGTCGACTTGTTCATTAATAAAATAACGTCGTTCTGTAATTTCCGCATTTATTGCTGTTTTCTCTTTTCGCTTTTCTCAGAAAATGGTAATCCTAAAAAATAATTCAATAATAAAAACAAGCAGTAATAAAAAAAATACACTGCACACACTTTTGCATTCTCTCTATCTCTTCTAAACACAAATCATCACGTCATACAGATTGCTTGTTTTAAACCCTGTTGAAACATACGATCCGATGCCTTCTCCCAACTTTGAGTTCCCGGTATTTGAGGCTGAAGAAGAAGTTGACAACGAAATTCCAGAAGAGATCTCCCGACTACTTGGACAAGAGGAAAGGTCTATTGAACCTCAGAAAGAGCTGTTGGAAACGGTAAACTTGGGTTCAGAAAAAGAGAGAAAAGAAATCAGGATTGGGGCACTGCTCAGTCCAACTGCCAAAGAGAGTTTGATAAAGCTTCTCAAAGAATTCCCCGATGTATTCGCTTGGTCCTATCAGGATATGCCAGGGTTGGATACCAGCATCGTGGAACATCACTTACCGTTAAGATCGGAATGTCCGCCAGTAAAGCAGAGGTTGAGACGGACTCACCCGAACATGGCCATCAAAATCAAAGAGGAGGTACAAAAACAGATTGGCGCGGGTTTCCTCGCCACATCAGAATATCCTCAATGGTTAGCCAATATCGTACCCATTCCGAAAAAGGACGGAAAGGTCAGAATCTGTGTCGATTACAGGGATCTGAATAAGGCTAGTCCAAAGGACGACTTTCCTTTACCATATATTGACATGCTGGTTGACAGTACATCAAAATTCAAAGTTTTATCCTTCATGGATGGATTCTCGGGCTATAACCAGATCAAAATGGTGCCGAAAGACATGGAGAAAACTTCGTTCATTACCCCATGGGGTACCTTTTGTTACAAGGTAATGCCGTTCGGCTTGAAGAATGTCGGGGCAACCTATCAACGGGCCATGACTACTCTGTTTCATGACATGATACACAAAGAAATTAAGGTATATGTCGATGATATGATTGCAAAATCTAAGACAGAAGAGGAGCATGTGACCCACCTGTCAAAACTATTCGAGCATCTGAGAAAATAAAAACTCTTAGGGTTCATCGTCATCTAGAAAGGAATTGAGGTTGATCCTGACAAGGTCAAGGCCATTCAAGAAATGCCTTCTCCGAAAACTGAAAAACAAGTCAGAGGATTCCTGGGACGTTTGAACTACATCTCCAGATTTATATTCCTCATGATTGCCACATATGCGTCGATTTTCAAATTACTCAAAAAGAACCAGGACTGCATTTGGACAGAAGATTGCCAAACCGCCTTCGACAAAGGAATATCTGTTGAATCCTCCGATTCTATCACCTCCAGTGGAAGGAAGACCACTGATCATCTACTTAACAGTCTTGGAAGACTCAATCGGATATGTACTTGGCCAACAGGATGAAACAAAATGAAAAGAGTCGGCCATCTACTATCTAAGCAAGAAGTTCACCAACTGCGAAAATCGGTACACGATGCTCGAGAAAACTTGCTGTACTTTGGCTTGGGCAGCCAAACGTATGCGCCAGTACATGATTCGTCACACTACTTGGTTGGTCTCCGAGATGGATTCAATCAAATATGTATTTGAAAAACCTGCTCTCACGGGAAGGATTGCCCGTTGGCAGATGTTGCTATCAGAATATGACATAGAGTACCACGCTCAGAAAGCCGTTAAAGGAAGTATTATGGCTGATCATTTGGCTCATCAACCGATTGACAATCAAGAATCAATCGGGTTCGAATTCACAGACGAAGATGTCATGTATTTGAAAATGAAAGACTGCGACGAACCGCTACCTAGTGAAGGGCCGGAACTAGGTTCCCAGTGGGGACTTATCTTTGACGGAGCAGTTAATCATTAAGGAAACGGAATTGGGGCAATAATTGTCACCCCTCAGGGTACCCACATTCCTTTCACCGCTCGACTTACGTTCAAATGTACAAACAACGGGGCCGAATACGAAGCTTGTATTATGGGTCTCGAAGTAGCGATTGATTTAAGGATAAAAAACTTGGACGTATACAGCGACTCAGACCTGGTTATCAATCAGATAAAAGGAGATTGGAACACATACCAATCAGGATTGATTCCTTACAAAGACTATGCAAGAAGGTTGTTACCTTTCTTCAACAGAATCGAGTTTCATCACATCCCTCGTGATGAGAATCACATGGCTGACGCCTTAGCCACTCTCTCTTCCATGATTAGTGTAGGTCAATGGAATGACTTACCTAAGATCGACGTAATGCGCCTTGAAAGGTCCGCTTACATCTTCATGATTGAAGCAGTCATAAATGACAAACCTTGGTATCACGATATCAAATGCTTCCTTCAAAAACAAGAGTACCCACCTAGGGCACTAAGGAAGGACAGAAAAACCCTCAGAAGGCTAGCAGGTAGCTTCTTCCTGAGCGGTGACACGCTGTATAAGCGAAATTTTGACATGGTTTTGCTTCAATGCGTAGACAGACCAGAAGCAGACATGCTAATAAAATAAATTCATGAAAGGTCCTTTGGCACTCATGCCAACGGACACACAATGGCGAGAAAAATTCTAAGAGCAGGGTACTATTGGTTGACAATGGAATCCGACTACTACAAGTACATGAGGAGGTGTCACAAGTGTCAGATATACTCCGACAAAATTCATGTACCGCCAACGCATCTCAAAGTTCTCTCTTCCCCGTGGCCTTTTTCCATATGGGGAATCGACATGATTGAGCCCAAAGCTACAAACGGACATCGGTTCATCCTGGTAGCCATTGACTATTTCACCAAGTGGGTCGAAGCAGCGTCGTACGCTAATATAACCCGACAAGTGGTGGTCTGATTTATCAAAAATAATATCATCTGCCGTTATAGTGTTCCGAGCCAGATCATTACTGATAATGGATCTAACTTGAACAATAAGATGATGAAAGAGTTATGTGCAGATTTCAAGATCGAACACCATAACTCATCTCCCCACTGACCCAAGATGAACGGAGCGGTAGAAGCGGCTAACAAGAACATCAAGAAGATTGCTTAGAAGATGGTTGTAACCTACAAAGATTGGCACGAGATGCTACCCTTTGCGCTTCACAGTTATCGCAAATCTGTCCGCACTTTAACAGGGGCTACCCCTTTCTCTCTAGTATATGGCATGGAAGCAGTGCTCCCCATAGAAGTAGAGATCCCATCAATCCGGGTATTGATGGAAGCTAAGCTTACAGAAGCTGAATGGTGTCAAAGTCGACACGACAAACTGAATATGATCGAAGAGAAACGGATAACGGCACTATACCACGATCAGTTGTATCAGCAGAGAATGAAGAAGGCGTTCGACAAAAAGGTCCGACCTCGCGTCTTCAGGAAAGGAGACCTTGTGCTCAAGAAGATACAATCATTTCTCACTGATTCTCGGGGCAAATGGACTCCGAACTATGACGGCCCCTATGTGGTCAAGAAAGCTTTCTCAGGCGGCACCTTGAGACTTGCAACCATGGACTGAGAGGAATTTGCCTACCCCACAAACGTTGATGTAGTCAAGAAATACTTCGCATAAAAAAAACGTCTCGGTGGATTGAAAACCCGAAAGGGCGGTCCAAGTAAAAATTAGAGACATGATCAAAAATCATCCCGTTGGATTGGAAACCTTAAAGTACAATTCAGACAAAAGTTAGGGATAATGGCAAGTAACTATGTTCAACAAAGGCAAGCCCCTCAGCAGCAGTTACACCATCCATCGGAGGAAAACTCCAGTCAAGGTCATCTTCGACAAGAAGCTCAGGATGTCCCGAATTCAAAGTTGGTAGAAGGATAGTGGTTGTTATGTTTCAACGTAGCCCTTTTCCCTGTAAATTACCATTTTCTAACTTTGTAAATACTCTTTGGAATCACGCGTTTGGCTGATCTCCATCTTATCAATAAAATTTGAGCCCTTGTGCTTTTGTTTGTAATTCTCATTTGTTTTAGCTTTACAGAACGACATTTTAATATGATCAACGATTCTTGAAATAAAACAAAAATGAATTTACTTGTAAAAATTTTTCTGCTTTAAAATAAAGATGGCAATTTCTTTTGACTGTTAAACATCAAAAGAACATCAATCGCTTCTCCAGAAGTAAGCGAACTTCAAAGTGCAGAATCAAAGTACTCCTTCTAGCCCAGTACGCCTGAATGAAGGGATCAACTGTGTCAGAGACCTTGTTTCGTCTGACACGCCTCGGCCGAGTTCTTATCTCCTAAGCCCGACCAACATAGTTCCCCGCGAGGACTACTTCTCCTAAGCAAGGTAGAATTGCTACTTTTGGACCAACGGTACTTCTTCGCCCCGCGATAGCCGAGTATCCAGTCGTGTTCATCTTTTAGTTTGTATGTCGCGTCAGTTTTGTCAGCATATACATACGTACATCATGCATTATTGATTTGCATTCGCATTCATATTGCATCACTATCACTCTAGTCGGTCTTATCCCCTGGTGATAAAAAGTCCTCTCAATCGAGTTGTTAGTTCTTTCCTCGTCAGGAAATGCTGCGTCTGAACAATCTCTTTCCTCCAGTTTATTTCTGGAATGAAGTTGGCTCCTCAACCACTTTGATAACTTGAACCACTGAAAGACCAGAGAACCTTCAACCGATGTCACTCTTCTCCATTGAAGATGATATCCTTGCTTTCCCGGATTAAGGAAAATCCCGAGAGAAAGCCTCCTAATCAGAGATTCGGTGGTACATCAGTTTTTCTCCAAAAAAAAAACACTGATGAAAAGGTCATCGGCACCTCAAATTGGATCCCATCATATGGCATTTCTCCGGGAAGATCCCGAGAAAAGTATGATGTAAGTCCCCAAGCGTGAAAACAGTCTCTCAAGAGACTCGTTTTCCCAAGTAGAAACAAATGGCGTCTCCAACAGAGAAGTTTGTGCACCTCTACAACTCAGACGATTGGGCTCCCCAGTAAGTCTGACATCAACTTTTTCCGTCAAATGGCATCTCCCCAGGAAAATTTGGCGAGAAGTTTGAGGAAAACCGCTACGAATAGCGTCCCTTGTCAATAAAGTTTATTGACAAAAGAAACTAAGACCAGTTCCTTGGTAGGGAACCAGGATCGAGGGGAAGTTTATTTCAGAAACTTAGACCAGTTCCTTGGTAGGAAACCATGATCGAGGGGAAATTTGAATCAGAAACTAAGACCAGTTCCTTGGTAGGAAACCAGGATCGAGGGGAAGTTTAAATCAGAAACTGAGACCAGTTCCTTGGCTGAAGACCAGGATCGAGGGGAAGTTTACCTTTTCTAAGCATCATTGCTTAGCGAAAGAAGATGAATGCGTGAATTACCATTCATATACGCCGTCAAAATTTTGGATATTCCGATATTTAATCCTCTTGCACCTCGAATGCCCGAATACCTTCGCCATTCACACCTTCGTGTCCAAGATGATTAAATAGGGGCATCTGTCATACCCAAAATTTTGACCACTAAGATTTCCCATCATTGTGCAAATCATCATCACAATATGGATGTACCTTTGTGTCTCATCAATCTCCTCAAGGAATTGTTGAGCATTCACCACAATCAAAATTAGGGTTTCAAGCCCTCTCTAAGTGCTTAGACAAAGGATCAATCAAGGAATGACATGATCTTCAACTTGTATAACCTCTCAAACATCCACAATGGATCAAGAGGACTCCCACTTCAAGTATTAAGCACAAAGTTGCTCCCTTCCAGGTGGATCAAGCTTTAAGATCGCCAATGTCACCAAATTAGGGTTTTGGTCGACCAGGGCCTCCAGATGGAAATTTTCATCTGGGCATGAGCCAATGATTCAAAACATATCCTAATATACTCCATGGAACCTCATGGACCCAATCATTAAGTCAATTTAGCCTCAGGGGATGCATTCATCAAAAATCAAGAATTAGGGTTTCTTGACCTAATTCACCCCTAAGTTGACTTTTGGGACAAATCATGAACCAAGATCTCAAGACATGATTTGAGGGTCTCTAATATACCATATTGATCCATTTGGAATAATGGATTGGTCCAAGAAGCTTGAGCAACAAGTCTCAATTTCATCTGAACCACAGTTAGGGTTTTGAGAGAAAAGTCAACGGTAGCTTTGACTTTTGACCAGGACATGCTCCCAAACCCTAAGACATGATTCAATACACCCTATAACACCCATGGAACATGTCCATCAAGTTTGATTTAGGTCAAGGACATGATTTCCCAAAGGATCGCACAGTTTGGAATTCATGTGACAAAAAGTCAACTGTGCACAAAAGTCAACTTTGACTTTTTGAGATTTTTCACAAAAATGGATTTTTAACCCTAAAATGATGTTAATGTATGATTTGAATCATCATTCATCAAGAAAAATCAAAGAAAGTGGGATAACTTGTAAAAGGGGTAACCATAAAAACTTAAAAAAATTTCTAAGTTATGAAATAAAGTGACAAAGGTACCAACTTTGGAGGATCATAACTCCTAAACCACAAAGCCATTTTATCCCATCCAAATCTTGATTTGTAGATCTCATTTCCCTCTACAAAAGCTTCATACTGACCTATGTCCAAATTCCTCATGGATTTTGAGTTATGGAGTGATCAAAATCAAGAAAAGTCACTTTGTTCCAACACTTAGTGAAAATTTCACTAAGTCAGAATCTGCCTTATTTTTTGCCAAATGTAGGGGGATTTTTCACTTGGATCCAAAAGGTATCAAAACCAAATATGATCATACAGTTGTTGTATTATATAAGGGCTTTCCAAAATGGCCAAGAACATCACCAAATTCAATTTGAGCTTTGAGATATGGTAGTGGCAAGATGCCTTGCTGAAATCTGCCAAGGCAAGGCAGATATTTGCACTTTTGGTCGATTTGCCAAAATCAGCCAATTCCAAGCCTTGTCATCACTTTGGACATATCTGAGGATTGAATCTAAAGGGGACAATCACTGAGCCAAGCCTCCAAAGTCCTTGGAACAAGAAATAGCATGCCAAACCTAGAATTGCCCAAAATAGGGACAAGAGTCCAATTTTGGATTGGAGCATTCAATGGAAGCACCAAGGTGGCATGGACTGAGCTATTAGCTATTGAATTCAGTCAAGACTTATCCAAGACCAAGGGGACCAGCAGCCTGTGCCCTAACCTCTAGTCAATGGCTAGAGGAGACTTGGATTTTCATTTGCCAACATTGGCCAACCCTACACAGCAGTTGCCATTCACTATTCCTTGCAAAACAAACTTGCTCTACTATAAATAGAGCTCAATTGTGATCAGTTTAAGTACACCAAAGGCTTACAACACTTGCCTTTCTCAAAATCCACTTCTCACTCTAAAAAATACCTTTCTTAGGAAGTCACTATCGGGTTTTTCAGTAGAGAGCAATTCCACTCAAACCAATCACACACTCACCTCACATACATCATATGGGAGCTGATCAAACACTTAAACAACATCTGGAACACTGATTTCTCAGAATCACCAGTCAATTGCTCAAGGTTTTAACCAAGTTGCAGTTGAGATGCCATGAAGTGATCCAGCCAATTTCCATCAAGTCCAAGCATTCAAACACACTCCATAGGGTGTAGGGAAGCTGTTCAGATCATCACAACTCATCTGTAACACCTCCAACTCAGAAATCAATTTGCTCTTGCTATCACGACCTAGAGGTAAGCCTGAAGTTGGTCATCTCTCAATCTATGCATATTTCCTCGCACAATACTTTTGCCAAATGTTCATAATCATGCATGGAATGTTTCCCCTCAAGTAATTGCTTTGTTTGAATCGTGTATAAAAAATCCCAGCCTTCATGCAGAATTTAGGGTTCTTGAGGATTTGTCGTGATTTCTTGTTTTATGCTTAATTTAAATGCAATTAATTGTCATAAACATGATCGTGAGGTGAAAACGAGCAGATTGATATATGGATTGCATGATATAATCAAGTATTCAGTGAGATTGGATAGAAAACGCAAATCTGGGCAAAACTGAAAAACGCGCGTGTTCTTCAGCTGTTCTTGGCGCCATTTCTCTCAAATTCAAATATTTGAATTTTGTGATTTTATTTAATTGATTCAAAAATTAATTTCTCTCTGAGTTTTAATGCTTTTGAGATGATTCTTTTTTTAATAATTCACAAAAATGTTAAAATATTTGATTTTACCAAAAAATCCCAAAAATATTATTTATTTCATATAATTGATATTTTTGCAAAGAATTAATGTTTTAATTATTTTTGACATTTAAAATATTTTTTCCTTATTGATTTTGTAAATTTTAATGATTTCTAATCATTTTGTAGGGAAAAACTTGATTTATGAAGCATTAATCCAAGATCACAATTTGTTTTCCACATGTTAAACAATTTTGATCATTTTAATTGAATATTTTATTCAATTAAAACACATTTTGAAAACAAATTAGGGTTTTTGATTAATTCAACCCTCATAAATCATTTTCAAAATCAATTGGGCCTCTAATAGAGTGTAAGACCCAATCCTTTTTGTAAAATAACCTATTGTGGGCCTCACTTATTGTATAAGTCCCTCCGGGCATTTTCAAAAACCTCGGCGCGATCGTCGTTTTGTACGCAAATAACCTTGGGCCTACCCTCGAGTAGTAAGACCCATTCTTCTTTTTTAAACTCTTTGGGCCTCTTGAGAGAGTGTAAGACCCAAACCCCCTTGTACAAACAATTTTGGGGCCTCACTTATTGTATAAGTCCCTCTGTACAAGTAAACGGCGTGATCGTCGCCTTTTAAAAAATCAATTGGGCCTCTCCTCGAGCTATAAGACCCATTCAAAACTTTTTGGGCCTCTAATAGAGTGTAAGACCCAATCCCCTTTTAACCAAAACAACTTTGGGCCTCAGTTATTGTATAAGCCCCTTTGCGTTAAAAGAAAATCTCAGCGCGATCGCCATTTTAAACGAAAAATCATCTGGGCCTACCCTCGTGTTATAAGCCCCACTCTTTTTCTTTAAACCTTTTAGGCCTCTTGAGAGAGTGAAAGACCCATCCCTTTGTACAGCAAACAATTTTTGGGCCTCAGTCACTCATATAAGTCCCTCTGTACAAATTCAACAGTGCAATCACTGATAAAACCCTGGGCCTCTCCTTGAGCTGTAAGCCCCAAATATTTCTTTTCAAAGCACTTTCTCCTTTGATTTTGAAATATACTGTTGTTTTCAATCTTTCTTTATTGGACAACTAACCAAACAACATGGAAGCTCTACAACCGAGTAAGTGTTTATCCGCTTTCATTTACCGCTTTCATATACACATAACTGTATTGTGGGGCTTTTTCGCTGTAAGTCTTCTTTCATAAACTCATATCGACTGTGTAATACTAGTATAGATATTTAGAGTTTCCCCAGCAATTACGTCTAGCACTAAGCCTTGTTGGTCACTCTTAAAAATAGTCAAAACTAGATCCCCATAGGATTACCAGACACAGTCTTCCCTCCTCTTGGGGTTAAACAATATGGAGATGTGAAAGGCAGATTCTTTTTGAACCCTTTCTCAGACTGTCACTCGTAGGAGTTGTCAAGGAACTCTATTCCCCAGAGATGATCTCTTCTCCGTGAATTGCATCTCTTGAGTTTCTTCCAAATTCTCGAACTTTCCTGGCTTGATCTATTCTTTGTGAATAGTCTGTCTTGAACTTCTCGGGGTTTGAGGACCCACAGGCTTCTTAAAAGGACCCTTAGGAATTGTCAAGAAACTCTACTCCCCAGAGATGATCTCTTCTCCGTGAATTGCATCCCTTGAGTTTCTTCCAAATTCTCGAACTTTCCTGGCTTGATCTATTTCTTGTGAATAGCCTGTCTTGAACTTCTCAGGATTTGGGGACCCACAGGCTTCCTAAAAGCATCCCCGCCTCCTCTTGGGCGTTGTACAAGGACCTGTCGGCTTCTTAGAAGTATTCACAACCTCCTCTTAGGTTTCGTATAAATGATTTCTTCCTTCGGGAATGATAGCTTCCTCTTGGGCTTAGTATAAATTATCCATCGGCTTCTTAAAAGTTTCCAGCCTTCTCTTGGGCTTCGTACAAATTGTCCCGACGACCTCCTTGAGGTATAGGAACAGAAATCAGTCATCTTAATAGAGCAGTCTTTCCAAGAGTCTACTACTGTTTCTCAAAGCATAGTACAAAAGATGAAACTCTAGACTTTGACAGTTGAATTTCCTTGAGTCTCAAAGACATTCTCAAGCACCCTTTAAGAATAGGAAGGCACCCCATAGACTCGGACAATCTCAATACCCTTTGGATTTCCCATTTCCTCAAAGAAAAGGAAATATCCCTGATCCTCGAATCAAAATCCCTGAGTACAGTGTTACTCATATAAGAACTGATTTTCTCTTTTGAACCCATATACTGGTCACTCAACTGAAACAAAACTCACTTTAGCCTCCATCTCGGGCTTCGTACGAGATACAAAAAGACTCTCTTGTTGAGTCAAAACTTCCTTTTGCCTCTATCTCGGGCTTCGTACGAGATACAAAAACACTCTCTTGTTGAGTATAAAAGACTCTCTTGTAGAGTCAGCCCTCTTCAGCCTCCGTCTTGGGCTTTGTACAAGACACAAATCACTCCCTTGTTGAGTAATAAACTTTTAGCCTCCATCTCGGGCTTCGTACGAGATACCATAAAAGACTCTCTTGTTGAGTCAACTCCCTTTTAGCCTCCTCTTAGACTTTGTATAAGGAAAACCTTTTAGCCTCCTCTTAGGCTTTGTATAAGAAAACCACTGGTTGATCCAATCAACCTTTTAGCATCAAAGTTGTGCCTCGTTCATAGTACACAAACATCAACAACTCCTTCCCCTTCATCTAATCGCTGTAAACGGCAAGCCTCTGGATCATCTACATCCATGCCACTGTCCCTCTTTTAGCATGAGAAATTCCTAAGGAAAGATGTCATTACTCTACACTAAGTTAAAGTCTTCTCCTTCAGGTTAAAACCCCATATAAAGGAAATTATGGCATTGCTAGGATTCACACATCCCGGTTAAAGTAATTCTCCTTTATAAACAGTTGTGACAAACAAACCCCTCTTTAGAGATGACAAATTCTCGCTAAAGACAACACCTTTTAGCTTCACATCTTGGGCTTTGAACAAGATACAAATAGACCCTTCAGCTTCACGTCTTGGGCTTTGAACAAGACACCAAAACACCATTTCCTCCTGTAGAATAGAAGGAACTACGATCGCTCTGATTTCCCTGTTTCGGAAAACGGGAATACGTAGGCATAAGATTGAAAGAAAAATCTTAGCGAGCACACTAAACAAAAACCCAAAATCCCGTATATCAGTCAAAACATCCAAGTCCGTATTCCCCGATAAAAGTCAAATTTCCTGAAAATAACCTAAGAGAGGCCCCCCATATTGATAGCATCCGTAACCTAAAAGACCGCTGTTTAAACTCAGTATGCAAGCAGGGTTAATTGGAGACATCTATTTCCCTTCCTTAGTCAGCTCACAATAGGATAAAAAATGAATCGACCTGTAGTAACCCCCAAGGAGTGACAGTGCTTAAGAAACACGTCCAGTTTCGCTCACTACATTTGGAAAGTCAACTCGGTTGAGGTCCTTTGTAGTTTTAAAGGTGTTGGATTTTTGGGTGTTAAAGTTAGATGGAAAAATAATTTGTTTTATATTGTGAATATATATTCGCCTTGCTCCCTTGAGCTAAAAAGAAATCTATGGAGGAGTTTATTGGATTTAAAGGAGGCTTCGACGGATGAAGAGTGGCTAGTCGGTGGGGATTTTAATGCGGTCATTTCGGCTCAAGAGCGGAGTGGGAGAACCGTTTTAATTCGAGGAGGGAGTGGAAAGAATTTGAAGAGTTTATTAAAGATGGTAGCTTTGTGGATCTTCCTTGTAAGGGTAAGAAGTTTAGTTGGTATGGGGGGGGATGGTAA
Organism: Lathyrus tuberosus; assembly: GCA_022829125.1. Taxonomy (NCBI): domain Eukaryota; kingdom Viridiplantae; phylum Streptophyta; class Magnoliopsida; order Fabales; family Fabaceae; genus Lathyrus; species Lathyrus tuberosus. The sequence continues at coordinate 5,326,634 of JALAZF010000132.1, read as the reverse complement.
GGCTAAAAGTAGGATTGACCGCTTTTTGGTTTCGAACAGTATTATTGAGAGCTGGGGAGCGGTGGGTCAATTGATTGGGACGAGGGATATTTCGGACCATTGTCCGATTTGGTTGGTGGTGGACAAAGCGGATTGGGGTCCGAAACCTTTTAAGGTGAATAATGAATGGTTCTCCGATAGGCATTTCTATCCTTTTGTTGAATATGTTTGGAAGAACCTTGTTGGGGAGGGAAGGAAAGATTTTGTTCTCAAGGTGAAGTTGCGTCTTTTAAAAGAAAGGCTTAAGTGGTGGAATTCTAATGTTTTTGGTAGGATCAATTTGGAGATGGAGGAGGGAGTGAGAGAGTTAAACGTTGTAGATGACACGAAAGTGGATTTCGGGGATGCGGAGGGTGTGAAGGAGTTGTTGGATAAGAAGAAGTTGGCGAGTGGGAAGTTTTGGCTTAACCTTAGGATTAAGGAAAACACGATTATTCAAAAGTCGAGACTTAAGTGGTTAAGTGATGGTGATACTAATAGTAAATTTTTTCATAGAGTTATGAAGGAAAAGAGGAGGCGTAATTTTCTAGGTTCCATTGTTACGGACAATGGAGTTATAGACAAAGTGGAGGAGGTTAAGGAGGAGGTTAGGAGCCATTTTGCGGCTAAGTTTATTGAGCCGGATGTTGAGAGACCCGTTCTTGGTGGTCTTATGTTTAAGAGCATTAGTGGTATGGATCGATCTTTTTTGGAGGATTCTTTTTCGGAAGAGGAGATTAGGGATGCGATTTGGAGTTGTGAGGGATCCAAAAGTCCGGGCCCCGATGGTTATTCTTTCTTTTTTATTAGGAAGTGTTGGAATTTCATGAAGGAGGAGTTTATTGGTTGTTTCCTAAGTTTTCATTCCGGAGCTTTGTTTTCTAAAGCTTTTACTTCCTCTTTCTTGACTCTAGTGCCTAAATCATCGAATTCGTTATGTTTGGATGATTATAGGCCTATTTGTCTTGTGGGATGTGTGTATAAAGCTTTATCTAAGCTTTTGGAGGCTAGACTTAAAGTGGTGTTGAATTCGATTATCTCGGATTCTCAAAGTGCTTTTGTTCCGGGAAGACAATTGTTAGATGGTGTAGTGGTGACTAATGAATTGGTGGATTTTGCTAAAAAGGAGGGAAGGAGTTGTTTGCTCTTCAAAGTTGACTTCGAGAAGGCTTACGACAAGGTTAGTTGGAATTTCCTTAGATTCATGTTAAGGAAAATGGGTTTTGGGGAGTTGTGGATGAAGTGGATGGAATCTTTAGTGTTTAATAGTAAAATGTCGGTATTGGTGAATGATAGTCCTACTAAGGAGTTTGTGGTGGAGAGAGGTTTGAGACAAGGAGATCCTCTTTCTCCTTTTCTTTATGTGATTGTGGCGGAAGGGTTGAGGGGTATGGTTTCAAAGTCGGTGGAGAATAAGGAGTTCGAAGGTTTTAACTTAAAGAGGTGCTTTATTGATATTCTACAATTCGCGGATGACGCCTTACTTATAGGGGAAGGAAGTTGGAAGCAAGTGTGGGAAATTAAAGCGGTATTAAGAGGGTTTGAATTGGTTTCCGGCTTGGGCATTAACTTTCACAAGAGCAAACTCATTGGTATTAATATTAGTGATCGGTTCATGGATTTTGCCTCTTTCTTCCTTTCTTGTAGGAGGGAGGATTGTCCTTTCAATTCTCTTGGTATCCCTATTGGCTCCAATTCTAATAATGTCTCTTTATGGTCGGATTTGTTGATAAAAATGAAAAGGAGGCTCTCTTGTTGGAATAACCGGTTTCTTAGTTTTGGTGGGAGGATAACTTTATTAAAATCGGTTCTTTCTAGTTTGTCAATTTTTAAGTTATCCTTCTATAAAGCTCCGGTGAAGATCCTTAAGGCGATAACTAGTATCCAAAGTAATTTCTTATGGGGAGGAAAGGAGGGTGAGAGGAATATTCATTGGGTGAGTTGGAATAAGGTGTGCTTCCCGATTGAAAAAGGGGGTTTGGGATTGCGTAGGGTGGAAGACTTTAATTTGGCTCTCCTCAATAAATGGAGATGGAGGATTCTCTCGGAAAAAAATGCTTTATGGTACAAAGTTCTAAAGGAGAGGTATGGCGATATCAATTTGAGGGTTGTGGATTCCGAAAAGTGCATCAAAAAGAAGATAAAGTGTTCCTTTTGGTGGAGGGATGTCATCAGCTTGGACAAAGGTTTGTCGGAAAATTTATTTATCTCTAATTGTAAATTTAAAATTGGAAATGGGTATTCTTCCTCTTTTTGGCATTCTTGTTGGTGTAGTGACATGAGTCTTAAGGACAAATTTCCCATTCTTTATGATCTATCTAGTCTTAAAGAAGTTTTGGTGGCTTGCATGGGTGGTTATAGAAGCGATGGTTGGTATTGGGGGGATTTTGGCATAAGTGGTTTCGTTGAGGATGGTGTGGTCTCCGAATTAATTGAGTTACGGTCGGTTGTTCAAGATTCCCGACCGGTTTTTCCGGAGTCGGATTCGGTTAGGTGGCCCATCCACACTTCGAACTCTTATTCGGTTAGTTCTTTTTACTCTCTTATTAATTTAGTTCGAACTCCTTTCGGACCTTCGGAATGTTTTGATGTGGTTTTTTCTTTGGTTTGGAAGGGGGTAGTTCCTTTAAAAATTAAAGCTTTTGGTTGGAGGTGTTTTCTAGATAGGCTCCCAAGAAAGGATTTTCTTTCTTTAAGAGGTTGTGTTTTTCCGAATAATGATATGAAGTGCGTTTTTTGTGAGTTCGGAATCGAATCTTTAAATCATATTTTGTTGGAGTGTACGGTGGCTAGATTGGTTTGGAAGGAGGTGTCGGAGTGGGTTGGTTTTGAGGATGTGGGAAATTATGTCATTAAGGAGAGTTTCTTAAGGTGGTTCTATTTTAGTAAAAAGAATAAGGTGAAGAGTGGAAACGAAGGTGTAATTTGAATGGCAACGGTCTGGTCTTTATGGTTGTTGAGAAATGGCATTATTTTTAGGAATGTTGAGTGGAATGTTATGGATGTGGTGTGGAATGTCAAGTTGCTCATTTGGAGAATGTCTTTTATTGGGAAAATTACCAATTCCAATTATAGCGTTTATGATTTTAGTATGCTTCCCTTGAACTATTATCTTAAGGACTAATTGGTCGTAATTTTCTTTTGTCAAGCTTCGTCTCGTTTTTTTGTAAGCGGTTCGATAACTCTTTGTTCTCGCTTTAATGAATTTCTTGCTTACTAAAAAAGATAAATCTAACCTTAAATCTATTTTTTTTTAATTCTCCTTCATTCTTAGTTGTTAAACCTAAGTTTTCATGATTCTTATCATTAAAGTTCTCAATTTATCATATGCTCGCCCTTTGAATTCTCATTGATCATTCTCATCGTTTACCTTTAGCTTCATGTGAAGGTAAGAAAAGCACAAAAATGAGGGAAGGTTTGAATTGTGTTGAATTTAAAATTCTTTTCAACATTATTCTAAAACTCTTGAATAATTGTTATTTTCAGTAATGCTTTGATCATGTGTGTTTTGTAGCTACGTTGTTGACTGAATTTGTCGTCATCTCATTTAGAGATTTTGAGGTAGTTTAGTCGACCATTCTACTTTTGTATTAGAGTTAAGTACCTCTAATCATCTTCCTTGTAAAAAAAATCTTTTCTTAGAGGTGAGTTCCCAAAATGATTGAATTTCCTAATAGAAAAGTCCGACTAAAAGTGAATTTATGGATAAAATTTTCTTATTTTATTCATTGCAAGTACGTATTCTTATATATGATGATCTAGCCTTAACACTAATTTCCATGATTGCATGATCAAAGGAAACATGTCGCCTCCTTATTCACAAGATTGATAGAACTTAAAATTCCTAATAGCTTATAAATCCTACTACAATTGTTTACAAAGTGCTAAAGGAACTCGGTGATAGAGAAACTAATATCTTGATAATTTAATTGTATTCTTTAAGTGTTATAACAAGATATCTCTTTTAGGAATATTCTAATTTATTCTAATTTTTTAAGTTTACAGTGATCTAAGAGACAAGGCTCATTGAGTGTTTTCTTTATTAGTGCATTTTTACAGGGAGTAGGACCGTTTTTGTGAGTGGATTTGTGTCTCTGCTATTGGTAATAGTGGTGGTCTTCTCTCTGTTTAGTGCATTTCGAAAGGTAGTTCTAAGTTTTCTTTTCTCTAGGATTGGATTCTTTGGTGTGGGGGGTCTCCAAAACCTCGTGATTTATTCTCAATGTGTATTTTAGGTGTGCTTTGTCTGAGAAAAGGGTCATGTAGGATGATATCATTCTACGTACAAAGTTTATAATAAGTTGAACATTGTCTCTTAGTATTTCATCGTATTTTGATAGGCTTACTTCCATTTACCAGGTTTTATGTTTTGGTTGTGTGTTCTTGCTATTTTCTGGACCTAATGAGTATTCAAAACAAAGAGGGATAAAAAAACATGCAAAACAAACAAAAAAGACAAAAATCAAGTTTTCCTCATAATAAAACCAGGGGCTGCTACGGGCCATGGCAGCAGAGGCGCCTAGGGTTCCCAAGATTCATTCTCCAGTACTGATCGGAGGTGATCAGTCTGGATCGTCGTGGCCTTCGTGTAGGACAGGTGAGGATGCTTGTAGGAGAGGAAAAGGGGGTTGTATCAGCAAGGTACTCCGATGCCAAAGTAAGTGTTTGGTCAAAAGAGAGAAAGCAAGTACAAAAGATTTCAAGTATTGGATATTGAATACCTGTCCCTCTCACACAAGAGGGTATTTATAGAGGTAACCCCTAGCGCGGGGCCGAGGTCTCCGATGTGGTGAAAATATCTGGTCGACCAATGGGAGACTGCCAGGTGGAGGGCCAGACGAGTGGCCCTTTGACCTGGTCCAACTATTTCCGTGAGATCCGGGAAGACAGTTGTTCGCGTGAACTGCTAAGCAAGTGAGGGGGACATGCCCAACGGCTAGGTCTGCCCAACGGCTAGTTTTTGCCCAACGGCTAATTTCTTCCCAACGGCTGGTTTCTAGCTATTGGGCCTGACCAAGAGCTGGACTGGATTGGGCCTTGCCCTGCTGGGGGCCAAGCACCTGCCCAGTCCAGAACAGGAGCCCCCCCAAGTCTTTGCTCTAGGGAAGAGTGATGACTTAAGGTAGCCATGTGGACAGTTACCTTTGAGCGATAGTGTTCGGGGACAGGTCCATTGCCTTTGCCAATACTGAGGTGGCCGACATCGGTGTTTTAACCCGCTCAACCAGCCTTTAGCGCGTGAGGAGCATACTTGCGAAAATGGCGTTTTATGTCGACCAGGCTTTAGGAAGTGTGTCCGCTGAAGTGGCGCTTTTATGTCGGGGAGCCTTGATGAGGACGCGAGTTGCGCGTATTGTCGAGGTGGTGTGCTTGATGGATAGCAGAAGGCTTGGTGAATGTAACGTCTAGCCTTGGGAATGCCAAATGAAGATTCCCTTTCTGACACGTGGTGGATATTCAACCCCTGTCAGGCCTAGAGACGCCTAGGCTATGATGTCCTTTGCGCTTTCCAAGCGAGGAAGTGCCTATAAAAAGGTGGGGAGAGTATTCATTTAAACACTTCGCGCAAATTTGTATCCCCAAGCCTCTTTACTCTGCAACTTGCTTTCTCGCCGGAGTTTCCCGCCGCCGTCGATCTTCAAAGCCTAGTCCGTGATCTTCATCTCCTTCCTTTGATTTACCAAGTAAGCTCTTCATCTTTTTCTGAAATTCCCATGGCGTTCTTCATTTTCTGGAAATATCCATGAGTTTTCCGGCGACATGAATTTTCCGGTTGAAGATTCATGTGTTCATCGATAAACACATGAATTTCCGGAAAATTCATGAAGAACATGAAGAACACGTAGAACATGGAATGGATGTTCATGATTATTGCGTATGTTGGTGTAGATCCTCCTAGGTTCTGGTTAGGATTAGTTTTAGGGTTGTAGTCGGGCATTAGGCATGTTCGACATGAAACTCTGGCTTTCGCGCGACGAGCTTACTTCGTCGAGTAAGCTCCTAAGTTTTCGTGAAGTCGCGGAGACTCGTCCCCGTCGTAGGAGATAATAAAGTCCTCGTACCTTGTTGTGATCGACGTGGGCTCGAGGTTATTCCCAACTTCTTCCTCGCCCTTTCACTTGATTAGTGGTGGAAGGGTGGATTTGATCGTAGTCATCGAGTTCACTTTTCTTCCTCTGCTTTTCAGGTGAAATGGCTGATCCGCGCGAAGAGGTTGTGCCCGACGCAATGGCTCTTCGTGCTAGTTAATTCTTGTCTTGTTGTGCTGACCTTTCTTTCTTTATGCTTGCAGGAAAAATGGCGGACATGAGGGAGCGCCTGGTGAGGTCCCAAGCAGCCAAAAACCAGAAGAAGGTGTCCGCAATTCAAAAAACTGGTGCGGCCAAGCAGCAAGCGACGCTTGAAAAATTCGTGGCCGGCGCTGGTTCTACTCCGGGGACGACCTCTACACCACTGACTCCGGATACATCCCACAAGAGGAAGCGGGATGATATTGGCTCTTCTCTGGCAGGCTGCTCGGGTGGTTTTTCTGGAGGAAAATTTATGCTGCCCTCGTGCTATCTTCAGGGGAAGATGTTTGATGGGGGGAGCTCTATCGTTGTCCTGGAACTTGACGCCTCAGCTATCATGTCTACTGATCCTCAGGTGCTGAGGAAGCTTCTCTGCCAGGATGCGGCTAGCATGATCAGGGTATTGGAAGATGTGTTGGCCCTTGGAGATGCAGAAATGGTTCCTCTTGCCGACCTCAAGAAGGCTAAGATCAGGATCAACGACTTGGAGCTAGAGAACACAGAGATATACAGCGAACTGAAGAAGCTGCAAGGCCACCAAGAGGCCAAGATATTACTTCAAAAGGAAGTAACCCAGATGAAGGGGCAGGTGACCCAGGTCAACGAGGAGAACGCCCGTTTGAAGGCGAGGATAGCTGAGCTGGAAGGATCGTCGGTGGTTGGTCAAGATGAGACCGACGACGAGAAGGCCCTGAAGACGCGGGGGGACCTGATCGAGAGGATCCGTCTTCTTGGTGGGGATAATCTGGGGGTAGCTGAGTTTGGTTTCAACGCTGCTTTGGAGCAGTTGAAGGCCCTAAACTCCGACGTCTAGCTGCTGACCGAGGGAATGGGTCTTCTCAACGTGGTCGTCAATGGCGAGGTAATTCCCCCGGAGGTTCCCGACGAGGAAGTTTAGTTTGATTCTTGAAGTTTATACTTGTATTTTGTGGGCCTGCGTGCCTTTTGATATGTAATGTTTTGTCGGGCACAACCCTTTTCATGTACAGCTGACTTATTCCGGCCTTGTGGTCGAAATTATAAATATTATTTGTTTGGTATTGTCTTGTCGCATTTATTTGTGCATGCTTTTGTTGTTTGAATGCTAAGTGTGGACATTTGCTCGACTTGTTCTTGTTATGCCCGGCAATTTGGGAGACTTGTCGAAGAGGGCGAAGCAGTTTCACTGGAGATGAGACTAGGATCTCGGTTGAGGTACTAATCCCATAGGCTTGGACTGTTCCCATCGCGAGTTGGGTGTCCTGCCTTATTGGTGTGGCAACGGCAGAGCTTGATTGAAGTATCCCCTTTGTGCACAGAGACTGCTTGTCCCATAAGTATAAACTGGTCGACGTTGTAAAATGGATCGTGCTTACACTGGGGCACGATCCTGTGGCTGAGTCGTCTCCCCGTTAGGGGCGATCTCGTCGGCAGTTAGTCTGACCTCATAGTTGGTCCTAACTGTAGTATTGTTTGAGCATTTCTGCGTTCCATGGTCGAGCAAATGGTTCTCCATCCATAGTTTCTAGGTAGTAGGCTCCAGTCCCTGTTTTGGACATGACCCTGTAGGGTCCTTCCCAGTTTGTAGCCAACTTACCCTCGCGCGAATCCTTCTGGTTTCTGCGTAGAACCAAGCTGCCAACAGGGAAGTCGCGCTTTCTAACCTTAGCGTTGTGGTGCAAGGTTATTTTTTGTTTCAGCGAAACTTCGCGGAGAGCTGCTCCTGACCGTATTTCTTCAACCAGATCGAGCTCTTCTCTTAAAGCTTCATCGTTCATCTCCTCGTCGAGAGGAGTTTCCGTTCGTCTGGAAGGTTCTCTGATCTCCACCGGTATCACCGCCTCGGTTCCGTAGGCTAATCGGAAAGGTGTTTCCTCGGTGGTGGAATGTGGTGTTGTTCTGTAGGCCCAGAGTACGCTATTTAGCTCCTCGACCCATCTCTTCTTGGCTTCGCCCAGCCTTCGTTTTAGACCTCGAAGGATTACCATGTTCGCAGCCTCTACTTGCCTGTTAGTCTGGGGGTGCTCGACGGAAGTGAAGTGTTGCTTTGTGCCTAGTTTGGCGACGAAGTCTTGGAATTTCCTGTCAGTGAACTGGGTTCCGTTGTCGGTCACAAGGGTCTGGGGTACTCCGAATCGTGCGAGGACGTTCCTTTTGTAGAAGCGGAGTATGTTAAAGGTTGTAATCTTGGCGAGGGCTTCGGCTTTGATCCACTTAGTAAAATAATCGACGACCACAATCAGAAATTTGATTTGATAAGACCCCATTGTGAAGGGGTCGAGTATGTTTATCCCCACCAGGCGAAGGGCCAAGGCAAGGATAGAGTCTTCAACTCGTTAGGGGGCGTCAAGTGCAAGTCCCGGTGGCGCTGGCATCGGTCATATTTTTGGACATGCTCCTTGGCATCGTGCTGCATGGTCGGCCAATAGTATCCTGCTTGCAGGGCTTTTCGTGCCAACGATCTCCCTCCCAAGTGTTGCGCATTGATGCCCTCATGAATCTCTTGGAGAATTCCGGGGACCTTGCCCTCCTCGACACATTTTAGGGGGGGAATGTAGAATACTCGTCGATAGAGTTTGTAATCGATCAGCACATATGAGCAGGCTCGTCGTTTAGTCACGCTGGCCTCCTTGTTATCTTCGGGCAGTTCCCCATTGGTGGGGTAATTGTATACATGGATCATCCAGCAGTGGCTGTCTCCAATGGTGTTAATGTCGAGCAGTTCTGATGGTTTCTCAATACTTGGTCGGTCGAGTATCTCTTGCACGGCGGATTTTTTGCCTCCTTTCTTTCTGGTGCAAACCAGTTTTGACAAGATGTCTACCCGTGTGTTTCGTTTACGGGGGATGTGCTGGACTTCCCAGGCGTCGAACTTGGTAATTTGGTCCATTACCAGCGTTAGGTATTCGACCATTTGGTCATTTTTTGCCTGATACTCTCCCCGCACTTGAGATGCTACGAGCTGGGAATTGGTGAAAATCTTTACCTCCTTGGCGCCCAAGTCTTCGGCCAACCGCAATCCTGAGAGGAAGGCCTCGTACTCGGCTTGGTTGTTAGACGTTGGGAAGGATAGGACTAAAGACACTTCGATTAGTATTCCCTCCCTGTTTTTGGGGATAATGCCTACACCGCTACCAGTGGGGCTGGATGCTCCGCCCATATAGATGGTCCATCTATACGTTTCGCTTGATGGGGGATAATGGCGGCGCTATCTCTGCCACGAAGTCGGCCAGGACTTGTGCCTTAAGGGCCTTCCTGCCCTCGTAGTGGATGTCGAATTCTGATAACTCCAGGGACCATTTGAGCATTCTGTCGACCATGTTTGGTCGACACAGCAACTGCCTTATGGGTTGGTCCGTGTGCACTACTATGGTGTAGGCCAGGAAATAGTGTCTGAGCCTTCTCGCGGTGATGACAAGGGCGAGAGCGACTTTTTCTATTTGCGCGTATCTGATTTCTGGCCCTTGCAGGGCCTAGCTGGTGAAATAGATGGCCTTCTTCCCGTCCGTTGTCTCGCGAATGAGTTCAACGCTAATGGCTTCACTGGTGACGGAGAGATACAGGTACAGGGTCTCCCCGCACTCTAGTCGTGAAAGCACGGGAGGTTCGGATTGGGCTCGCTTAAGATGGGTCAGGGCCTGCTCGCATTCCTCTGTCCATTCGAATGTGGCCTCCTTTCTGAGGAGTTTAAAGAAGGGCAGGGCATGCTGGGCGGACTTAGCCACGAAGCGAGAAAGTGAAGCGAGCATCCCGTTGAGGGACTGTATGGACTTCTTCGACCTAGGCGTGGGAAATTCCACGAATGCCCAACATTTGTCAGGATTCGCTTCTATCTTTCTCTCGGGGAGGTAGAACCCGAGGAACTTCCCTGCCCTGACACCAAAGGTGCATTTTTCTGGATTAAAGTGCATTTCGCACTTTCTAGGCTGGTCGAAAACCTTTTACAAATGGGTCGTATGATCGGATTCCTCTTGGGATTTTATGATCATATCGTCCATGTAAACTTCGAGCATGTCTTCGATTTCTGATCGAAAGACTTTGTTCATCATGCGCTGGTACGTGGCCCCAGCGTTTTTCAGACCGAAGGGCATCACATTGTAGTAATAGTTCCCCGAGGAGGTCGTGAATACGGTGTACTTCTTGTCCTTTTCGGCCATAGGGATTTGATTGTATCCCGAATAGGCGTCCATGAAGGACAAGAGCTTGAAACCCGCAGAATTATCAATGAGCTTATCTATGCTGGGCAGAGGATAAGCATCCTTCGAGCAAGGCCGGTTGAGATCAGTATAGTCAATGCACATGCACCATTTTCCACTATGTTTCTTGACAAGTATAATATTGGACAGGCAGGTTGTATACCTGGCCTCCGAGATAAATTTTGCCTCTAAGAGGTCTTGTACAAGTTTTTCGGCAGCCTGTGCCTTTTCATCGGATTACTTACGCCTGCATTGTGCGACGGCTCGAGCAGCTGGGTCAATGGTCAGTTAGTGACACGCGGTCTCAGGGTCCAGGCCGGGCATGTCCGCGACACTCCATGCAAACAAGTCGGCGTTGTCCTCGAGGCATATCTTCAACTGCTGCTTTACCTCGTCGGGCATCCCCGCGCCTATCTTCACCCCTCTGCTCGGGTTGGCACTGAAGGTGATGACCTCGAACTCCCCATCCGAAATAGGGCGCATGAGGGTAGTTGCAGAGGAACTACCAGCCCCTGCCGATGTGCCTTCACCGCAGTCTTCGCCCTCTTCAGAAATCTGGTTGTCGAGGTCGATAATGTGCACGGGGAGAGTCGGCTTCCTGTCAGGCTGGCTCTCTTCGCTGGGCTGGTCGTCCTCCCTTTCCCGCTGGCAGCCTTGGTGCTGCACCGATCGAGCTTTAGCCTCTGGTAGCTTCTTCAAAGCACCTCCTCGCAGCTTCTATATCTCCGTGTAATGTTGCGACATGACCCTTCTCCATATAGTATTTCATCTTGAGATGAACGGTTGAAGGAACAGCGATCAACTCTGCCAAGGTTGGTCGGCCGAAGATACATTGGTACAACGAAGGGCAATCGATCACCAAAAACTGAGTCTTGATCGACTTCGACGCCTCTTCTTCTCCGAAGGTGGCTGGGAGCTCCACGTATCCCCAGGGTCTGGCCGTTGCACCGTTGAACCCTTGCTGGTCAGACCCTACGTACGGCGACAGGTTCTTCTGATCCAGCTTCAAGGCTCTGAACGGACCGGTGTACATGGTATGCATGGAGCTGCCCTGGTTGACCAGGATCCGTCGAACATCGGTGTTGGCCAGACTCTCCCTGATGAGCAAAGGAATATATGAGTTCGGGAGCCCCCAGGCAGCTCCTCCCGGTAAAAATTTATTGGCTGGGACCGCCCCCGAACCTTCTCGAGCATGGACAGTTAGTTTGGACTGCAGTTGATGAGTTGGTCAAACTTTCTCTTGACTGACCCCACCGTGAACTCGCTTTATCCCCCACACGAGATAGCCATAGCTGTCGGGAAGGTCTCCCATGTGTTGTGCGCAGATATCTGAGGAGGATCCTCGATATGGTCGGGGATGGTGAAATCCTTTGGCCGTGTGATGGACATGGCGACCTGAGGAGGAGGGCTAGGTGGCGAAGATTATGCTTCCTTCTTGGCCTCAGACGTCTCTGGTCGAGAGGACTCGCCCTTCTTCGTATATTGTTTTAGGTGGCCCTCCTTGATGAGGATTTTAATGGTGTCTTTCAGGTGCACGCAGTCTTCGGTCACGTGGCCATGGCTGCGGTGGAAATGACAGTACTTACTCTTGTCCGTATTGCCCTTGGACGATGTTGGTTTGGGAAACCGGACACCTCCCTGCTTAAACTCCACGTTGATGCATTCAGAGAGAATGCACTCACGGGGAGCCATCAGTAGGGTATACTCTGTGAAACGACCAGCAGGTCCCTTTCCTTCTCGAGGACGATCGTCTCGTCGCCTCTCTCTCTCTCGCGTCTGGGGGCCTCTGATTCGCCCTTTTCTTTTTATGTCGCCCGGGAACTCTCTTGATCCCTAGAGTCCCGAGCTTTATAGGCTGCCTCTTTCTCCTCGTATTGTATATACGATTGAGCCTTATGGAGCAACTCGGCCAGGTTGCGGGGAGGCTCTATGCCCACCGCCTTGCGGAATTCACTCTTTGGTCTCAGTCCTTTTTCGAGGAGATACTTCTTCATATAATCCATCGTGCAGACTTCAACAGCCTCCTTGTTGAACCGCTCGATATATGCATGCAGTGGCTCGTCCCTGCCCTGCATGATGGCTTCTAATATGGCCTCCGACTTGGGGTGTCGCCGGGAGGCAGTAAAATGGCGGTAAAACTGGCTCTATAAATCCTTCCAGGACGTGACCGAACACCAGGGAAACCGCTTGAACCAGGCCATGGCCCCCTTTCTGAGAGTGATGGGGAATAGCCGGCATTTGATAGCCCCACTCACGTTATGATAGTGGAGCATAGCCTCTATGTTCTCTATGTGTTCGCCTGGGTCGGTGGTCCCGTCGTAAGTGGCCAGGGGAGGTGGCTTCTCTAATCCACAAGGAACGCGTATGTCTATGATATCCTGGGATAGAGGTCCATAGACATCGTCGTCGTCACTTGTGCTGGACGACCGGTCGGGGGAGTCGCTACACCCGCGACTCCTGTTTTGGCGGGGAGAGTGTCTGCGTGATCTGTGATGCTCGCGATGGCTCCTCTTCAGAGTGGGAGATCGTCTGGACTTCTGCTGGGGAGATCAGTGTCATCGTCTAGCGAGTGTTGAGTCAGGCTCATCCGATTTGGAACGTCTTCGTTCGGGGGAGAGGCTCCTGGACCTGTCTCGCCTGCGCTTCTGAGGAGGAGGAGACAACGGCCGCGGAGAAGGGCTGCTGGGCTTCTGCGAGGGGCGCTGCTCCTGGAGGGCTTGTTCGAGCATGCCGATCTTCTCGCCCTGCTGGAAGATCAGGAAGTTGGACCTGTTGAGGGAGGCGATTAAGGCAGCAGTGCTTGGTTCCACATTTTGAGGGACATGTATAGGCTCAAAAGCGGGACCAGCAGCTTGCACGCGCGACTTCACGTCATCGGGGGTAAGAGAAGCGGTTTTCCCATCGTGATGATCGGTCTCCGGGAAGGCAGCTCTGGAGACGAGGTGCTCGGCGTTATCAGCGATAACAATGAGGATGGGCTCTGGACGGGCATCATCGTTCCTGTTGGAGGCCATGATGATCAGCTGGAGTTTAGAGAGAGCTTTGGTCTTTGAGGTGAAAAAGAGGGGATCTTGAATAAAAAAGACAGGGAAGCTGATTTCCCATTGACGGCGCCACTGATCGGAGGTGATCAGTCTGTATCGTCGTGGCCTTCATGTAGGACAGATGAGGATGCTTGTAGGAGAGGAAAAGGGGGTTGTACCTACAAGGTACTCCGATGCCAAAGTAAGTGTTTGGTCAAAAGAGAGAAAGCAAGTACAAAAGATTTCAAGTATTAGATATTGAATACCTGCCCCTCACACACGAGAGGGTATTTATAGAGGTAATCCCCATCGCGGGGCCGAGGTCTCCCATGTGGCCGAAATATCTGGTCGACCAATGGGAGACTGCCAGGTGGAGGGCCAGACGCGTGGCCCTTTGACCTGGTCCAACTGTTTCTGTGAGATCCGGGGAGACAGTTGGTCGCGTGAACTACTAAGCGAGTGAGGGGGCATGCCCAACGGCTAGTTCTGCCCAACGACTAGTTTTTGCCCAACGGCTGGTTTCTAGCTATTGGGTCTGACCAAGAGTTGGACTAGATTGGGCCTTGCCCTGCTAGGGGCCAAGCACCTACCCAGTCCTGAACAAGTACAATTACCAGGGACCTGCTACGACTACTTGTAGTAGCTGTTACGGGTCATCACAGGAGGGCGAGAACAAATTGTTTGCTTTCCTTTCTTATATTGATCTTTAATAATTGTGGCTTTTAGGTATTATTTGATTTGATATTATTCTGATGTAATATGCATTGTACCATAAATATTATGCTAGTTTTAGTTTTTTTTATGAAACTCATAGCCTGTTATGAGTTTTGTATCCAAATTTTATTCCAAAAAAGTTTCTACGTATTTCATTTTTTTTTCCTTTGTGCTCAAGTCTCAAAGGGAGAAATATAGGATAAAATCTTAATTTATATCAGGTTTTCTTATTCGTTTTCTATTCAATTGTTTATCCATTACAATTGTTTGTCATGAATTTGATGATGAATACTGATTTGATTTTGTTTACCCTTGCCATGAATGAGTAGTTTATTATGGACTATGGACTATGAGGATCATCTTATAACTTTTTGTATGATCCATCACATATCAATTACAATAATTTTTTGCCTAAATTTAATTTATAATATGAATTCATGCATTCCAACTCCTGTACGAAAGTAAGGTGTTCTCAAGTATCGACCGTAGTGTGAAAGGATATGTGTCGATATTGGATCACATATTTTTAAACAATCGAGTCCAATACAATTAAAGCGCTTGGACGAGTTTGAGAAAATTATATAGCTGAGCAAAAGTAAAGAATCATTGACGTATAATTCGATTGTGCGAAAACAGACGAATTATTCACCATCGATAGGACAATGCGCTGGGGAAAGCATGTATTGGCCATATTTATATATTTTATATAAATTATGTGAAATTCTCATAATATAAGTGACTTGGATTATACGATTGTGTTAGACTGAGAACCATAGCCCTAGGCCCCGTTTACCTTAATTAGAATTTAAGTGATTTTACACATAAGTTGTTTTCATTTTCGTGCTTTTTCTTTTTAAGTTGTTTTCACCAAAACTTGTATTATTGATTTCTCTATATATACATTGATAGGACAGAATTTGGTACTTAAACCATTGGTCTCTGTGGTTTGATAAATTTTTACTACTTCGCACAGTCATGCACTAGCAGCGTGTCAAGTTTTTGACGTCGTTGTTGGGGACCAATTGTGTCTAATATTGAATTACCGTTTGATCACCGTATAGACCAGAACTTTATTTTATTTGTTTAATTTGTTGTGTTTGTTTGTTGCGGCTTTTGTTGCTTTTGTATGCGAAGAACTCGTTATGCTAGAAATTTAGTTGAGCTTGTCAATGAAATCAACCGTTTCTTACTCGAGAGATGCTGAAATCTTAGATTGCAAGCTATGGTTGATCCGGTTGATACTAAGCCTCTTAAGGATTATGTGATTCCTACCTGTAGCGAGCGAAACTAGACGTGTTTCTTAAGCACTATCGCTCCTTGGGGGTTACTACAGGTCGATTCATTTTTTATCCTATTGTGAGCTAACTAAGGAAGGGAAATAGATGTCTCCAATTAACCCTGCTTGCATACTGAGTTTAAACAGCGGCCTGTTAGGTTACGGATGCTATCAATGTGGGGGGGCCTCACTTAGGTTATTTTCAGGGAATTTAAACTTTTAGCGGGGAATACAGACTAGGATGTTTTGACTGATATACGGGATTTTGGGTTTTTGTTTAGTGTGCTCGCTAAGATTTTTCTTTCAATCTTATGCCAACGTATTCCCGTTTTTCCGAAACAGAGAAATCAGAGCGACCGTAGTTCCTCCTATTCTACGGGAGGAAATGGTGTTTTGGTGTCTTGTTCAAAGCCCAAGACGTGAAGCTTAAAGGTGATCTATATCTTGTTCAAAGCCCAAGATGTGAAGCTAAAAGTAGTTTGTATCTTGTTCGAAGCCCAAGATGTGAAGCTAAAAGGTGTGGTCTTTAGAGAGAATTTGTCATCTCTAAAGAGGGGTTTGTTTATCACAATTGTTTATATAAAGGATAATTACTTTAATCGGGATGTGTGAATCCGACAATGCCATAATTTCCTTTATAGGGGATTTCCAACCTAAAGGAGAAGACTTTAACTCAGTGTAGAGCAATGCCATCTTTCCTTAGGAATTTCTCATGCTAAAAGAGGGACAGTGACATGGATGTAGATGATCCAGAGGCTTGCCGCTTACAGCGATTAGATGAAGGGGAAGGAGTTGTTGATGTTTGTGTACTGTGAACGAGGCACAACTTTGATGTTAAAAGGTTGATTGGATCAACCAGTGGTTTTCTTATACAAAGCCTAAGAGAAAGCTAAAAGGTTTTCCTTATACAAAGCCTAAGAGAAGGCTAAAAGGGAGTTGACTCAACAAGAGAGTCTTTTATGGTATCTCATACGAAGCCTGAGAAAATTAGTTCTTATATGAGTAACACCGTACTCAGGGATTTTGATTCGAGGATCAGTGATATTTCCTTTTCTTTGGGGAAATGGGAAATCCAAAGGGTATTGAGACTGTCCGAGTCTACGGGGTTCCTTCCTATTCTTGAAGGGTGCTTGAGAATGTCTTTGAGACTCAAGGAAATTATACTGTCCAAGTCTAGAGTTTCCTCTTTTGTACTATGCTTTGAGAAACAGTAGTAGACTCTTGGAAAGACTGTTCTATTAAGATAACTGATTTCTGTTTCTATACCTTTAGGAGGTCGTCGGGACAATTTGGACGAAGCCCAAGAGGAGGCTGGAAACTTTTAAGAAGCCGAGGGACAATTTGTACGAAGCCCAAGAGGAGGTTATCATTCTCGGAGGAAGAAATCATTTATACGAAGCCTAAGAGGAGGATGTGAATACTTCTAAGAAGCCGGCGGGTCCTTGTACAACGCCCAAGAGGAGGCGGGGATGCTTTTAGGAAGCCTGTGGGTCCCCAAACCCCGAGAAGTTCAAGACAGGCTATTCACAAAGAATAGATCAAGCCAGGAAAGTTCGAGAATTTGGAAGAAACTCAAGGGATGCAATTCACGGAGAAGAGATCATCTCTGGGGAGTAGAGTTTCTTGACAATTCCTAAGGTGCTTTTAAGAAGCCTGTCGGTCCCCAAACCCCGAGAAATTCAAGACAGGCTATTCACAAAGAATAGATCAAGCCAGGAAAGTTCGAGAATTTGGAAAAAACTCAAGAGATGCAATTCACGGAGAAGAGATCATCTCTGGGGAATAGAGTTTCTTGACAACTCCTACGAGTGACAGTCTGAGAAAGGGTTCAAAAAGAATCTGCCTTTCACATCTCCATATTGTATAACCCCAAGAGGAGGGAAGTCTGTGTCTGGTAATCCTATGGGGATCTAGTTTTGACTATTTTTAAGAGTGACCAACAAGGCTTAGTGCTAGACATAATTGTCGGGGAAACACTTACTCGGTTGTAGAGCTTCCATGCTGTTTGGTTAGTTGTTCAACAAAGAAAGATTGAAAACAACAGTATATTTCAAAATCAAAGGAGAAAGTGCTTTGAAAATAAAGATTTGGGGCTTACAGCTCAAGGATAGACCCAGGGTTTTATCAGTGATTGCACTGTTGAATTTGTACAGAGGGACTTATACGAGTGACTGAGGCCCAAAAATTGTTTGCTGTACAAAGGAATGAGTCTTACACTCTCTCAAGAGGCCCAAAAAGGATTAAAGAAAAAGAGTGGGGCTTATAACACGAGGGTAGGCCCAGATGATTTTTCGTTTAAAATGGCGATCGCGCTGAGATTTTCTTTTAACGCAAAGGGGCTTATACAATATCTGAGGCCCAAAGTTGTTTTGGTTAAAAGGATATTGGGTCTTACACTCTATTAGAGGCCCAAAAAGTTTTGAATGGGTCTTATAGCTCGAGGAGAGGCCCAATTGATTTTTTAAAAGGAGACGATCGCGCCGTTTACTTGTACAGAGGGACTTATACAATAAGTGAGGCCCAAAATGGTTTGTACAAGGGGGTTTGGGTCTTACACTCTCTTAAGAGGCTCAAAGAGTTTAAAAAAGAAGAATGAGTCTTACTAATCGAGGGTAGGCCCAAGGTTATTTGCGTATAAAACGACGATCGCGCCGAGGTTTTTGAAAATACCCGGAGGGACTTATACAATAAGTGAGGCCCACAATAGGTTATTTTAAAAAAAGGATTGGGTCTTACACTCTATTAGAGGCCCAAAAGTTTTGAAAATGATTTATGAGGGTTGAATTAATCAAAAACCCTAATTTGTTTTCAAAATGTGTTTTAATTGAATAAAATATTCAATTAAAATGATCAAAATTGTTTAACATGTGGAAAACAAATTGTGATCTTGGATTAATGCTTCATAAATCAAGTTTTGCCCTACAAAATGATTAGAAATCATTAAAATTTACAAAATCAATAAGGAAAAAATATTTTAAATGTCAAAAACAATTAAAACATTAATTCTTTGCAAAAATATCAATTATATGAAATAAATAATATTTTTGGTATTTTTTGGGAAAATCAAATATTTTAACATTTTTTGTGAATTATTAAAAAAAGAATCAACTCAAAATCATTAAAACTCAGAGAGAAATTAATTTTTGAATCAATTAAATAAAATCACAAAATTCAAATATTTGAATTTGAGAGAAATGGCGCCAAGAACAGCTGAAGAACACGCGCATTTTTCAGTTTTGCCCAGATTTGCATTTTCTATCCAATCTCACTGAATACTTTATTATATCATGCAATCCACATATCAATCTGCTCGTTTTCACCTCACGATCATGTTTATGACAATTAATTGCATTTAAATTAAGCATAAAACAAGAAATCACGACAAATCCTCAAGAACCCTAAATTCTGCATGAAGGCTGGGATTTTTGATACACGATTCAAACAAAGCAATTACTTGAGGGGAAACATTCCATGCATGATTATGAACAATTGGCAAAAGTATTGTGCGAGGAAATATGCATAGATTGAGAGATGACCAAGTTTAGGCTTACCTCTAGGTCGTGACTGCAAGAGCAAATTGATTTCTGAGTTGGAGGTATTACAGATGAGTTGTGATGATCTGAACAGCTTCCCTACACCCTATGGAGTGTGTTTGAATGCTTGGACTTGATGGAAATTGGCTGGATCACTTCATGGCATCTCAACTGCAACTTGGTTAAAACCTTGAGCAATTGACTGGTGATTCTGAGAAATCAGTGTTCTAGATGTTGTTTAAGTGTTTGATCAGCTCCCATATGATATATGTGAGGTGTGTGTTTGATTGGTCTAAGTGGAATTGCTCTCTACTGAAAAACCCGATAGTGACTTCCTAAGAAAGGCATTTTTTAGAGTGAGAAGTGGATTTTGAGAAAGGCAAGTGTTGTAGGCCTTTGGTGTACTTAAACTGATCACAATTGAGCTCTATTTATAGTAGAGCAAGTTTGTTTTGCAAGGAATAGTGAATGGCAACTGCTGAGTAGGGTTGGCCAATGTTGGCAAATGAAAATCCAAGTCTCCTCTAGCCATTGACTAGAGGTTAGGGCACAGGCTGCTGGTCCCCTTGGTCTTGGATAAGTCTTGACTGAATTCAGTTGCTAATAGCTCAGTCCATGCCACCTTGGTGCTTCCATTGAATGCTCCAATCCAAAATTGGAGTCTTGTCCCTATTTTGGGCAATTCTAGGTTTGGCATGCTATTTCTTGTTCCAAGGACTTTGGAGGCTTGGCTCAGTGATTGTCCCCTTTAGATTCAATCCTCAGATGTGTCCAAAGTGATGACAAGGCTTGGAATTGGTTGATTTTGGCAAATCGACCAAAAGTACAAAAATCGGCCTTGCCTTGGCAGATTTCAGTAAGGCATCTTGCCACTACCATATCTCAAAGTTCAAATTGAATTTGGTGATGTTCTTGGCCATTTTGGAAAGCCCTTATATGATACAACAACTGTCTGATCATATTTGGTTTTGATACCTTTTGGATCCAAGTGAAAAATCCCCCTACATTTGGAAAAAATAAGGCAGATTCTGACTTAGTGAAATTTTCACTAAGTGTTGGAACAAAGTGACTTTTATTGATTTTGATCACTCCATAACTCAAAATCCATGAGGAATTTGGACATAAGTCAGTATGAAGCTTTTGTAGAGGGCAATGAGATCTACAAATCAATCTTTGGATGGGATAAAATGGCTTTGTGGTTTAGGAGTTATGATCCTCCAAAGTTGGTACCTTTGTCACTTTATTTCATAACTTAGAAAATTTTCTAAGTTTTTATGGTTACCCCTTTTACAAGTTATCCCACTTTCTTTGATTTTTCTTGATGAATGATGATTCAAATCATACATTAAAATCATTTTAGGGTTAAAAATCCATTTTTGTGAAAAATCTCAAAAAGTCAAAGTTGACTTTTGTGCACAGTTGACTTTTTGTCAGATGAATTCCAAATTGTGTGATCCTTTGGGAAATCATGTCCTTGACCAAAATGAAACTTGATGGACATGTTCCATGGGTGTTATAGGGTGTATTGAATCATGTCTTAGGGTTTGGGAGCATGTCCTGGTCAAAAGTCAAAGCTACAGTTGACTTTTCTCGCAAAACCCTAAGTGTGGTTCAGATGAAATTGAAACTTCTTGCTCAAGCTTCTTGGACCAATACATTGTTCCAAATGGATCAATATGGTATATTAGAGCCCCTAAAATCATGTCTTGAGGTCTTGGTTCATGATTTGTCCCAAAAGTCAACTTAGGGGTGAATTAGGTCAAGAAACCCTAATTCCTGATTTTTGATGAATGCATCCCCTGAGGCTAAATTGACTTGATGATTGGGTCCATGAGGTTCCATGGAGTATATTAGGATATGTTTTGAATCATTGGCTCATGCCCAGATGAAAATTTCTATCTGGAGGCCCTGGTCGACCAAAACCCTAATTTGGTGACACTGGCGATCTTGAAGCTTGATCCACCTGGAAGGGAGCAACCTTGTGCTTAATCCTTGAAGTGGGAGTCCTATTGATCCATTGTTGATGTTTGAGAGGTTAGACAAGTTGAATATCATGTCATTCCTTGATTGATCCTTTGTCTAAGCACTCAGAGAGGGCTTGAAACCCTAATTTTGATTGTGGTGAATGCTCAACAATTCCTTGAGGAGATTAATGAGGCACAAAGGTACATCCATATTGTGATGATGATTTGCACAATGATGGGAAATCTTAGTGGTCAAAATTTGGGGTATGACAGATTCCCCTATTTAATCTTCTTGGACACGAAGGTGTGAATGGCGAAGGTATTCGGGCATTCGAGGTGCAAGAGGATTAAATATTGGAATATCCGAAATTTTGACGACGTCTATGAATGGTAATTCACGCATTCATCTTCTTTCGCTAAGCAATTATGCTTAGAAAAGGTAAACTTCCCCTCAATCCTGGTCTTCAGCCAAGGAACTGGTCTCAGTTTCTGATTTAAACTTCCCCTCGATCCTGGTTTCCTTCCAAGGAACTGGTCTTAGTTTCTGATTCAAACTTCCCCTCGATCCTGGTTTCCTACCAAGTAACTGGTCTAAGTTTCTGAAATAAACTTCCCCTTGATCCTGGTTTCCTACCAAGGAACTGATCTTAGTTTCTTATTCAAACTTCCCCTCGATCCTGGTTTCCTACCAAGGAACTGGTCTAAGTTTCTGAAATAAACTTCCCCTCGATCCTGGTTTCCTACCAAGGAACTGGTCTTAGTTTCTTTTGTCAATAAAATTTATTGACAAGGGACGCTATTCGTAGTGGTTTTCCTCAAACTTCTCGCCGAATTTTCCCGGGGAGATGCCATTTGACTAAAAAAGTTGACGTCAGACTTGCTGGGGAGCCCAATCGTCTGAGTTGTAGAGGTGTACAAACTTCTCTGTTGGAGACGCCATTTGTTTCTACTGGGGAAAACGAGTCTCTTGAGAGACTGCTTTCACGCTTGGGGACTTACATCATACTTTTCTCGGGATCTTCTCGGAGAAATGCCATATGATGGGATCCAATTTGAGGTGTCGGTGACCTTTTCATCAGTGTTTTTTTTCGGAGAAAAACTGCTGTACCACCGAATCTCTGATTAGGAGGTTTTCTCTCGGGATTTTCCTTAATCCGGGAAAGTAGGGATATCATCTTCAATGGAGAAGAGTGACATCGGTTGAAGGTCCTCTGGTCTTTCAGAGGTTCAAGTTATCAAAGTGGTCGAGGAGCCAACTTTATTCCAGAAATAAACTGGAGGAGAGAGATTGTTCAGACGCAGCATTTCTTGACGAGGAAAGAACTAACAACTCGATTGAGAGGACTTTTTATCACTAGGGGATAAGACCGACTAGAGTGATAGTGATGCAATATGAATACGAATGCAAATCAATAATGCATGATGTACGTACGTATATGCTGACAAAACTAACGCGACATACAAACTAAAAGATGAACACGACTGGATACTCGGCCATCGCGGGGCGAAGAAGTACCGTTGGTCCAAAAGTAGTAATTCTACCTTGCTTAGGAGAAGTAGTCCTCGCGGGGAACTATGTTGGTCGGGCTTAGGAGATAAGAACTCGATCGAGGCGTGTCAGATGAAACAAGGTCTCTGACACAGTTGATCCCTTCATTCAGGCGTACTGGGTTAGAAGGAGTACTTTGATTCTGCACTTTGAAGTTCGCTTACTTCTGGAGAAGCGATTGATGTTCTTTTGATGTTTAACAGTCAAAAGAATTTGCCATCTTAATTTTAAAGCAGAAAAAGTTTTACAAGTAAATTCATTTTTGTTTTATTTCAAGAATCGTTGATCATATTAAAATGTCGTTCTGTAAAGCTAAAACAAATGAGAATTACAAACAAAAGCACAAGGGCTCAAATTTTATTGATAAGATGGAGATCAGCCAAACGCGTGATTCCAAAGAGTATTTACAAAGTTAAAAAATGGTAATTTACAGGGAAAAGGGCTACGTTGAAACATAACGACCACTATCCTTCTACCAACTTTGAATTCGGGACATCCTGAGCTTCTTGTCAAAGATGACCTTGACTTGAGGTTTCCTCCGATGGATGGTGTAACTGCTGCTGAGGGACTTGCCTCTGTTTAACATAGTTACTTGCCATTATCCCTAACTTTTGCCTGGATTGTACTTTGAGGTTTCCAATCCAACGGGATGATTTTTGATCATGTCTCTAATTTTTTCCTGGACCGCCCTTTCGGGTTTTCAATCCACCGAGACATTTTTTTTTTAGTTTAGGAGAAGTATTTCTTGACTACATCAATGTTTGTGGGGTAGAAAAATTCCTCTCCGTCCATGGTTGCAAGTCTCAAGGTGCCGCCTGAGAAAGCATTCTTGACCACATAGGGGCCGTCATAGTTCGGAGTCCATTTTCCCCGAGAATTAGTGAGAAATGATTGTATCTTCTTGAGCACAAGGTCTCCTTTCCAGAAGACGCGAGGTCGGACCTTTTTGTCGAACACCTTCTTCATTCTCTGCTGATACAACTGACCATGGCATAGTGCCGTTATCCGTTTCTCTTCGATCAGATTCAGTTTGTCGTGTTGACTTTGACACCATTCAGCTTCTGTTAGCTTAGCTTCCATCAATACCCAGAATGATGGGATCTCTACCTCGATGGGGAGCACTGCTTCCATACCATATACTAGAGAGAAAGGGGTAGCCCCTGTTGAAGTGCAGACAGATGTGCGATAACCGTGAAGAGCAAAGGGTAACATCTCGTGCCAGTCTTTGTAGGGAATCAATCCCAATTGGTATGTGTTCCAATCTCCTTTGATCTGATTGATAACCAGGGCTGAGTCGTCGTATACGTCCAAGTTTTTTATCCTTAAATCAATCACTTCTTCGAGACCCGTAATACAAGCTTCGTATTCGGCCTCGTTGTTTGTACATTTGAACGTAAGTCAAGCGGTGAAAGGAATGTGGGTACCCTGAGGGGTAATGAACGAAGTTTTCTCCATGTCTTTCGGCACCATTTTGATCTGGTTATAGCCCGAGAATCCATCCATGAAGGAGAAAACTTTGAACTTTGCTGTACTGTCAACCAACATGTCAATATGTGGTAAAGGAAAGTCGTCCTTTGGACTAGCCTTATTCAGATCCCTGTAATCGACACACATTCTGACCTTTCCGTCCTTTTTCGGAATGGGTACGATATTGGCTAACCATTGAGGATATTCTGATGTGGCGAGGAAACCCGCGTCAATCTATTTTTGTACCTCCTCTTTGATTTTGATGGCCATGTCCGGTTGAGTCTGTCTCAACCTCTGCTTTACTGGCGGACAATTCGATCTTAATGTTAAGTGATGTTCCACGATGCTGGTATCCAACCCTGGCATATCCTGATAGGACCAAGCGAATACATCGAGGAATTTTTTGAGAAGCTTTATCAAACTCTCTTTGGCAGTTGGACTGAGCAGTGCCCCAATCCTGATTTCTTTTCTCTCTTTTTCTGAACCCAAGTTTACCGTTTCCAACGGCTCTTTATGAGGTTCAATAGACCTTTCCTCTTGTCTGAGTAGTCGGGAGATCTCTTTTGGAATTTCGTTGTCAACTTCTTCTTCAGCCCCAAATACCGGGAACTCAAAGTTGGGATAAGGCATCAGATCGTATGTTTCAACAGGGTTTAAAACAAGCAATCTGCATGACGTGATGATTCGTGTTTAGAAGAGATAGAGAGAATGTAAAAGTGTGTGCAGTGTATTTTTTTTATTACTGCTTGTTTTTATTATTGAATTGTAGGATTACCATTTTCTGAGAAAAGCGAAAAGAGAAAACAACAATAAATGCGGAAATTACAGAACGACGTTATTTTATTAATGAACAAGTCGACTCTTGAAACCACAGCCCTATAAAACAAAACTCTGTCGCTTAGGGCGAAGCAAAGAGGGAAAATTTACAGAAAGCGAGCCCTATCAAAACATCTGTTTCACCTGGGTAAGGTGAAAGGTTAAAGACGACAATTACTTTGACTTATGAACAATCCTCGGAACATCGACATCAACCCATTGGCGGCGAACTCCTCGGTGAATCACAAAGTCTGGCACCTTCCTTGATTTGTCTTCAGAAATGACGCTGATTTCTGGTGGAGCAGGATCATTGGAATCTGTCTCCTAGGCAGAATTGTCGTAGGAGGATTCCTCAGTTGTATTTTGCATTGTATTTGTGCTCTCAGCTGTATCTCCCCATCCAGTTGGCTGGATATCTTCGAGCCTGATACGAGAGCTTTAGGGAGCGGTGTACTTGACCATATAGTTGTATTTTCCACTCGATTGTCCCAAGGTGTCCCACACTTCTTTGGAACTGGAGGAGTCATCTCTCTCGATGACGTTGACCTCAGGAAAAGCATAGTTGATGAACTCTAGTCCTGCAAACGTTGCGAATTCATCGTCATGTTGAGTAGTTTCTGAATGACCTGAGTCTTGATCCCATGACATGGTGGGGACACAGGTATTCTGTTCAATGATGCTCAGCTGAGTTTCATTACTCGGCTGACTTTCTTGCCCCAAGTTTCCTGGGTAAGGCTGCCACATTGGCAGACCGTCCATCGGGCCATAGTAATTGTGGTCAAAGTTGTCTTTCATCAGAGTGTCCTCCTCTAATGAATTTGGCGGAGCACGACATCCTTCCGGATCACAACCTCCATATATCATTTCAACATCTGACCGTGGTATAAATCTCGGACTCTGTGCGGGATAGCAAAATGGCGTAGGCACCTCTTCCTGAGACATATAACCGTCCTTGTTAAGATATGACTCTCATTCTTCTTCCACATCAGAGGAATCCTCCTCATTGATAGTATGCACTTCTTGAGGCACTGGGTGAAGGAAACCTCCACTGTAGAAGAAGTCCTGAATGGGATAAAGACTTTCATCGTTAGCAGCTATCCGGGTATAGGTTGCAGAAAAACCAAGAACCTTCTTTGTTGTATTGCTAGTAGGAATGATAAGTTGTCCCCGTCATGTTGTATCGGTAATCTCGACTGCTTTAATAGCATCTTTGTATGAGGAAATCGAAGTTCCTCCTCTGTGTAATACCCCAAATTTTGACCACTTAGATTTCCCATCATTGTGCAAATCATCAGCACAATATGGATGTACCTTTGTACCTCATTAGTCTCCCCAAAGATGGGTGAGCATCCACTACAATCAAAATTAGGGTTTCAAGCCCTCTCTGAGCTTTAGACAAAGGCTCAATCAAGAAAGGACTTGATTTTCAACTTGTCTAATCTCTCAAACATCCTCAAAGGATCAAAAGGACTCCCACTTCAAGGATTAAGCACAAGGTTGCTCCCTTCTAGGTGGATCAAGCCTCAAGATCGCCAATGTCACCAAATTAGGGTTTTGATCACCCAGGGCCTCCAGATGAAAAGTTTCATCTGGGCACAAGCCATTGATCCAAAACATAACCTAATATACTTCATGGAACCTCATGAACCCATGCATCAAGTCAATTTTGCCTCAAGGGATGCATTCATCAAAAATCAGGAATTAGGGTTTCTTGACCTAATTCACCCTTAAGTTGACTTTTGGGACAAATCATGAGCCAAGACTTCAAGAGATGATTTGAGGGTCTCTAATGAACTATATTGATCCATTTGGAACAATGGATTAATCCAAGAAGCTTGAGTAACAAGTCTCATTTTCATCTGCACCACAATTAGGGTTTCGCGAGGAAAGTCAACTGTAACTTTGACTTTTGACCAAGACATGCTCCCAAACCCTAATACATGATTGAATATACCCTATGACACCCATGGAACATGTCCATAAAGTTTGATTTAGGTCAAGAACATGATTTCCTGAAGAATTGCACAGTTTGGAATTCATCTGATAAAAAGTCAACTGTGCACAAAAGTCAACTTTGACTTTTTGAGATTTTTCACCAAAATGGATTTTTAACCCTAAAATGATGTTAATGTATGATTTGAATCATCATTCATCAAGAAAAATCAAGAAAAGTGAGATAACTTGTAAAAGGGGTAACCATAAAACTTAGAAATTTTTCTAAGTTAAAAATAAAGTGGCAAAGGTACCAACTTTGAAGGACCATAACTCCTAAACCACAAGGCCATTTTTTCTCATCCAAAAATGGATTTGTAGCCCTCATTATCACCTACAAAAACTTCAACTACAAGTCATTCCAATTCATTAAGGATTTTGAGTTATGGAGTGATCAAAGTGGTTGAAAAGTGAAAATGTCACTTTTTCAGACACTTAGTGAAATTTTCACTAAGTCAGATTCTGCCTCACTTTTTACCAAATGTAGGGGGATTTTTCACTTGGAATCAAAAGATATCAAAACCAAACTTGTTTAAACAGTTGTTGTATCATGTAAGAGCTTTCCAAAATGGTCAAGAACATTACCAAATTCAACTTACACCATGAGTTATGACATTGGCAAGTTGCCTTGCTGAAATCTGTCAAGGCAAGGCAGAATTTGCAACTTTGGTCGATTTGCCAAAACCAGCCAAATTCAATTGCTCCTATCCACTTGGACACCTCAGAGGATTGAATCTAAAGGGGACAATCACTGAGCCAAGCCTCCAAAGTCCATGGAACAAGAAATAGCATGTTGAACCTAGAATGGCCAAAATAGGGACAAGACTTCAAATTTGGAATGAGGCATTCAATGGAACCATCAAGGTGGCATGGACTGAGCCATTCTCATCTGAAATCAGTCAAGACTTATCCAAGACCAAGGGAACCAAAGCTCTGTGCCCTAACCTCTAGTCAATGGCTAGAGGAGACTTGGATTTTCATTTGCCAACATTGGCCAAACCTACTTACCAGCTGCCATGCACTATTCCTTGAAAAACAAACTTGCTCTACTATAAATAGAGCTCAATTGTGGTAAGTTTGAGTACACCAAAGCCATCTAACAGATGCTTTCCTCAAAATCTTTTCTTTCACTCCAATTTTGCCTTCTAAGGCAAGTCACTATCGGGTTTTGAGTTTGAGAGCAATTCCAATCAAACCAATCACTCACACACCTCACATACATCACATATGAGCTGATCAAACACTTAGATTACTTCTGAAACATCAATTTCACAAAATCACCAGCTGGTTGCTCAAGGTTTTAACCAAAGTGCAACTGAGGTACCACAAAATGATCCAGCCAATTTCAATCAAGTCCAACCATCCAAACACAATCCATAGGGTGTAGGGAAGCTGTTCAGATCATCACAACTCATCTGTAACACCTCCAGATCAAAAATCACTTTGAACTTGCTGTCACGACCTAAAGGTAAGCACATGCTTGGGCATCTCTCAATCTATGGATATTTCCTCGCACAATAATTTGGCCATATGTTCATAATCATGCATGGAATGTTTTCCCTCAATTAATTGCATTGTTTGAATCGTGTATCAAAAATCCTAGCCTTCATGCAGAAATTAGGGTTCTTGAGGTCTCTTCGTGATTTCTTGTTGTATGTTTAATTTAAATGAAATTAAAGTACATAGACATGATCGTGAGGTTGAGACGAGCATAATGATATGTGGATTGCATGATATGATTACGTATTCATGGAGATTGGATAGAAAATGCAAATCTGAGAAACCAAGAACACGCGCGTGTTCTTCAGCTTGTTCTTGGCGCCATTTTTGAATAATTCAAATATTTGAATTTTGTGATTTTGTTTAATTGATTCAAAAATTAATTTCTCTCTGAGTTTTAATGATTTTGAGTTGATTCTTTTTTTAATAATTCACAAAAATGTTAAAATATTTTATTTTATCAAAAAATCCCAAAAATATTATTTATTTCATATAATTGATATTTTTGCAAAGAATTAATATTTTAATTGTTTTTGACATTTTAAATATTTTTTCTACATTGATTTTGCAACTTTTAATGCTTTCTAATTATTTTGTAGGTCAATACTTAATTTTTGAAGCATTAATCCAAGATCGGAATTTGTTTTCCACGTGTTAAACAATTTTTTTTATCATTTTAATTGAATTTTTATTCAATTAAATACATTTTGAAAACAAATTAGGGTTTTGGATTAATTCAACCCTCATAAATCATTTTCAAAACCTTTGGGCCTCTTGAGAGAGTGTAAGACCCATCCCCCTTGTACAAAAACTTTTTGGGGCCTCACTCATTGTATAAGTCCCTCTGTACAAGTAAACGGCGCGATTGTCGCCCGTTTAAAAATAAAAAATCATCTGGGCCTCTCCTTGAGCTATAAGACCCATTCAAAACACTTTGGGCCTCTATTAGAGGGTAAGACCCAATCTCCCTTTTAACCAAAACATCTTGGGCCTCACTTATTGTATAAGTCCCTCCGCGTTAAAAGAAAACCTCGGCGCGATCGCCATTTTTAAAACGAAAAATCATTTGGGCCTACCCTCGTGTTATAAGCCCCACTCTTTTTTCTTTAAACCTTTTTGGGCCTCTTGAGAGAGTTTAAGACTCATCCCTTTGTACAGAAAACCATTTTTGGGCCCCAGTCACTTGTATAAGTCCCGCTGTACAAAGTCAAACAGTGCGCACACTGATAAAACCCTGGGCCTCTCCTTGAGCTGTAAGCCCCAAATATTTCTTTTTCAAAGCACTTTCTCCTTTGATTTTGAATATACTGTTGTTTTCAATCTTTCTTTGTTGAACAACTAACCAAACAACATGGAAGCACTACAACCGAGTAAGTGGTTATCGCTTTCATTTACTGCTTTCATATTATAAACTGTATTGTGGGGCTGCTCACTGTAAGTCTCCTTTCATAAACTCATATCTACTGTGTAATAATAGTATAGATATTTCGAGTTTCCCCGGCAACTACGTCTAGAACTAGGTGACGCCGTTTCATTTATTCGTAGAAATAGACGCCTAGATCCTCAATAGGAGCACCAGATACAGTCTTCTCTTCGGCTGTCCTCCTTAGGAATCGTCAAGAAGCTCTACTCCCCAAGATGAATGTATTCTCCGTGAATGGTATCTTTGAGTTTCTTCCAAATTCTCAAACTTTCCTGACTTGATCTATTCCTTGCGGATAGCTTGCCTTGAATGTCTCGGGGTTTGGGTACCCCCTACGGTCATAATCTTGGACCTTAACTAAGGAACCCTCTTTTAAAAGCTAAAAGTCGCTGGATAGTAAACCTCGCATGTTTACCAGTGGTTTTTATCTTTAAAAGAGTTATCTCTCCTAATGGAAAGGAGATGATAGACCCACGAGCTTCTTAAAAGCATCGGCCTCCTCTTGGGCATTGTTCAAGGACCCACAGGCTTCCTAAAAGCAACCCCGCCTCCTCTTGGGCTTCGTACAAGGACCCTACGGCTTCTTAGAAGTATTCACAGCCTCCTCTTAGGCTTCGTATAATGATCTCTTCCTTCGGGAATGATAGCCTCCTCTTGGGCTTCGTACAAGGACCCGTCGGCTTCTTAAAAGTTTCCAGCCTCCTCTTGGGCTTCGTACAAATTGTCCCGACGACCTCCTAGAGGTATAGGAACAGAACCTAGTCATCCTCCTAGAACAGTCATTTCATAGAGTCTACTACTATTTCTCAAAGCATAGTACAAAAGAAAAAACTATAGACTTGGACAGTCTAATCTCCTTGAGTCTCAAAGACATTCTCAAGTGACCCCCTTCGTTAAATAGGAAGGAAACCCGCAGACTCGGACAGTCTCAATACCCTTTGGATTTCCAGTTTCCTCAAAGAAAAGGAAACAACCCCGATCCTCAGATCTAACCCATGAGTACAGTGATGCTCATATAAGAACTGATTTTCTCTTTCAAAATCAGTATACTGGACCTGTCACTTAACTGACACAGTAACCTTAGCCTTCTCTTGGGCTTTGTACAATGATTCTCCCCAGCAGAGTCAAACAACATTTTAGCCTCTCTCTCGGGCTTTGTACGAGACACATAAGAGACTCCCTCGTTGAGTCAATCACCTTTTCGCCTCCATCTCGGGCTTTATACGAGATACAAAAAGGTTCTTTTTTTGAGCCAAATAAACTTTAGCCTCCATCTCGAGCTTCGTACGAGATACAAAAACACTCTCTTGTTGAGTATAAAAGATTCTCTTGTTGAGTCAACCCTTTTAGCCTCTCTCTCGGGCTTTATACGAGACACCAAAAGACTTCATCGTCAAGTTAAAACCTTCTCGCCTCTCTCTCGGGCTTTGTACGAGATACAAATAGCCTCCTCTTAGGCTTTGTATAAGAAAACCACTGGCTGATCCAATCAACCTTTTAGCATCAAAACTGTGCCTTGTTCACAGTACACAAACATCAATAACTCCTTTCCCATCATCTAATCGCTGTAAGCGGCAAGCCTCTGGATCATCTACATCCATGCCACTGTCCTTCTTTTAGCATGAGGAATTCCTAAGGAAAGATAGCATTGCTCTACACTGAGTTAAAGTCTTCTCCTTCAGGTTAAAACCCTTTCTTCAGAAATTATGGCATTGCTCGGATCCGCGTATCCCAGTTAAAGTAATTCTCCTTCCCCCCTCTTTAGAGATGATAAATTCTCTCTAAAGCCGAGGTCTTTCAGCTTCAAATCTTGGGCTTTGAACAAGATACAAACCACCTTTCGCTTCACGTCTTGGGCTTTGAACAAGACACCAAAACACCCATTTCCTCCCATAGAATAGGAGGAACTACGAACGCTCTGATTTCCCTGTTTCGGTAAACGGGAATACGTAGGCATAAGATCGAAAGAAAAGATCTTAGCGAGCACAATCAACAAAAAACCCAAATCCCATATCTCCATCAATCAAAAGCAGTAATTCAAAAGCATCAGTCCTAACATCCTAATCCTTGTTCCCCGCCAGAAACCTTCTGACCAGGTAAAAAAAAAAGAAAGAAAACAGTATTGGTAAAAATACAAATAACCAGTACAAAGGCCCCCCACATTGATAGCATTCGTAACCTAACAGACCGCTGTTTAAACTCAGTATGCAAAGCAGGGTTAATTGGAGATATCTATTTCCCTTCCTTATTCAGCTCACAATAGGATAAAAAATGAATCGACCTGTAGTCAAAGCTCAAACCGCAGAGAGCGACCAGCGCTTAAGAACCGCGTCCAAAATCGCTGCTACAGAAATGTGGCGCCCACCGTGGGGCCTGTCTTTCTTTTTCCTTTTTCCTTTTTCTTCACTTATGTGAAAACTACAGAGTGGTAACTCAGCTGGGGAGCCATTTCTGTCAGGAACTTAGGAATCATAGCTTTATAAGTCTAGGATGATTAGGATAAATATATATACTGCTTTTCCTAATTGCTATACGTGTTTATTTTTCTGTTACTGGGAATGCGTGTGATGCCGCATGTGGTGAGAATGAGTATACACTTAAGATAAGTGATGGCGACGGGGTCGCCCATCAACCTCAGTGGAGGCTGACCAACGCAACCCATTCACTCTTCTAGCCAATGGGCCGGTTGTTAAGTCTGAGAAGCTGAGGAGCCAAACCCTTTCGTAGTGCGGAAACTATCGGAAATAGTTGTTACGCGATACTACCCTCATTTGAGGCTGGTGATCTATTCTCGGTGAATGGCACTTACTCTAAGATTGCTCTACAACTCGCTGGCGATCCGCTTGTTGTCTTGCTTTCCTGGGAGGAGCTGATGATAATGAGTACAGGTACAAAAATCACCCTAGTATAAACCTTTGGGGATGGGTAGAGCCTTGACTTCATGACAACGACCCTTTGACCCCATGTTTTTTCTATGTTTTTGTGTGCTGCATTCATGCATCCATTTAATAAAACATTAAAACATTAAAAAAACTTCTCTTATAGTCTCTCTGTTTTTTAAATTAAACTAAGACTGTGATTGCAAATATCAGAGAAAAAGATTGCATTAATGGATTTCGGTAGAAGGAGAACTCGCCAGTATACCTTTAAGGTTCCAAAGCTAGAGGATTTGAGAAAGTTAGCGAGGATGATCGTTAACCCAGAGGCTTTTAGAGCCAAGCACGGTGGTTTGCTACCACTGTTAAGAGTCCATGTGATTAAGGGGATCATGGACGCGCTCATTCAGTTCTACGATCCGGTTTATCACTGTTTCACATTCCCGGATTACCAGCTATCACCAACGCTGGAGGAGTATTCTCATCTGACTGATTTACATATCACTGATCGAGCTCCGTTTTCTGGACTGGAAGAAATTCCAAAGAATCAGACTATTGCAATAGCAATTCATTTGGACGAGTCTGAGGTCAGGACTCACATGACCACTAAGGGTGGCATCCAAGGACTGCTTTTGAAAGCATCTTTGTCTTGCTCACCTACGGGTTATTTTTGTTTCCCAACATCAATAACTTCGTCGATATCAACGCCATTAAGGTTTTTCTCATTGGAAACCCTGTGCCGACTTTGTTCGCAGATGCGTATCATTCTGTACACTTGGGAAATTTGTACAGCGGAGGGGAGATCACATGCTGTGTACCTTTGCTCTACAAATGGTTTATCTCTCACTTGTCTAAGTCTGATGCTTTTTGGGATTGCAAGAGTGTCTTACGTTGGTCGCAGAAGATCATGTCTCTCACCAATTCCGATATAGATTGGTGTAATAGGATTTATGAGGGAATCAGAATCATTGACCGTTGTGGAAACTTCCCCAGCGTACCCCTTATAGGAACTAAAGGAGGAATCAACTATCATCCGATATTGGTTCTTCGTCAATTTGGATACCCGATGAGACACATCCCACTGGGTGTTCATCTGGAAGGTCTTTTCTTCAAAGAAGGAGAAAATGACAGAGCACTAAAGATGGAAATAGTGCAAGCTTGGAAACATGTTCATAAGAAAGGACGAGAGTCTCTGGGAAAACCGGATTGTGTCTCGGTGGAGCCTTATCTCCATTGGGTACAAACTAGAGCTCTCAAGCTAAAAATGCCTTATCCTCGTTACGGAATTCTTCCACCGAGGGAAACTGTCATGTACTCCATGACGGAAACTGAAAAGCTTCAGGTTACTCTCAACAAAGTTCAAAAGGAAAGAAGATCTTGGAAGAACAAGTACCGCACCCTCGATGTAGAGTGTATCCAAATACAGCAACTACTAAAAGAGAAAGATGCTCTGATTGAAATTTTGGAGCAGCATGCTGTAGAGAATCAAGATGACCAAAGGAATTTGCTCACTCCTTTCACTTGGCAAAGGAATGACAACCCGACAACGGCCCAGGAGCCCCGGTCAAAGAAAAGGAGGATACCAGAATCAGCACCCGGTTTCTCCTCAGAGAGGACTCGGGACCCATTAGTTTAGGTTTCTGCTTCTGCACTTTGTAATCTACTGTATTTCCATTTCTGTAATCCTTTGGAATTCAATAAAAAGGGGTTTCCCCACTGTTTGATGTTTGCAATCTAATCGTCGAAGTTTATTTTGATTAAACCAAAGAACAATTAATATAATCATTGCATTCATCATTCTCACATCGCGTATTCTTCTTCCCTACGAATCTCACGTTTGTGTCTCGATTCTAGAGTCAAACTGTCTAATTCGTATAATACTCGGGCCAATCGTCAGAAAAAGATGGATGATCTTGAGGAAGAAAACAGAGAGTTGAAAGAAGAGATCGACGCTCTGAGAGAGGATATGAGAAAGCTTCGTAACGACATGCAAGCCATGGCAGAAGCTCAGCTACAAAGAACTGTGATCTCAGAGATCACCTCAACGCCCATCATAGAAAAGTATGATCCTAGGTATCAGATGCCGAA
The DNA here is from genome assembly GCA_022829125.1 of Lathyrus tuberosus. Taxonomy (NCBI): domain Eukaryota; kingdom Viridiplantae; phylum Streptophyta; class Magnoliopsida; order Fabales; family Fabaceae; genus Lathyrus; species Lathyrus tuberosus. The sequence goes on along the minus strand of JALAZF010000132.1, from coordinate 5,291,930 downwards.
AGATCGTCCTTGGGGCATGCTTGTTAACTATATCCCGGAAGGATATGTTCCGCCGATCACTGAAGATCATGGAATCGCAACAGAATCCGCTGGGCCTGAAGGTTACAAACTTCGGGAAAGCGAAGATGCCAGGGGCATACTGAAGACTCCTGAAGGTTACAAACTTTGGGAGGCGCCAAGACTTACTGCCGTAGTCACGGTACCACCCCCTGTGGTGCACACTGTCCCGGAAGGACAGATTCCACAGACACCTTCTGGTAAGAAGGAAACTATGTTTGACAGAATGGATGAATTCCAGGAGCAGTTCTTGGAAATGCAGAAAGAGCTGCAAGCCATTCGCGGTCAGGATCTATTTGGAAAGGACGCCGCAGACCTCTGCTTGGTCCCAAATGTGAAAGTCCCGCACAAGTTCCAAGTGCCCGACTTTGAAAAATACAAGGGTAACTCTTGCCCTCAGAGCCATCTGGTGATGTACGCTCAGCGGATGTCAGCTCAGACGGAGAATCAGGACCTGCTGATTCACTACTTCCAGGATAGTTTAACCGGTGCCGCACTCAAATGGTACATGGGTTTAAACCGTATTGCGATCAGTACATTCAGAGATCTTGGTACTGCCTTCGTCCAACAATACAAGTACAATTTGGACATGGAAACCGACAGAGATCAACTCAGATCAATGTCGCAAAAGGACAAAGAAACCTTTAAGGAGTATGCTCAAAGGTGGCGTGAAATTGCCGCTCAGATTTGTCCACCTCTTGAGGAAAAAGAGATGACAAAGATCTTCTTAAAGACCTTAAGCTCATTTTACTATGACCGAATGGTTGCCAGTGCGCCCAGTGATTTCACCGAGATGGTCGGCATGGGCGTACGTCTTGAGGAAGCCGTCCGAGAAGGACGTTTGGTAAAAGACACTGGATCAACGAGCGGTACTAAAAAATATGGTAGTGCTCTCCCTAAGAAAAAAGAGCAAGATATTGGGAATATCTCTCTCGGAAAGCAAAGGCGACGTTATCAGCCAGTAGCAGCTGTTACTCCTGCTATCGGCCCTGCGCCTATTCCTACGTATCAACCTCAGGTTGCGCAGAGCCAACCTGATCAGCAAAGGACACAACAACCTCTTCAGCAGGCTCGTCCTCCATATAACAACAACTGTACAACACGGCCACCAGGATTTGATCCTATACCCGTAACGTACGCAGAGCTGTTTCCGTTACTGCTGGCTAAGGGGCAGATTCAGACTAAGTCTCCCCTTTCAGTTCCGAAAAATCCGCCTTTTTGGTTTAAAGCGGATCAAACATGCCCTTATCATCAAGGAGGTTCAGGGCATAACATTGAGACTTGTCTCAATTTCAAATCCGACGTGCAAAAGCTTGTTATGAGCGGGCTCTTATCTTTCAAAGATACGAATCCTAATGTTCTTACGAACCCGCTGCCTCAACACGAGAAAGCTGCAGTCAATCTGATTGAGAAAGAGACTAACAATGTCTATCAAATTCACGATGTACTCTTATTGGGGACCAATCTGGTCAAGATGCATTGTAGACAGAGTGGATATGGCCATGTGCCACCTCATAATTATCACCAGTGTGATGTCTGCTCTAAAGATAACCAGGGATGTTCTGTGGTGCAAGCAGCTCTACAGGAACAAATGGATCTTGGATGGATCCAAGAGCACCGAGTTCGTGGAGTTAACATGGTTTACACGAATTCCAACGTCATTCAAAACCACGACATCCGTGCGATGAATGTCAACTTGGTGGCGATGCACTCAAGGCAAAGCCAGTATCATAATCTGCCGCGGCACGATTACAGTTCCTGTCTGATTTGCTCGGTAAACAAACAGGGATGCTCTTTCATACAAGAGGCCCTCCAGCGTCAGATGGATCTTGGATGGATCCAAGACTACCATGATAGGAACTCCTATCAAATCAACATGGTTCAGATCTTCGACATCCGCGTAATGAATACCAACCTGGTAGAGTTACATGCTGAGCAGGTCTGACTTGGATTCTTAATATCACATGACTATCAAAATTATAAAGCGGGTTGCAAAAATGATCAAGGTTGTACCCTTGTCCAGGAGGCACTTCAGCACTTGTTAAATCACTGGTGGATGCCAATCTACATGGACGAAGATACTCAGCAGATTAGTATCAATAACAGGAATCCTACTCGTCGTCAAAGTCAGGATGTCCCATCAATGGAAGGTAACCTAGTGAGGTTACATTGTATTCAAAGTGGGCGTGGCCAGGTGCCACCACACAACTATGACAGTTGTAGCGTCTGTGCAGAAAGTAACCAAGGGTGTTACCTTGTGAGAGCAGCTCTTCAGGGTCAGGTCGATCATGGAGAAATTCGTCCATATCCAGGTTCAGGACCCATCATTTGGTCGCCGAACTACCTTGCCAAGCAAGTTGAGGATGTTGTCATGATCTCTGGTCATCACAGGACCAGGGATGTTTTTACCATCATCCCTCTACTTGACGAATCTAGAGTTCCCAACCGGGAACGGATCACGGTTACTTATGATGGTCAGAAAAATCAGAAGGTTCCCATAGTCATCTATCTACCGGGGCCACTACCGTATGAATCAGCTAAGGCAATCCCTTACAAATACGGTGCAACAATAATCGAGAATGGAAAGGAAATTCCATTACCCTCTGTCGTGAATATTGCATACATCAGTCGTGTAACACGGAGCGGTCGAATCTTCAACCGAGGGGTTGGAGAATCCAACAAAGAAAAGGAACTTCAGGCAGAAATTCCTGATCCACCAGTCGGTCAATCTAGTAATCCCGACTTTTCAAAAGACAAAGATGAGATGCTAAAGCTCATCCAAAGGAGTGAATATAACATTGTTGATCAACTGTTACAGACTCCTTCAAAGATCTCAGTATTATCACTGTTACTCAGTTCAGAAGCCCACAGGGAGGCCCTACAGAAAGTCTTGGAGCAAGCCTTTGTGGAACAGGATGTAACAATCAGACAATTCGATAGCATTGTCTCTAACATCACTTCCTGCAATAATTTGGGATTTAGTGATGAGGAATTACCCGAAGAGGGTCGCCGTCATAACATGGCGCTCAATATCACAGTTAACTTCCAGGACGATGCTTTAGCCAGCGTACTGGTAGACACAGGGTCAGCCCTGAATGTTATGTCAAAGTCCACTTTGATGCAATTATCATTCAAAGGCCCTCCGATGAGAGTCAGCGAGGTCGTCGTCAAAGCATTCGACGGATCCAGAAAAACAGTTATCGGCGAAATTGATCTTCCCATAACTATTGGTCCTCACACTTTCCAAGTCACTTTCCAGGTCATGGATATTCGGGCAACATACAGTTGTTTATTAGGAAGACCTTGGATACATCAGGCTGGAGCGGTCACTTCGACCCTCCACCAAAAGCTAAAGTTTGTTAAGAATGATCAACTTGTCACGGTTTGTGGGGAACAAGCCTTGCTTGTGAGTAACCTATCATCATCTACTTGTGTGGAACCCGAGGAGGTTATTGGAACTCAGTTCCGAGCACTATCGGTGAGCAAGGACAATCAGTTCAAAGAAGGAACTTCGATTTCTTCATACAACGATGCTATCAAAGCGGTCGAGAGTACCGATACGACAGGATGGGGACAGCTTGTCATTCCCACTGACAATAAAACAAAGAAGGGTCTTGGTTTTTCTGCGACCTGTACCCAGACAGTTGCCAACGATGAAAGTCTTCATCCCCTTCAAAACTTCTTCCACAGTGGAGGTTTTCTCCACCCAGTGTCTCAAGCAGTACATGCTATCAACGAGGAAGATCCCTCTTACACAGGTGAAGAATGGAAGTCCTATCTTAACAAGGACGGTTATATGTCTCAGGAAGAGGTGCCTATGCCTTTTTGCTTTCCTACAGAAAGTCTGAGATTTATACCAAGATCAGATGTCGAAATGATCTACGGAGATTGTGACCCGGAAGGATGTCATGCTCCGCCAAACTCATTAGAGGAAGACACTCTGATGAAAGACAACTTTGATCACAATTACTATGGCCCGATGGATGGCCTGCCAATGTGGCAGCCTTACCCAGGAAACTTGGGGCAAGAAAGTCAGCCGAACAATGAAACTCAGCTGAGCGTCATTGAACATAATACCTATGTCCCTGCCATGTCATGGGATCAACACTCAGTTCATTCAGAAATTACTCAACATGAAGATGAATTCGCAAGGTTCGCAGGACTTGAATTCATCAACTATGCTTTTCCCGAGGTCAACGTCATCGAGAGGGATGATTCCTCCAGTTCCAAAGAAGTTTGGGACACCCTGGGACAACCAAGTGGAAAATACGACTTTATGGTCAAGTACACTGCTCCCGAAAGCTCTCGTATCAGGTTCGAAGACATCTAGCCAACTGGATGGGGAGGTACAGCTGAGAGCACAAATGCTATGCAAAATGCAACAGAGGAATCCTCCTACGACAACTTTGCTTGGGAGACAGGTTCCAATGATCCCGCTCCACCAGAAATCAGCGTCATTTCTGAAGACAAATCAAGGAAGGTGCCAGACTTTGTGATTCACCGAGGAGTTCGCCGCCAATGGGTTGCTGTCGAGGTTCCGAAGGTCATTCATCAGTCAAAGTAATTGCCATCTTTAACCTTTCACCCTGCCCAGGTGAAACGGATGTTTTGATAGGGCCCGTTTTCTGTAAATTTCCCTCTTCGCTTTGCCCAAAGCGACAGAGTTTTGTTTTATAGGGCTGTAGTTTCAAGATTCGACTTGTGCATTAATAAAATAACGTCGTTCTGTAATTTCCGCATTAATTACTGTTTTCTCTTTTTTCTTTTTCAGAAAATGGTAATCCTAAAAAACATTCAATAATAAAAACAAGCAGTAAAATCAAAACACTGCACACATTTTCATTTTCTCTATCTCTTCTAAACACGAATCATCACGTCATGCAGATTGCTTGTTTTAAACCCAGTTGAAACATACGATCCAATGCCTTCTCCCAACTTTGAGTTCCCGGTATTCGAGGCTGAAGAAGAAGTTGACAACGAAATTCCAGAAGAGATCTCCCGACTACTCAGACAAGAGGAAAGGTCCATTGAACCTCACAAAGAACCATTGGAAACGGTAAACTTGGGTTCAGAAAAAGAGAGAAAAGAAATCAGGATCGGAGCATTGCTCAGTCCAACTGCCAGAGAGGATCTGATAAAGCTTCTCAAAGAATTCCCTGATGTATTCGCTTGGTCCTATCAGGATATGCCAGGGTTGGATACCAGCATCGTGGAACATCACTTACCGTTGAGATCGGAATGTCCGCCAGTAAAGCAAAGGTTGAGACGGACTCACCCGGACATGGCCATCAAAATCAAAGAGGAGGTACAGAAGCAGATCGACGCGGGTTTCCTCGCCACATCTGAATATCCTCAATGGTTAGCCAACATCGTACCCGTTCCCAAAAAGGACGGAAAGGTCAGAATGTGTGTTGATTACAGATATCTAAACAAGGCAAGTCCAAAGGATGACTTTCCTTTACCACACATTGACATGCTGGTTGACAGCATAGCAAAGTTCAAAGTATTCTCCTTCATGGATGGATTCTTGGGCTATAACCAGATCAAAATGGCGCCGAAAGACATGGAGAAAACTTCGTTCATTACCCCATGGGGTACCTTTTGTTACAAGGTAATGTCGTTCGGTTTGAAGAACGCCAGGGCAACCTATCAAAGGGCCATGACTATTCTGTTTCATGACATGATACACAAGGAAATCGAAGTGTATGTTGATGATATGATTGCAAAATCACAAACAGAGAGTGAGCACGTTGAACATCTGTCAAAATTGTTTGAACGTCTAAGAAAATTCAAGCTCCGCTTGAATCCCAACAAGTGCACCTTCGGTGTCCGTTCAGGGAAACTACTAGGGTTCATCGTCAGCCAGAAAGGAATTGAGGTTGATCCTGACAAGGTCAAGGCCATTCAAGAAATGCCTTCTCCGAAAACAAGTCATAGGATTCCTGGGACGTTTGAATTACATCTCCAGATTCATATTCCTCATGACCGCGACATGCGCGCCGATCTTCAAGTCACTCAAAAAGAACCAGCATTGCGTTTGGTCAGAAGATTGCCAAACCGCCTTCGACAGTATCAAAGAATATCTGTTGAATCCTACGATTCTATCACCTCCAGTGGAAGGAAGACCACTGATCATTTACCTCACAGTCCTAGAGGACTCAATGGGATGTGTACTTGGCCAACAAGACGAAACTAAACGGAAAGAGTCTGCCATTTACTATCTAAGCAAGAAATTCACCGACTGTGAAACTCGGTACACAATGCTCGAGAAAACTTGCTGTGCTTTGGCTTGGGCAGCCAAATGTCTTCGCCAGTACATGATTCGCCATACTACCTGGTTGGTCTCCGAAATGGATCCAATCAAGTACGTTTTCGAAAAACCTGCTCTTACGGGAAGGATTGCCTGTTGGCAGATGCTACTATCAGAATATGACATAGAGTACCATGCTCAGAAAGCCGTTAAAGGAAGTATTTTAGCCGATCATTTGGCTCATCAACCGATTGACGATCAAGAATCAATCGGGTTTGACTTCCCAGACGAAGATGTCATGTATCTAAAGATGAAAGATTGCGATGAACCGCTACCCAGTGAAGGGCCAGAACCAGGTTCCCAGTGGGGACTTAGCTTTGACGGAGCAGTCAATCATTATGGAAACGGAATTGGGGAAATCATTGTTACCCCTCAGGGTTCCCACATTCCTTTCACTGCCAGACTTACGTTCAAATGTACGAACAACGAGGCCGAATACGAAGCTTGTATTATGGGTCTCGAAGAAGCGATTGATTTAAGGATCAAAAACTTGGACGTATATGGCGACTCAGCCCTGGTTATTAACCAGATAAAAGGAGATTGGCACACATACCAATCAGGATTGATTCCTTACAAAGACTATGAAAGAAGGTTGTTACACTTCTTCAACAGAGTCGACTTTCATCACATCCCTCGTGATGAGAATCACATGGCTGATGCATTAGCCACTATCTCTTCCATGATTAGTGTAGGTCAATGGAACGACCTACCTAAGATCGACATCATGCGCCTTGAACGGCCCGCTTACATCTTCGCGATTGAAGCAGTCATAGACGACAGACCTTGGTATCACGATATCAAATGCTTCCTTCAGAAACAAGAGTACCCATCTGGGGCACTCAGAAAAGACAGGAAAACCCTCAGAAGATTGGCTGGAAACTTCTTCCTGAGCGGTGACACTCTTTATAAGAGAAATTTTGACATGGTCTTGCTCCGATGCGTCGACAGACCAGAAGCAGACATGATCATGAAAGAAATTCATGAAGGATCCTTTGGCACTCATGCCAACGGACACACAATGGCGAGAAAAATTCTCAGGGCCGGGTATTATTGATTGACCATGGAATCCGACTGCTACAAGTACATGAGGAGGTGTCACAAGTGTCAGATATACTCCTACAAAATTCATGTACCGCCATCACATCTCAAAGTTCTTTCTTCCCCATGGCCTTTTTCCATATGGGGAATCGACATGATTGGTATGATTGAGCCCAAGGCATCAAACGGACATCGGTTCATCCTGGTAGCCATTGATTATTTCACCAAGTGGGTCGAAGCAGCGTCATTCGCCAATGTAACCCGACAAGTGGTGGTCCGATTTATCAAAAACAATATCATTTGCCGTTATGGTGTTCCAAGCGAGATCATTACTGATAATGGATCTAACTTGAACAATAAGATGATGAAAGAGTTGTGTGCAGAGTTCAAGATCGAACACCATAACTCATCTCCCTACCGACCCAAGATGAACGGAGCGGTAGAGGCGGCTAACAAGATCATCAAGAAGATCGTTCAAAAGATGGTTGTAACCTATAAAGATTGGCACGAAATGCTACCCTTTGCTCTTCACGGTTATCGAACATCTATCCGCACTTCAACAGGGGCAACCCCTTTCTCTCTAGTATATGGCATGGAAGCAGTGCTCCCCATAGAAGTAGAGATCCCATCAATCCGGGTATTGATGGAAGCTCAGCTCACCGAAGCTGAATGGTGTCAAAGTCGACACGACGAACTGAATCTGATCGAAGAAAAGAGAATCACGTCACTATGCCACGGTCAGTTGTATCAACAGAGAATGAAAAGGGCGTTCGACAAAAAGGTCCGACCTCATATTTTCAGAAAAGGAGACCTCGTGCTCAAGAAGATACAATCATTTCTCACTGACTCTCGGGCAAATGGACCCCAAATTAAGATGGCCCCTATGTGGTCACGAAAGCTTTCTCAGGCGGCGCCTTGAGACTTGCAACCATGGACGGAGAGGAATTTTCCTACCCCACGAATGTTGATGTAGTCAAGAAATACTTCGCCTAAAACTTAAAAAAAAAAAAACGTCTCGGGGGATTGAAAACCCGAAAGGGCGGTCCAGGCAAAAGTTAGACACATGAAAAAAAAAATCATCCCGATGGATTGGAAATCTCATAGTACAATCCAGGCAAAAATTAGGGATAATGGCAAGTAACTATGTTCAACAGAGGCAAGTCCCTCAGCAGCAGTTACAGCTTCATCTATCGGAGGAAATCTCCAGTCAAAGGTCATCTTCGACGGAAGCTCAGGATGTCCTGAACTCAAAGTTGGTAGAAGGATAGTGGTCGTTATGTTTCAACGAAGCCCTTTTCCCTGTAAATTACCATTTTCAAACTTTGTATATACTCTTTGGAATCACGCGTTTGGCTGATCTCCATCTTATCAATAAAATTTGAGCCCTTGTGCTTTTGTTTGTAACTCGTTACTTGTTTTAGCTTTACAGAACGACGTTGTTTAAACTTAATCAGTGATTCTTGAAATAAAACAAAAATAAATTTACTTGTTAAACGTTTTCTGCTTTTAAATTAAAGATGGCATTTCTTTTGATTGTTGAACATCAGAAGAACATCGATCACTTCTCCCGAAGTAAGCGAACTTCAAAGTGCAGAATCAAAGTACTCCTTCTAGACCAGTACGCCTGAATGAAGGGATCAACTGTGTCAGAGACCATGTTTCGTCTGACATCCTCGGCCGAGTTCTCATCTCCTAAGCCCGATCAACATAGCTCCCTACGGGACTATCTCTCCTAAGCAAGGTGGAATTGCTATTTTGAATCAACGGTACTTCTTCGCCCCGCGATGGCCGAGTATCCGATTGTGTTCATCCATTAGTCTGTATGTCGCGTCTGTTTTGTCAGCATATACATACATACATCATGCATTTTTTATTTGCATTCACATTTCATATTGCATCACTATCACTCTAGTCGGTCTTGTCCCCTAGTGGTAGAAGTTCTCTCAATCGAGTTGTCGGTTCTTGCCTCGTCAGGAAATACTGTGTCTGAACAACCTCGCTTCCAGTTTAATTCTGGAAAGAAGTTGGTCCTTGACCACTTTGATAACTTGAACCTCTGAAAAGCCAGAGAAAACTTTCAATAAACATCACTCTTCGCCATTGAAGATGATATCCTTGCTTTCCCGGATTAAGGAAAATCCACAGAGAAAGCCTCGTGATCAGAGATTCGGCAGCACGCCAATTTTGCTCCGAAAAACCACTGATGAGAAGGTCATTGGCACCTCAAAATTGGATCCCATCATATGGCATTTCTCCGGGAAGATCCCGAGAAAAGTATGATGTAACCCCAAACGAAAACAGTCTCTCAAGAGACTCGCTTTCCCCAGTAGAATCGACAAATGGCGTCTCCAAAACAGAGAAGTTTGTGTACCTCTACAACTCAGACGAATGGGTTCCCCAGCAAGTCTGACATCAAAACTTTTTCCACTCAAATGGAATCTCCCCAGGAAAATTCGGCGAGAAGTTTGAAGTAAAGCCGCTACGAGTAGCGTCCCTCGTCAGTAAAGTTTATTGACAAAAGAAACTAAGACCAGTTCCTTGGTAGGAAACCAGGATTGAGGGGAAGTTTAAATCAGAAACTAAGACCAGTTCCTTGGTAGGAAACCAGAATCGAGGGGAAGTTTAAATCAGAAACTAAGACCCATTCCTTGGTAGGAAACCAGGATCGAGGGGAAGTTTAAATCAGAAACTAAGACCAGTTCCTTGGTAGGAAACCAGGATCAAGGGGAAGTTTGTTTCCACAACTAAGACCAGTTCCTTGGTAGGAGACCAGAATCGAGGGGAAGTTTACCTTTTCTAAGCATCATCGCTTAGCTAAAGAAGATGAATGCGTAAGCTACCATTCATAACCACCATCAAAATTTCGGGTATTCCGATATTTAATCCTCTTGCACCCCGAATGCCCGAATCCCTTCGTCATTCACACCTTCGGGTCCAAGAAGATTAAATAGGGGCATCTGTAATACCCCAAATTTTGACCACTAAGATTTCCCATCATTGTGCAAATCATCAGCACAATATGGATGTACCTTTGTACCTCATTAGTCTCCCCAAAGATGGGTGAGCATCCACTACAATCAAAATTAGGGTTTCAAGCCCTCTCTGAGCTTTAGACAAAGGCTCAATCAAGAAAGGACTTGATTTTCAACTTGTCTAATCTCTCAAACATCCTCAAAGGATCAAAAGGACTCCCACTTCAAGGATTAAGCACAAGGTTGCTCCCTTCTAGGTGGATCAAGCCTCAAGATCGCCAATGTCACCAAATTAGGGTTTTGATCACCCAGGGCCTCCAGATGAAAAGTTTCATCTGGGCACAAGCCATTGATCCAAAACATAACCTAATATACTTCATGGAACCTCATGAACCCATGCATCAAGTCAATTTTGCCTCAAGGGATGCATTTATCAAAAATCAGGAATTAGGGTTTCTTGACCTAATTCACCCTTAAGTTGACTTTTGGGACAAATCATGAGCCAAGACTTCAAGAGATGATTTGAGGGTCTCTAATGAACTATATTGATCCATTTGGAACAATGTATTAATCCAAGAAGCTTGAGCAACAAGTCTCATTTTCATCTGCACCACAATTAGGGTTTCGCGAGGAAAGTCAACTGTAACTTTGACTTTTGACCAAGACATGCTCCCAAACCCTAATACATGATTGAATATACCCTATGACACCCATGGAACATGTCCATCAAGTTTGATTTAGGTCAAGGACATGATTTCCTGAAGAATTGCACAGTTTGGAATTCATCTGATAAAAAGTCAACTGTGCACAAAAGTCAACTTTGACTTTTTGAGATTTTTCACCTAAATGGATTTTTAACCATAAAATGATGTTAATGTATGATTTGAATCATCATTCATCAAGAAAAATCAAGAAAAGTGAGATAACTTGTAAAAGGGGTAACCATAAAACTTAGAAATTTTTCTAAGTTAAAAATAAAGTGGCAAGGGTACCAACTTTGAAGGACCATAACTCCTAAACCACAAGGCCATTTTTTATCATCCAAAGATGGATTTGTAGCCCTCATTATCACCTACAAAAACTTCAACTACAAGTCATTCCAATTCATTAAGGATTTTGAGTTATGGAGTGATCAAAGTGGTTGAAAAGTGAAAATGTCACTTTTTCCAACACTTAGTGAAATTTTCACTAAGTCAGATTCTGCCTCACTTTTTGCCAAATGTAGGGGGATTTTTCACTTGGAATCAAAAGAGACCAAAACCAAACTTGTTCAAAAAGTTGTTGTATCATGTAAGAGCTTTCCAAAATGGTCAAGAACATTACCAAATTCAACTTACACCATGAGTTATGACATTGGCAAGTTGCCTTGCTGAAATCTGTCAAGGCAAGGCAGAATTTGCAACTTTGGTCGATTTACCAAAATCAGCCAAATTCAATTGCTCCTATCCACTTGGACACCTCAGAGGATTGAATCTAAATGGGACAATCACTGAGCCAAGCCTCCAAAGTCCATGGAACAAGAAATAGCATGTTGAACCTAGAATGGCCAAAATAGGGACAAGACTTCAAATTTGGAATGAGGCATTCAATGGAACCATCAAGGTGGCATGGACTGAGCCATTATCATCTGAAATCAGTCAAGACTTATCCAAGACCAAGGGAACCAAAGCTCTGTGCCCTAACCTCTAGTCAATGGCTAGAGGAGACTTGGATTTTCATTTGCCAACATTGGCCAAACCTACTTACCAGCTGCCATGCACTATTCCTTGCAAAACAAACTTGCTCTACTATAAATAGAGCTCAATTGTGGTCAGTTTGAGTACACCAAAGCCATCTAACAGATGCTTTCCTCAAAATCTCTTCTTTCACTCCAATTTTTCCTTCTAAGGCAAGTCACTATCGGGTTTTGAGTTTGAGAGCAATTCCAATCAAACCAATCACTCACACACCTCACATACATCACATATGAGCTGATCAAACACTTAGATTACTTCTGAAACATCAATTTCACAAAATCACCAGCTGGTTGCTCAAGGTTTTAACCAAAGTGCAGCTGAGGTACCACAAAATGATCCAGCCAATTTCAATCAAGTCCAACCATCCAAACACAACCCATAGGGTGTAGGGAAGCTGTTCAGATCATCACAACCCATCTGTAACACCTCCAAATCAAAAATCACTTTGAACTTGCTGTCACGGCTTGGAGGTAAGCACATGCTTGGTCATCTCTCAATCTATGCATATTTCCTCGCACAATAATTTGGCCATATGTTCATAATCATGCATGGAATGTTTTCCCTCAATTAATTGCATTGTTTGAATCGTGTATCAAAAATCCTAGCCTTCATGCAGAAATTAGGGTTCTTGAGGTCTCTTCGTGATTTCTTGTTGTATGTTTAATTTAAATGAAATTAAAGTACATAGACATGATCGTGAGGTTGAGACGAGCATAATGTATGTTTAATGTAATAATTCACAAAAATGTTAAAATATTTTATTTTATCAAAAAATCCCAAAAATATTATATATTTCATATAATTGATATTTTTGCAAAGAATTAATATTTTAATTGTTTTTGACATTTTAAATATTTTTTCTACATTGATTTTGCAACTTTTAATGCTTTCTAATTATTTTGTAGGTCAATACTTAATTTTTGAAGCATTAATCCAAGATCACAATTTGTTTTCCATGTGTTAAACAATTTTTTTTTATCATTTTAATTGAATTTTTATTCAATTAAATACATTTTGAAAACAAATTAGGGTTTTGGATTAATTCAACCCTCATAAATCATTTTCAAAACCTTTGGGCCTCTTGAGAGAGTGTAAGACCCATCCCCCCTTGTACAAAAACTTTTTGGGGCCTCACTCATTGTATAAGTCCCTCTGTACAAGTAAACGGCGCGATCGTCGCCCGTTTAAAAATAAAAAATCATCTGGGCCTCTCCTTGAGCTATAAGACCCATTCAAAACACTTTGGGCCTCTATTAGAGTGTAAGACCCAATCCCCCTTTTAACCAAAACATCTTGGGCCTCACGTATTGTATAAGTCCCTCCGTGTTAAAAGAAAACCTCGGCGCGATCGCCATTTTTAAAACGAAAAATCATTTGGGCCTACCCTCGTGTTATAAGCCCCACTCTTTTTTCTTTAAACCTTTTTGGGCCTCTTGAGAGAGTGTAAGACCCATCCCTTTGTACAGAAAACCATTTTTGGGCCCCAGTCACTTGTATAAGTCCCGCTGTACAAAGTCAAACAGTGCGCTCACTGATAAAACCCTGGGCCTCTCCTTGAGCTGTAAGCCCCAAATCTTTCTTTTTCAAAGCACTTTCTCCTTTGATTTTGAATATACTGTTGTTTTCAATCTTTCTTTGTTGAACAACTAACCAAACAACAAGGAAGCACTACAACCGAGTAAGTGGTTATCGCTTTCATTTACTGCTTTCATATTATAAACTGTATTGTGGGGCTGCTCACTGTAAGTCTCCTTTCATAAACTCATATCTACTGTGTAATAATAGTATAGATATTTCGAGTTTCCCCGGCAACTACGTCTAGAACTAGGTGATGCCGTTTCATTTATTCGTAGAAATAGACGCCTAGATCCCCAATAGGAGCACCAGATACAGTCTTCTCTTCGGCTGTCCTCCTTAGGAATCGTCAAGAAGCTCTACTCCCCAAGATGAATGTATTCTCCGTGAATGGCATCTTTGAGTTTCTTCCAAAGTCTCGAACTTTCCTAACTTGATCTATTCCTTGCGGATAGCTTGCCTTGAATGTCTCGGGGTTTGGGTACCCCCTACGGTCATAATCTTGGACCTTAACTAAGGAACCCTCTTTAAAAGCTAAAAGTCGCTGGATAGTAAACCTCGCACGTTTACCAGTGGTTTTAATCCTTAAAAGAGTTATCTCTCCTAATGGAAAGGAGATGATAGACCCACGGGCTTCTTAAAAGCATCGGCCTCCTCTTGGGCATTGTTCAAGGACCCACAGGCTTCCTAAAAGCAACCCCGCCTCCTCTTGGGCTTCGTACAAGGACCCTACGGCTTCTTAGAAGTATTCACAGCCTCCTCTTAGGCTTCGTATAATGATCTCTTCCTTCGGGAATGATAGCCTCCTCTTGGGCTTCGTACAAGGACCCGTCGGCTTCTTAAAAGTTTCCAGCCTCCTAGAACAGTCATTTTATAGAGTCTACTACTGTTTCTCAAAGCATAGTACAAAAGAAAAAACTATAGACTTGGACAGTCTAATCTCCTTGAGTCTCAAAGACATTCTCAAGTGACCCCCTTCGTTAAATAGGAAGGAAACCCGCAGACTCGGACAGTCTCAATACCCTTTGGATTTCCAGTTTCCTCAAAGAAAAGGAAACAACCCCGATCCTCAGATCTAACCCATGAGTACAGTGATGCTCATATAAGAATTGATTTTCTCTTTCAAAATTAGTATACTAGACTTGTCACTTAACTGACACAGTAACCTTAGCCTTCTCTTGGGCTTTGTACAATGATTCTCCCCAGCGGAGTCAAACAACGTTTTAGCCTCTCTCTCGGGCATTGTATGAGACACATAAGAGACTCCCTCGTTGAGTCAATCACCTTTTCGCGTCCATCTCGGGCTTTATACGAGATACAAAAAGGTTCTTTTTTTGGGCCCAACAAACTTTAGCCTCCATCTCGGGCTTCGTACGAGATACAAAAACACTCTCTTGTTGAGTATAAAAGATTCTCTTGTTGATTCAACCCTTTTAGCCTCTCTCTCGGGCTTTATACGAGACACCAAAAGACTTCATCGTCAAGTCAAAACCTTCTCGCCTCTCTCTCGGGCTTTGTATGAGATACAAATAGCCTCCTCTTAGGCTTTGTATAAGAAAACCATTGGCTGATCCAATCAACCTTTTAGCATCAAAACTGTGCCTCGTTCACAGTACACAAACATCAACAACTCCTTTCCCATCATCTAATCGCTGTAAGCGGCAAACCTCTGGATCATCTACATCCATGCCACTGTCCTTCTTTTAGCATGAGGAATTCCTAAGGAAAGATAGCATTGCTCTACACTGAGTTAAAGTCTTCTCCTTCAGGTTAAAACCCTTTCTTCGGAAATTATGGCATTGCTCGGATCCGCGTATCCCAGTTAAAGTAATTCTCCTTCCCCCCTCTTTAGAGATGACAAATTCTCTCTAAAGCCGAGGTCTTTCAGCTTCACATCTTGGGCTTTGAACAAGATACAAACCACCTTTCGCTTCACGTCTTGGGCTTTGAACAAGACACCAAAACACCTATTTCCTCCCATAGAATAGGAGGAACTACGAACGCTCTGATTTCCCTGTTTCGGTAAACGGGAATACGTAGGCATAAGATCGAAAAAAAAGATCTTAGCGAGCACAATCAACAAAAAACCCAAATCCCATATCTCCATCAATCAAAAGCAGTAATTCAAAAGCATCAGTCCTAACATCCTAATCCTTGTTCCCCCCCAGAAACCTTCTGCCCAGGTAAAAAAAAAAGAAAGAAAATAGTATTGGCGAAAATACAAATAACCAGTACAAAGGCCCCCCACATTGATAGCATTCGTAACCTAACAGACCGCTGTTTAAACTCAGTATACAAAGCAGGGTTAATTGGAGACATCTATTTCCCTTCCTTATTCAGTTCACAATAGGATAAAAAATGAATCGACCTGTAGTCAAAGCTCAAACCGCAGAGAGCGACCGTCGCTTAAGAACCGTGTCCAAAATCGCTCGCTACACTCTGGATTGTTCGTCCTTGTGTAGCAAAAGCGCTTGGAACTGGGTTCCGATTATCCCTTCTGATTCCACATAAGTGAATGATGATAAATTGCTGACGAGCAAGGCCTGTTCCCCACAGACTATGATGAGTTGGCCGTTCTGGACGAACTTTAGCTTTTGGTGGAGGGTTGAAGTGACTGCTCCAGCCTGATGTATTCAAGGTCTTCCTAATAAACAACTGTACGTTTCCCGGATGTCCATGACCTGGAAGGTGACTTGGAAAGTGTGAGGACCAATAGTTATGGGAAGGTCAACTTCGCCGATAACCGTTTTTCTGGATCCGTCGAACGCTTTGACGACGACCTCGCTGGTTCTCATCGGAGGGCCCTTGAATGATAATTGCATCAAAGTGGACTTCGGCAGAACATTCAGGGCTGACTCTGTGTCTACCAGTACGTGGCTAAAGCATCGTCCTGGCAGTTGACTGTGAAATTGAGCGCCATGTTATGACGGCGACCCTCTTTAGGTAATTCCTCATCACTAAATCCCAAATTATTGCAGGAAGTGATGTTAGAGATAATGTTATCGAACTGTCTGATTGTTACATCCTGTTCCACAAAGGGTTGCTCCAAGACTTTCTGTAGAGCCTCCCTGTGCGCTTCTGAACTGAGTAAAAGTGACAGCCCGGAGATCTTTGAAGGAGTTTGTAATAACTGATCAACAATGTTGTATTCACTCCTTTGGATGAGCTTCAGCATCTCATCATCATTTTTCGAAAGGTCGGGATTACTGAATTGACCGACTGATGGATCGGGAGCTTCTGAAGTTCCTTTTCTTTGTTGGACTCTCCAACTCCTCTGTTGAAGATTCTACCACTCCGTGTTACACGACTGATGTCTGCAATATTCACGACGGAGGGTAATGGAATTTCCTTTCCATTTTCAATTATCGTTGCACCGTATTTGTAAGGGATTGCCTTAGCTGATTTATACGGTAGTGGTCCCGGCAGATAGATGATTATGGGAACCTTCTGGTTTTTTTGACCATCATAAGTAATCTCGATCCGTTCCCGGTTGGGAATTCTTGATTCATCAAGCAGAGGGATAATGGCAAAAACATTCTTGGTCCTCTGATGATCAGAGATGACGACAACGTCCTCAATTTGATTGGCAAGGTAGTTTGGCGACCAATTGATGGGTCCGGAACCTGGATATGGGCGGACTCTCCACGATCCACCTGCCCTTGGAGAGCTGCTCGCACAAGGTAGCACCCTTGGTTACTTTCCGAACAGACTCCACAACATTCATAATTGTATGGTGGCACCTGGCCACGCCCACTTTGAATACAATGTAACCTCATTAGGTTAGCTTCCACAGATCGGACATCCTGACTTTGACGCCAAGTGGGGTTTCTGTTATTGATACTAATTTGCTGAGTATCTTCATCCATGTAGATTGGCATCCACCAATGATTTAACAAGTGCTAAAGTGCCTCCTGGACAAGGGCACATCTCTGATCGTTTTCGCAACCCACTTTACAGCTATGATAATTATGTGATATCAGGAATCTGAGTCAGACCTGCTTAGCATGCAGCTCTACCAAGTTGGTATTCATCAAGCGAATGTCGAAGATTTGAACCATATTGATCTGATAGGGATTCCTATCATGGTAGTCTTGGATCCATCCAAGATCCATATGACGCTGGAGGGCCTCTTGTATGAAAGAGCATCCTTGTTTGTTTACCGAGCAAGTCAAACAAGAACTATAATCGTGCCGTGGCAGATTATGATACTGGCTTTGCCTTGAGTGCATTGCCACCAAGTTACCATTCATCGCACGGATGTCGTGGTTCTGAATGACGTTGGAATTCGTATAAACCATGTTAACTCCACGAATTCGATGCTCTTGGATCCATCTGAGGTCCATCTGTTCCTGTAGAGCTGATTGCACTGCAGAACATCCTCGATTGCTTGTAGAGCAGATATCACACTAGTGATAATTATGAGGTGGCACATGGCCATATCCACTCTGTCTACAATGCATCTTGACCAGATTGGTCCTCAATAAGAGTACATCATGAATTTGATAGACGTTGTTAAATTCTTTCTCAATCAGGTTGACTGCAGCTTTCTCATGTTGAGGCAGCGGGTTTGTGAGAACATTGGGATTCGTATCTTTGAAAGATAAGAGCCCGCTCTTAACAAGCTTTTGCACGTCATATTTGAAATTGAGACAGTTCTATATGTTATGCCCTGGACCTCCTTGATGATAAAGGCATGTCTGATCCACCTTAAACCAAAAAGGCGGATTTTCCGGTATTGTAAGAGGAGACTTAGTCTGGATGTGCCCCTTAGCCAGTAGTAACGGAAATAGTTCTGCGTACAACATGGGTATAGGATCAAACCCTGGTGGCCGCGTTGTACGGTTGTTGTTGTATTGAGGACGAGCCTGCTGAAGAGGTTGTTGTGTCCTTTGCTGATTAGGTTGGCTCTGTGCAACCTGAGGTTGATACGTAGGAATAGGCGCAGGGCTGATAGCAGGAGTTACAGCTGCTACCGGTTGATATCGTCGCCTTTTCTTTCCGAGAGAGATATTCCCAATATCTTGCTCTTTTTTCTTAGGGAGAGCACTACCGTATCATTTTGTACTACTTGATGATCCAACGTCTTTTACCAAACGTCCTTCTCGGACAGCTTCCTCAAGACGAACTCCCATGCCCACCATCTTGGTGAAATCACTGGGCGCACTGGCAACCATTCTGTCATAGTAAAATGAGCTTAAGGTCTTTAAGAAGATCTTTGTCATCTCTTTTTCCTCAAGAGGTGGACAAATTTGAGCGGAAATTTCGCGCCATCTCTGAGCGTACTCCTTAAAGGTTTCCTTGTCCTTTTGTGACATTGATCTGAGTTGATCTCTGTCTGATGCCATGTCCAAATTGTATTTGTATTGTTGGACGAAGGCAGTGCCAAGATCTCTGAAAGTGCTGATCGTAGCACAGTTTAAACCCATGTACCATTTGAGTGTGACACTGGTTAAACTATCCTGAAAGTAGTGAATCAGTAGGTCCTGATTCTCCGTCTGAGCTGACATTCGCCGAGCGTACATCACCAGATGGCTCTGAGGGCAAGAGTTACCCCTGTATTTTTCAAAGTCGGGCACCTGGAATTTGTGCGGAACTTTCACATTAGGGACCAGACAAAGGTCTGCGGCGTCATTTCCAAATAAATCCTGACCGCGGATGGCTTGCAGTTCCTTCTGCATTTCCAGGAACGGTTCCTGGAATTCATCCATTCTATCGAACATAGTTTCCTTCTTACCAGAAGGTATTGGTGGAACCTGTCCTTCCGGGACAGTGTGCACCACAGGGGATGGTACCGTGACTACGGCAGTGAATCTTGGCGTTTCCTGAAGTTTGTAACCTTCAGGAGTCTTCAGTATGCCCCTGGTATCTTCGCTTTCCCGAAGTTTGTAACCTTCAGGCCCAGCGGCTTCTGTTATGATTCCCTGATCTTCAGTGATTGGCGGAACATATCCTTCCGGGATATAGTTAATAGGCATGTCCCAGGGACGATCTTTCGGCATTTGATGCCTAGGATCATACTTCTCCACTATGGGCGTTGAGGTGATCTCTGAGATCACAGTCCTTTGTAGCTGAGCTTCTGCCATGGCTTGCATGTCGTTACGAAGCTTTCTCATATCCTCTCTCAGAGCGTCGATCTCTTCTTTCAACTCTCTATTCTCTTCCTTAAGATCATCCATCTTTTTCTGACGATTGGCCCGAGTATTGTACGAACGAGACAATTTGACTCTAGAACCGAGACACAAATGTGAGATTCGTAGGTAAGAAGAATACGCGATGTGAGAATGATGAATGCAATGATTATATTAATTGTTTTTCGGTTTAATCAAAATAAACTTCGACAATTAGATTGCAAATATCAAACAGTGGGGAAACCCCTTTTTATTGAATTCAAAGGATTACAGAAATGGAAATACAGTAGATTACAAGGTGCAGAAACAGAAACCTAAGCTAATGGGTCCTGAGTCCTCTCTGAAGAGAAATCGGGTGCTGATTCTGGTACTTTCCTTTTCTTTGACCGGGGCTCTTGGGCCGTTGTCGGGTTGTCATTCCTTTGCCAGGTGAAAGGAGTGAGCAAATTCCTTTGGTCATCTTGATTCTCTACAGCATGTTGCTCCAAAATTTCAATCAGAGTGTCCTTATCTTTCAGTAGTTGCTGTATTTTGATGCACTCCACGTTGAGAATGCGGTACTTGTTCTTCCAAGACCTCTTCTCCCGTTGAACTTTGTTGAAAGTAACCTGAAGCTTTTCAATCTCAGTCATGAAGTACATGACAGACTCCCTCGGTGGAAGAACTCCGTGACGAGGATAAGGCATCTTTAGCTTGAGAGCTCTAGTTTGTACCCAGTGGAGATAAGGCTCCACCGAGACACAGTCCGATTTTCCTAGAGACTCTCGTCCTTTCTTATGAACATGTTTCCAAACATGCACTATTTCCGTCTTTAGTGCTCTGTCATTTTCTCCTTCCTTGAAGAAAAGACCTTCCAGATGAACACTCCATGGGACGTGCCTCATCGGGTATCCAAATTGACGACGAACAAGAACTGGATGGTAATTGATTCCCCCCTTAGTTCCTATAAGGGGTACGTTGGGGAAGTTTCCACAACGGTCAATGATCTTGATTCCGTCATAAATCCTACTACACCAATATATGTCAGAGTTGGTGAGGGACATGATTTTCTGCGACCAACGTAAGGCACTCTTGTGACCCCAAAAAGCAGCAGACTTAGGCAAGTGGGAGATAAACCATTTGTAAAGCAAAGGTACACAGCACATGATCTCCCCTCCGCTGTATAAATTTCCTAAGTGTACAGAATGATACGCATCTGCGAGCAAAGTCGGCACAGGATTTCCAATGAGAAAAACCTCAATGGAGTTGATATCGACGAAGTTATTAATGTTGGGCAACAAAAATAACCCGTAGGTGAGTAAAACAAAGATGCTTTCAAAAGCAGTCACGTTCCTGATACTGGCGAAGTACAGGGCTTTCTTTGTCAAGAACTGGGCTGACAAACCTTGTATGCCACCCTTAGTGGTCATGTGAGTCCTGACCTCAGACTCGTCCAAATGAATTGCTCTTGCAATGGTCTTATTCTTTGGAATTTCTTCCAGTCCAAAAAATGGAGCCTGATCAGTAATGTGTAGATCAATCAGATAAGAATATTCTTCTAGCGTCGGTGCTATCTGGTAATCCGGGAATGTGAAACAATGATAGACCGGATCGTAGAACTGAACGAGCGCATCCATGATTCCCTCAATCACATGGACTCTTAGCAGAGATAGCAAACCTCCATACTTGGCTCTGAAAGCCTCTTGGTTTGTGATCATCCTCGCCAGACCTCTTAAATCCTCTAGTTTTGGAATCCTGAAAGTGTACTTATGAGTTCTCCTTCTACCGAAATCCATTAGCGCAATCTTTTTCTCTGATATTTGCAATCACAGTCTTAGTTTATTTTGAAAAAAATAGAGAGACTAGAAGAGAAATTTTTTGAATGGTTTAATGTTTTTTAAATGAATGCATGAATGCAGCACACAAAAACATAGAAAAAACATGGGTTCAAAGGGTCGTTGTCATGGAGTCAAGGCTCTACCCATCCCAAAGGTTTATACTAGGGTGATTTTTGTACCTGTACTCAAAATCATCAGCTCCTCCCAGGATAAAAAAATAGCAAGCGGATCGCCAGTGAGCTGTATGAAATCTTAGAGTAAATGCTATTCACCGAGAATAGATCATCAGCCTCAAATGAGGGTAGTATCGCGTGACAACTATTTCTGATAGTTTCTGCACTACAAAAGGGTTGGCTCCTCAGCTTCTCAGATGTCACAATCGACCCATTGCCTATGAGAGGGAATGGGTTGCATTGGGAAGCCTCCACTGAGGTTGATGGTCGACCTCGTCGCCATCACTTATCTTAAGTGTATACTCAATCTTTCCACATGCGGCATCACACGTATTCCCATTAGCAGATAATAAACACATATCAATTAGGAAAAGCAGTATATATATTTGTCCTAATGTCCTAGACCTTTTAAAAGCTAAGAATCTTATGTTCCTGACAGAAAATGGCTCCCCGACGGAGTCGCCATTCTGTGGTTCCTTCCCCACTTAAAGGGTTTTGACCTAAGATCCTAGTGAAGTCAACAAAAAGTCCTATCCCAGAAAAGAAAGAAAGAAAGAAAGAGAGACCGGCCCCATGGTGGGCGCCATTTTTCTGTAGCGAGCAAAACTGGACGTGTTTCTTAAGCACTGTCACTCCTTGGGGGTTACTACAGGTCGATTCATTTTTTATCCTATTGTGAGCCGACTAAGGAAGGGAAATAGATGTCTCCAATTAACCCTGCTTTCATACTGAGTTTAAACAGCGGTCTGTTAGGTTACAGATGCTATCAATGTGGGGGGACCTCTCTTAGGTTATTTTCAGGGAATTTAAACTTTTAGCGGGGAATACGGACTAGGATGTGTTGACTGATATACGGGATTTTGGGTTTTTGTTTAGTGTGCTCGCTAAGATTTTTCTTTCAATCTTATGCCTACGTATTCCCGTTTTTCCGAAACAGGGAAATCAGAGCGATCGTAGTTCCTCCTATTCTACGGGAGGAAATGGTGTTTTGGTGTCTTGTTCAAAGCCCAAGACGTGAAGCTTAAAGGTGATTTATATCTTGTTCAAAGCCCAAGATGTGAAGCTAAAAGTAGTTTGTATCTTGTTCGAAGCCCAAGATGTGAAGCTAAAAGGCGTTGTCTTTAGAGAGAATTTGTCATCTCTAAAGGGGGGTTTGTTTGTCACAACTGTTTATATAAAGGAGAATTACTTTAACC
The DNA here is from genome assembly GCA_022829125.1 of Lathyrus tuberosus. Classification (NCBI taxonomy): domain Eukaryota; kingdom Viridiplantae; phylum Streptophyta; class Magnoliopsida; order Fabales; family Fabaceae; genus Lathyrus; species Lathyrus tuberosus. The sequence continues at coordinate 5,268,928 of JALAZF010000132.1, read as the reverse complement.
GGGATGTGTGAATCCGGCAATGCCATAATTTCCTTTATAGGGGATTTCCAACCTGAAGGAGAAGACTTTAACTCAGTGTAGAGCAATGCCATCTTTCCTTAGGAATTTCTCATGCTAAAAGAGGGACAGTGGCATGGATGTAGATGATCCAGAGGCTTGCCGCTTACAGCGATTAGATGAAGGGGAAGGAGTTGTTGATGTTTGTGTACTGTGAACGAGGCACAACTTTGATTCTGAAAGGTTGATTGGATCAACCAGTGGTTTTCTTAAACAAAGCCTAAGAGGAGGCTAAAAGATTTTCCTTATACAAAGCCTAAGAGGAGGCTAAAAGGGAGTTAACTCAACAAGAGAGTCTTTTATGGTATCTCGTACGAAGCCCGAGATGGAGGCTAAAAGTTTTATACTCAACAAGGGAGTGATTTGTGTCTTGTACAAAGCCCAAGATGGAGGCTGAAGAGGGCTGACTCTACAAGAGAGTCTTTTATACTCAACAAGAGAGTGTTTTTGTATCTCGTACGAAGCCCGAGATAGAGGCAAAAGGAAGTTTTGACTCAACAAGAGAGTCTTTTTGTATCTCGTACGAAGCCCGTGATGGAGGCTAAAGTGAGTTTTGTTTCAGTTGAGTGACCAGTATATGGGTTCAAAGAGAAAATCAGTTCTTATATGAGTAACACCGTACTCAGGGATTTTGATTCGAGGATCAGGGATATTTCCTTTTCTTTGAGGAAATGGGAAATCCAAAGGGTATTGAGACTGTCAGAGTCTACGGGGTTCCTTCCTATTATTGAAGGGTGCTTGAGAATGTCTTTGAGACTCAAGGAAATTAGACTGTCCAAGTCTAGAGTTTCCTCTTTTGTACTATACTTTGAGAAACAGTAGTAGACTCTTGGAAAGACTGTTCTATTAAGATGACTGATTTCTATTCCTATACCTTTAGGAGGTCGTCGGGACAATTTGTACGAAGCCCAAGAGGAGGCTGGAAACTTTTAAGAAGCCGATGGACAATTTGTACGAAGCCCAAGAGGAGGCTATCATTCCCGGAGGAAGAAATCATTTATACGAAGCCTAAGAGGAGGCTGTGAATACTTCTAAGAAGCTGACGGGTCCTTGTACAACGCCCAAGAGGAGGCGGAGATGCTTTTAGGAAGCCTGTGGGTCCCCAAACCCTGAGATGTTCAAGACAGACTATTCACAAAGAATAGATCAAGCCAGGAAAGTTCGAGAATTTGGAAGAAAATCAAGGGATGCAATTCACGGAGAAGAGATCATCTCTGGGGAGTAGAGTTTCTTGACAATTCCTAAGGTGCTTTTAAGAAGCCTGTGGGTCCCCAAACCCCGAGAAATTCAAGACAGACTATTCACAAAGAATATATCAAGCCAGGAAAGTTCGAGAATTTGGAAGAAACTCAAGAGATGCAATTCACGGAGAAGAGATCATCTCTGGGGAATAGAGTTTCTTGACAACTCCTACGAGTGACAGTCTGAGAAAAGGTTCAAAAAGAATCTGCCTTTCACATCTCCATACTGTTTAACCCCAAGAGGAGGGAAGACTGTGTCTGGTAATCCTATGGGGATCTAGTTTTGACTATTTTTAAGAGTGACCAACAAGGCTTAGTGCTAGACGTAATTGCCGGGGAAACTCTAAATATCTATACTAGTATTACATAGTCGATATGAGTTTATGAAAGAAGACTTACAGCGAGCAGCCCCACAATACAGTTATATCTATATGAAAGTGGTAAATGAAAGCGTATAAACACTTACTCGGTTGTAGAGCTTCCATGCTGTTTGGTTAGTTGTTCAACAAAGAAAGATTGAAAACAACAGTATATTTCAAAATCAAAGGAGAAAGTGCTTTGAAAAGAAAGATTTGGGGCTTACAGCTCAAGGAGAGTCCCAGGGTTTTATCAGTGATTGCATTGTTGAATTTGTACAGAGGGGCTTATACGAGTGACTGAGGCCCAAAAATTGTTTGTTGTACAAAGGTATGGGTCTTACACTCTCTCAAGAGGCCCAAAAAAGGTTTAAAGAAAAAGAGTGGGGCTTATAACACGAGGGTAGGCCCAGATGATTTTTCGTTTAAAATGGCGATCACGCCGAGATTTTCTTTTAACGCAAAGGGGCTTATACAATATCTGAGGCCCAAAGTTGTTTTGGTTAAAAGGGGATTGGGTCTTACACTCTATTAGAGGCCCAAAAAGTTTTGAATGGGTCTTATAGCTCGAGGAGAGGCCCAATTGATTTTTTAAAAGGCGACGATCGCGTTGTTTACTTGTAAAGAGGGACTTATACAATAAGTGAAGCCCAAAATGGTTTGTACAAGGGGGTTTGGGTCTTACACTCTCTTAAGAGGCCCAAAGAGTTTAAAAAAGAAGAATGGGTCTTACTACTCGAGGGTAGGCCCAAGGTTATTTGCATACAAAACGACGATCGCGTCGAGGTTTTTGAAAATACCCGGAGGAACTTATATAATAAGTGAGGCCCACAATAGGTTATTTTACAAAAAGGATTGGGTCTTACGCTCTATTAGAGGCCCAAAAGTTTTGAAAATGATTTATGAGGGTTGAATTAATCAAAAACCCTAATTTGTTTTCAAAATGTGTTTTAATTGAATAAAATATTCAATTAAAATGATCAAAATTGTTTAACATGTGGAAAACAAATTGTGATCTTGGATTAATGCTTCATAAATCAAGTTTTACCCTACAAAATGATTAGAAATCATTAAAATTTACAAAATCAATAAGGAAAAAATATTTTAAATGTAAAAAACTATTAAAACATTAATTCTTTGCAAAAATATCAATTATATGAAATAAATAATATTTTTGGGATTTTTTGGGAAAATCAAATATTTTAACATTTTTGTGAATTATTAAAAAAAGAATCAACTCAAAATCATTAAAACTCAGAGAGAAATTAATTTTTGAATCAATTAAATAAAATCACAAAATTCAAATATTTGAATTTGAGAGAAATGGCGCCAAGAACAGCTGAAGAACACGCGCGTTTTTCAGTTTTGCCCAGATTTGCGTTTTCTATCCAATCTCACTGAATACTTTATTATATCATGCAATCCACATATCAATCTGCTCGTTTTCACCTCACGATCATGTTTATGACAATTAATTGCATTTAAATTAAGCATAAAACAAGAAATCACAACAAATCCTCAAGAACCCTAAATTCTGCATGAAGGCTGGGATTTTAGATACACGATTCAAACAAAGCAATTACTTGAGGGGAAACATTCCGTGCATGATTATGAACATTTGGAAAAAGTATTGTGCGAGGAAATATGCATAGATTGAGAGATGACCAAGTTCAGGCTTACCTCTAGGTCGTGACAGCAAGAGCAAATTGATTTCTGAGTTGGAGGTGTTATAGATGAGTTGTGATGATCTGAAAAGCTTCTCTACACCCTATGGAGCGTGTTTGAATGCTTGGACTTGATGGAAATTGGCTGGATCACTTCATGGCATCTCAACTGCAACTTGGTTAAAACCTTGAGCAATTGACTGGTGATTCTGAGAAATCAGTGTTCCAGATGTTGTTTAAGTGTTTGATCAGCTCCCATATGATATATGTGAGGTGTGTGTGTGATTGGTCTAAGTGGAATTGTTCTCTACTGAAAAACCCGATAGTGACTTCCTAAGAAAGGCATTTTTTAGAGTGAGAAGTGGATTTTGAGAAAGGCAAGTGTTGTAGGCCTTTGGTGTACTTAAACTGATCACAATTGAGCTCTATTTATAGTAGAGCAAGTTTGTTTTGCAAGGAATAGTGAATGGCAACTGCTGAGTAGGGTTGGCTAATGTTGGCAAATGAAAATCCAAGTCTCCTCCTAGAGGTTAGGGCACAGGCAGCTGGTCCCCTTGGTCTTGGATAAGTCTTGACTGAATTCATTTGCTAATAGCTCAGTCCATGCCACCTTGGTGCTTCCATTGAATGCTCCAATCCAAAATTGGAGTCTTGTCCCTATTTTGGGCAATTCTAGGTTTGGCATGCTATTTCTTGTTCCAAGGACTTTGGATGCTTGGCTCAGTGATTGTCCCCTTTAGATTCAATCCTCAGATGTGTCCAAAATCATGACAAGGTTTTGAATTGGCTGATTTTGGCAAATCGACCAAAAGTGCAAAAATCTGCCTTGCCTTGGCAGATTTCAGCAAGGCATCTTGCCACTACCATATCTCAAAGCTCAAATTGAATTTGGTGATGTTCTTGGCCATTTTGGAAAGCCCTTATATGATACAAAAACTGTCTGATCATATTTGGTTTTGATACCTTTTGGATCCAAGTGGAAAATCCCCCTACATTTGGAAAAAAATAAGGCAGATTCTGACTTAGTGAAATTTTCACTAAGTGTTGGAACAAAGTGACTTTTCTTGATTTTGATCACTCCATAACTCAAAATCCATGAGGAATTTGGACATAGGTCAGTATGAAGCTTTTGTAGAGGGCAATGAGGTCTACAAATCAAGCTTTGGATGGGATAAAATGGCTTTGTGGTTTAGAAGTTATGATCCTCCAAAGTTGGTACCTTTGTCACTTTATTTCATAACTTAGAAAATTTTCTAAGTTTTTATGGTTACCCCTTTTACAAGTTATCCCACTTTCTTTGATTTTTCTTAATGAATGATGATTCAAATCATACATTAACATCATTTTAGGGTTAAAAATCCATTTTTGTGAAAAATCTCAAAAAGTCAAAGTTGACTTTTTTGCACAGTTGACTTTTTGTCAGATGAATTCCAATCTGTGCGATCCTTTGGGAAATCATGTCCTTGACCTAAATCAAACTTAATGGACATGTTCCATGGGTGTTATAGGGTGTATTGAATCATGTCTTAGGGTTTGGGAGCATGTCCTGGTCAAAAGTCAAAGCTACAGTTGATTTTTCTCGCAAAACCCTAACTGTGGTTCAGATGAAATTGAAACTTGTTGCTCAAGCTTCTTGGACCAATACATTGTTCCAAATGGATCAATATGGTATATTAGAGACCCTCAAATCATGTCTTGAGGTCTTGGTTCATAATTTGTCCCAAAAGTCAACTTAGGGGTGAATTAGGTCAAGAAACCCTAATTCCTGATTTTTTATGAATGCATCCCCTGAGGCTAAATTGACTTGATGATTGGGTCCATGAGGTTCCATGGAGTATATTAGGATATGTTTTGAATCATTGGCTCATGCCCAGATGAAAATTTCCATCTGGAGGCCCTGGTTAACCAAAACCCTAATTTGGTGACACTGGCGATCTTGAAGCTTGATCCACCTGGAAGGGAGCAACCTTGTGCTTAATCCTTAAAGTGGGAGTCCTCTTGATCCATTGTGGATGTTTGAGAGGTTAGACAAGTTGAAGATCATGTCATTCCTTGATTGATCCTTTGTCTAAGCACTCAGAGAGGGCTTGAAACCCTAATTTTGATTGTGGTGAATGCTCAATAATTCCTTGAGGAGATTGACGAGGCACAAAGGTACATCCATATTGTGATGATGATTTGCACAATGGTGGGAAATCTTAGTGGTCAAAATTTGGGGTATGACACTACCGAATAGGAATCTCATATTAGTATTGTGCATCCGCTGATTACGGCTAATAATTTTGAACTGAAACCTTCTTTGATTGGTATGGTGCAACAAAATCAATTTTCCAGTTACCTTCTGAAAATTCAAACCTTCACTTTTTGATCTTTGTTGATAATTGTGGTACCGTTAAGTCTAATGGAGTTGACCAAAACGCCACCCGCCTTCGTTTATTCCCCTTTTCATTGATAAATCGTGTGTGGGCTTGGCTTCAATCATTGCCTACCAATTCTATTACTTCATGGAACCAGTTGAAAGCGGCCTTTCTTCCGCGGTACTTTTTGCCAAGTAAAACGACCTAAGTTAGGATTGAGATTAATAACTTTAGGTAAAAATATGGGGAATCATTGTTTGACGGGTGGAAGCGTTATAAAGATTTGTTAATATTGTACCTCTTTCATGGGCTAGAGAAGTTGATGATTACCCATACCTTTTACTATGGTCTCCTTTACTCCACAAGGGTGACCTTAGATGCGGCTTCTGATGGAGCTCTAATGAATAGTCCTCAAGATGTAGCCTATAACTTGATAAAAGAGATGACCAAAAACCACCACTCATGGTGAAGCGTGCAACAAGTTGTTGCTAAGTCCACCCTTAAGAAAATGGTCTTTGTGAGGTTAGTATGTTTGACCATATGAAAGCTAAGGTGGATGCCCTTTACTAAAAGTTTGGTAGTTTAAGAATCACACCTCCCACACCTGTTACTCTTGCCCATATTGCTTCTGTTTCCCCCGATACTCTCTACTGTAAGATATGCGGAGTTAATGGGAATACCAATAGAGATTGTAAATTGATTCTCATCAGAGGATCCACCCAAGAAAAAAAAAACAATTTTGTGAACAATAACCAGCGGAACAATCCGTACTCCAAGACCTATAATCTAGGGTGGCGGGATCACCCTAATGTCTCTTATAGGAATAACAAACCCCAATAAGCCATTAGACCGCCGAGTTTCCAAAAAGCTACACCAACTGAGTTTAAGAAATCTAACCTAAAACTTTTGATGGAATTTTTTTTGTTAACACAAACCCGTCAAAACAATGAGTTTAGAAATCAAAACCTCCTCACTAATAAGGTACTTAGGCAATTGAACACTAAGGTTGACAATGTTGTCACTCATACCAAAATGTTGGAGACTGATGACACCGAAACACACCACATATTTGGCTCGACTTGCACATGTTTTACCATTGTTTTATTGTTATTTCTAGTGTTATACTGGTAGTTTGTCTGGTTTTTAGGTACATAGCTAAGAGAGAGCCACACTTGAAGAAACGAAGTGAAACAGAGGAAAAACGATGAAAAAGGAGCAATTTGCACACACGGTGTCCAAGATGGCATTCACCATAGAGGTAGCCATGTGGCAAATGACGTGTCCCACGTGCCAACGCTCACAAAGACCAATTCTTGGGGATTTAGTGAGGATGGCTTTCGCCACCCCTAGATGGTGGTCGCCATCTTTGTTTTGGACGCCCTAGTCAATGGGCAGTTGGAGAATCATCCCAGTCTCTCTTTTTTTTTTCCTCACACGAATCCAGAAGTGGTTACTTGATACCCAAGGCCTAGTACTAGTATTAATAGGACTTAGTTTTCATTTTTTCAACCATCCAAGCTTAGCTACAACCTTAGGCATAAATTCACTAATAAAAGGGACAATTCTTCACACCGGAGGATTATTGCATCATCGTTGTATTTGAGTTTGGAGCACTCTTTATTTTATTGTTTAATCTTGCCGCCATTTACATTCCGCCGAAGCTATTTATTGTATCAGAATTCAAGTCTTCGATTGGACCAGTTTCTTATTTATTTCAGCATTATTTACCTTTTATTCGCCTTGTTCACTTACTTGCTTTATTTTATTTCCTCGCACGTTTAATTCCTACTTTACTTTGTTTACTTTCCTCACACTGCTTTATTTTTGCTTACTTTATCAGCACCGCTTACTTTAATTTCTTTTATCGCACGCCCTTTATTTCAATCAAAATACTTATTATGTTTAATACCTTTTTTCCAAACAAAAGCCAAAATGTTTATTGTTACCATGTCCAGCTAATTTTGTTAGTGTTGGAATGTGAGGACCGTCGTTTCGACGGAACTACATAAGTTGTTTCTATAGAATTACTATTGGGGATGTTTTGGTTTTAATACAATTTTTCCGTAATGAATTTGATCGGTTACTACGAAAGTGGAATTGTGACACGTCGGGTAAGATCGAAAGCCGTCTGACACTTAAGATAAAAATTGATTAGTTTTTTATTAATAAAAAATGTGAAAGCACTTTGTTAATAAATTAGGAGAGTTTAATATTACTGAAGGTGATTTTGAAACTATTTGTGGACGCATTTATAGGTTTAGAATCCGGTTGGCCGAGCATATGCCGGAAACCCTTTTAAGTTAAAGTTTCCAATCAAGATTACTTTTCAACTGAGCTAAAGAAGTGATTACTTAAAAAGGATTTTCTACTTTAACGCAATACGCAATCGGTAACATGTGAGCAGAAGGTGCAGATTTAAAGATTAAATATGGTTCCAAAAAATCGAAAGTGACGGTTCCTTTTTAATTAAGTTCTTTTTCTTTGAAGAAAATATTGCCCTGTAAGTAATTCTATTTAGAAATAATATGAGTGTTGTTGATTGACGAAAGCCACATTTCAGCAATGTACCTTTGAATTTATTGAATCCTTGCTATTTTATTTCGTTTCCGTTCAAAAGTTTTTTTACGATCGCCTTAGATAAAAACCGTAGCAATAGAATACGATAGATTGACCATTAGGTCTCTGTGGGATTCGACAACCTTTTATATTACTCTGATACACTCCGTATACTTGCAGATAGCACGCATCAAGTGTTTGGCGCCGTTGCTAGGGACCAATTGCGTCAGTTATCATACCTTGATATTACATCGTCTAGACTAAGGCACCCTCTTCCGGTCAATGCGAAGAACTCATAGTACTGAAACTTTAGAAGATCCAATAGCTGAACTAGAGAGATACGCACACGCCCGAGTTTTGTTCCAAAGAATTAGGAAAGCAATGTTAGAAGAACAAGACCTAAAACAATTTAAGGAATTTGCAATAACTTTTAACAAAGAACCCCATTCTAGTATTGTTAATCCTACAATCCCAGCTAATAACTTTGAATTAAAGCCCGCTTTATTGCAAATCGCACAACAAAACCAGTTTGTTGGTCTCCCAACAGAGTACCCGAACCAACACTTACAAGTGTTCATTCAACTAGCCGAAATCTTGAAAAACAATGGTGCTTCTCCTGAGGCAATACGTATATGACTATTCCCTTTTCCCCTCAGAGATATAGCAAGATCATGGCTAGATTCTCTCCCAGCAAACTCAATGACCACTTGGAATGACCTGAAGAAAGAATTCCTTACTAGATACTTTCCACCAAGCAAGATTGTTGTCCTGCGAAACCAAATAACTAGATTTACTCAACAAAATGGCGAATCTCTTTTCGATACTTGGGAAACGTATAAAGAACTATTAAGAACCTGTCCACACCATGTTCTAGAACAATGGCTGATTATTCACACCTTCTATAATGGACTTCTCTATAACACGAAGATGACAATCGACGCCGCCGTTGGTGGTGCGCTGATGAATAAACCCTACCCTGAAGCATGTGCACTCATTGAAGATATGGCTCAAAACCATTACCAATGGGGCACAGAACGAGCTTTGGTAGAGAAGAAGGAAACTAAAAGAGGTATATATGAAGTAAGTTGCCTAGACCGTATGAATGCCAAGATGGACACCCTAGCCCCAAAGTTCGAGAGTTTAGTCGCTAATCCTACATCTATCATAGCTGCAGTCCAACCCGGATGAGAAATCTGTGGAACCCAAGGAAATATCACTGCTGAATGCAGTCTCCTAGCCGACCAAGCTCAGATCAGGTCAATTATGCCCAAGGAAACCCATGTTCAAATACTTATAACCCTGGATGTTGGAATCATCCAAATTTCTCCTATAAGAATAATAACCCTACCCAAAATACTACACCTCAGAGACCACCAGGTTTCCAAGCTCAAAGACCAACCCAGCCTACACAAGCTACTCCCTAGAAATCCAACCTCAAGAAGATCATGGAGAGTTTCATTTCAGCTCAAACCCAGTAAAACAAAGAATTCATGAACCAGAACATTCATATGAATGGGTTGATTACCCAATTAGGCACCAAGGTTGATTCTGTGGAAACACAAAACAAGATGTTGGAAACCTAAATCTCACAAGTAGCATAACAATAAGCTAACCATAAAGGGCATTCTAATGTTATTTCCCTGGACAATCTCAACCTAACCCTAAAGGACATGCTAATGCTATTTCCCTACGAAGCGAAACCACATATGGTGGACCCGCAGATCCTAGGTTGGATAACAACTTGCCAAAATATCCTGTAGTAGAACCAGAGAAGCAGAGAGAGGGAGAAGTTAAGAATAAGGAGGTAGAGAGTGATAACCAAGTTTATATACCACCACCTTCTTATAAACCACCAATACCATACCCGCAAAGACTTAAACAAACCAAACTAGATAACCAATACAAAACATTCGTAAAAGTGATTGAGAAACTCCACGTCGAGATTCCTTTCACTGAAGCTATCACCCAAATACCTTAATATGCTAAATTTATGAAGGATATCTTAACAAACAAACGTAAACTTGACGATCCTAAACCATTAGAATGCAATTCGATCGCTGAGAACAAATTAGCCAAAAAAAGAGAAAAACCCTGGAAGTTTTTCTATACCATGTGTTTTAGGAAGTCATGTTATTGATAAAGCAATCCTAGACATAGGAGCCAGTGTTAGTTTAATGCCTTTAGCTATCTGTCATAGGTTGAACCTATAAGATATATAACCAACTATGATGTCCCTTCAACTAGCTGATCAATCAGTTAAGTATCTGATCGGTATACTGGAAGACATTCCAGTTAGGATTGGCCAACTTTGCATTCCAATAGACTTTGTCGTTATGGACATTAAAGAGGACGAAGAAATCCTTATCCTTCTAGGAAGACCATTCCTATCAACAGTCGGAGCCATAATAGATGTCAAAAAAGGAAAAATGACATTTGAAGTAGGTAAAGAAAATGTAGAATTCATCTTATCCAAATTACTAAGAGCACCTGCTGTAGTGACTCGTGTTGCGCCATCAATATCATCAACAAGTGCATAAGAGAGTTAGATGCAGAAGCACTAACATCAATGATAAAACTCCCCTCAATTCCCATAATGGAGGATGATGGACTTAAATTAATGACACCTTATGTAGATGACAGCCTTTACGAATGCTTAGCACTCACCCCTAACCATATGCCCTGTCCTAAGAAACCATCAATAAAGCTTAAGGAATTACCTAAGAATCTGAGATATGAATTCTTAGATGAATAACTTAATCGTCTTGTTATAGTTAGTTCAAACCTGAGCAGTAACGAAACCAGTCAACTTTTAGAAATCCTACAAAAATATCCTGCAGCTCTAGGCTATACCATTTCCGACCTAAAGGGTATAAGTCCGTCTGTGTGTATGCATCAGATTATGCTAGAGGAAGATTTAAAACTCTCTAGAGAACACCAGAGAAGGATAAACCCTATAATGAGTGATTCGGCCAAGAGAGAAGTGCTAAAACTACTCGAAGTTAGGATAATATACCAAATCTCTGATAGTAAGAGGGTGAGCCCTGTGCATGTGGTACCTAAGAAACGAGGTGTCACAGTTGTGCAGAATGAAAAAGGAGAATCATTAGCAAAACGTGTAGAAAATGGTTGGCATATGTGCATTGACTATAGAAAGCTAAACAAAGTAACCCGGAAGGACCATTTTCCCCTTCCATTCATAGATCAAATGCTTGAACGTTTAGTTAGACACTCTTAATTTTGCTACCTGGATGGATACTCAGGATTTTTCCAAATCCCTATTCACCCAGATGACCAAGAGAAAACAACCTTCACATGTCCCTATGGAACATTTGCCTACCGACGAATGCCATCTAGGCTATGCAATGCCCTTGCAACTTTCCAATGATGTATGATGTCGATATTCTCCGATTTCCTTGACGAGATCATGGAAGTTTTCATGGATGATTACTCGTCTGTGCGGATCCATTTGTCACCTAAAATGAGCACTAATCTCCACTCCCATTATGCAACCACCAGATTGGAACTAACTGTTCGAGACCATGTGCGGTGCAAGTGATTTTGTCGTTGGTGCTGTCTTGGGGGAAGCGTAAGGACAAGAGATTACACGTAATATATTATGCTAGCAGAACTTTAGACGCCGCCCAACTAAATTACGCCACTACTGAAAAAGAACTTCTCGCAGTAGTGTTCACAATAGACAAATTATGCTCCTATTTAGTCGGAGCTAAAATTATAGTTTACACCGATCACGCTGCCATTCGATATCTTCTTAGAAAAAAGGATGTGAACCCCAAATGCTCCTCTTGATCCTGTTGCTATAAGAATTCGACTTGGAAATCTGTGACAAAAAGGGAACTGAAAATGTGGTGGCTGACCACCTGTCAAGGCTCGAATATCTAAAACTCGGTCTGATACTTATAAATAATGATTTCACATATGATAGATTAATAGCATCCGTTAAGGAAAACCATGATAATGACCCCAACAAATTGGAAATGCATACTGAAAAGGAACTAGTTGTGACAAACGTACCCTGATACACAGATTTTATTAACTATCTAGCAGCCAATATGATACCATCTGACCTAACGTACCAACAGAAAAAGAAGTTCTTATACGATGCGAAACAATTTTATTGGGACGAACCCCTTCTCTTCAAAAGAGGAACCAATGGTATATTTCGTCGTTGTATACTTGAGGAGGAAGTATAAAGTATTATAGCTCATTGCCACTCCACACCCTACGGCTGACATGCGAGCACATCAAAAATGTTCGCCAAGATTCTTCAGGCAGGCCTTTACTGGCCAACATTGTGGCGCGACATTCATGCTTACATAGTCAGACCGGTGTTAATGCAATGAAAAACATCTCGAGACGCGATGAGATTCCCTTAAGTAACATCTAAGAAGTGGAAGTCTTTGACGTCTGAGGAATCGACTTTATGGGTCCTTTTCCATCGTCCATGGGAAACAAGTATATTCTCGTAGTTGTCGATTATGTATCCAAGTGGATCGAGGCTATTGCCTCACCTACTAACGACGCACGAGTAGTCAGTAGGATGTTTAAGTACTACATATTTCCGAGATTTGGAGTTCCTCGCCTCGTCATAAGCGACGGAGGATCTCATTTCATCTCAAGAATTTTTGAAAACCTTGTATACAAGTACGGTGTGAAACATAGAATAACTACACCCTATCATCAACAAACCAGTGGACAAGTAGAGGTGTCAAATAGGGAAATCAAACAGATCCTAGAAAAAATAGTTTCTACCTCTAGGAAAAAAAGGTCTTCTAAGCTACAAGATACATTGTGGACTTATCGGGCTGCTTATAAAACCCCTATAGAAACAACCCCATTTAAATTAGTCTATGGAAAATCATGCCACTTACCCTTCGAATTAGAACATAAGGCATATTGGGCGATAAAAGCCCTTAACATGGATTATCTAACAGCTGGTAACAAGCGCGTACTTGATATCCACAAGCTAGAAGAACTCTGTCGCGATGCATATGATAATGCTATAATATACAAAGAAAGAACTAAGGCATGGCATGATAAAAGGATAGCTAGAAAATAATTCAAAGTAGGTGATCATGTACTTTTATTCAACTCCAGATTACGACTTTTTCTAGGTAAATTACGTTTCAGATGGTATGGTCCGTACGAAGTCACAAGAGTCATAAAATCTAGTGCAGTTGAGATTAGAAATCAGCTACCTAGTCCATTCATTATGAACGGGCAAAGGCTAAAACATTATAATGGCGGAGATGTTCCTCCATACTATTTTAGCCACACTTTGATAGAACTGCCCCTTGTTACTTCAACAACATGAATTAAAATAATCGTCGAGCTGCCGACGTTAAACAAAGCGCTATGTGGGAGGCAACCCACGATCTATTTTATTTTATTGCATATTTTCCATTTTACAAATGGTGAATTACTTAATTATTTATTTTCTTAGCAGGACTGACTTGTTTGATGTTTACATTTCATGTTTCAGATCTCTTCACTCTCCATTCACACTAACTATATTTTCAGGATGTAGAGTTTTAATGATATGCACGTACAGTTTAGGGATGAAGCCCAGAGGAAGCGCTATGTGGTCCTATCTAAGCGACCTATGTTACCCACGAGATACTCTGACCCCACTTGCATGGAAACCCTCGAGCTCAAATTCAGTGTCAGATACCTATGTCACCAACTCCAATGAGATAAATACTCTGAAGCCATGAATGTCACTTATTGCAACCTGACCCTAGAATTCCTGAGTTCACTTAACTACGAGCCTTACCATGGTCGTGGTTTCTGTAAGAACAAGAGTTGGTTCTGCATTAATACCTCTAAGTTTTGATGATATCAAACAAGTATGTTTGTATGAACAATTTTATAAGTCTAATAATTGTTATGTGTGAGAATCTAACAAACAGGTTCTGCTTCCATTAAATGGTGTGAATATGTTGTTAAAAGAAAATACTTCGCCTACGCGTTACACTTGATGTGCTATATAACAGAAATTGCTTCAGGAGAATCTGAAGATTGCAAGACTCTGATATAATATGTAAAGAGAACAAGTTCTGAAGATCTGAAGACTGAAGTTCTGATGAACGAAGTTTAGATACTGAAGACTTACGCTCTTTAGACAAAGGTTCTGAAGACCCAACTATAGTCTCTACTCATGCTTCAACTAAATACCATCAGAAGCCTCTACAGATATGATGACAACATTCTGAGCGAACAAGGTTCGAAAGATTAAGTGCTGAAGACTCCAAAGGCGCAGCTCTGAGGACTCCAAGACTTGAAGATCTTAAGAACTAGTCTACGTTTTCCTTCTTACTCATGCTCGCAGAAGCCTCTGAAGTTAAGAAGATTATAAGACTAAGCAACAAAGTACAACTGTACAACAGTACAAACGAATATATCTTGGAAACAGTGTAACCAATACTAATGAAGATGTCTTGACAAGACAGGATACAAAAGTATTATCTGTCCTCACATCTCCATCAAGCCGCCACTAGTCTAGATAGCTATCATGATTACTTTTCAACGGTTACTTTTACTCGGCTATAAAAGGACTTGAAGGCTCGAGGAATGATAAGAACTTCACCGATTCAAATACGCTCTATTTGCTATTATCATTCAAAAAGTCATTTTCTGTGCTATAAAATAGTGTACATATTCAGCTTGTGCTAGAAGCAATACTTTGTAAACAAAACCTCTTTCAAACCGTTGTTTGAAGTTCCTTGAGAAAAACTAGTGTGGTTAGATTTTTTGAGAAGTCTAGGACTAGTGAGAGTCTTAGAGGCTATTCCTTAAGAGAGACCAGTGTGGTTAGATCTCTTGAGAAGTCTAGAACTTGAGAGTTTTAGAGGTTGTTGTTAGTCGCCAGCAGTTTGGCTTGTGCATTGTATTAATCTGATTAATTAGTGGATTAAGACCTCGATTGAGAGAGGCAAAATCACTTTGGCGGGTGGACTAGATTAACTTGAGGAATTCTCAAGTGAACTAGTATAAACCTACTTTGTTATCTCTTTCTTAGCTTCATTAAGATTATTACTCTTAAAATAAAAAGTTGTTAAAAAGGGGTTAGTTTAAAGAAACGATTTTATTTTGAAAAACCAATTCAAACCCCCCTTTCTTGTGTTTTTCTCACCTTTAATTGGCATCAGAGCTCTGGTTCTGAGGTGATAAAATGGTTGAACTTTTATCAAACACTTAACAGTGTTCAGTACCGATGCAAGTGTGAAAAACAATGGCTGCACCTGAACCAAATGTTACTGCTAATGAAAGAGATTCTTATAGTGCAAAACCTCCTATCTTTGATGGGGAAAAATTTGACTATTGGAAAGATAGAATTGAAAGTTACTTTCTGGCTTTTGACTTAGATCTATGGGATCTGGTAGTTGATGGCTACAGTTACCCTGTAGATTCTGAAGGCAAAAAGATTGTCATAAGTGCATTAACAGATGCTCAAAAGAAGACTTACAAGAATCATCACAGAGAAAGAACGATTCTGTTAAATGCAATTTCATATACGGAATATGAAAAGATCACAAACAAAGAAACTGCAAAGTCTATTTTTGACTCTCTCCGAATTACTCATGAAGGCAATGCTCAAGTCAAAGAGACAAAGGCTCTTGCACTAATCCAGAAATATGAAGTCTTCAGAATGGAAGACGATGAATCTGTGAAAACTATGTTTTCAAGATTCCAGATGCTTGTTGCAGGACTCAGAGTTCTGGACAATGGTTATTCTACTGCTGATCATGTCAAGAAGATTATCAGAAGTCTGCCTGTCAAATGGAGACCAATGGTAACAGCCTTGAAACTAGCAAAGGATTTGAACAAAATAAGTCTTGAGGAACTAATCAGTTCTTTAAGGAGTCATGAAATAGAACTTCAAGACGATGAACCTCAGAAGAAAGGTAAATCTATTGCTCTAAAGGCTAAGTCTGAAAAGAAAAAGGCTTATCAGGCAGAGGAAGAATCTGAAGAATCTGAAGAAGATTCAGACGAAGATGAACTATCTCTCATATCAAAGAAGACAAGCCAACTGTGGAAATACAGAAGGAATAAGTTCAGAGGACCAAGAAGAAGATCTGAGTCCATACATGGTCAAAAGAAAGCTTATGGAAGAGAAGTTACATGTTTCGAATGCAAGGAGCCTGGACATATCAAGAATGATTGTCCAAAGTTCAAGAAAGATGAAAAACCTAGAAAAGCTAAAAAGGGTCTTATGGCAACTTGGGATGATTCAGAGTCAGAAGAAGATTCCAACGGAGAACATGCCAATGTGGTACTCATGGCTAAGACCAGCACAAATGAAATTCTATCAGAAGAAGAACTATCAGACTCTGATGACGACAGAGAGGTACTTTCTTCCTTATCTCGTTCTGAACTTGAAATAGGATTATCTGAACTTATGGAAAGGTATCAACTTCTTCTAAGAAAGCACAAAACTCTAAAAAAGGCTTTTATGGTTCCTTCTGAGGACCTTACTAAGAACAAGCAAACTATTTCTGAATTAAACAAAAAATTATTTTTCTTAGAAAAATCAAATGTTGTTTTAAAAAGTAAAGTATCTAAGTTAGAAGAAGAGATCACGTCTGACGTAGCTGTCACTAATGAAGTGGTCAGATATGACCGAGCTTTTCAGCACTTCCTTGCTAAAAGCATAGATATAAGTAAAATGGCTTCAATGATCTATGGAGTTAGAAGAAATGGAAGTAGAGGTCTAGTATATTCAGGACCATCACAACCATATGATGAAACCAAGAATATCAAACTAATACCTCTATTTAAACATTTTGTGCGTGCTGACACTAAACTAAAATGTCCAGAACCAGAAGGTTCTAAGTTTGTTATATCACAAACACAGACATGGAAGAAAACTTCCAAACTCAAATATTATGCACAAATACCACACTATTATCCTGCTGCACGAAAATCCAAAGGTGTCAGAACCTCTGGAAAGACTAATGAGAAAGGACCCACAAAATGGGTACCTGAGAATAAGATAGTTTATGTTGCAGATATCCTTAATGGCACCACTGAAACACCAGTCATGGTACCTGGACAGTGGATGCTCGTGACACATGACGGGAGAAAGGCATATGTTCCAAGATTTGAAACTTAAGCCTGGAGGCGTCATCGGTTTCGGAGAAAAACAGAAGGGAAGAATCGTTGGCTCCGGAACCGTTGGTAATGGTAAACTTCTTTCTATAAATAATGTCCTTTTAGTTGAAGGTCTAATGCATAATCTGTTGTCAATTAGCCAACTTAGTGACAAAGGTTATGACGTTATTTTCAATCAAACATCTTGTAAGGCGGTTAGTCAGAAGGATGGATCTGTTCTGTTCAATGGTAAGAGGAAGAACAATACTTACAAAATTAAACTATCAGATTTAAAACATCAAAATGTAAAGTGTCTTTTGTCTTTCAATGAAGAGCAATGGGTCTGGCACAGACGTCTGGGTCATGTTAGCTTGAGAAGAATCTTTCAGCTGAACAAGCTAGGACTTGTCAGAGGTTTGCCAAATCTGAAGTACTCTTCAGATGCTCTTTGTGAAGCATGTCAGAAAGGCAAGTTTTCAAAAACTTGTGTTAAAGCAAATAATATTGTTTCTACCTCTAGACCATTGGAACTTCTTCACATTGATTTATTTGGACCACTGAAAACTGCTTCTATCAATGGTAAGAAATATGGACTAGTCATCGTTGATGATTACAGTCGTTGGACATGGGTAAAATTCTTAAGACACAAGGATGAGTCACATTCTGTGTTTGCTTCTTTCTGCACCCAAGTGCAAAACGAAAAGAATTGCAAAATCGTCAAGGTCATAAGTGATCATGGTGGAGAATTTGAAAACAAAGATTTTGAAAAACTTTTTGATTCGCATGGGATATCTCATGATTTTTTCTTGCCCTAGAACTCCACAAAAAATTGGAGTTGTAGAAAGAAAGAACAGAACTTTACAAGAAATGGCTCGCACCATGATCCAAGAAACTGACATGGCTAAGCACTTTTGGGTAGAAGCAGTTAACACAACATGTTATATTCAAAATAGAATCTCCATAAGACCTATTTTGAGTAAAATTCCCTATGAATTGTGGAAGAATAAAATTCCCAACATTTCTTATTTTCACCCTTTTGGATGTATCTGTTTTATGTTAAACACTAAAGAGAATCTGGGCAAGTTTGATTCCAAAGCACAGAAGTGTCTGTTGTTAGGATACTCTGAACACTCAAGAGGATACAGATTATATAACACAGAATCGCAGATTGTGGAAGAATCAATTCATGTCAGGTTCGATGATAAGCTTGACCCTGAAAAGTCAAAGCTAGTTGAAAAGTTTGCAGATTTGGAAATCAGCTTTTCAGAACCTAAAGAAAAGACATATGAAGTTAAAATTCCAGAAGTCCCAACTTTCGATATCATTGAGGTATCGTCTGATACTCCACAACAAAAGAAGAGGAGAATCTCAACTTCACACCCTGAAGAACTGATTCTAGGTAGCAAGGACGCTTCCATCAGAACCAGATCAGCTTTCAAACCCTCTGAAGAAATGCTTCTGGGATTGGTGTCGTTAATTGAGCCAACGACAGTTGATGAAGCTCTTATGGACAATGACTGGGTTCTGGCAATGGAAGAAGAGCTTAAACAGTTCTCAAAGAATGATGTATGGGATCTGGTCCCAAAACCTAAAGATGTCCATGTAATTGGAACCAAATGGGTATTCAGAAATAAGCTAAATGAAAAGGGAGAAGTTGTCAGAAACAAGGCACAACTTGTTGCCCAAGGTTACAATCAACAAGAAGGGATAGATTACAACAAAACTTTTGCTCCAGTCGCCAGACTAGAAGCTATACACTTGTTAATTTCTTTTTCAGTAAATCACAACATCATCTTATACCAGATGGATGTTAAGAGTGCATTTTTGAATGGTTATATATTAGAAGAAGTTTATGTCAAACAACCTCCTGGTTTTGAAAACTCAGAGAAGTTAGATTTTGTTTTTAAACTAAAAAAATCTCACTATGGTCTGAAACAAGCTCCCAGAGCTTGGTATGACAGATTAAGCAATTTTCTTTTAGAAAATAACTTCACCAGAGGAAAAGTTGACACCACTCTTTTCTGTAAATCGTACAAAAATGATATTCTTATAGTTCAAATTTATGTTGATGATATTATTTTTGGTTCTGCTAATCCCTCTCTATGCGAGGAGTTTTCAAAGTTAATGCAAACAGAGTTCGAAATGAGCCTGATGGGTGAGCTGAAGTTCTTCCTGGGAATTCAAATTGATCAGAAACCAGAGGCTACTTACATTCATCAAAGTAAGTACACTAAAGAACTTCTAAAGAAATTCAACATGATTGATTGTAAAATAGCAAAGACTCCAATGCATCCAACATGCGTCTTGGAGAAAGAAGAAATAAGTGGTAAAGTTTTTCAGAAGACCTATCGTGGTATGATAGGGTCTCTTTTGTATTTAACTGCTTCTAGGCCTGATATTTTATTCAGCGTTCATCTGTGTGCTAGATTTCAGTCAGATCCTAGAGAATCTCATTTAACTGCTGTTAAAAGAATTCTAAGGTATCTGAAAGGAACTACTAACCTTGGCTTGATGTATGAGAAAACATCAGAGTACACTCTATCTGGTTACTGTGATGTAGATTATGCTGGAGACAGATTGGAAAGAAAAAGTACATCTGGAAACTGCCAGATTCTAGGGAAGAATCTGATCTCATGGTCAAGCAAGAGGCAATCTATAATTGCTCTTTCTACAGCAGAAGCAGAGTACATTTTCACTTCCTTATGCAGTACGCAGATGCTCTGGATGAAAAATCAACTAGAAGATTATCAGATACATGAGAGTAACTTCCCTATCTATTGTGATAATACTGTTGCTATCTGTTTAAGTAAAAATCCAATCTTGCATTCTGTCATACCCCAAATTTTGACCACTAAGATTCCCATCATTGTGCAAATCATGATCACAATATGGGTGTATCATTATGCTTCATCAGTCTCCCCGAAGATGGGTGAACATCCACTACAATCAAACTTAGGGTTTCAAGCCCTCTCAGAGCTTTTAGACAAAGGATCAATCAAGAAATGACATGATATTCAACTTGTCTAAACCTCTCAAACATCCATAATGGATCTAGAGGACTCCCACTTTAAGGATTAAGCACAAGGTTGCTCCCTTCCAGGTGGATCAAGCCTCAAGATCGCCAGTGTCACCAAATTAGGGTTTTGGTCGACCAGGGCCTCCAGTTGGAAATTTTCCTCTGGGCATGAGCCAATGCTTCAAAGAATAACCTAATATACTCCATGGAACCTCATGGGCCTAAGTATCAAGTCAATTTGACCTCAGGGGATGCATACATAAAAAATCAGGAATTAGGGTTTCTTGACCTAATTCACCCCTAAGTTGACTTTTGGGACAAATCATGAGCCAAGACCTCTAGAGAGGATTTGAGGGTCTCTAATACACCACATTGATCCATTTGCAACAATGGATTGATCCAAGAAGCTTGAGCAACAAGTCTCAATTTCATCAGTACCACAGTTAGGGTTTTGAGGAAAAAGTCAACTGTAGCTTTGACTTTTGACCAAGACATGCTCCCAAGCCCTAAGACATGATTCAATATACCCTATAACACCCATGAAACATGTCCATCAAGTTTGATTTAGGTCAAGGACATGATTTCCTAAAGGATTGCACAGTTTGGAATTCATCGGATAAAAAGTCAACTGTGCCCAAAAGTCAACTTTGACTTTTAAGAGATTTTTCACAAAAATAGATTTTTTAACCCTAAAATGATGTTAATGTATGATTTGAATCATCATTCATAAAAAAAAAATCAAAGAAAGTGGGATAACTTGTAAAAGGGGTAACCATAAAAGTGGCAAGGGTACCAACTTTGGAGGATCATAACTCCTAAACCACAAAGCCATTTCTCCCCATCCAAAGCTTGACTTGTAGATCTCATGGCCCTCTACAAAAACTAAAAACTGACCTCTTTCCAAATTCCTCATGGATTTTGAGTTATGGATTGATCAAAATCACAAAAAGTGAAAATGTCACTTTTTTCCAACACAGTGAAATTTTCACTAAGTCAGAATCTGCCTTCACTTTTTTCCAAATGTAGAGACATTTTTCACTTGGATCCAAAAAGTATCAAAACCAAATATGATCAAATAGTTGTTGTATCATATAAGGGCTTTTCAAAATGGCCAAGAAATCACCAAATTCAATTTGAGCTAAGAGTTATGGTAGTGGCAAAATGCCTTGCTGAAAACTGCTAAGGCAAGGCAGAATTTTTCATTTTTGGTCGATTTGCCAAAATCAACCAATTTCAAGCCTTGTCATCATCTTGGACACATCTGAGGATTAAATCTAAAGGGGACAATCACTGAGCCAAGCCTCCAAAGTCCTTGGAACAATAAGTAGCATGCCAAACCTAGAATTGCCTAAAAGAGGGACAAGACTCCAATTTTGGATTGGAGCATTTAATAGATGCTTAGAGGTGGCATTGACTGACACATTTGCAACTGAATTCAGTTAAGATTCTTCCAACAAGTAGGGAACCAAAGCTCTGTGCTCTAACCTCTAGTCAATGGCTAGAGGAGACTTGGATTTTCATTTGCCAACATTGGCCAAACCTCAGCTGCAGTTGCCATTCACTATTGATCCCAAAACAAACTTGCTCTACTATAAATAGAGCTCATTTGTGCTTAGTTTGAGTACACCAAAGCCATCAAACAGATGCTTTCCTCAAAATCCCTTTCTCTTGGCAAAAATGCCTTCTTTAGCAAGGTAACTCTGAGTTTTTAAGTTTGAGAGCTTTTTCAATCAAACCAATCACACACACACACATCTCATAAACATCATATGTAGGTGATCCAAACTCTCACAAGTGACCTGTAATCACAAAATCACAAAGTCACCTCTCAAAACCTCAAAATAGGCTTTTTGTGCATTTTTCAAGCCATGTCTTGATTCAGTCACTTTCCAAACCAGATAAAACCTCAAACACACTCCAAATATCATCCTTAAACTGTCCCAAATGGTGCCACACATCTGGAACACCATTTGAGAGAGTTGCTATTTTGGTCACTTTTAACCCCTTTTGCAAGAAAGGGCCAGTTTGTGTTTTTGTAGGTACCAGCTGATTCCAATCATCCTAAAAGCTTCTAAGGGATCATTTGAGTGTGTATAAAGCATCAAATCATTTCTGGAACAAGAGGCTTGACAGATTGCACAAAAACTCCAAAAAGCTCAAAAAGAGGTAAGCCTCATGACTTGAACTTTCCAAAATATGCAATGCTTTGAAGTCCACTGATCATGCACACCTCATACATGTTATATATGTTGTGCTTGAACCAATTGATCATGTAATTCATGCCTGTATCAAAGTGTAGCATAGAACATGCAATTATAGGCCTTTTTCAAAACCACTATCGGGTTTTGAGGAGGGAGTGTGATCTGAAAAAACTACCACCACCATTGGATTCCTTGTGAAATTCTGGTCCAGGTGCATATAAATTTTGTCTCAAACCATTAAGAATTGAGAAAGTTATGACCTTCACGTTTTTGAGCCAAAACTTGCCTTGCCTTGCCTTGGGCCAGGCCTAAAACCAAGGCATGACTTGTATATTTGTGTTTTCACTCAAAACAATGGATGTATCACCACCCCAGTGGTAAGGCGCGCGCCTTGTGACCTTGAGGTCGTGGGTTCAAACCCCACCCATGCCATTTTGTGTTTTTTTTCACATTTTACCATTTTTTCCAATATTCCATGTTTTATTAATTAATTGGAAAATTAATAACTCACTCAATTTTAATTATTTTTTGTTGGTTCATTTTGCAAAAAATCACAAAAATGTTGAAATATTTTATTCCACAAAAAAATTAAGTTTATATTATTTATTTAATATAATTAGTATTTTTGTGAATGAATTCATTTTTATTTGTTTTTAAACATTTTAAAATGAACATTCATCTTGAAAAATCAAAACCAAATGGGTTTTAATATCTCTTGTGATTAAAACTTCATTTTTAAAACCTTAAACAAAATCACAAGTGGTTTATTCAAATTCATTTGGTATTTTTCATTGATTTTCTTTTAATATTTACTTTTAAAAGAAAACAAATTAGGGTTTCTTTGATTTTCACCCTCACAAATCATTTTCAAACACTCATGGGCCTCTAATAGACCGTAAGACCCAATCATATGTAAATACAAACCTATTTTGGGCCTCACCTATTGTATAAGTCCCATTGTATTTCAAAAAGTTCGACGCGATCATCGCCCGTTTAAAACAAACCATGGGCCTCTCCTCGAGCTATAAGACCCATTCAAAATCACTTTTGGGCATCTATTAGAGTGTAAGACCCAATCCCCTTTTAACCAAAACAACTTTGGGCCTCAGATATTGTATAAGTCCCTCTGCATTAAAAGAAAAGTTCGGCGCGGTCGTCGCCCGTTTAAAAATAAACCATCTGGGCCTCTCCTCGAGCTATAAGACCCATTCAAAACTTTTGGGCCTCTATTAGAGTGTAAGACCCAACCCCCTTTGAAAACCAAACCATTTTGGGCCTCAGTCATTGTATAAGACCCACTGCGTTTTCAAAAATCTCGGCGCGATCGCCATTTCAAATGAAAAATCATATGGGCTTACCCTCGTGTTATAAGCCCCACTCTTTTTCGTTAAACCTTTTGGGCCTCTTGAGAGAGTGTAAGACCCATCCCTTTGTACAGAAAATCTTTCTCGGGTCCCAGTCACTTGTATAAGTCCCCCTGTACAAAACGATAGTGCAATCATTGATAAAAACCAGGGCCTCTCCTCGAGCTGTAAGCCCTAATTCTTCTTTCAAATCACTTTCTCCTTTGATCTTGAATATATTGTTGTTTTCAATCTTTCTTTGTTGAACAACTAACCAAACAGCATGGAAGCTCTACAACCGAGTAAGTGGTTATATGCTTTCTTTATCCGCTTTCATATACATATAATTGTATTGTAGGGCTGTTTCACTGTAAGTCTTCTTTCATAAACTCATATCGACTGTGTAATAATAGTATAGATATTTAGAGTTTCCCGGCAACTACGTCTAGCACTAAGCCCTGTTGGTTACTCTTAAAATAGACAAAACTAGATCCCCATAGGATTACCAGATACAGTCTTCCCTCCTCTTGGGGTTAAACAATATGGAGACGTGAAAGGCAGCATTCTCGGTGAACCCTTTCACAGACTGCCACCTTTAGAAATTGTCAAAGAAACTCTATTCCCCAGAGATGATCTTTTCTCCGTGAATGGCATCTCTTGAGTTTATTCCAAATTCTCAAACTTTCCTGGCTTGATCTATTCTCTGCGAATAGCCTGTCTTGAATTTCTCAGGGTTTGGGGACCCACAGGCTTCTTAAAAGCATCCTCGCCTCCTCTTGGGCGTTGTACAAGGACCTGTCGGCTTCTCAGAAGTATTCACAACCTCCTCTTAGGCTTCGTATAAATGATTTCTTCCTCCGGCAATGATAGCCTCCTCTTGGGCTTCGTACAAATTGTCCCTCAGCTTCTTAAAAGTTTCCAGCATCCTCTTGGGCTTCGTACAAATTGTCCCGACGACCTCCTAGAGGTATAGGAACAGAAATTAGTCATCCTAATATAACAGTCTTTCAAAAAGTCTAGACCTTGCTACTGCTGTTTCTTAAACATAGTACAAAAGATGAAACTCTAGACTTGGACAGTCTAATTCCCTTGAGCCTCAAAGACATTCTCAAGTTCCTTTCCTAACTAGGAGAGGAAACACGTAGACTCGGACAGTCTCAATACCCTTTGGATTTCCCATTTCCTTAAAGAACAGGAAATAGCCCTGATCCTCGAATCAAATCCCTGAGCGCAGACAGTACTCATATAAGAACTGATTTTCTCTTTAAATCAGCATACAGGACCTGTCACTCAACTGAAACAGTAACCCTGGCCTCCTCTTGGGCTTTGTACAATGATTCTCCCCAGCGGAGTTAACCTTTTCAGACTCTCTTATTGAGTCATCCCCTTTAGCCTCCATCTCGGGCTTTGTACGAGATACAAAACACTCTTTTGTTGAGTATAAAAGACTCTCTTGTTGAGTCAAACATTCTTTAGCCTCTATCTCGGGCTTTGTACGAGATACAAAACACTCTCTTATTGAGTATAAAAGACTCTCTTATTGAGTCAAAACCCTTTTAGCCTCCATCTCGGGCTTTGTACGAGATACAAAACACTCTCTTGTTGAGTATAAAAGACTCTCTTATTGAGTCCAACCTTTAGCCTCCGTCTTGGGCTTCGTACAAGACACATATAAAAGATTCTCCTGTAGAGTCAACCCTTTTAGCCTCTCTCTCTCAGGCTTCGTACGAGACACACAAAAATCATCCTCTTGTTGGGTCGATAGCCTCCTCTTAGGCTTTGTATAAGGAAACCCCGGTTGAACCAATCAACCTTTTAGCATCAAAGTTGTGCCTCGTTCACAGTATACAAACATCAACAACTCCTTTTCCTTAATCTAATTGCTGTAAGCGGCAAGCCTCTGGATCATCTACATCCATGCCACTGTCCCTCTTTTAGCATGAGAAATTCCTAAGGAAAGATGGCATTGCTCTACACTGAGTTAAAGTCTTCTCCTTCAGGTCAAAAACCCTTATAAAGGAAATTATGGCATTGCTGGATTCACATATCCCAGTTAAAGTAATCCTCTTTTATAACCAGTCACCCAACAATTGTGACAAACAACCCCCTTTAGAGATGACAAATTCTCTCTAAATACAACACCCTTTTAGCTTCACATCTTGGGCTTCGAACAAGATACAAATAGACTCTTTAGCTTCATATCTTGGGCTTTGAACAAGGTACAAACCAACTTTAGCTTCACGTCTTAGGCTTTGAACAAGACACCAAAACCCCATTTCCTCTCGTAGAATAGGAGGAACTACGATCGCTCTGATTTTCCTGTTTCGGTAACCGGGAATATGTAGGCATAAGATTGAAAGAAAAATCTTAGCGAGCACACTAACCCAAACCCAAATCCCGTACCTTCACATATCAAACAAAAAGCATCAGTCTTAAAACTCCCACCAATCGCCTGGGCACTATTTTAACAAAATAACCTAAGAGAGACCCACAATCTTTGTAGCATCTGTAAACCAACAGTCATCTATTCAAACTCAGTTTGCAAGCAAGGTTAATTGGAGACATCTATTTCCCTTCCTTCATCAGCTTCGATAGGATAAAAAATGAATCGAGTTGTAGTACCCCAAAGCGATAGTGCTTCGAAACCACGCAAAAATTCGCGCTACACATTCTAGGGCTAAGCACATAGAGATTAAACATCACTTTATTAGAGACTATGTTCAGAAGGGGACTCTGTGTTTAAAATTCATCGATACAGACATCAATGGGCTGATATTTTTACAAAACCCTTGGCTGAAGATAGATTTTAATTTATTCTGAAGCATCTGGAAATGGATTTTTGTCCAGAGTAAGATCGTATCAGAATCAGATGTGTTTAGTTAGAGTCTGAAGAAATTAATTTTTTTTTACTCAGATACATTTGTTTAATCTCAGTTATCTGAAGCTACTTCGGTCAAAAATGTCTCTGATCAGATGGAAACTCTTGAGTTGTCCAGATTCTGAGAATATCAAAACGTGTCACTTGAATTATCAGATGATTAACGCGTGTAACCTCAGTTATATCCAAATCATTACATCTATTTTAAAGTCCACAATGAACAGTAATCGTTCTTGGGATTGATTTAAAATCATAATCGCGTTCATTCTTTAACTCCTAATACATTATTTTAACTTTTCAAATTTCAAAAACACTTTATAAATCTACTCACACTACCTCACATTCACTTCCACACTTTAAGAAACCCTAAAACCCCCAAATTGCTTCTCTCTCTCTCTCTCAACGGCTCATCTATTGTTCTCATCTCATTCAATCACAAACTTCAAAATGATGAATCACATTAAAAAAGAAACCGTCAAATTCTCCGAAGAAGTGCAAGCATCTTTGAATCCATCGAAAGGGTTATCATCTTCATCAATTATGCCTGCTACCACCTCCGCAACCACTGCAACTATTACGTCGACTTCATCGTCTCCTCCTAAGATTGATGAAAACCATGTTACTCAAAGAAATGCAGCAGTTACATGTGTACATCCTGCAGACGATCTAACTGTTCTCAAGGAACTGTATGTGGATTTCTAGAATCTTGCAAACAATGGGGTTGATCTTTCTGCCGAACTCGAATGTCAAAGATGGAATAACTACTTTGAAAGGCTTAAAGGTCCTATATATGAATCCCTTGTAAAAGACTTCTGGAGAATGGCTGATACTGATGATTTTTATGTCGTCTCTTTTGTTATGGAAAAGAGGATTATCATTACTGAAAAGTCGATTTCAGATCTTCTAGGAATGAAGTTCTTGGAAGGGAAACGAGTCTATGGAAAGCTCGAAAAATCTGACATTGCCTTCAGCAAAGAAATCTTTACGAACTATCAATCTAAGAAAATAGATTATAAAAGTGTAGACTTGCATGATAAACTAAGAATGTGGTACAAGATCATTCTTGGTTGTATCAACCCAAGGCCCCTGAAGAGTTCCGCAGACTACTTCAATACTACTCAAAGGAACATGTTGTACTGTTCGCATAAAAAGAAGAAAATGAATTTTCCCTTCATCCTGTTTTCCTATCTAAGAGAAAAAGTGCGCAAGTCCAGAACAACGACTTCACCTACAAAGAAGATTCCAACCTACATTCCTTTCAGGAGATTGCTCTCTGACATTTTTGTTGAAAGCGGCCTAGTGGATTATCTGATTAAAGAAGCCAGATATACAGAATATTTGGTTCCAAGCATTGGAGAGTCTTTAAACGCCACCACCCTGAAAAATATGAAAATAATCAAAGATGTTCAACTTAAACCTATGGTTATCCCTCATGAAAGAGTGATACAAAGCAGAATTCAGGTGAAAGACTATCCTTCTTTTGACAGCTGTGAAAACAAGGAAGTTATTGCTGCACTTATAGCTATAATGGAAAAAGAAAGACAAGACGTGTCTAAGTTCAGAATTGAAGAAGTTGAGACCAGTAGAGGAAAAAGGAAGCTAATTGAAGAGGATCCTGCACCCAAGAAAAAGAAGAAGGCTAACAAGTCAGGAACCTCCAAGACTTCTGTTCAAGATTCTCACTCTGAAAGAACTAGTAAGTCTGCCATCACTTCTTCTGTTTCAATAGTTGATGTTGAACCTGTCACTATTTCATCATCGTCCTTTCCCACCTCAAATCCACAAGTCAACTTCAAGTCACCATCGTTTTCAATTCCGCCACCAATAACATCTATTCCTGTATTTGAAACAACTACCATTCCACAAATTTCCTTTCCATCAATCAATACACATATCCAATCTGAAATCATTCCTACATACACTTCATCAACAACCACCTCACTCATCCAACTAGATATACTTGTTTCACCAATTTCCTACGCTTTTCATCAGAAAACCATTGTTGAATCCTCAACCCAACACTCTGATCCTCCTAAACCAGCATTTGAAGAAACGAGAGTTAAACCCCTTGAGATTGCCACTTCTGAATCTCCTTCAGAATTAGAAACTTTTGAGCTCTCTTCTCATACTACTGAAACCAATTCATCTCAACCAAATCCTGAACCCACTCAACCACTCAACCAAATCCTGAACCCACTCAGCCTGAAATTGCTTCATCTGATGAACCCAACCCTTCTGAAACAAGTTCTGCTGAATCAAACCTGGCCCTGGTCATCTATGAAAGACCCCCTCCAAAAAACATTGATGAATGTATTAGAAAATTTCACAAAAAGGCGTTGGAGAAAGTAGCAAAGATACTAGCAGAGGCTAGGACAAGTGTCAAGCCTGTGGAGCTTGTAAATTCTTGGGACGCTTTTCAGAAATGGTTAGACTTTGAATTTGCAAGGATGTCTAGGTTCTTTGAAGCTGCTAAAGCTGCTGGATTTGAACTAGTGAAATCAAGAGAAGAGGCTGAGGAAAGGATAAGAAAATTCAATCTTCTAGTGACTAAGCAAAGAGAGGTTGAAGAAAAGGCTGCTAAAGAAGCGAGACTTCTTGCAGAAGAAGAAGCCAAGCTGGAAAAAGAAGCTGAAGCTATAAAAAAAGCTAAGCAAGATGCCTTAGTTGTTTCCTCACTTGAACTTGATGTGGTGCGTTTGGAAAACACAATTAAAGAAATCAGAGGAGAACAACAGATTTTCAGAGAAAATTTTGCAGAACAGAAGGTTGTCAATGCAAATGTTCAGAACCTGCTTCAAAAGATTTTGGACAAAATGTCCTCTGGAAGCACCTAACCTTTTCTTTGTTTCGTTTTGGTTCTATGACTTTAGGATTTAGGACTTTAATTTTCACCCTTTGTTCACAAAAAGTTTTTATTATGACAAAAAGAGGGAGAAGTAAAAGTAATGAATACGAATTTTTGGTTCTTATTGTCAATCTCTGAATAACAAGTTATTTACAGTCTAACCAGTAAATTGCTATTTCTGTTAGATGTTTTTCTTTGTCCCTCTTTTCAGGAATTCTGATCTAATTAATCATCATAAAGTCGATAAAGAAATCAAAAATCAGAAAATTAGAACTTTTGATGGCTCTGATTAGTTCAAGCTCTGAGTTCATGTCAAACTCTGAAGGATCAAGTTTATAATTGAATCAAGACTATGAAGATTTCAGTATCTGACCTTTTGGAATCAGGGGGAGTCCATCTCAAAAATTCACAAGTCAGGATATTCAATTTTCATCTAGTCTTGAGTTCACTTAACTACGATACTTACCATGCTCGTGGTTTCTGTAAGAACAAGAGTTGGTTCTGCATTAATACCTCTAAGTTTTGATGATATCAAACAAGTATGTTTGTATGAACAATTTTATAAGTATAATAATTGTTATGTGTGAGAATCTAACAAACAGGTTCAGCTTCTATTAAATGGCGTGAATATGTTGTTAAAAGAAAATACTTCGCCTACGCGTTACACTTGATGTGCTATATAACAGAAATTTCTTCAGGAGAATCTGAAGATTGCAAGACTTTGATATAATATGTAAAGAGAACAAGTTCTGAAGATCTGAAGACTGAAGTTATGATGAACGAAGTTCAGATGCTGAAGACTTACGCTCCTTAGATAAAGGTTCTGAAGACCCAACTATAGTCTCTACTCATGCTTCAACTAAATACCATCAGAAGCCTCTGAAGATATGATGACAACATTCTGAGCGAACAAGGTTCGGAAGATCAAGTGTTGAAGACTCCGAAGGCACAGCTCTGAGGACTCCAAGACTTAAAGATCTTAAGAACTAAGCTATGTTTTCCTTCTTACTCATGCTCGCAGAAGCCTCTGAAGTTAAGAAGATTAGAAGACTAAGCAACAAAGTACAACTGTACAACGGTACAAACAAAGATATCTTGGAAACAGTGCAACCAATACTAATGAAGATATCTTGACAAGACAGGACACAAAAGTATTATCTATCCTCACGTCTCCATCAAGCCGCCATCAGTCTAGATAGCTATCATGATTAATTTTCAATGGTTACTTTTACTCGGCTATAAAAGGACTTGAAGACTCAAGGAATGATAAGAACTTCACCGATTCAAATACGCTCTATTTGCTATTATCATTCAAAAAGTCATTTTCTGTGCTGTAAAATAGTTTACATATTCAGCTTGTGCTAGAAGCAATACTTTGTAAACAAAACCTCTTTCAAACTGTTGTTTGAAGTTCCTTGAGAAAAACCAATGTGATTAGATTTCTTGAGAAGTCTAGGACTAGTGAGAGTCTTAGAGGTTGTTCTTTAAGAGAGACCAGTGTGGTTAGATCTCTTGAGAAGTCTAGAACTTGAGAGTTTTAGAGGTTGTTGTTAGTCGCCAGCAGTTTGGCTTGTGCATTGTATTAATCTGATTGATTAGTGGATTAAGACCTCGATTGAGAGAGGTAAAATCACCTTGGCGGGTGGACTAGATTAACTTGAGGAATTCTCAAGTGAACTAGTATAAACATACTTTGTTATCTCTTTCTTAGCTTCATTAAGATTATTACTCTTAAAATAGAAAGTTGTTAAAAGGGGTTAGTTTAAAGGAACGGTTTTATTTTGAAAAACCAATTCAAACCCCCCTTTCTTGTGTTTTTCTCACCTTCAGTTTCAATAGAGGATTGATTACTTTCAGATTGTTTAGTCATGAATACTGGTTTACCCACAAAGAGTTTGCTAACCTTCTGGGATTTCAGAGCGGCATAGATGTTGTGTCTGAAGTACCTAATTGTGATTTTATGCAAGAAGAGATTGACACTTTCTGGAGTGATATTACAGGTGGAGGCATCCCTAACCCATCCACCCAGCTTTCCAACCGTATCCATAATCCTGCTTTTAGATACTTTCAGATGATATTGTCTCAAACATTTTTTGGAAAGAGTGAACATTGTGAGCAGGTTAGTGCGGAAGAGATTTTCATTCTCTTTTGCACCACCTAGTCCCGTCCTGTCGAGTCCGAAACTTTCGTTATAGAGAACTTACATTGTATTTCCAAATCAACTGAAGGACCTATACATTTAGGAGGAACAGTGACCCACATTTCATATGCATTAGGCCTCCCGAACCAACTCTCTCGCAACCCTTATTTACACCGCGACCTGGTGAGAAGAGTCTTCTTTAGCACTGAGCATTACAAGTTACTAATCAATAATGAAACGGTACAATACTATGCTTTACCACACTTGGGAATAACCAATATCCATAAGAAAGAAAACTTGACCTATGCCTTAGAAGACCAAGGAGAGACCCTAACAATACCTACCATACCTCCTATTCCTGAATACCATCCTCAACCCCCCTCAGAAAGGACCACTGTGATTTCCTCGAATATTAATTTGTAGAGGCGTAAATTTGAGCATGAGCTCATTACCATGCGCCAGGAGATGATTTCTCTTTGTGAAGGACTTTCCGATCTTACTTTACAAATGGAAGTGGTTGACGCCACTCCTGCCTCGGAGACAGACCTAGTTACCAAGATATCTACAGTCTTCGTCCTCAGCTCGCAGAAGTCTGGGCATCCTGCCCTCATTAGGACAAGGGTGGCCGACGCCAATCTCTTTAGAATACGCTCTGTCGATCTCTTTCACCTCAGATACATTGGAAGCATTGAGGACATTGCTTACTTTATGTGTGGGGGAGAATTTATTGCTTTACATTATTTATTTGATTCACCGTCATTAGACTAATTTTTTCTCATTTTCTCATCATTAGATTCATTTTAATTTCACATTAGATTTATTCTTTCCGTCAATTTTTTTATTGTCCGTCAAAGTTATTTTCATTATCAGTGACATTAATTTTTTTCTCTCAAGCATTATTTCAGTCATTCATTATTTTTTATTCATTGTTTTTATTTAGTTTTATTATTATTTATCTTTTTTGGACAAATTTTAAAATTTTATTCGAAAGCTATGCTAGTGTTATTACTAACCCACATGTATCCATTTTTCAATGTTGGAATTCTAGCAAGAAAAATGCCCCAAAATGAAGCCTATACACCTCCGGAAGTGCACAAAACACCCCCAAGACCCAGGACCCATGACCAAGGCCCATCAGCCAACCCACCAAATGTAAGTTCTGTGGTTTTTGGATTGGCAACATTTTGGTAAAACATGATTTCAACATGTTAAGCCAGATGTTCTGCTATGAGAGTCAGACATCAAGTTCAACATGGTTTTGTGACATGTGCCAGGACATGTTATACTAGAAAGTTAGGGCATGAATGTTTTGGTATTTTTAGTGTGACTTTTGAGTGAGTTTTAATTCACACATTTGCGTTATCCAAGGAGGGATATTGTGGGAATTTTTGTTTTGACAGATTGTGTTGGTTTTCGTAAAAAGGATCTTTGAACCTTTTTAGGGAAACTTTGTATTTTGTTCTTATTATTGTGCAGGACATTATGCTAATGATTGAAAGCTGATTCCTGACGATTTGCGTTTTATTTCGAAACCCAAGTCCACGATGATTGAAGGTTGTTTAAAGAGAAAACCTAAACTTGAACAGGCGTGGAATTTGAAGAATAAGGATTATCTATGCATTTGAGTCTCTTTAGGGTTTAGTATATTTTTCTTTGTATGTCACTCTTGTATCAGTTTTGATGCATTGAGTTAACTTATTGTTAATTGTTAATAGTCCACTCATAAGCTTTTAAGTAAGAGTGTATTGTTCTAAGTTGAAGCTTTTAAGCAAAACTATGTATTGTATTTGGAAGGGTTGGTACTTCTATCTTTGAGTTATTGTTGAATTGTCACTGGTTTGTGACTGATAGGAAGTGAGAGGGGGATCTCATATCTAGATGGTGTCTAGGTAGAAGTTGCACAAGGTAGTGATTAGGAGAGAAGTTTTAAACGGGGGAGTTTAGCTTTGAACTAATACTATCATAGTGAATTTTCTTCCTGGTTTGGTAGCCCCCAGATATAGGTGAGTTACACCTAAATGGGTTAACAACTACGAATGTTATTTTATCTTTCTTCCATTTAAGTTTCTGCATATCTACTTGTGTGATCAAACTGTCTTGATCCTAGAGTTGTGACATCTGCCTCGACATCTGGTATCTGCATGCCAAAATTTCAATTGGCATTAGAGAGGGTCGCTCTGTTTTGTTTTTGTGTGATCTCTAGGGATTTTTTGTTTCTTTTTTGGCACTATGGACAAGGAAAGAGGGGGAATGTGAATAGGCCACTCATCTTGGATGGAACCAACTATGACTATTG
Organism: Lathyrus tuberosus; assembly: GCA_022829125.1. NCBI lineage: Eukaryota > Viridiplantae > Streptophyta > Magnoliopsida > Fabales > Fabaceae > Lathyrus > Lathyrus tuberosus. The sequence goes on along the minus strand of JALAZF010000132.1, from coordinate 5,234,867 downwards.
GAAGGCTGGGATGATTGATTTCTTAAAATCCATGGATAGAAAAACTTGGAAAGCTGTTATCAAGGGATGGGAACATCTTGCGGATAAAGCAAAATATGGGAAGGAATCTTTGAAACCTGAAGAGGACTGGACCAAGGAAGAAGATGAGGCTGCTCTTGGAAACTCCAAAGCCTTGAATGCTTTATTTAATGGAGTTGACAAGAACATGTTTAGGTTGATCAACACATGTACTGTGGCTAAGGATGCTTAGGAAATTCTCGAGACAACTCATGAAGGCACATCTAAGGTAAAGATGTCTAGACTTCAGCTGCTCACTACCAAATCTGAAAACCTAAAGATGAGGAAAGATGAAAGTATTCATGACTTTCACATGAATTTTCTTGAAATAGCTAATGCCTTTAGTGCCTTGGGAGAAAAGATATCAGAAGAAAAACTAGTTAGGAAGATTCTTAGGTCTCTCCCTAAGAAATTTGACATGAAGGTCACTGAAGATGGCTGGTTTCTACCTGAGTGAATCGCACACTCAATGATACAACAGAGTCGCCACCGAACCTTATTTAGTCCCAATGGACAGGGAAAATATCGATAAAACCCAAGGGGAAGAGAAACAGGAACGGGGGGTCGTTTATGCGAAAGGAAGGTATTAGCACCTAACGCATCTGTCGTACTCGACGGGAACTATTTCGCTTGCATCTAGGCTTGGATGGGTTATCAATCTAAAGGCCTCTAGCTAAAAGAAAGAGGAGAGAGGGGAAAAAGAAAGAAAAAGAAGGAAAGTGCTCGTGGAGGAGTAAGGTCCTTGTGCCTACGTACCCTCATAGTGCAATGAGGAAATCAGAGCGTCGTAGTTCATGGAACCAGGGGACAGAAAGGAGAAAGAAGGGGGGAAAAGACAGAAGGGTGGAAGTGTGCTCGCCAAGACATTTCGTCTCGTGCCTACGTATCATACATCCAAAAGGATGCAGAATCAGAGCTTCCGTAGTTCGGGGAGCTGAACGGAAAAGGAAAATAAGAAAGAAACAAGGAGATGAAAGAGATGGTGTCAAAACCAAGAGCAAGAGTGAAAGAAAAACTCTACTGGGAAAGACCTCGCAGTAAGAGCGTTTGCACAAGAGAATAGGAAAAGAATGGTGTCAAAACCGAGAATGAAAGAAACTCCGCTGGGGATAACAAAGAGAATTGGTGTCGAAACCAAGAAAGTAAGAGCAAGGGGAATAGGAAGGACTCCTCTGGGGATCCAAATAAAGGGATGGTGTCATAACCAAGAGAAAAAGGGGACTCGGTATATTAACTGGATGGCAGTGGTTAACCGAAGAAAGAGAGTAAACCCTGGCGGGGAAAAGAAGATGGTGTCAACAGACGGACTGTGATAAACCAAGAGAGAGAGTGCTAAACTGAGAGAAGGTGTTTGACTCTGAAGGGGCCTCGGTATATTAACTGACTGGCAGTGGTTAACTGAGGAAGAAAAGACTGCAACTCTGTGGGGATAGAGAAGCATTGGTTTTAACAGAGAAAACTGTGATTAACCAGAACCACGGGCGTAGGATCGATCAAAGGTCGTGACCCAAAGGACGGGTGTAGGACCGAGCAAAGGTCGTGACCCAAAGGGGTTCGGTAAACTGACTGAATAAATAGTACTCAACCGAAGAAAGGGTATTTGAACCAAAGAAAGGTTACTAACCCAAGGGTGCAAGTATTCGAACAAAGAGGAGGTTGCCAACTGCGGGGGATTCGGTGTTTACAGACGGACTACGACTAACTGAAGAGAAAATCGAGTGATTAACCAAGAAAAGGTGATTAACTCGAAAGGGTTCAGTATTTTAACAGACGGACTGTGGTTAACTGAAGAGACGGGTGATTAACCAAGAAAAGGTGATTAACCCAAGAGGTGCTCAGTGATTAACAGACGGACTGTGATTAACTGAAGAGACGGGTGATTAACCAAGAGAAGGTGATTAACCCAACAAAGGAGAAGAACCAAGAGAAGGTTGCGAACTCCTGGGGAAAAATGGTCGTGACAGGAAAACTGTGTTGGACCAAAGAGAGAATTGAAACTCTTCATGGGAATCAAAAAGCAATGATTGATTACAAGAAGAAATGAGTGATGGAACAAAGAGAGATTGCTAGCGCAAGAATAATGATCTCAACCAAGAAGGATGGTGATTGATCAAAAGGAGAGATTGAAAGAGATAGGAGTGATCAAGGATCAAAAGAGATCACAAAGAGAGAGAGAGTGATCAAGGATCAACTCGACTGGGGAAAGAAAACACATTACAGCCTGGAGATAGAGATAACTAAGCCAAGCACAGGGTCATTCGTCCCCTACCTAAAGTAGTCAGAATGAGAGTAGGAATTCTCCCTTCTCATCCCTTCCCTAACACACACAGGGTGTAATACGGAAGTTGAACCGGACGGCCCAACAGCTCCAAGTTGTACAGTGCTCCTGCTTAGAGAAACGGACAGCATAACGGCGTCAATTTGTACAGTGCTCCGATGCAAGGCGCAGCGCGAAACTCCAACTCCACGGGGGGGGGGGGGGGGGGGGAATGAGAGAGAAAGCTCTAAAGGAGGCCTAAAGAGGGGAAAAGGGAAGATCGATTAATCGAAACAAAGTTTCGATCAATTAATCAAGGGAGAAACATGCTAACAACTTTTCAAAGAGGATGAAAAGTCATTAAAGCAAAAAGGAGTGAATTATTGATTATACAAGATTAAGTTTATCCATGAAGAATAAACTTAATGCAAATCTGAAATGGAAGGTGAAAAACAGTGCCAAATGATCACCAAAATGCCACACAAAATCATGCATCATGTGAACAAAGATAGTGCAAGAATTTCTATGTTCATACAATGCTAAGAACATGAAACAAATGAATAATCGAAAATGTGCATCGAAAGTTCATGAATTTGCTTCAACCAGAAGTCAAATGACATTAAAAACATCCATAAAATCAAGCATGACAATCAATGGAAGTTAAAATGAAGAAAGCATGGCAAACACACTTAAAAATGCAAGAAAATGGCCTTCTGGTTCAGTGTTAATCGATTAACACGATTGCATTGCAAAGTGTTAATCGATTAACACGTGAAAAAGTGCAAAAAAACACTGGTTAATCGATTAACACAATTGCACTGCAATGTGTTAATCGATTAACATTGTACAGGGAGCAGAAAATCAGTTTTGAAAAGTACTTTTGGCCAACTTTTTGATTGTGCAATCACTCCAATGCTAGAGCAAACAATTATGCATGAAAAATCAAGTTTAGAAACAGAAAACGATCAACAATAGAATCAATTAACAATCAAGATGATGGATCAAGCAAAAGTATAATCAATTCACATGCAAGAATATCGAAATTACGTCGCAAACGATACGAAAACGATCGAAATGATAAAATGAATGAAATCCACCAACCTACAAGGCTGAGATGTGCCTTGGTAAATGTTGCAAAGTGATCTTAATGCAGAAGATTAAAGAAAACCAGAGGATCCTTGAATTGTAGACGAAACGCGTCGAAACCGATCAAAAACGCGAAAATGCACCGAAATCGAACTTGCACCAAAATAAATGGTGTGAAACCCTTGGATTGAAGTAGAATGAGATGTAATTCCAGAAATCCAACCAAAGAATACCAAATGATGAAGGCTAAGCTCAAGAATTAATCATTTTCAATGTGAAAAGTGATTATCCTTCAAGAATAAGAGCTTTTGGTGAGGTTTTGGGATAAGAATTGAGATGGAGATGAAAAATGAGTAGAGAAATCAGAGAAAAAGTGAGAGAACTGAGAGTGAAATGTGAGAAGTTTGGTGAAAAATGGTAGAGAATGGTTGAGGAATTGAAAAGTGAGTGAAAGTGTGTTTATATAGGCTTTAGGTTTGGAGTATGAGATGGTTTGGAATTTGGTTTGGAATTAGCTTTGGGTTCGGACCTAGGTTAGGAGTTAGTTGGACTTGACTCACCGAATCAAGGCGGTTAACTCGGTTAGTTAGAACCAACTCGGTAACCATCCCAAAGTGAATTCCAACATCCAAAGATCCACATTACTTGGAGAACAAGGAACATGGTGCACTTGATTTGAAGTGAAGTATCATAGCAAATACACTTGGAATGATTGAGTAGCTTGGAAATGTTTAGAGGTGTCTAGAATATTCCATATGCTGCTAGAATCCAAGACCAAAATGTGTGCAAAGGTGCTGTCATGAAAAAGCAGCAAATTGTGCCTATTTTTCCTGTGTTAATCGATTAACACAATTGCACTGCAAATGGTTAATCGATTAACCAGGCCAAAATATGCCCAATTTGCCTAAAAAAAGGTGTTGTGGTCCCAGTTTTGAATTTCCACCTCTTGTATTGATGAATAGATATGGAAACCTTCATTTTGTGCTTGTTTTGATGATGTGATGACCTTGTGAGGATATGATTAATCGGGCTTGGAAAACCTGAATATCCTGCAATCAAAACACCAGAGGACAAGTGCGAATGCATATGCCAGCGATGCGCATGCTTATGCTTATGCAAAAGGAAAAAGAGGGAGGTCAAATTTCGGGTTACGACAGTCACAACCATTGAAGAAGCCCAAAACAACAGCAGTATGAGAGTTGATGAGCTAGTGGGGTCACTTCAAACTTTTGAATTAACCATGAATGATAGAATTGAAAAGAAGAATAAAACCATTGCTTTTGTATCCAATGCTGAAGATAAAGAGGGTCAAGCTACCCTGGATACTGATGAGGGAATGTCAAACTGATGAGGGAATGTCAAGTACCATTGCTCTACTTGGGAAGCAATTCAATTGAATTCTGAAGAGAATGGACAAAAAGGGAAGACTAGGTGTCAAGGGCATCACATCTGACATCAGGAATAACTATGATTCTCAAAAGAACACCAGAACTGAAGAGAAGTCAGATCAAAGTAAAGGGATTCAGTGCTATGAGTTTGAAGGTTTTGGTCACATTAGGCCAGAATGCCCCAACTATCTCAAGAAACCGAAAAAGGGCTTGACTATATCTTGGTCTAATGATGATGAGTCAGAAGAGGAATCCAACACAGAGACTGTCAAACCTGTTACCACTCTCTCTGGAAGATGGGCAGATGAAGTAGAATCTTGTGATGAAAATGTCCTATATGGAGATTTGGATGTGTCCTACAAGGAAACTTGTGACAGATGTGAAGAAAGACTTAAGACAGAGGCAAATCAGAGAAAGGTGATAGCTGAATTGGAAAATGAGAATAAGGAACTCCTATGTACCATTTATCAGCTTAGAAATAAGGCAACTCTCTTAAATTCCAAGCTTTATGACATTTCAGATTCCTTGAGTAGGATGAAAAATAGGGCTGAAATAATAAAAGATACTGGAGATACATAAGTTCATTATCAACCTGATAATAAACGAAGAAGAGTGTATAAAGAAAAGTTCTTTCCTTCTGAAAGGAAGAAGATGGTCACAATGTCTAACCACATGTTACAACACTCAGGCAGACATAATGAACCTCCAAATAATTTCCAATCTTGTTGGAGATGTCATTACTGTGGAGAGTATGGTCATATAAAGCCTTTATGTTATAAATTGTATGGAAATCAAATTATTTTAGGTCATGCCAAGGTTAATCAAGTAAGCTAAACGAGAAGATTTAAAGAGAAGGATGTGAATCTAATAGCTCACACTTCCTTCAGGACCTTAACTAGAAGATTGGTACTTTGACAGTGGATGCTCTAGACATACGAAAGGGGTTCAGAAGCTATTGGTAGATATCAAGCCTCATCCTACAAGTTCTGTCAAATTTGGTGATGGGTTTAAAGGTGAAATCAAAGGAGTTGGAAAGTTGATGTGTGCTAGATCACCTAGTTTAGAAGATGTTCTCTTTATAAAAAGGACTAACTGTTAATCTCATCAGCATTAGTCAATTGTGTGACCAAGGATCATTAGTTAATTTCTCAAAGACAAAATGCCTTGTGAAAAATGAGAAAATGTTGTTCTTTTGAAAGGTATAAGGTCTAAAGACAACTGTTATCTGTGGGAACCTCAAATAAATGCTTACTCTTCCACATGTTCTGTAACAAATGAGGGTGAAGTGAAGCTATGACACCAGAAACCTTGACACCTTCATCTTAACAGAATGAGGAAAATCATATCTGAAAGAGCCATTAGAGGAATACCAGAACTCAAGGTCAATGATGGGAAAGTCTGTGGTGAGTGTAAAGATAGGAAGCAATCCATGATGTCATCACCAATGTTACAACATCATACTACTTCCAAGGTAGTAGAACTTCTTTACATGGACTTAATGGGACCAATGCAGGTAGACAACTTGGATGGAAAGAAATATGTCTATATAATTATTGATGATTTTTCAGGGTTTACATGGGTGAACTTTCTAAAAGAGAAATCTGACACTTTTGAAGTCTTTAAAGATTTATGTCAAAATGTTCAAAAGGAGAAAAATAGTATGAGTGTCAAGGTTAGAAGCTATCATGACAAGGAATTTGAGAATGAAAAATTCTCTTAATTTTGTGCTTCTAAAAACATCAGTTATGAATTTTCTTCTTCCATTTCCTCTCAGCAAGATGGAATTATTGAACAAAAGACAAGGGCTATACAAGAATCAGCTAGAGTCATGCTTCATGCTAAGAAACTACCATGTCACTTTTGGGCTAAAGCTATGAATATTGCTTGTTATATTCATAATAGGGTCACCTTGAGGGCTGGCTCTTCAGTTACTCTCTATGAGCTATGGAAAAGAAAAATACCTACAGTCAATTTTTTTTCATATTTTTGGAAGCAAATGCTATATCCTGACTGACAAAGACCAAAAGGGTAAGATGGATCCGAGAAGATATGAAGGGATATTTCTGGGTTACTCTTCAAGCAACAGAGCTTATAGAGTCTTTAACTCCAAAACTGAAATGACAATGGAATCTATCATTGTGGTGATTGATGATTCAATTATAGAACAAAGGATGGATGTTGAGGATAATGTTGGAACATCCTCTGTGCAGACTTATAAGGCAGGAAGAAAAGAAAGTTGTAATTTCACTAGCATTGTGTCAGATAACACTCAAGTTATTATAGGTCTCTCTATTAGAGTTTATACAGAACAATCCAAGGAAATCACTGGAAGACACCCTAATGAACAGGACATCACTAAATCTACAAAGGTATTATCAAACTCATGGCTTGTCTCCAAACCTGAATCAAGGATGAGTCCTATTGTTCAAGAGAGGAAGATCTTGGGTTGCATCATTGGAACAAGGGATGGTGGTTTGCATTACTCTTACAGCGCAAATAATATGCTGAAAGAACTATGCAAGGTGGAATGGGTTAGTGATATATGTGACTGTTTATCTCCAACAAACAGTCAGACTGCCTATATCAATAAGGAACAAGTATGTGCTTCTTGGTGGACTGTTATAACTGAAGGAGGTGAAACCAGAGGTGTTTGCCTTCAACTAGTGTGGATAAGATAGATGTTAAAGAAACATAATGACAAGGCTAATGTTTTGACATTACATTGTAAGGATCTAAATGTTATCAGATATTTCATTCAAGATGGCGGGAACAAGAACTCTGACAGGTATAATCAACAAATCAGGAATCTTGATGAAGTAAAGGTTGTTATTATGGAGCATGTGGACACTAAGGTTCAGCTGACTGTTATGTTTACTAAAGCCTTATATGCAAATATACTTGAGAAAATAAGCTATGAGGTAAGAACTGGCCATGTTAAGGATTTATAGCAATTACAGGTGTGGAGGAATGCAACAGATATTGTATATTTCCTCTATTCTCCGAGGCATGATAAACCTAAGCAAGTTTCCAGTGTTAAAGAGTGGAACAAAAGATCTCTGCAAGATGGAAGGGATGGTTTAAAGAAGACATGTTCTAAGGATGTGGCAAGGGAATTTAGTGTCAATTCTTCTAAAACATATGACAACTTCAAGGAGTGTAGAAGGGTCTTTGACAGGGGCAAGATATGGAAGATCACCTGAAGATGATTTAAATATGTGTTTCCATTAAAGCTGTTTGTTTCCATTGCAATTTTGTGCTTCCATTTACGTTTGTTTACATTTACTCTATTTTTGTCAATTTTTGGCTAAAAAGGGGGTGTAAAGTGTTAGTATGTTTGTTGTTTCTGATGTTGGATCAGATGTCATGACTTCATGTCATGTTCATACTACTGCTTAAGAAGAGTAGTTTTCATTGTTGTTTCTTGTCTGTATGCAACTATTTAGGGGGAGCATGATAGTCTGTCATGTTTACTGCTGCTACTGATGTGGAACCATATGTTCTGACATCATTCCATTTAATATGTCTGGGAGAATCTATTTTTCTCTACTGTGAGTTGTGGGCTTCAGGGGGAGTGAGCTTCTGTTTGGTGCTTTTGAAGTGTAGTTCTATTGTATGAGTTTAGCGATTTCAAGTGTGTTTTTATTGTGATTTAGGTTTTCCCCTTGAGGGGGAGTATTTGTTATGTGTGGCAGGGGGAGTTATGAACATGTCTGTTTTGTAGCTGCAAAGTTGCAGTTAGTATAAAGCTTACATGTTCTCATGTAGCTTGTGTTGTTCTGGTTGATATGTAATGTCATGCTAGATGTCTTGACAGTTTTGTGTTTGTGGTTGTGGTTCTTACTGTCTAGTGTTTCTGTTTTGATTCAGTTGTGTGTGCCTCTGATGTATGCTAGGGTTGTTTTAGCCAAAATTTTCCAAAGGGATAGATTGTAAGTTCTGTGGTTTTTGGATTGGCAACATTTTGGTAAAACATGATGTCAGCAAGATGTTAAGCCAGATGTTATGCTATGAGAGTCAGATATCATGTTCAGCCTGATGTTGTGACATGTGCCAGGACATGTTATACCAGAAAGTTAGGGCATGACTGTTTTGGTATTTTTAGTGTGAGTATTGAGTGTGTTTTAATTCACATGTTTGCGTTATCCAAGGAGGGATATTGTGGGAACTTCTGTTTTGACAGATTGTGTTGGTTTTCGTAAAAATGAACTTTGAACCTTTTTAGGAAACTTTGTATTTTGTTCCTATTATTGTGTAGGAAATTATGCTAAATATTGAAAGCTGATTCTTGGTGATTTGTATTTTATTTTGAAGCCCAAGTCCACGATAACTGAAGGCTATTTAAAGAGGAGACCTAAACTTGAACAGACATGGAATTTGAAGAATAAGGATTAGCCGTACATTTGAGTTTCTTTAGGGTTTAGTGTGTGTTTTTTTTGTATGTCACCCTTGTTTCAGTTTTGATGCATTAAGTTGACTGATTTTTAATTGTTAATTTTCCACTCATAAGCTTTTAAGCAAGAGTGTATTGTTCTTAGTTGAAGCTTTTAAGCAAAACTAAGTATTGTACTTGGAAGGGTTGGTACATCTATCTTTGAGTTGTTGTTGAATTGTCACAGGTTTATGACTGATAGGAAGTGAGAGGGGGATCTCATATCTAGAGGGTGGCTAGGTAGAAGTTACACAAGGTAGAGATTTGGAGAGAAGTTGTAAATGGGGGAGTTTAGCTTTGAACTAATACTATCATAGTGAATTTTCTTCCTGGCTTGGTAGCCCCCAGATGTAGGTGAGTTGCACCGAACTGGGTTAACAACTACTAGTGTTATTTTATCTTTCAGCCATTTAAGTTTCTGCATATTTACTTGTGTGATCAAACTATCTTGATCCTAGAGTTGTGACATTTGTCTCGACATATGGTATTTGCGTGCCAGAATTTCACCAAAGATGGCGTTCGCCATCTAGGGGTGGCGCCCGCCACGGGTACTGAAGGTGGAAATATGGGGCAGAAACTAAAAGCTTCAATTTCCCCCATTTTCAACCTACCTTATTCATCTTTAACTCACTATTTTCCCCCATTGACCCACATAAAATCCCACTCACATACATTCACACTCAATAACACAAAAACCCAATATCCCCACCATTAATCTGTAAAGCCCCGTTTTATTTTAAATTATTTTTCGTAATTTAATTATGTGAAGTTGTGTGCATACATGTCATTATGCGTGTGTTTTACTGTGTTTGGGGATACCCTTAGTGGGGGGGAGGGGGGTAGTGACCTTAAGAATAAGATTTTGAGGTGTTAGGGGTGTGGGAGCAAAAGCATAGAGATTGGTGGTGTGGTGAGTAAAACTAATTAAATGATATTAGTTAATATTTAGTTAATTTTAATATTAGGTGAATATTAAGTTAATTAAATAATTTGTTGAAACTATTATTATTATTACTATTATTATTTCATTAGTTGGATTGGCTGATAATAATAATAATAATATAATGAAATAAAATAAATGGAATATTAGATGTGTAGAGATTTGAAGGGCGAGATAGTAATTTTATGAAGATGAGTAAGGGTAAATGAGGTAAACCACAGTGGAGGGACTTTGTAAAGAGAATTGGAGAATAAGGGGGTCAGTTTTGATCATACGTAGAATTGAGAAGAGAAGGGAAGAAAGAGGCTATAGCAAGAAGATAGGAGAACTCCATTAGAGAAAGGGAAAGCTCATCAAATCCAAGGTAAGGGCGGGGTTCTTCAATCACTTAAGGGATATATGATGTTTGTATGAGGGTAGATAAATTGTTAGGATCTTATCCATGTGTTTGTTGATTGTTTGGTGTTTTGGTGAGAAGTTGGAGTCGCGTGTCGGTATGTTTCGATATGTGTTTGATTAGGTGATTGAAAACCTAACTTTTTCCACTTTTGATAATAATGGTGTTAATTTTTCAAATGTGTCGGATGGCGTTTTAATTGTAAAAATATCGTAGTATGTTGAATTCTGAGACCGGGGCTTTTTACGGAATTGAAATCGGAGGCCCGGAAGGCATTTAACGATTAAAAATAGAAAAAAATTATGTTTTTTCGCAGTATGAGTCGACCTGTACGGACCCGTGTGTTGCACAATTTTTCCAAAATGTCAATTTTTGTTTTCTTCATAACTTTTGATCCGTAAGTCCGTTTCGTTCGCTGTTCGAATCGTTGGAAAGCTGATTTTATGTACTTTCTGCTAAAATTATTTTCAATTACAGAATTCCAACGTTTCAACGTGCAGGGTGTGTTTTCATTTTGTGTTTTGATGTGTTGAGCCGTGGAATGCGGAAATCGGTGGTGTGATGCGTGTTGTTGTTGTGGATTGCAATGTTTGAACATGTGTATACTGTATGTTGGACAGTCGTGAGGTAATGTATTGGTGATATACTAGTATTATGCATTGTTTCGTTGTTGTATGTTGTTGGTTGAGGTGCATAGCATGTTCATGAGTTGTGGGATAAGACGTGTGCCCATGTGGGGTGTGAGCGTTTATCCGAATTCCTTATAATGGAATCGATGTTGTTGTTATTGAGGTGATTGTGTGCCCATGTGGGGTGTGATCAATCACGATTGTCGTGTGCCCATGTGGGGTGTGAGCGACTACATAGACGTTCCAACGGGAATTGTCATCATGAAACAGGGATCGAAATTGGTACCACATGCATTGAGTCTAGTTGGCGTCTCATTGCATTTTGTATTTGTTGTGTTGCATTATGATTTGCTTGGTTATCTGTGTGTGTGTTGGAGAGTGTAATGCTTGTTGATAGTTGTGATATGGGTGAATTACTTGATGATTTATACTTTTATATTTATATCATCTTCTTCTTTTGTTGATTTGAGAATCTCACCCCTTCTGTTTGAATGTTGCCTCTACGTGGGTAACGTGCAGATATTCCGCTGTAGGAGCTCAGGTGTGAGTGGAAGTTGAAGCCTTCAGTTTATTCTTTTAGTTTGGCGTCAGCTCTGATATGTAACATTAGGAGTCGGGAACGCTTTTATATGATTCTATTTGTTGAAGAATTATTAGTTGTTTTTCTGATATGAAAACTAGTTTCTTTAGTTAATTGAAATCGTTATAATTTGTTGATTGAAATGAATAATTTTTCGCTGCGTAATAAAGGTTATTTTGTTGGATTAAAGTTGTGTGATTTCCAAAAATGTCATTTATATGTTACATGTCTATTTATGAGCAAATGATAATTTGGAAGTAGCATCCTTTATTTGTATTTCGTATTGTTTCACTCTGATTAATTTAATTAAATAGCACGGGGAAATTTAGGGTGTTACATAGTGGTATCAGAGCAGGTCGGTCCGTCCGGCCAGGTTGTCTAATTATCTTGTTCCCTAGTATTCGACATGTGTGTGAAAACACTTTCGGTGCTTGTTTTGTTTTCCATTTGCAGGTTGGGAATGAAACTAGTGGGGGAGAAGTGTATGCTTCTCTTAGATATTCCAGTTGTTGAGGAATTGGATATCATGTTGCTACATGAGGGAGTGCAGTGTTGGATTGTCCAACTGTTTGAGAATGGTGTGATCCTTGAGGGAAGACGGTCAGGTGTTCTCGTTGTTCACTTCCTTGTGAGGGGGAAGGCGATGTTGTGGCTAGAGATGGACCGGTGATGTGTGGAGTATCCTGACGGGTTTCCTAAGGATGGGCACAGGTTGTCTTTAGTCGGAACAAGATGATGTTATTGTTGGGGGAGAATTGGTGGAGTTAAACCATGTGTTTACCAATCATTTAGATGAGTGGTGTAGTGTGTTGTTGAGACAAGTGTAGCTCCGGTGTTATGAGTTAAGAAGAAAGAAGGTAGTACGACATTGTGTGTGGATTACCGACATTTGTCTAAAGTAATGATTGAGAATAAATATCCACTTCAACGGGATTGATGATTTGATGGACCAACTGTTATGCTAGTGTGTCTTCAGTATAATTGAATTGAGGTCGGATTACCTTCAGATTTGGGTGAAGAGTGAGAATAGTTGGGGAATCTTAGAAGTAAGAGAAAAGGGTGGAACTCATGTTCACCATTTCCAATCTTCATTTTCGCACTTATGGAACATTCTTCACTAAACAAGTGATAACTTTTCGCTGTTAACTCCGATGGGAGGGATTCTGGACTTTTTGGAAAGCTTGTGAAATTCCCTACATTTTACATATAAACTTTGTCTTCTACATGTTTTTGACGAAAGAGAAAAACGCATTTGAAGATTTGGGTCTAAAGCTGATTTTGGAGAAGGCAGGTATACGGGATTTCTTGACCAGCATCCATTACACAGGTGATAACTTTTTACTTGTAATTCGGATTTAAGCGATTCTTGAATTTCTGGAATCTACAGGAAATTCCCTTCACTTTGGCATTAATGTTGTATCAAGAAGGTCTGTATTGAAGGAGATAATCGTGTTTAAAGTTGAGCGAGTCTTACTAAAAATGGGTAAGATGAGGTCAGGTATAAAATGTTTAGTAATAGGACAGAGGTGAGGGTATCGGAGAAGCACATGGAGGTGTGGCGTATGCCAATTGAGAATGATTAGAGTGAAGAGATTCTTGAGGAAGAGAGAAGGTTAAAAAGTAAAGTGGATTGTGTGTTATTGATGACATGATGTCGACATGTGTCGGGAAGATTTTGGACAGTTTCTATCACCAACCAGATGATGAGATGGTACTGTTGAGATTGTGATTAGAATGAGACCCAAATGTGAAACTATATGGATCATCGAGATTATAAAATTAAAGGAAAGGCAGAGGATTTATTAGTGTTGTTAAAGTTCTCTACTTGGATAAATGTTTCATTTAGAGCGGACTGATTTGAATTGTACTTGGTGTAGTAGCATTTCCGGTATCGGGAGAATATTTAACAATTGTGTTGTGCTACGAGTGTGTATAGGAGAATATGTAATGGACTTTGGGAGTTTATGTATCACTGACGAGGTTGAAAAGAAGGAAATTAAGAAAACGTTGTAAGCCTTAGAGAGATTGTTGAACATTATGCTTAGGTAACTTTGAACACAAAGTAAGGACGCTATTGTAGTTAGGTAATGATGATTTATGCTACCGATGTGGTTGCCGGATACCCATTGACAAATTGAGGAACTGATCACCCTTAATCTCTTGTTGATAGTAGACGAGATCATGTTGGATGGAATAGACGTGTCTTTCCAGATGGGATGGTATGTACAGTGAATTGTTTGGAGTTAAGCCAAGTGCTTACGGATTGTTTTGATTAGTAGATGCAGATTCCTATATCTGAAGATGAGGCGGATTCGAGGCTTTTGTATGTCAATCAGATGTTGTTGATAGTTACTTATCAGGAGCAGAGAATAATATGTTGACTAGTGATATGCCAAGGGTGTCGCCTTGGAGAGCTTCATTATTATTGGTAAAGAAAAGGATGGTAGCATGAGGTTGCATGTTTATCGGTGAGTAGTATAGAAACTCACGGTTGTGTTCTGGATAGCTTGAGTTTTGATTTGTGATGAATCGATAATCCAATTGACATGGAACTTGAAGCATTGGAAATATAATCCAAGGAGGAAGTAAATGGGAATGTGAGACCATGATTTGACCAAGGATGTCGGGTAGAGGATGGTAGTGACTAATAGCCTTAAAGTGTATGTTGAGAGTATGAATCGTATCTTCCATACTTATTTGGATATGTTCGAAGTGGTGTTCGTTGGGGATGTTCTGATTTATTATAAAATCAGAAGAAGAACGTGTACAGTATTTAAGAATTGAGTTACAAGTATTGAAAGAGATAAAGTTATATGCTAAGTTATCAAAGTGTGACTTTTGGTTAGTAGAGGTGAGTTTGCTTGGTTATGTTAATTCAGACGAGGGTATTGTTGTGGATCCATCAGAAGTAGATGTAGTTCTACAACGAGAAAGCCCCGAAGTGGGTTAAGGAGATTATAATATTTTTGAACTTAGTTGGTTATTACCGCAAGTTATGGAAGGTTTTTCCAAGTTAGCATTTTCGTTATCTCAGTTGACTTGCGAGGGGTAAGTCGGTTGTTTGGGGATGTTTGTGATGAGGAAAGTTATAGAGAGCTAAAGTAGAAGTTGACTACGGCTCCAATTTTGATTCTGCCTGATCTTACCGAACCGTTTGTGGGGTATTAGTATGTGTTTAAGATGAGTTTAGACAGTGTGTTAATACAAGAGGGTAAAGTCGTAACTTATGCTTTACGACCATTGAGGAGTCACAAAAGTTTCTATCCTGTTCAAGATTTGGAATTGGCTGCGGTTGTATTTGTGTTGAACATCTGGAGGTATTATTTTTATGGATCGAGGTTCGAAGTGTTTAGTGATCACATGAGTGTAGAATACCAGTTGGGTCGTAAGGGATAGAGTATGAGACGACAAGGATGGTTAGAATTCTTGATGAGTTAATCATATGTCTGCTTTGATGGTCAGAGAATTAGAATTGAGTTAGCGGTTCAGAGATTGGTGTCTGGTGTGAGAGATAACGCAGTGAAGTGTGAGGTTGGGCATATTAATAGTGAACAATAATTTTCTGGTGATTGTTTAAGAGAGTCTGAAGTTGGATGTGAACTCGGTAGATTCGATAGTTGCGAGTAATCAGAGTGCGTAGCTGAAGCATGATGTAGCGCAGTTCTTACATGCGTATGTGACACTTGTAAGAGTGCAAGGGTTGGACGATAGAGCCTGCAAGGCTAATGCAAACCATTGGATATTCTAAGATAGAAGTGATAGGTGAAAGGTCTAAATATTGTTCATGTATTACTATATAGATGGATGTATTAGTTTACATGTTTAATTGGTGGATCGTAGCACTGTTGCATCAGTGTAATGTGGCAGCGATGTTGGTAATAGAGTTATGTTGATGTGGTTAAGACGATGTGTGTTATGTAACTTTATATTCTTATCCTTGTTGTTACCTGGGTACCTATGGTGATGATAACGATCGTGTTATGTTCCAGTTCTAGAGTTAACCTGTGGGTTCGTAACTTGGTTATTCTTTGCGTCTTGAGTTGGTCGTCGAGTGCATTGCGTGAGCATTGCATCTTGTTGTTGTTGTTGTCGTTGGTAAAGTGTATTGTTGCTTTGTGTTATTCGTGGTGTTGCCTTTCATGGCATGTGGGTTGGCTATTTGGTTGCGAGGATGTATTCGGGGTAGTTCGTATCAGGTAAATTTTCGAGGACAAAAATATTCTAAGTGGGGGAGAGTTGTAACGCCCTGTTTTATTTTAAATTATTTTTCGTAATTTAATTATGTGAAGTTGTGTTCATACATGTCATTATGTGTGTGTTTTGCTGTGTTTGGGGATACCCTTAGTGGGGGGAGGGGGTAGTGACCTTAAGAATAAGATTTTGGGGTGTTAGGGGTGTGGGAGCAAAAGCGTAGAGATTGGTGGTGTGGTGACTAAACTAATTAAATGATATTAGTTAATATTTAGTTAATTTTAATATTAGGTGAATATTAAGTTAATTAAATAATTTGTGAAAACTATTATTATTATTATTATTATTATTTAATTAGTTGGATTGGGTGATAATAATATAATGAAATAAAATAAATGGAATATTAGATGTGTAGAGATTTGAAGGGCGAGATAGTAATTTTATGAAGATGAGTAAGGGTAAATGAGGTAAACCACAGTGGAGGGACTTTGTAAAGAGAATTGGAGAATAAGGGGGTCAGTTTTGATCATACGTAGAATTGAGAAGAGAAGGGAAGAAAGAGGCTAGGGCAAGAAGATAGGAGAACTCCATTAGAGAAAGGGAAAGCTCATCAAATCCAAGGTAAGGGTGGGGTTCTTCAAACACTTAAGGGATATATGATGTTTGTATGAGGGGAGATAAATTGTTAGGATCTTATCCATGTGTTTGTTGATTGTTTGGTGTTTTGGTGAGAAGTTGGAGTCGCGTGTCGGTATGTTTCGATATGTGTTTGATTAGGTGATTGAAAACCTAACTTTTTCCACTTTTGATAATAATGGTGTTAATTTTGTAAATGTGTCAGATGGCATTTTAATTGTGAAAATATTGTAGTACGTTGAATTCTGAGACCGGGGTTTTTTATGGAATCGAAATCGGAGGTCCGGAAGGCATTTAACGATTAAAAACATAAAAAAAATCTGTTTTTGCGCAGTATGAGTCGACTCATGAGTCGACCTATACGGACTCGTGTGTTGCACAATTTTTCCAAAATGTCAAATTTTGTTTTGGCTAAAATACAGTTTTGGTCCCCCTGTTTGTCAAAATTCACAGTTTTGGTCCCCCCATTTTATTTTTTAACAGTTTTGGTCCCCCGCCCTCACTGTTCATGTACTGTTTATGTACGGACGTATACTGTTCATGTACGGACGTGTACTGTTCATGTACGGACCAGTTACTGTTCATCATTTCTTTGGGCCAAAATTGGGGTGGGGGACCAAAATTGTTAAAAAATAAAATAGGGGGACCAAAACCGTGAATTTTGATAAACAGGGGGACCAAAACTGTATTTTAGCCTTTTGTTTTCTTCATAACTTTTGATCCGTAAGTCCGTTTCGTTCGCCTTTCGAATCATTGGAAAGCTAATTTTATGTACTTTCTGCTAAAATTATTTTCAATGACAGAATTCCAACTATTCAATGTGTGGCGTGTGTTTTCATTTTGTGTTTTGATGTGTTGAACCGTAGAATGCAGAAATCGGTGGTGCGATGCGTGTTGTTGTTGTGGATTGCAATGTTTGAACAGGTGTATACTGTATGTTGGACAGTCGTGAGGTAATGTATTGGTGATATACTAGTATTATGCATTGTTTCATTGTTGTATGTTGTTGGTTGAGGTGCATAGCATGTTGCATGAGTTGTGGGATAAGACGTGTGCCCATGTGGGGTGTGAGCGTTTATCCGAATTCCTTATAATGGAATCGATGTTGTTGTTGTTGAGGTGATTGTGTGCCCATGTGGGGTGTGAGCAATCACGATTGTCGTGTGCCCATGTGGGGTGTCAGCGACTACATAGACGTTCCGACGGGAATTGTCATCATGAAACAGGGATCGAAATTGGTACCACATGCATTGAGTCTAGTTGGCGTCTCATTGCATTTTGTATTTGTTGTGTTGCATTATTATTTGCTTGGTTATCTGTGTGTGTTGGAGAGTGTGATGCTTGTTGATAGTTGTGATATGGGTGAATTACTTGATGATTTATACTTTTATATTTATATCATCTTCTTCTTTTGTTGATTTAAGAATCTCACCCCTTCTGTTTGAATGTTGCCTCTACGTGGGTAACGTGCAGATATTCCGGTGTAGGAGCTCAGGTGTGAGTAGAAGTTGAAGTCTTCCGTTTATTCTTTTAGTTTGGCGTCAACTCTGATATGTAACATTGGGAGTCGGGAACGCTTTTATATGATTCTATTTGTTGAAGAATTATTAGTTTTTTTTTCTGATATGAAAACTAGTTTCTTTAGTTAATTGAAATCGTTATAATTTGTTGATTGAAATGAATAATTTTCCGCTACGTAATAATGGTTATTTTGTTGGATTAAAGTTGTGTGATTTTCGAAAATGTCATTTATATGTTACATGTCTATTTATGAGCAAATGATAAGTTGGAAGCAGCATCCTTTATTTCTGTTTCGTATTGTTTCACTCTGATTAATTTAATTAAATAGCGCGGGGAAATTTAGGGTGTTACATAATCCATCCTTCCACCACTTTAAAAACCCCACTTTCAACTCTAAATCTGCAAAACCACATCTCTTAGAATTTCACCAAATACCCCATTTTTCTTCACACAAACAACAACAATGGCAGGAATGGGAGACAGTAGAGTTGTTTTCCGCGAAGGAAGGGATGGTACGACCCAAAGGAGGAAGTTCAAAGAGTTACTGACTCACGAAGATTTCGCCACCCAGTATGTCGACAACTCTTGCTTGTATAGTCTAAGCATTTACAACTGTGTTTATTACTTGTTAGGGAATTTAGGTTTGCAAAACATATTGGACCGTAGGGAGCCCACATATGCGAGCTTGACTCGAGAATTTTTAAGTTCACTAGTTTACTCTGTTTGTCCTAATAGCGCAAGCACTGTAGGCACAATTGACTTCTGCATGTTTAATGTGGAATACCGTTACACCAGTGATGAGCTTGTAGGTATGTTTGGATTTCCCTATGGGGAAGGTGTTTTATGTGATGCCCCGATAGATACTAATAGAGAAGTTGAGGCAGGTTAGTTTTGGAGAGAATTAACAGGCCACACCACTGGTTCTTTTAAAGGCAACGTGGCCTCTGATATCCACAACCCGTCATTCCGTGTTTTTTGCCAAATGTTGGCGGATACTATTTTCGGCCGGGAAAATTCTAATAAATTAAATGCTAATGAGTTTCTTTATTTACTCGCAGCGCTTATACGGAGGCCAGTGAATTCAGCCCCCCGTTCATGATTGCTTATATGTGTGCCATTGTGAAAAAGAAAGGGACCATATCCTTTGGAGGGTTGAATACCTCCATTGCCCACGCTCTTAGGCTCGACACTGAGCTCGCGACTTTGGAACCGTTAGCACCTCGCACCATTGACATGAAATTCTTAAGAAATATGCGGTTATGCAAAGTTAGAAGAGAATGAGGTTACCGCCTCATGGTTCGCAATGTAACGATACAAAGTGTTGTTTTACCTTGTCCTAATCGTACTAATGTACAAAATCAAAGAAATTGGACTTTAAACTTAAATGCACCACCTGTTACTGGACCGGTACCACGATATTACACTAGGGATAAGGGTACTGAGGATGAGTATGATCGGAGGGGCGCGTCCCCCGTTCATGACCCCTCACCCCCACACGATTCACTCACACACACTGCACTTACTTGGTACTTCTAACCATTTTGCATGTACTTCTTCCGGTTTCTATTTTGATGAGGAAATGATGCGAGAGCAGAGAGCTCGAGAAGAAGAGAGATATTGTCTGTTCTATGCTATGTACGAACAACATTACATGATGGATTTCATGCGAGAATCATATAGGGAGACAGACCGTACCCTCCGATCAGTGATGGAAGCTCAACTCACTATAGCCTCTGCACAGTAGCGCCTCTAGGCCGCACAGATGCGTGACTTCTCCCTTGTGCACGCTAACCAGGGGCCATACTAGGTAACCTCTCAAGGCTGCGGGATTCAAACGCTGCACTCTTAGCACGTGTCCATGAGCTCGAGATATCTTAGAGTTCTCGCCACCGAAGCCGGAGTTGTCACCAGCTGAAGATGGCTGGTTTATTCCTGAGTGAATCGCACACTCAGAGATACAACAGAGTTGCCACCAAACTTTATTTAGTCCCAAAGGACAGGGAAAATATCGATAAAACCCAAGGGGAAGAGAAATGGGAATGGGGTTGGTTATGCGAAAGGAAGGTACTAGCACCTAACGCATCCGTCGTACTCGACGGGAACCATTTCGCTTGCTTCTAGGCTTGGATGGGTTATCTATATAAAGGCTTCTAGCTAAAAGAAGAGGAGAGAGAAAAAAGAAAGAAAGAAAAAGAGAAGGTGCTCGCGGAGGATTAGGGCCCTCGTGCCTACGTACCCTCATGGTGCAATGAGGAAATCAGAGCGACGTAGTTCATGGAACCAGGGACAGAAAAAGGAGAATGGAAGAAAGTGGAAAGGTTGAAGTGTGGAAGTGTGGAAGTGTGGAAGTGTGCTCGCCAAGATCATCGCAATCTTGTGCCTACGTATCTGACATTCGAATGAATGCAAAATCAGAGCTTCCGTAGTTCGTGGAACTAAGACGGAAAGAGAAAGATAAGAAAAGTGGTGTCAGAACCAAGAGCAAAAGAGGTAGAGAAAAATCCGCTGAGGATGCAAAATAATTGGTGTCGAAACCAAGAAAGAAATGCAAAAAGAAAGACACAAATTGTACTGAGAATAACGTGCAAGAGTGGTGTCGAAACCAAGAGATAAAAGAGCAAAAGGAAAGAAGGGACTCCATAGGGGAGGTAAGTAAAAAATGATGTAGGGGACCAGAGAATAGTGACCCTACTGGGGACAAGCAAAAGGATGGTGTCAAAACCAAAAGAAAAGAAGTTCGGTATATTAACTGACTGGCAGTGGTTAACCAACGAGAGAGAGATAAGAACTGTAGTGGGGAAAAGGTTTTAACAGGTAGACTGTGATCAACCAAAATAACGGGTGTGGGACCAAGCGAAAGTCATGACCCAAAGGAGGGTTGTGGGACCAAGCAAAAGTCGTGACTCAAAGGACTGTCGATACCGACTGAACAAACAGTACTTGATCAACAAAAGGGGTATTGAACCAAAAGAAGGTTACTAACCAAGGGTGCAAGTATTCGAACCAAGAAAAGGTTGCTAACTGCTGGGGATTCGGTTTTAATAGAAAGACTGTGATTAACCGAGAAGGAAATGAGTGATTAACCAAGAGAAGGTGATTAAATCGAAAAGGCTCAGTATTTTAACATGAAGACTGTGGTTAACTGAGAAAAATGGGTGAATAACCAAGAGAAGGTGGTTAACCCAAAAGGCTCGGTATCTTAACAGGCAGACTATGGTTAACTGAGAAGGAGTGCATATTGGTGTTTTAACTGCAAGCAATGGTTAACCAAACAAAGGGAGAAGAACCAAGAGAAGGTTGCGAACTCCGCAAGGATTTCGGGGTTTAACAGGAAGAATATGTTTAATCGAAGAAAAGGGATTGAGACTCTTCTGGGGAATCAAAAAGTAACGATTGACCATAAGAAAAAGGAGTAGGGTATTGAAACAAGGAGAGTTTGCCAACCCAAGGAACAAAGATCTTAACCAAGAATGGTGATTGATCAAAGGAGAGATTGAAAGGTGCAAGAGTAATCAAGGATCGACTCGACAGGGAATTGATAAAACACTATAGCTTGAGGATAGAGTTGAGTATTCTCGGTGGAAGGACAAGACGCCCTTACCAAAAATATCCAGGATGAGGGTATGATAGACTCCTTCCTCACTCCTTCTCTATTGCTCAAAGTATAATGCGGAAATTGACACTGACAGCAAAACAGCGCCAATTTGTACAGTGCTCCCGTGCGTTATGCGTCGTGTGAATCTCCGACTCCGCATGGGAAAAAAAGAAAGAAAGTTCTAAAGGAAGCCTAAAGAGAAGCGCCAAGGGAGGTATCAATAATCGAAACAAAGTTTCGATTGATTAATCAGAGGGAATAGATATGCTAACAATTTTCCAAAGAGATGGAAAATCATTAAAGCAAAAGGTGTGAATTATTGATTGTACAAGATTAAGTTTATTCTCTTGAGAACAAACCTAATGCAACGCAAGAAGAGAAAGTGCAAAACAGTGCCAAATGATACACCAAAACATGTAGCATGTGATCAAAGAAAATGCAAGGAAGCATGTATTCACATAATGCCAAGAATATGAACAATTTGAATAATCGAAAGTGTGCAACAAAAGTTCATGAATAAGCTTCAAACAGAAGTTAAATGAAGCTTAAAACATCCATAAAATCAAGCATGACAATCAATGAAAGTCAAAAGGAAGAAAGCATGGCAAACACACTTAAAAATGCAAGAAAATGGCCTTCTAGTTCAGTGTTAATCGATTAACACTTTTGCACTGCAAAGTGTTAATCGATTAACACTTGAAAAATTGCAAATTTACACTGGTTAATCAATTAACACTTTTGCACTGCAAAGTGTTAATCGATTAACACTGGACAGGGGCAGAAAAAACAGTTTTCCAAAAGTGCTTCCAGCAGTTAATCACTTAATTGAACATCCACATGTTATGGTTCACACTTGTGCACAAAAATTACATCATGTATTAGCAATTAAACACCAATTGAAAGCATTAACATGGAGATCAAAGATCAAGCAAACACATGGCGAATCAAACCGAAAAAAAAACGATCGAATTACATCGTAAACGCGCGAAAATGAACGAAACGATAAATTAAGTGAGAATCGACCAACCTACAAGCCGGAGATTTGGCATGGTGATTGCTGCAAAGTGATCTTGATGAAGATAATCAAAGAAAACCAGAGAAAATCTTCAATTATACCCGAAACGTATCAAAACCGAGCAAATTGCGACGAAAACTCCGAAATGAGAATTATCACCGAAGAAGCTTGAAGTAATCACTTGAGATGAATCCAAAAGCTACTAAAGCTCCACAAAATCCAGTAGAATGGAATGATGATGAAGGTTAAGCTCAAGAAAAAGCACTTGCAAGGTGAAAGTAGCTTTTCTTCAATGGAGAATTAAGAGCTTTAGTGAGGTTTTGAAGAGAATTGAGATGAAGATGAAGAAGTAGCAAAAAAATTCAGAGAGAAAGTGAGAGAATAGAGAGTGAAGAAAGTGTGAAATTGTGTGAATGGTTGTGGAGTCATTGAGATCCTTGAAAAATGAGTGAAGCTTTGTTTATATTGATTTTTGGTTTGGAGTGTGAGAGGTTTGGAATTTGGTTTGGACTTAGCTTTGGGTGGTTTGGAACTAGGCTAGGAGTTATTAGGCTTGACTCACCGATTCAAGGTGGTTAACTCGATTAGTTAGGATCAACTCGGTAACAATCCCAATGTGAGCTCCAACATCCAAAGGTCCACATACTTGGAAATCAAGGAACATGGTGCACTTATTTGAAGATGATGCATTGGAATAAATTTGAGTGAATTCTTGAATACTCCAGAATGTTCCACATGTTACTAGACCAATGTAGAAATTGAAAATGTGGAGAGAAAGTTGTTGTCTTGAAAAAGCAGCAAATTTTGCCTGTTTTGCACGTGTTAATCGATTAACACATTTGCACTGTAAAGTGTTAATCGATTAACACTTAAAAACAGCAAAATTGCACTGGTTAATCGATTAACACTTTTGCACTGCAAATGGTTAGTCGATTAACCAGACCAAAATACCCCAAATTTACCTGAAAAATGGTGTTGTGGCCACGATTCCAATTTTCAACCTCTTGCTTTGATGAATAGGCATATAAACCCTTATTTTGTGCTTGTTTTAATGAAAATGATTTTGTGAGGATGTGATTAATCGAGCTTGGGAAACCTGAACATTCCTGCAACAAGATTACAGAGAAAAAAGTTTGAATGCGTACGCCAGCGATGCGAATGCACATGCTTATGCAAAAGGCAAAATAGGGAGGTCAAATTTCGGGTTACAACAGCTGCCCCTATTTAATCTTCTTGGACCTAAATGTTTGAATTGCGCCAGCTTTTCGATGATTCAAGGTAAAAGGGGATTAAATAAAGAGTAGCTCGAAAATTTGGTCGCGGCGACAAAAGAAAAGTTTAATGTTTTTTAGGGTTGATATGTGCGAAGTGTGGCTGAATATCTGCTGGGAGATGAATCAGGCCGAACGAAAGGGAGCCTTCTTGATGCATATGTTATGTATGCGTTCTACATGATGCTTGATATCATGCAATGCAAAGGTGCAAGTTAAGGTGATGTACGAGAGTTAGGCAGAGATTATAGCAAAATGGTCTCGACATCCACGGTCGGGGAGAGAACCCTCATATGAGGACAAAACCTGTTGGGGAAGGGCCTCAAAGGGTGCTAGTTCTACTGCGAACAATCCCAAAAATGGTGAAGAGTCCGCTGGGGAAGAAACCATCACCAACGATACTGTCGGGAATAAGAGAATCAGGCCAACCTCCCCATCACAACTTACTCTGCCTGGGGCATGAAATCAGAAAATTATGATTTCTAAGCTGCCATGGACTCTGTTGCAGGGAATTCACAAGGCTCGTAGGATCTTCTCTACTTGGGGAAGGCGACGAACTAAATCATACAGCTGCGGGTGCGTGACAAACTGACACACCTGGATGATGCACGACCCATGCTGGGGAAAAGAACAAACTTGTTTCTTCTCGAGGTACGTCATGGCATCTTTGCTGGAGACATTATGGATCTTGTTGGGGAAATGGAAGGCAATCAACCCTTCCTGAGAACCACAATGGCGATTGCTGGGGAAATGATGACTCTACTGAGGAACTGCTGAGGAAACAACAACTTCTTCAAAGAACCATCACATTACTGGTCGGGCGTTAGGCTTACCAATGGATATTACTGATTATCCTGCAGGAATTACCGGTAAAATATGCAATGCATAATGCTTTCTCGATTGATTTAGCTTTTTATTATTCTCAACATTTTATAGTATTATGTGATCACAAATAATTATTTATTTTGCAAAAAAAAAATACTGGAATGAAAACAATTGAGATAACAAATGATGCATTTTATTGAATGTCAAAAATATTGTACATAAGATGTGTACAAGGATGCAAAAATCCTTGATGAGGAAATTTGTAATAAAATTGAGAAACAAATGTAAATGGCAAAGGGAACTCATGCCTCACATTGATTACAACATTGGCCACCATCCACTGAAAGTCTAGGTTCCAACGCCTTGCACCAGTTGATGATGATTTGACTACTCAGTTACAGTCTGAGATCTAGCTATGACGAAAAGAGGCTCAAGGGTTCACAGTCAAATGCATATCCCTAATTTTTGCCTGGACATTTTTTCTATTTTTTTCGTCCACCGAGATACCCATTTTTGCCTAAGTCGCCCTTTCGGGTTTTCAACTTAGCGGGCTATCATTATTTTTTTTCATTGTCCCTAACTTTTTCATGGACATTTCTTTTTTTGGTCCATCGGGACATCCATTTTTGCCTAGATTTCCCTTGCGGATGTCAATCTAGCGGACTCTTATTCATTTTTTTCAGGCATAATATTTTTTGACTATATCGGAGTTCACGGGCGATGGCAACTCCTCCCTATCCATGGTGGTGAGGATCAGGGCTCCGCCTGAGAAGGTCTTCTTGACAACGAAATGTCCTTCGTAGTTGGGAGTCCATTTGCCTCGTGGATCCGAATGAACAGGTGAATATCTCTTGAGCACGAGTTCGCCTTCACAGAACGTTCGAGGGAGAAATTTCTTGTCAAAAGCTCGCTTGAGGCGTGTCTGATATAATTGACCATGACAAACGGTTGTAAGGCGCTTCTCTTCGATGAGATTCAGCTGGTCATATCTGGATTGGACCCATTCAGCTTCATCAAGACCTGCTTCCATGATGACTCTGAGCGAAGGAATTTCGACTTCAATGGGTAGAACTGCCTTCATACCATACACAAGCGAATATGGAGTTGTCCCAATAGAAGTGCGGAATGAAGTTCTGGAGCCTGCAGTGCAAAAGGAAGCATTTCATGCCAATCCTTGTAATTCTTGACCATTTTCTGGACAATCCTCTTGATGTTTTTATTCGCTGCTTCAATGGCGTCGTTCATCTTGGGCCGATATGGTGAAGAGTTGTGGTGCTCGATCTTAAATTCTTGACACAACTCCTTCATCATCTTATTGTTCAGGTTGCTTGCATCATCATCTTGATAATGTTGCTTGTCATAATTCCTCTTATACAGTACACCACCATTTAAGAAGAACTTGGCGCAAAGCCTCCTAAGAGCTTTCTTGTCAGTGATGGTAATACCCTCGGGATATTCCTGTTTTTCCATATATCTCTTAATGTCGTAGAACCAAGGTTTGTCATCAGACTCATCCTCGATGGCTAAACAGTGTGCTGGTTTGTTTAAATGAATAATGCAGATATGAGGTGCTTCATTCTTCAACTTGACCTTGAACATAGATGCTAAAGTGGCAAGAGCATCAGCTAGTTGATTTTCCTCTCTAGGGATATGATGAAAAGAAATCTCATCAAAGTAAGGAATCAACTTCGCAATGTGTTGTTGGTACGGAACCAGCTTGGAATCCCGAGTCACAAAGTTCCCTCTGACTTGACCGATGACCAAGGCAGAATCTCCATAGACCTCAAGAATCTTGATTCTCATGTCAATAGCCGCTTCAATACCGTAGATACATGCTTCGTATTCAGCCATATTATTTGTGCATGCAAAGCATAATCTGGCAGTGAAGGGAAGTTGAAAACCTGTTGGAGAGATGAGGATAGCACCAATTCAACGACCTCTAGAATTGGAAGCACCATCGAACATGAGCGTCTATCACACCCCTGGTTTGGGTCCTATGTCAGGGTCTGGAGTATCATAATCTCTGATAAACAGAACATCCTCATCGGGAAAGTCAAACTTCATTTGTTGATAACCCTCTACAGGTTGATGGGCAAGGTAGTCAGACAATACGCTCCCTTTTATTGCTTTCTGGGTAACATGTTGGATATCATACTCAGTTAACAGCATCTGCCACCAAGCAATCCTTCGAGAGACAGCAGGCTTTTCAAATATGTACTTTATCAGATCCATTTTGGATATCAACAAAGTAGTATGGCAAATCATGTATTGTCTTAGGCGTCGAGCTGCCCAGACCACAACAAGTTTTCTCCAAGAGTGAGTATCTGGTCTCACAATCAGTGACCTTCTTGCTCAGATAGTAAATTGCATGTTCTTTTCTGCCAGTGTCGTCATGTTGACCCAATACACATCCCATTGATTCATCGGGAACGGTGAGATACATGATTAAAGGCCTACCAGGAACCAGCGGTACTAAGATCGGTGGTTCTTGCAAGTATTGTTTTATTTTGTCAAATGCTTCTTGACAATCATTGTTCCATTCAACCGATTGATTTTTTCTTAGTAATTTGAACATTGGTTCATAGGTAGCCGTCAAGTGAGAAATGAATCTTGAAATGTAATTGAATCTGCCCAGAAAGCCATGGACTTCTTTTTCTATTTTGGGAGGCGGCATGTTCTGAATTGGTCTAACCTTATCAGGATCAACTTCAATGCCTTTCTGACTCACAATAAAGCCCAACAGTTTACCAGATCGAACTCCGAAGGTGCACTTCGGAGGATTTAACCGCAATCTAAACTTCCGGAGTCTGTCAAATAGTTTCTTCAGATGGACCAGATGATCATCTTCTGTTTTGTACTTGGCAATCATATCGTCCACGTAAACCTCAATCTCTCTATGGATCATATCGTGAAAGAGGTTTGTCATGGCACGTTGCTATGTTGCCCCTGCATTCTTCAGACCGAATGGCATAACTTTGTAACAATACGTACCCCATGGCGTGATGATAGTAGTCTTTTCCATATCAGCTGGGGACATCTTGATCTGATTATATCCTGAGAAACCGTCCATGAACGAAAAGACAGAGAACTGCGTTGTGTTGTCTATCAAGAAATCAATATGAGGCAAGGGGAAATCATCTTTCCGGCTTGCCTTGTTGAGATCTCGATAATCCACACACATTCAGACTTTACCGTCTTTCTTGGGAACTAGGACAATGTTGGCAATCCATTCAGGATATTCGGAAGTGGCGAGGAACCCATCATCAAACTGTTTCTTTACCTCTTCTCTGATTTTGAGTGCCATGTCGGGTCTAGTCTTCCTAAGTTTTTGCTTGACAGGAGGACATCCGGGCTTGAGTGGCAAGTGATGTTCAATGATGTTGGTATCTAACCCAGGCATATCTTGATAGGACCAGGTGAAGATATCAACATACTCTTTCAATAACTTGACCAACTCAGAGTGTACATGCTTAGCGAGGGACGCGCCAACCTTGAATTCTCTTCTGACTTCATCAGTACCGAGATTAACAACTTCCACTGGCTCTTTGTGTGGCTGAATCTCTCTATGCTCGTGCTCAAGGAGCCTTGCTAGTTCAGCCGGTAATTCACAATCTTCCTCACCATCTTCTTCGGCTTTGTTAATTGGAATCCCAGAATTACAACGGATGTTTTCCATGTTGTTATCAATGTTTTTATTATTTCTGCATGTTTATGAATATGTTTAGAATGAGCTATTTTAAAAAGTGAAAAGAAAATAAACTTTTGCCATTTGTTTGTAAAAAAGTAAAATAAAGAAAGAAAATAGAGCATGATTTTGAATGCAAAAAAACTTTTATTTATTGATCACATAATATTGCAAAAGCGTGAGGCCCTTTACAAGCTATCCACTCATCTTGGGCGAGGACAAGGGAATGAGAAAGCAAAATGCATTACATGTTATATGGAAAAACCACAGGAATCACAGTAGATGTCCAGTTGTTGAGCTTGAAACCCGGCGGGCACTTGCGCACAAAGCTTGGAATCTGATTGCTAAGACCAGCATCATCAATGGCTGCCACGATGTCACCCATTTGTAACCCCGCGCTATTGAATTTGATGGAATTGCACTGCTTCTGACCATGTGAACCAGATTGTTGACCAGGATGGTAACCCAATCCAAATCGATTATGTTTCTCAACCACATCAATCACATGCCCCCAGCCTGGCAAGGCCCTTTCTCGATGGTCTCTTTAGGACTCTTGGCCGATATCAATGTTATTTACGGTGATCTACTTTGACTAATTGAAGCAGAGCTGACATCCTCGAATTCGAGACACTGCAACGGTACCTGAGCTATGCCTTCTTCGGTCTCGACGTATCGAAAAGATGATAACTCGCTCACAATCATATCCTCTTTACCAAAGACGATGACCAGCTGATCGTCAAACATGAATTTTAATTTTTTATGTAAAGTGGATATAACTGCCCCTGCGGCGTGAATCCACGGGCGACCCAATAGGCAACTGTACGTCGGATTGATATCCATCACTTGAAAGGTAATGGTGAACAAATACGGTCCAACTTTGATGGGTAAATCCACTTCTCCAATGACCTGCCTTCGAGAACCATCAAAGGCTCTAACATCTAAGGAGCTCGACCTCATCTCGCTTCCTTCTACCAGTAATTGACTCAATGTGCACTTAGGCATCACATTGAGAGAAGAACCGGTGTCCAAAAGAAAACGAGATAAGAGGATGTATGTGCAAATTACAGATATGTGCAGTGCTTTGTTGTGGCCAGTTCCTTCAGGAGGCAATTATGATTCATTAAAACCCAAATATCTGCTTGTTGTTATATTGGCCACTACGTCATCGAACTCGACGACGGATATATCTTGCATGACGTGAGCAGTGTTCAAAAATTTTAACAAAGATGATCGGTGCGCAGGCGAACTCATGAGTAAAGACAAGATTGAGATCCTCGAGGGAGTCTGCCCCAGCTGATCCACAGTTTTAAAGTCGCTTTTCTTGATTAACTTTAGGAACTCTTGATCATCAAGTGTTTCTTTGCTCTTTGAAATATCTCCAAACGGGATAGTCGGCACTGGAACTATAGCAGATGCCCCTTGTTGAACAGCAGGGGTTACAGATGCAGGCGTCTCCTTGGGAGGAACAACAGTTGGAACTTGAATAGGCTTTGTAGTGACCTTCAGAGCAAACACCCGTCCACTACGAGTCATACCTCCAACGAATGTAACATTTACGATCTCAGATTCCGCAAACCTTATCTCTTGACCTCCAGAAAACACAGTACATCCATACCTCCAAGGTACCTCTTTAGAACTCTGATATGGAAACGAATTTGGCGGGCAAACAACGATGGGTTGTACCTTCTTCTGTTTAGGGGATTCAGCAGGAACCTTCCTATAGACGATGGTGAATGGCTCAATAACAGCAACTTCCTCAACAGGCTTAGATCTGGCAAATTGGACTTCACCTCAGTTCATCAAGATCTGGACACAACCCTCCAGCCTTCGACATTGGTTGGGATTATCGTCGCAAATTTAACATTTACCATGCAGCCCTTTCAACAACCTATGTTCATTCAATTTCTTGAAAACCACAGTCATCGGGGTCTTTACCTCATCGACATCGATGATCAATTCATCCCTTGAGTCATCCTCAATCATGTTAACCACAGGTCCAGTGTGATCTGATAACGAATTATTCTGAATGTTAGGTCCTTCCTCAGCGAAAGTCAGAATCTTCTTATCAATGAGTTCCTGAACCTTGGTTTTGAAAACAAAACAGTCCTCTGTCGCATGTCCTATGTATCCAGCATGATAAGCACAGGACGCATTTGGATTAAGTTTCGGGCCAAATGAAGGAATTGCAGGTGCGATTTGCTTGGGAACAATTGCCCCTTGGTGAACCAAGTAAGGAAATAATTCAGTGTATGATACCGAAATTCTGTCGAAATTCGGACGCTTGCAATTTCCTTGATTGTTGTTGTTCTGACGGTTTTGATTCTGCTGATTTTTGTTGTTCTGTTGAGTATGTTGCTGATTCTAAGCATTCTGAATTGGTTGTTACGGATGATACTGATACGGAGGTTGTTGATATTGTGCAGCAGCAATGTACGGATATGGATAATATGGCATAGGTGTCATGGGAGCTTGATACTGACGAGAAACTTGTGCTGTCACAGCGTTGGCTTCACCTTCCTTTTTCTTGGACTGACTGTTCTGAGATTTTCTAGTGGCCGGCTGCTGGGAAGCAGCTCCAGGAATCTTTCCAGTCTTCAAATTGTTTTCAATCCGTTCACCAATTGTTATAATGTCAGCAAAGTTCGATGAAGAGCTACCCACCATTTTCTCATAGTAAGATCCTTTCAATGTTCCCATAAAGATTTCAACTAACTCATTGTCAAAGAGAGAAGGTCGCACACGAGATTCCATCTCACGCCATCTTTGTGCATACTCCTTGAACGTTTCAGCTGAACGTTGGGACTGATTCTACAACTGCAATCTAGTAGGCACCAGATCATGATTATATTTGTATTGTTTCAAGAATGCTTCAGACAGATCCCTCCAAGTACGGATTTTGCTGCGTTCTAAGCCCATGTATCAATCCAATGAAGCACCAGACAAACTATCTTGAAAACAATGAACCAGCAATTCATCATTATCAATATAGGATGCCATCTTCCTACAGTACATAGTGATGTGACTACGTGAGCAACTTAAACCTTTATACTTTGGAAGCTCAGGTATCTTGAATTTCTGCGGCAGTACAACATTCGGAACCAAACATAAATCTTTGGCCTCCAGGCCAAAAGCAGAAAACCCTTCAATAGCTCTGATACGGTCTTCCAACAACTTGTAGTCAGTAGGTCTATTATGATTAGTGGGCCCGACAAGAATCTGAGGATTTGGCAACTGAGATGCGATGGGAGCGTGCACTTGCGGAGTAGCAAACTGAGACGGATATACCAAACCCTGATTAACCATCTAGCCAGCATTCTGACCCATCTGAACAACAAATAGATAATGCGGAGGAGGTATCACAACAGCTGAGGAAGGTGCCCCAGGATAGAACATTCCAGGATGAACATTATGAACAGCAGTTTGAATAGCTTGAGATGAAACCGGAACATGAATAAGAGGACCCCTATACACATGCTCTTCTTCGTCAGGAGCTTCAATGTCAACCAACCTAGGAGTCTGACGAGTCTGATCCTGAAGATTCTCAGGATCATCATTCACCACTGGAGGTGGAACCGGAGTAGGCATACCCCATGGATAAGTAGCAGCATTCCCATTAGACATGGGCACAACATAAGGCTGATATGGTACAAAGGCACTACCATTATTTGCAATCTGAGGAGTGTAATTTGGAGGCATGCCCCAAGGAAAACCAGCGGGCATCTTGTTCAATCCGGATTGAGAATGTGTCAGATGAACAACAGGCTGATTCACAGGCTCAACTGGCACTTCAACCGCAACAGGAGAAGGAACAACAGTAGGAGTGGCTGTAACAACAAGAGAAGTAGTCATAACATGAGTAACAACTGTTGCATCAGTAGCAGTTGCAACAAAAGTGGCAGCAGCAGCGACATCCCTCTGGGTACGATGGAGTTCCATAATGATATCCATGTTTGTCTGAAACTGATCCATCTGACCTTGAAATTGAGCCAGAGTTTCGTTATAAGCAGCGTTCTCAGCTTCGAAGTCAGCCATGATTCTAGATTTGCTTGAGCGGGTGAAATACCGATGTCGAGTCGTCGTCTTGCTACAAGCCATAAATGATCAGAGTAAGCAATGGTTTCTTGGATGAAGCACGTGCATATACGTGCATGGATGAATGCAAATCATGCAAAAATAATTTTTAATGCACATGTAAAAATTAATTTGACATGATGAAATGATATGCAACATCAGAATCAATAAGCCAGCACAGTCTGAATAATCAAATCTTAACATCTGCAAAGGTAGGGTTGTGTTGGTGCGAAATCTGTCGTAATGAGATGACAAAGGCTGGAAGAGTCTTGGTTTCCTGCAGAAAAACCCAATATCCCCCTCACAGGTATGATCTAGTAAAGAATGGTCCTCAGCTTCTCAGGCTCTCAGGTCGAGAAATAATAATACGTTCACCATTTCTGGTTTTGCATTATTACTTCCCAAGGAGGCCTCCACTGATTCCCCTCAAAAGGGTTACCCTATAGCAAGTTCCCAGCTTTGGATCCTCAGATCAAAAAGCGTAATAGGTTTGCCATTTCTGGTCTGCCATTATCGCCCCTTGGGAGGAGTGGCTCAACTGAGTTCTCGGGAATGGTCGCCAGAGTCGACCGCTCTCTAGGTTAACACTCCGAAATGCACAAGACACGCAAATCAGAATATCTCCCAAGAAAACCTCGTCTGGTTGTGGGTTTCATGTAAACCAAACGTATCAAGATGCAACGTATGCCACACTACTTTCCACTCTAGTCCTATGTGTATGCTCAAGCCTGTGTATTGGGCTTATCTCTCAAGTAGCAACCCAACCCAACAAGAATATAGCAGATATCCAAAGTATGCAGCATATGAATATTTAAAGCAGTAAAGAAATGCAATAAATAAACACAAAGCGAATAAAGCGTAAAGATAAAGCTAGTAAAGCGCGAAAGATAAACACCCAAACAAGCAAGAAAGCAAACAAAACTAAGCGAGACACCACCTTGCCAGCGCAAGGACTCCCCAGCAGAGTCGCCAGCTGAAGATGGTTGGTTTATACCTGAGTGAATCGCACACTCAGAGATACAACAGAGTCGCCACCGAACTTTATTTAGTCCCAAAGGACAGGGAAAATATCGATAAAACCCAAGGGGAAGAGAAACGGGAACGGGGGTCGGTTATGCGAAAGGAAGGTACTAGCACCTAACGCATCCGTCGTACTCGACGGGAACCATTATGCTTGCTTCTAGGCTTGGATGTGTTATCTATCTAAAGGCTTCTAGCTAAAAGAAGAGGAGAGAGAAAAAAGAAAGAAAGAAAAAGAGAAAGTACTCGCCGAGGATTGGGGCCCTCGTACCTACGTACCCTCATGGTACAATGAGGAAATCAGAGTGTCGTAGTTCATAGAACCAGGGACAGAAAAAGGAGAATGGAAGAAAGTGGAAAGGTGGAAGTGTGGAAGTGTGCTCGCCAAGATCATCACGATCTTGTGCCTACGTATCTGACATTCGAATAAATGCAGAATCAGAGCTTCCGTAGTTCGGGGAACTAAGACGGAAAAAGAAAGAAAAGAAAAGTGGTGTCAGAACCAAGAGCAAAAGAGGTAGAGAAAAATCTGCTGGGGATGCAATAGAATTGGTGGCGAAACCAAGAAAGAAATGCAAAAGGAAAGACACAAGTTGTACTGAGAATAACGTGCAAGAGTGGTGTTGAAACCAAGAGATAAAAGAGCAAAAGGAAGGAAGGGACTCCATTGGGGAGGTAAGGAAAAAATGATGTAGGGGACCAGAGAATAGTGACCCTACAAGGGACAAGCAAAAGGATGGCGTCAAAACCAAAAGAAAAGAAGTTCGGTATATTAACTAACTGGCAGTGGTTAACTGACGAGAGAGAGATAAGAACTCTAGTGGGGAAAATATTTTAACAGGTGGACTGTGATTAACCAAAATAACGGGTGTGGGACCAAGCGAAAGTCGTGACCCAAAGGACGGGTATGGGACCAAGCGAAAGTCATGACCCAAAGGACTGCCGATACCGACTAAACAAACAGTACTTGATCAACAAAAGGGGTATTGAACCAAAAGAAGGTTACTAACCCAAGGGTGCAAGTATTCGAACCAAGAAAAGGTTGCTAACTGTTAGGGATTCGGTTTTAACATAAAGACTGTGATTAACCGATAAGGCAGACTGTGGTTAACTGAGAAGGAGTGCAAATTGGTGTTTTAACTGACAAGCAATGGTTAACCAAACAAAGGGAGAAGAACCAAGAGAAGGTTACAAACTCCACAAGGATTTCGGGGTTTAACAGGAAGACTATGTTTAACCAAAGAAAAGGGATTGAGACTCTTCTAGGGAATCAAAAAGTAACGATTGACCATAAGAAAAAGGAGTAGGGTATTAAAACAATGAGAGTTTGCCAACCCAAGGAACAAAGATCTTAACCAAGAATGGTGATTGATCAAAGGAGAGATTGAAAGGTGCAAGAGTGATCAAGGATCGACTCAACTGGGAATTGATAAAACACTATAGCTTGAGGATAGAGTTGACAATTCTTGGTGGAAGGACAATAAGCCCTTACCAAAAATAGCCAAAATGAGGGTAGGATAGACTCCATCCTCACTCACTCTCTATTGCTTAAAGTATAATGCGAAAATTAACACGGACAGCAAAACAGCGCCAATTTGTACAGTGCTCCCGTGCATTGTGCGTCGTGCGAATCTCCGACTCCGCAAGGGAAAAAGAGAAAGAAAGTTCTAAAGGAAGCCTAAAGAGAAGCGCCAAGGGAGGGATCAATAATCGAAACAAAGTTTCGATTGATTAATCAGAGGGAATAGATGTGCTAACAATTTTCCAAAGAGATGGAAAATCACTAAAGCAAAAGGTGTGAATTATTGACTGTACAAGATTAAGATTATTCTCTTGAGAACAAACCTAATGCAAAGCAAGAAGAGAAAGTGCAAAACAATGCCAAATGATACACCAAAACATGTAGCATGTGATCAAAGAAAATGCAAGGAAGCATGTATTCACATAATGCCAATAATATGAACAATTTGAATAATTGAAAGTGTGCAACAAAAGTTCATGAATAAGCTTCAAACAGAAGTTAAATGACACTTAAAACATCCATAAAATCAAGCATGACAATCAATGGAAGTTAAAAGGAAGAAAGCATGGCAAACACACTTAAAAATGCAAGAAAATGGCCTTCTGGTTCAGTGTTCATCGATTAACACTTTTGCACTGCAAAGTGTAAATCGATTAACACTTGAAAATTTGCAAATTTACACTGGTTAGTCGATTAACACTTTTGCACTGCAAAGTGTTAATCGATTAACACTAGACAGGGGCAGAAAAAACAGTTTTCCAAAAGTGCTTCCAGCAGTTAATCACTTAATTGAACATCCACATGTTATGGTTCACACTTGTGCACGAAAATTACATCATGTATGAGCAATTAAACACCAATTGAAAGCATTAACATGGAGATCAAAGATCAAGCAAACGCATGGCGAATCAAACCGAAAAAAAATGATCGAATTACATCGTAAACGCGCGAAAATGAACGAAACGATAAATTAAGTGAGAATCGACCAACCTACAAGCCGAAGATTTGGCTTGGTGATTGCTGCAAAGTGATCTTGATGAAGATAATCAAATAAAATCAGAGAAAATCTTCAATTATACCCGAAACGTATCAAAACCGAGCAAATTGCGACGAAAACTCCGAAATGAGAATTATCACCGAAGAAGCTTGAAGTAATCACTTGAGATGAATCCAAAAGCTACTAAAGCTCCACAAAATCCAGTAGAATGGAATGATGATGAAGGTTAAGCTCAAGAAAAAGCACTTTCAAGGTGAAAGTAGCTTTTCTTCCATGGAGAATTAAGAGCTTTAGTGAGGTTTGAAAGAGAATTGAGATGAAGATGAAGAAGTAGCAGAAAAATTCAGAGAGAAAGTGAGAGAATAGAGAGTGAAGAAAGTGTGAAATTGTGTGAATGGTTGTGGAGTCATTGAGATCCTTGAAAAATGAGTGAAGCTTGTTTATATAGTTTTTTGGTTTGGAGTGTGAGAGGTTTGGAATTTGGTTTGGACTTAGCTTTGGGTGGTTTGGAACTAGGCTAGGAGTTAGTTAGGCTTGACTCACCGAGTCAAGGTGGTTAACTCGGTTAGTTAGGATCAACTCGGTAACAATCCCAATGTGAGCTCCAACATCCAAAGGTCCACATACTTGGAAATCAAGGAACATGGTGCACTTATTTGAAGATGATGCATTGGAATAAATTTGAGTGAATTCTTGAATACTCCAGAATGTTCCACGTGTTACTAAACTAATGTAGAAGTTCAAAATGTGGATGGAAAGTTGTTGTCTTGAAAAAGCAGCAAATTCTGCTTGTTTTGCACGTGTTAATCGATTAACACATTTGCACTGCAAAGTGTTAATCGATTAACATTTAAAAAAAAGCAAAATTGCACTGGTTAATTGATTAACACTTTTGCCCTGCAAATGGTTAATCGATTAACTAGACCAAAATACCCCAAATTTTTCTGAAAAATGGTGTTGTGGCCACGATTCCGATTTTCAACCTCTTGCTTTGATGAATAGGCATAAAAACCTTTATTTTGTGCTTGTCTTGATGATGAAATGATCTTGTGAGGATGTGATTAATCGAGCTTGGAAAACCTGAACATTCTTGCAACAAAATCACAGAGAAAAAAGTGTGAATGTGTACGCCAGCGATGCGAATGCACTTGCTTATACAAAAGGCAAAAGAGGGAGGTCAAATTTCGAGTTACGACACCAGCAACACCCAAATTAGGGAGAAGGTGACAGTGGATGCCAGGAGTAGTACTCTTCCAAGTTTTACTTATCCTTTTTTCCACCTTCTATCAAAATATTGGGGACAATGTTCGGTTTAAGTGGTGGAGAGGATCTTTACTGATTTTATTTTTCTTTTATGCTTTCTGATTTTACTGATTTTTAGCTAGGTTTATTACTATTTTAGTTTTAATATTTCATCTTTACATGTGTGAGACGAGTCGTTATGTGTAGTTTTATGTCGTCTTTAATTACCCCTATTTTTTGAGCCATATCGGAAAAAATTTGAAAAAGAAAACAGTGTTTATTTTGAAATCCTAAGGCTTTTAGACAAATTTAGGATAGGTTGCAGAGACTTGGGAAAATTCTCAAAAGATCGGTATCGTCTTAACACAGTGAGTCTCCAAATTATAGAGATCAATCCAGATACTTATTATGCCATGGCCTTGAAATCTCACCCTTGAATGAGTCCTTAAGTAGTTTATCCTAGCAGTCAGCACCATCTGAATTACTGCTAAGTGAACAGACCGATGCAAATAGGTGAATGATCTCATGCTTTAAAAAGAAAAAGAAAAAGAAATAATAAAAAGAAGCTTGAAACGGAATCCTCCTTCTAAGTTGGGTAACCCTCACCCAGTTACTTAGCCTAACGGTGGAGAAACCTTTAAGAAAAAATGCATATGTGTCTATATTGAATTATCAAAATTGCTGAATATTGACATAATATGGATCATGATCACTAACAGGTTAGTTCACCATGTAAGTAACGGATAACGGGCTTAATGTGATTGTCCCTGAAAAAAAAGGACAGAAAGATGGGATGAGTAAGTTAGGCCAAGGTATAATAACATGATGCAGATTGGTTTGTATACGAGGGAGACTCATGACCGCAATTGTGGAATGTGTTACTACAATTTCTTTAATTTACGAGTTAGTACCTATTGATGTGACCTTGGTCAAATTAGAGTCTTTAGTCTAGGATGATTACTTGTGTTACTATTTTTCTTATGTTTTATGATGTTTGCTTAGGGACAAGCAATGGTTCAAGTGTGGGAGATTTTGATGACACCGAAATACACCACATATTTGGCTCGACTTGCACATGTTTTACCATTGTTTTATTGTTATTTCTAGTGTTATACTGGTATTTTGTTTGGTTTTCAGGTACATAGCCAAGAGAGAGCCATACTTGAAAAAACGAAGAGAAACGGGGGAAAACGGTGAAAAATGAGCAATTTGCACACACGGCGTCCAAGATGGCGTTCACCATGAAGGTAGGCATGTGGCAAATGACGTGTCCCACGTGCCAAAGGTCACAAAGGCCAACTCTTGGGGACTTAGGGAGGATGGTGTTCGCCACCCCTAGATGGCGGTCGCCATCTTTGTTTAGGACGCCCCAGTCAATGGGCAGTTGGAGAATCATCCCACTCTCTCCTTTTTTCTCTCACACGAATCCTAAAGTGGTTACTTGATACCCAAGGCTTAGTACTAGTATAAATAGGACTTAGTATTCATTTTTTCAACCATCCAAGGTTAGCTAAAACCTTAGGCATAAATTTACTAATAAAAGCGATAATTCTTCACACCGGAGGATTATTGCATCATCGTTGTATTTGATTTTGGAGCACTCTTTATTTTATTGTTTAATCTTGTCGCCATTTACATTCCGCCAAAGCTATTTATTGTATCAGAATTCAAGTCTCTGATTGGAGCAGGTTCTTATTTATTTCAGCATTATTTACCTTTTATTCGCCTTGTACATTTACTTGCTTTAATTTACTTCCTCGCACGTTTAATTCCTGCTTTAGTTTATTTACTTTCCTCGCACCGCTTTATTTCGTTTATTTTATCTACACCACTTACTTTGATTTCTTTTATCGCACGCCTTTTATTTTAATCAAAATACTTATTATGTTTAATACCTTTTTCCAAACAAAAGCCAAAATGTTTACTGTTACCATGTCCAACTAATTTCGTTAGTGCTGGAATGTGAGGACCATCGTTTCGATGTAGAGGCCCTATGCGTAGTATACGCAGGCCTAGGGCGAGGAAACAAGTCCACACGCGCATGGGCAGGATTGTGTCATGATTTCCCATTTTCGTGGTTTCTTTCCCGATTTCGCGTGCGATGAAATTCTTCTTGGTTCGTAAGACTAAAATGATATAATTGGACATAGGGGAACCGGTAATGATAGTAAATGGGGTAAAACATGGAATTTTGGTGTGGTTTTCTTTATGTTTGTGTGGTTGATGCTTGTGTTTCTAAGATCATTGTTATGTGGACAGTCTTGGGCAGCGGTGGTAATTCCAGAAAGAATTACGGTGAGTATGTGGCTCACGTGTGATCATTGTGGATCGTGTGTTATGCATGAATGATATTTATATTGTGTATAATTATATGTCATGCATTCATGTTGTGTCATCTGGAGATGAGCCTAGGTGGGAATCCATGATGGGTGCCTAGTCTCGTTCGGACCCCATGTGGGAGTCGAGTGGATTTAAGTTATAGTTCAGAGGAACACATACGACTTATCTGGATTCTGATGGGAATCGGGTTCAAAGAGTGAACCGTATGGATTGTGATGGTACCGCATGCATGGGGTCGTTTCAATCGAGTCTCATTGCATATATCTATGAGTGAATGTGGGCTGAACATGTTGATTATTGATGTGGCACTAGTATGTGCGGTTGATGTGTTTGATTGGTGTGAAATGTGTGAATACTACTCCTTAGCATGTGATTTTTACCGTGTATTATTGAATGTAATTCTCACCCCTTTTCTGTTGTTATGTTTGTGCTCCTTGGGGAGCACAGATAATCAGGTACCTGAGTAGTGCTTGGAACATTTGTTGCTATTAATCGAGTATTAGGAGTCGCCCTGATACGTAACATGGGAAGAATGGGGATTTCGTTATTTTCTCTATGTTATTTGTTATTTGTTACGTATCTTGATTTGTTTAATATTGTTGAACCACAGATTTTATGGAAGTTTGGTGTAATTGGGGCCTTAGTTCCGAACTAATTGATTATTCCGTTGTTTGATTTAAATTTTCATGAGTAATAAGATATGAAGCGATTTGATGCTTCATGAGATTTTCTGTTGATGTGGCATCCTATGTGTGTAACTCTGGTTTATTCCGTAAACTATTTTCATATTTTTATTTATTAAACCAATGGGGGGAGTACGGTGTTAGAGACGATACTCCATAAGTTGTTTCTATAGAATTACTCTTGGGGCTGTTTTGGTTTTAATACAACTTTTCCGTAATTAATTTGATCGGTTACTACAAAAGTGGAACCGTGACACGTCGGGTAAGATCGAAAGTCGTCTGACACTTAAGATAAAAATTGATTAGTTTTTTATTACTAAAAACTGTGAAAGCACTTTGTTAATTAATTAGGAGAGGTTAATATTATTAGAAGGTGATTTTGAAACTATTTGCAGTCGCGTTTATAGGTTAGAATCCGGTTGGCCGAGCATATGCCGGAAACCCTTTTAAGTTAAAGTTTCCAATCAAGATTACTTATCAACTGAGCAAAAGAAGTGATTACTAAAAAAGGATTTTCTACTTTAATGCAATACGCAACCGGTTACGCGTGAGCGAATGGTGTAGATTTAAAGATTAAATTCGGCTCTGAAAAATTGAAAGTGACAGTTCCTTTATAATTAAGTTCTTTTTCTTGGAAGAAAATATTGCCACGTAAGTAGTTCTATTTAGAAATAATAGGATTATTGTTGATTAACGAAAGCCACATTTCAGAATTGTACCTTTGAATTTATTGAATCCTTGTTATTTTATTTCGTTTCCGTTCAAAAGTTTTTTACGACCGCCTTAGATAAACGTCTTAGCAATAGAATACGATAGATTAACCATTAGGTCTCTGTGGAATTCAAAAAACTTTTATATTACTCTGATACACTCCGTAAACTTGCGAATTACAGACACCAGAGACTCAAATCTCCTAAGTAGCTCAACAAAAAGCTGCTTCTTGTGTCCCTCCCGAATCATTTCTGGGGCAACCCGAACAAAATCCCAATGGACATTTGAATGTTGTGACAACCCGTAGTGGTAAGCAAGAAGGTAGTTATACTCTTTGTGTGTGTGTGTGTGTATGTGTGTGTGTGTGTGTGTGAGAGAGAGAGAGAGAGAGAGGTAGAAG
Organism: Lathyrus tuberosus; assembly: GCA_022829125.1. Classification (NCBI taxonomy): domain Eukaryota; kingdom Viridiplantae; phylum Streptophyta; class Magnoliopsida; order Fabales; family Fabaceae; genus Lathyrus; species Lathyrus tuberosus. Next base: position 5,193,379 of record JALAZF010000132.1, on the reverse strand, counting down.
AGATTATGCCAACACCACCCTAAAAGGAGGTCGTTGAAGAGGTTGAGAAGGAAACACCCTATGTCGTTCCTCCTCCCTACAAACACATTATTCCTTTCCCATAAAGGCTTGTGAAAGCCAAAGTAGAGGTCTAGTTCAAAACATTCATTGAAATTCTCAAAAAGATCCACCTCAATGTGCCTTTCACTGAGGCAATAACTCAACTGCCCTCCTATGTTAATTTCTTAAAAGATATTCTTTTCAATAAAAGAAAGCTAGAGGACCATGAAACTGTGGCCATGACCCTTGATAGTAGTGTTGTGATTCAAAACATGGTGATCCTTAAGCTCAAATATCCAGAAAGTTTCTCTATCCCTTGTCATATAAGTACCATGGACTTCGAGAGAGCGCTTTGTGATCTAGGAGCTAGTGTTAGTTGGATGCCTTTGTCTATATGTAAGAAGTTGGACATGGGAGAGATAAAACCTACTAATATGTATTTGTAAATTGCCGATAGATCGACTAAGTATCCTATAGGTGTGTTAGAGGATGTTCTTGTGAGAATTGGAGAGTATTATGTATCGGGAGAATTTATCATAATGGACATCAGTGAGGATGCCAAAATCCCGATAATTTTAGGAAGGCTTTTCTTAGATATGGCGGGGGACATCATAGATGTCAAGATAGGAAAGTTGACTTTTAAGGTAAGAGAGGAAAAGATTGAGCTCATTCTGGCAAAACTCATGAAAAACCCTTCTTTGAAGGACTCTTACATTTTAGTCGATATTGTCGATGCTTGTGTTCAAGAGAGTGCATCGAAACCTCCTCCGACTGATAAGTTGGAAATGTGTTTGTTTGATAGTGCAAAAATTAATAAAGAAAACATTGAAGTAAAGTCATATGAGGAGATACTGGACAAAAGTCCAATTTCCTCTCAACAAAGCTTTGAAGCCCTTGCAGCACAAGGCGAAGAGCCTGGGCAACAAAAATCTCAAATATAACTGAAACAACTTCCACAAACCCTCAGGTACGAATTTTTGGACAAAGGGAGAAATTGGTATGTGATAGTGAATGCTAGTTTAGGGGAAGCTGAGACTGTAAAACTCATTGTCGTCCTTAGGAAGTACCCAAAATCCATGGGGTACATTATAGATGACCTAAAAGGTATTAACCTATCTGTTTGTATGCATAAGTTAATGCTAGAAGATGATTATAAGCCCTCAAGAGAACACCAGAGGCAACTAAATCCCATTATGAAAGAGGTAGTTAAAAAGGAGGTGCTTAAACTCCTAGAGGTCGGGATAATCTATTGTATCTCCGATAGTAAGTGGATTAGTCATGTTCAAGTTAGACCTAAAAAGGGGGGATGACAGTTATTAAAAATTAAAACGGAGATCATGTTGCCACTAGAACCATTACAGGGTGGAGAATGTGTATCGACTATAGGAAGCTTAACAAAGCTTCTCGAAAAGGCCATTTTTCGATACCTTTCATTGATCAAATGCTTGAGCATCTGACCAAGCACTCTCATTTTTTATATCTTGATGGTTACTCGGGGTTTTTCCAAATCCCCATTCACCCTAGTGATCAAAAGAAAACGACATTCACTTGTCCCTATGGTACATTTTCCTATCAGCGAATGCCTTTTGGGCCATGCAATGTGCCTACTACTTTTTAACGCTGAATGATGTAGATTTTCTCAAACTTCTTAGAGGATATCATGGAATTCATAATGGATGAATTCTCTGTGTATGGGTCTAGTTTTGACAGTTGTCTGATAAATCTAGAAAAACTCTTAGAAAGGTGTGTTAAGGTAAACCTCATGCTTAATAGGGAAAAGTTCCATTTCATGGTAAAAAAAGGGCATTGTCCTCGGGCACTTAGTGTCCAAAAGAGGAATTGAGGTTGATAGGGCTAAGATTGAGGTAATAGAGAAGCTAACTCCCTCACAATGGTGAGGGAGGTTAGGAGTTTCCTAGGTCATGCCGACTTCTATCGTCGATTCATTAAGGACTTCTATAAGATTTCCAATCCCCTAACTAGGTTATTGATGAAAGATGTTAAATTTAATTTTGAGAATGAGTTCCTTGAATTTTTTTTAGCTTTGAAGAATGTGTTGATCTCCGCTCCCATAATACAGCCTCTAGACTGAGGAACTCCCTTTGAGAACATGTGTGATGCTAGTAACTATGTTGTAGGCGCGATGTTAGGTCAGAGAAAGGACAATATAATGCATGCCATTTATTACTCTAGTAGGACTTTGGATGAGGCTCAAATCAATTATACCAAAAAAGAACTATTAGTCATTGTCTTTGACAAAGATAAGTTTCGTTCCTACCTTGTAAGGTCGAAGATAATTGTCTACACAGACCATGTGGCCATTAGATATCTCTTAAGAAAAAGGATGTTAAGCCTAGGCTCATTATATGGATCTTTTTATTACAAGAGTTCGATATTAAGATTAAGGATAAAGGGAAGGTGAATGTGGTCGTCGATCACTTGTCTAGGTTAACTGATTTGAAAGGGGATGAGTTACCTCTTGATGAATCTTCCCCAGATGACAAAATTTTTGCGTTGATTGGTAAGGAATCACCTTGGTATGCTAACTTTGTCAACTACCTTGTTGTCAGAGTTTTACCTCTGGATTTAAATTATCAATGTAAAATGAAGTTTTTCTCTAATTTGAAACATTACTATTGGGACGAGCCTCTTCTCTTTAAGAGAGGAGCTGATGGAATTTTCTGAAGGTGTATCCCTGAAGAGGAAACTAAAAGTGTCATGAATCACTACCATGCCTCCACCTAGGGTGGACATGCTAGTACCGACAAAACTGTGTCGAAAATCTACAACTCGATTTTTATTGGCCCAATATGTTTAAAGATTTCCATGCTTTCATGACAAAATGTGATAAGTGCCAACGCATGCGAAATATCTTGAGAAGAAATGAGATGCATATAAATAACATTCTTGGGGTAAAAAATTTTGATGTCCGGGAGATTGATTTAATAGGACCCTTTCCCTCATCTTTGGGGAATTATTATATCCTCGTGGCAGTTAACTATGTGTCAAAATGGATCGAAGTCATTGCCTTTCCAACTAATGACGCGCGAGTTGTGATAAAAATTTTTTTTAAAAAATATTTTTCGATGTTTGGGGTTCCAAAACTAGTAATAATTGATGGGGGTCGCACTTCATTGTTAGACAGTTTGAGAATATGCTCAAAAAGTATGGGGCGCGTTTCCTTTTTTTAGATTGATCCTCAATGATTGTGTCTCTTGGGCATTATTTGATTTGATGATGTTATTCTGATGTAATATGCATTAAACCAAATATATTATGCTAGTTTTAATTTTTCTATATAACTCATAGTCTGTTATGAGTTTTGGATCCATGTTTTATTCCAAAAATAGTTTCTACGTATTTCCTATTTTTTCCTCTGCACTCAAGTCTCCAAGGGAGCAAGATTGGATTAAATCTTAATTTAAATTAGGTTTCTTATTCATTTTCTATTCATTTGCTTGTCCATTACAATTGTTTATCATGAATTTGATGATGAATATTGATTTGATTTTGTTTGCCCTCACCATCAGTGAGTAGTCCATTAGGGACTAGAGGCTATAGAGATCTGTCATACCCCAAATTTTTTCTACCTTTAATTTGCATTGTATTTTTGTTTTCTAGTTCATCTGTATCAACATGACCATTTCATCTAGTCATGAATTATCATCAGTAAGAAATAATTCACTTGCATATAAGTCCAATAAATTCAAGGGTTTGTGATCCTTGATTAAATACCTTCATCCTTTTTCATACTGTCTTAAAGGAATTCATGTGCATAAAAAAAGTCAACAACAATCAACTATGAAATTTTTTTTATTTTTATCATATTTGGAATCAATTCTCATTTATCATGAATGTCCATAATTTCGCTTTCTAGTTAAAATTTGGTCACACTCATAAATAATCACATTTGCATTATTCATTTGATTTGATTTATGCATTTTTTAAGCCAAAATGTATATTTCTACAATTTGTTTTTATTGAGGAATTACACCAAATTTAAATTTAAAACTTTACATTGCAAGCACAAAATTCATCATTCACGTTGTTTTAATACATCATTCCCTTTCAAATTCAAAACAAAATAAAATGTTGAATTAAAATGCATAATAGAAAAATTAAAATGGTTATTTATTATTCATGTTCAAGCATTCCATTTCATCACCTTCCATGAGAGTTAAACTACAAGACCATATTATGCCAAATTGCTTCATGGTATCACCACTTCATGTATCCTTCAATTCATCATCATTTCTTTCACCATGCCATAACATGTTTCCAAGTGTAAATTTGCAGAATTAATTCAATGCAACAAGGAATAGCATGGCATACACAAGTCTACCATAACATTCATGATCATACATCAACCTGGGACCACTTTTTGTTCACATGTTTCGCAAGCTTCCCAAAAATTCAAATCCAAATTTCACAGCTAATCACTTGATTCAAACCCAAAAACACAACAAAACACAATCAGAACCATCCATTTGCAAATAATAACACATGGATCACCAATAATTCAATCTTGACCTCACTTTCTCAATTCACAATATCATCAATATCCTTTCATGAGAGCATTGGATTTCGTTGATCAGTACCTATTTGAATCCTTGTCAAAGCATGGCCGGAATCTAAACTCTCGCAAAAAACTCCATTATTGCAGGAGCTGTCCTCAAACCAAGCTTCTCAGATAAGACTTAAACTCAATTTTCTTGATACCATTAGATGCGTATTGATGTACTGAGTGAAACTCCTTTGTCAATTTCATGTGATTCCACGCCATCATCATTTAATTTTAATTTGAAAAGTTAGGGTTCATGTAGCTCTTTGATGAATTTAGGTTTTGATCCAATGTTGTTTGTTCCCTGAGAATTCATGCACCATTAACGTCATAATTACATAAGGAATGTGAGTCTGTGTTTGCTTCCATGTTAAACTTCGACATATGCCGGAATCGAACTCACCTTTGGTCAGATTTTCGCATTTATGTTTGAAGATGTTTTAGTTTGTTTTTGTGCATTTTCGTCATACCATCTTGTTTGCCATATTTAGATATTTAAAACGCATATTAACTTGTGAATTTTCATCAAGAAATCCTCATTTCATGTTGATTTATCCATGGCAGTTTGAGATGAAACATGGAAATAAAAGGTTGTTCCTCATTTTTCCCGATCAATTCAGGGCCATAGATCTCATCTTGGCGCTTTTTTTTTTTGTTACAAACCTAGGGTGCCATGCATCGTCGCCCACTACGGCCCCTTGTGGTCAGTCAACTCTCTAGTTGACCAGCATAGAACCCATCACTTGGGTGTGTTTGTTTCAAGTTATAAAAAAATATTTTGTGGAATCATATTTTTTGGATTATTATTCTTAGAAATAATAATTTCATTTATGTGTTTGGATAAAAATTAAATTTTTTAGGAATGATTATATATTTATTTAATTTAAAAATTTTAAAAAATAAAAAAAAATAAAAATATGTGAGTAGTAGTGGAAAGTTATAGGAAGTTGAGTTTATTCTTGTAGGAATGTTGGATTTTCACCTTTTATACATGAGAATAAGTATGACAAGAATTATGTGCAAAGAACATTTCTGAGAATAAAAAATACCAAGAACAATTTTTAAAAACTTAAACAAACATGATATTGTTGCATTTCCAATGTCACATTCCTGGGAATGTAATTTCAATCCATGAAACAAACACACCCTTGGGCTGAGATTTGCTTGGTACACACCCTTGTTTCTAGAGCTGTCAAAATGAGGTAGCCCATATGGGTCGGCCCACCAGGCCTGAAAAATTATAGGGTCTCTCATCTTGCTTCATTGGCATATTCTGGCCTTTTACAATCCTCCACATACCTCCCGTCTTGCTTCATTTGCATATTGTAAAGCATCATCATGATAGCGGAAGAATCAGTAAAACCAGCACCAACATCGTTGCCATGGTCATCTCCATGAGCAGCATCTTACATTGTAGCATTTCCCTCAGGAACATCATGAGGAACCTCCATAGGTTGCTCATCATCCATATGAGCTTCATTTGCATCATCACCGAATTCAGCAGGATCGTCATATTTGTAAATTTTCCTTCCATGCTTACCTAAGAGAAGATAATATACCCTACGTTTGATATCCCAAAAGTAGTTCATGTTTATCAAAGTGCGTTGAGAGAACTCTTGAAATGTGTCTAGAGATTTGTAGACTAAGTTCGACATACCGATGTCGAAGTAGTTCAGAATCTTAGCAATCATAGAGGGATAACAGAATAATGTTCCTCTGTTGCATGTTTTGACAGATAACATGCGATATTCAAAGTAATGAGGCCAATTAATTATGATCGTGTGCAAGAGAATATAGACCAGATGAATCTCAACAAAGTCTATTCTCAAGTATCCACCATTTTTTAGCCTCAGAATATGAAACACCACCCACATCATAATTCTTTGCACCATCTTCATTTGGCTAGTCGAAATATGATCATAACAGTCCTTGGCACGGGGAGCCTTGAGTAGCTCATTCGCATGGATATCCTAATCAAAATGTACATGAGTAATGGCATCAGTCACCAACGAATCAACCTCGTCAAGCTCATCAGCATCAATCACAGTACTACCAAATAAGGTTTTCCATAAATCATTAGTAAACTGATAAACTTTGCTACCTATTGGAAACTTGAAGCAAGAGTCTTGCATGTCATGTAGCCCTTAGTAGAATATGCGAATATGATCCTCATTGTAATCCTGAGAAAGCTGTAGAAAATAGTCAATTTGTTGATGCTCAACCAACTTGACAACATCTGGTAAATACTAACATCTAAATGTAACCGGCTTCCAGATATATTGTTTCACCACAAGCCGAGTTTCATGCTTTAACTCAAAATATTTGACATACTTCTTTGTCACCAATGTAATTGGATTCTCAGCAGAAATAATAGAGGTAGTAGCTTTTCGCTTTCCTTTAATATTAGCTTTGGTCTTTGGAGCCATTGAAATATTGAAATGGAGTGTGCCCACCAAGTATTTGATGAATTATTTGAATGAAAAGTGAATGTGTTTGAGAGATTGATGGATGCCCAGACACTCAACCAAGACAAACAATCACAAAAGTACACAAAGAAGTGAAGATACACCACAAACAAGTGAAAATTCAGAGCTTTTGTGTGTTATGGTAAAAGAAGGGTTTTTGAAAGGAAAAGTGTTATAGATTGGGCCGACACCTGCCCACCATTCGGGCAGACCCAACCCAATACTGTTAAACGGTCCATTAAGGCCCAATCCCCTTTCGTCGGGCACACTAAGATCCATTGATGTCGAGCAGAGACTTCATGACACAAGGAGAGGTCACGACTCTCCTCCCCACGTTCTCCACGTGCTCCTTCCGCGGGGACACGTCATCAAGTAACTACCCACCTCCGAAAGAGTCGGTCTGCCCACTCTCCGGAGATCTCGGGACACTTACTCTAGGGCGAATACCATGTGCTGGTCTTCCCTACGCCATGTAAGCACTGGCAGTTATCTTCATTGGGCCTAGCAATCCAACCCAGTGCAGACCCGTTGGCCCAGCGCTGGGGGCTCAATATAAATACCCTCTCTCACGAGAGGGTCAGGTATTCTATTCTGATTCTCACTCTCCCTTTTTGTACTTGCTTGCTCCAGTCCTGACTTTGGTATCGGAGTACCTTGCAGGTACACCCCCCACCGTCTCATCACCACCGGAGTAGCGGAGCTCACGACGTTTGCTGGCAACTAATCTACTTTCTGATCAGGTACGATCAATGGCGCCGTCTGTGGGAACCTTTGCTTCCTCGTTTTTCTCACCATAAAAACCAAAGCAACTTTTCATCCTTTGACAATCATGGCCAGCCCTCGAGCTGACACCAACGCTCCGGACACCGCCTTCGCTCCATTCAACAACGGGGACGACCAAGATCCCGACGTGGTCGTCAACGTCGAGGAAGACGACCAGAGGGATGGGCGTACTGTCTCCCCCTTTTCTGATGACGCAGCCTTCAACGTCGCCCAACACGACAGAAACCCAGCTGCCTACCAGCCGATCCCCACGCCACCAAATGTTGATCCGAACACGGTGGCCCTGTTCGCTCTGATCAATCAGACCAACCAACTGATCTCCCATCAGAACGTGAGGATATGAGCGCTCAAAAGGGACCGATGACAGCACTCTCCCCCGCGGAGACATAGTCGCCCTCCATCTCTCAGTCGTTCTACTTCCCCGCGAAAGACTCGACCGGATGACTCCTTGAGCCCGTCCCCATAGCCCACCGGGCATCGCCCGCGTCTGGAACGACCCCAACCTGTGGTCGCCCAGAAGCACAATCGATCCCCTCCTCAGAAGGAATGGTGTTCCCCTGGGCAAAAGAGGAGCAAGGCTGACGAGCACGGAGACAAACCGAAGACCTGACCGAGAAGCTCCCCCCGACGTAGCGGGCATGGTCGGGGCAACCACTCCCCGTCACGGTCACCAATTAGGAGTGACGAGGACGACCAGCGGACCCCGCTGTCCAGGGAGATTATAGAGACCCTTATACCTGTGGGGATGGAAAAGTCTCCATCCTAGGCGACGTACAACGGCACCGCCGACCCCGACGATCACATCGAGAGCTTCGAGGCAATGCTCGACTACCGGAATATCCGGGGAGCTATCAAATGCAGGATCTTCCCGACCACCCTCCAGAAAGGGGCCATGGCGTGGTACAAAAGCCTTAAGCCGGAGTCCATCACTACCTGGAAAGAACTGAAGAGACAGTTCTGTTAGTTCTTTATTTTTAAGGGTTGGCAATAATTTTGTAAAACAAATAATAACAGCAATATGTTAGATAGGATGTTTTATCTTGCTAAAGAAGAACAGGTTGAGCAAGAAGTCCTAGTGTGCAATGGAACATGTTGAGCTGAAGTAGTTTCAACATCTGGAACAACATGTCGTATCAAGATGTCCCATGCAGGACCATTCGACATCGCGCCAGAACTGAAGTGAATCAATGTTTTTGTTATGTCTTAACAGATGCAGAAGATTCAGGGAGTAATATGCAAATTCTATGTGGCGCTGAATTAAAAGGTCTGAAGATTCAAATCTGTAATTAAGAAGATTATTGGAAAATATACACTTTTTAAATATGGAGATATTTTAGGAAGTTATAGATTGAAGTCCTGATTTGTAGCAGAAATCTCTGCTGACTTGTAGCAGCTCATTTGCTGTGTTTTTATAGGCCCAAATCCAGTTGGGAATAGGTTATATATAGATGCTTTGTAACCTAGTTTTGTAACTAAACCAAAGATGTAAAAGTTCTAGTATTAGGGTTGGTTCCTGTACCACTCGACATGTGAGTTGAACAGTTTGTTAGTGTGATCCTCGAAGCTGTTAAGTAAGAGGAGTATTGTTCTTGGAGGAAGCTTTTAAGTAACTCTAAGTTGTGTCTTGGAAGGGTGTCTTCCTTGTTGAATTGTTGTTTAGGTAAAGAGTTGTTGATGCAGTGGCGGATTGTTGACTGCTAGATATCATTGTGATGATTGGGAGTGAGAAGAGTTTCTCATAGCTAGAGAGGATCTAGATAGAAGGGTCATTGGTAGTGATTGAGTGATAAGCTGTAAACGGAGAGTTTAGCTTTGAATTGATACTACTGATAGTGGACTTCATCCCTGGCTTGGTAGCCCCCAGAGTAGGTGTGTTAAACCGAACTGGGTAAACAATTCTGTGTGTCTTGCTTTTATCTTTTCAGTACTTTGATTATTGTTATATACCTTGCCCTTTGTGTTCATGTCAGACCAGATGTCGAATGGCATGTTCTAGGACATCTGAATTCTGCACATGTACCAGAATTTCAATTGGTATCAAAGCAGGTCATTTTGTTCTGTATCTGGATGAGATCCAAGGGAAGATACTTTCTGGTTCATGGTCAAGGTAGAAGCTTTCTACTGAAAAGTTGTTTGAACTTGGAGAAGGTCATATAGGTGTGAGAATGGTCCCTAGAAGTGGAGGATGGACTGGTCGTGACAGGAAGTGGCTTGTGCTGAAGGCTTGGTAGTGTGGTTTGATTTATGTTAAACCTGTGGTATTAGGGTGTCACCTGGTCTATGATGCTAGGGCTGATTTGTGACACCTAAAGTTTTTGAGGAGTTTGTGCCTTGATCCGCTGCGTATCTATCTGAAAACTCCTGAGGGTGTAACTGAGAGGATTATTCTTATCTGAATGTATATCCTATGGTGATGGGAGGTGTGCAAGACTGCTTCAACTTAATGTGTCAACGATACTTGAGGACTAGTGTTCAAGTCCACTCATAAAGGCATAAATAAGTGAAGGTGTAAGGAAGAGATCTGAGGTAACGGAGAAGTAATTTACTGAAGGGATTAATCTCCAATCTTTAATCTCTTGGTGAGTGCCTTGGAATGATGTCCTATCTTGTGTTAGAACATCAAGTCAGAATTGTGAAGAATTCTGTGGTCTAAAGGATTGGCATAGCAGATGCTCTGGGTGCTGAACTAATGTGGTTTGATCACATGAGTTTAGAACATACTTCTGATCTGGAAGAGGAGGCATCTGGGTGGCTTGTCTAAGAAGTTTCTTGCCCTGGAACTTATCTTAGATGTGTGAGTTGGTCAAGGTGTGATCAACATGTTATTTACTCCTGAGGTCAGTTTATTTCTGGTCCTTGCTGCAGGAGTGGAGAACCTGAGATTCAAGAAGTATTATTGCTAGCAGATCTCTTGGACATGAAGGTCAAAGATCAAAGAGGCATGATTTCTCTCTGGTAGCATCATCTGAATGATCGTGTAAAGCTAGATTAGTAGTGACTGTGTGTGATCCAATCACAGTCTGTGCTGCTGAGAATGATAGGGATTATCTTTGGAGAGTTGGATGAGAGAATACTGCTCACATGATCTTGTGATGTGATGGGTTATTCCGTGGTTGAAATGTGTTTTTTTTTATAGTGCAGCTGGACTCTATTCTTGATGTCAAGACTGATGTCTTAAACACTCTGTTCAGAATGTTGTGATTTTTGTTGTTGAGATCACAAGCCTCTACCGGCTGTGAAGGCCAAGCTGTAGGTGAATGTGTTCAGCAGGTGCATTGAACTAAGTGTGCATGGTATTCTTCGTGCAAAGGAGTATTGGTGGTCTTAGATAGTTGGGATCATGTGAGGATTGGTACAAGGAATGATTGTGTTCAACTTGTGAGTTGAACAAAGAGTGAGCTCTTGAAGACATGAAGATGCGTCTTATGTTTTCCTTTCTTCAAGGTACGAAGAAGCACGTGTTATTCTTGGTAAGGGGAGTGTGTATCGTGGTTATTACTTGTCTAAAGGGAGGTTCTGACTTCTGTTTCCTGCTGCTGCATTTTTTTATGCGTTTTGTCCGGAAGCAATTTAGGTAGTTGCATTAAGTATGTTGGGATGTGGTGTGTGCAGTAGTGATCCTTATTGCATTTGTTTAGTGTAAATGGAACAGAATTAAAACAGAACTTTATTACACTATTGAAAGCATACAAGATTAGTAAAAGCAACAAACAAAGGGGCTAAAGGTTATCCTAACCCCCCGAATCAAGAAAGGTTTTCCAATCTTCATCCCATTCATCATCAGAAGCTTGAAGTTGCACTTGGATTTTCTTGGGGGCTTTCATCCTTGTCTCTGATTCCTTTCTTGTTCTTGTTGCTCCTGAAGCTGTCCCAGTTGTGGACAATGGTTGGTCCTTCAACCTCTGTGGATCTGGTTTCTTGACTTCCTGCATGTGATTCTTTTTTGCATCCTTGTTAGAATGACTCATGGCTCTATCTGTGATGCGATGGTGGAAGCAAGGAGGCTTGGTTTCTTATACTGCATAAAGAGTCCTTGTTTGTATCGCCTGACCAGTCAAAGTGGTCTTTGGCTTGGGGACTTGTTTTCTTGGGAACCTGTTTTTCTTAACCATGTCACATTGGATGTCAGAACTTCGTGTTTGGTGCCTTGGTAGGTTAAGGGGTTGTCCAATTGTGACTAAAAGGATGGAGAGTGAGCCTAGGTTTTATCTAGTTGTCTGATGTGATTCTTTTGAGTTTGCTTTAGGTAAAGCTGCTGGTGGTGATCAGGTGGATGTGACTACAGAAGGTGTGTTCTTTTATCTTATACTAATGTCCTACAGTTTGTTACAACATCATTATTTGTTGTGTATCCAGGATGGAGGTCTAGGAACCATGCTTATGGGGTTGGAAGAAGCAGCATTATCGTCTGAAGTGGCAGTTCTGACATAATTTGGATTAGAATGGCCAGATTCTGATCCTGATGTTAAGTAGTGTGGTCTGGCAATACATGACTACTTTCATGATGAAGACTTCATTAGGTGCTTATGAATGTAAAGACTGGAGGTTGTTGTCAGTGGTGTGATCTGATTAGAATGGTTGAAGATAAGGAGGTTTCTTCTAATACAAGTAAAAGGTGGTGGCAGTCCTTATCTTGTGTTGCGAGAAATCTAAAAACATCTGTTATGGAATTTGTGAGAAATTCCAAATCAAGTGGGCTCTTCTATTGGACTTGGCAGACCATGTATCTGAAATTAACATGGTGAGATCTTACTCAACATTTATAAGTAGTGGCAGTACTTAAGTGTTGAGAATGTGGAAATACCATTGTGCTATCTTTGGTTGCTCATGTCAGGAGGAGTTAAGGCTGGTGTCTATGGTCTATTACTGCAAGTGTGTGTCATACCCCAAATTTTGACCACTAATATTTCCCATCATTGTGAAAATCATCATCACAATATGGAGGAACCATCATACCTTGTCAGTCTCCCCAAAGATGGGTGAGCATCCACTACAATCAAAATTAGGGTTTCAAGCCCTCTCTGAGTGCTTAGACAAAGGATCAATCAAGGAATGACATGATATTCAGCTTGTCTAACCTCTCAAACATCCACAATGGATCAAAAGGACTCCCACTTCAAGGATTAAGCACAAGGTTGCTCCCTTCTAGGTGGATCAAGCCTCAAGATCGCCGGTATCACCAAATTAGGGTTTTGGTCGATCAGGGCCTCCAAAGAGATATTTTCCTCTGGGCATGAGCCAAAGATCCAAAACACAACCTAATATATCCCATGGGACCTCATGGACCCAATCATCAAGTCAATTTTGCCTCAGGGGTTGCATTCATAAAAAATCAGGAATTAGGGTTTCTTGACCTAATTCACCCCTAAGTTGACTTTTAGGGCAAATCATGAGCCAATACCTCAAGAGAGGGTTTGAGGGTCTCTAATGAACTATATTGATCCATTTGGAACAATGGATTAATCCAAAAAGCTTAAGCAACAAGTCTCAATTTCATCTGCACCACAATTAGGGTTTCGCGAGGAAAGTCAACTGTAACTTCGACTTTTGACCAGGACATGCTCCCAAGCCCTAAGACATGATTAAATATACCCTATAATACCCATGGAACATGTCCATCAAGTTTTATTTAGGTCAAGGACATGATTTCCTGAAGAATTGCACAGTTTGGAATTCATCTGATAAAAAGTCAACTGTGCACAAAAGTCAACTTTGACTTTTTGAGATTTTTCACCAAAATGGATTTTTAACCCTAAAATGATGTTAATGTATGATTTGAATCATCATTCATCAAGAAAATTCAAGAAAAGTTGGATAACTTGTAAAAGGGGTAACCATAAAAACTTAGAAAATTTTCTAAGTTAAAAATAAAGTGGCTAGGGTACCAACTTTGGAGGATCATAACTCCTAAACCACAAAGCCATTTTTCCTCATTCAAAGATGGATTTGTAGCCCTCATTACCCTCTACAAAAACTTCAACTAGACCTAAGTCCAATTCATTAAGGATTTTGAGTTATGGAGTGATCAAAATGGCTGAAAAATGAAAATGTCACTTTTTTCAACACTTAGTGAAATTTTCACTAAGTCAAAATCTGCCTTCACTTTTTGCCAAATGTAGGGGGATTTTTCACTTGGATTCAAAAGAGATCAAAACCAAACATGTTCTAACAGTTGTTATATCATGTAAGGGCTTTCCAAAATGGCCAAGAACATTGCCAAATTCCATTTGGGCTATGAGTTATGACATTGTCAAATGGCCTTGTTGAATTCTGTCAAGGCAAGGCAGAATTTGCAATTTGGCTCGATTTGCCAAAATTGTGCAAATCCAAACACTCCTATCCACTTGGACACCTCAGAGGATTGAATCTAAAGGGGACAATCACTGAGCCAAGCCTCCAAAGTCCATGGAACAAGAAATAGCATGTTGAACCTAGAATGGCCAAAATAGGGACAAGACTTCAAATTTGGATTGAAGCATTCAATGGAAGCATCAAGGTGGCATGGACTGAGCCATTCTCATCTGAAATCAGTCAAGACTTATCCAAGACCAAGGGAACCAAAGCTCTGTGCCCTAACCTCTAGTCAATGGCTAGAGGAAACTTGGATTTTCATTTGCCAACATTGGCCAAACCTACTTAGCAGTTGCCATTCACTATTCCATGCAAAACAAACTTCCTCTACTATAAATAGAGCTCAATTGTGATCAGTTTGAGTACACCAAATCCATCTAACAGATGCTTTCCTCAAAATCTCTTTCTCTTGGCAAAAATGCCTTTCTTAGCAAGGTAGCTATCGAGTTTTGAGTTTGGGAGCTTTTCCAATCAAACCAATCACTCACACACCTCACATACATCATATAGAAGTGATCCAAACACTCACATAACATCTGGAACACAGATTTCACAAAATCACCAGCCAATTGCTCAAGTTCTTGACAGTTTTGCAGTTGAGGTGCCATCTTCAACTCCAAACCATTTCAATCCATTCCAAGCACTCAGACACATCACTTGGCACCTAGGGAAGCTATCCACTTCATTGGAACCTAGCTGTAACACCTCCAACACAAATCACGATCACCAGCTGCAAGTGGTAAGCATGAGCTCTTCTAACTCTATGATCCATGCAATTTTTGCTGCACAATAATTTGGCCATATGTTCATAATCATGCATGGAATGTTTTCCCTCAATTAATTGCATTGTTTGAATCGTGTATAAAAAATCCTAGCCTTCATGCAGAAATTAGGGTTCTTGAGGATTTTTCATGATTTCTTGTTATATGTTTAATTTAAATGAAATTAATGGACATAAACATGATTGTGAGGTTGAGACGAGCATAATGATATGTGGGTTGCATGTTATAATTAAGTATTCAGGGAGATTGGATAGAAAATGCAAATCTGAGAATCTCAGAACACGCGCGTGTTCTTCAGCTTGTTCTTGGTGCCATTTTTAGAAATTTGAATATTTGAATTTTGGGATTTTATTTAATTGATTCAAAAATTAATTTCTCTCTGAGTTTTAATGATTTTGAGTTGATTCTTTTTTTAATAATTCACAAAAATGTTAAAATATTTTATTTTCCAAAAAAATCCTAAAAATATTATTTATTTCATATAATTGATATTTTTACAAAGAATTAATATTTTAATTGTTTTTTGACATTTTAAATATTTTTTCCACATTGATTTTGCAACTTTTAATGCTTTCTAATTATTTTGTAGGTCAATACTTAATTTTTGAAGCCTTAATCCAAGATCACAATTTGTTTTTCATATGTAAAACAATTTTGATCATTTTAATTGAATTTTTATTCAATTAAATACATTTTTGAAAACAAATTAGGGTTTTTGGATTAATTCAACCCTCATAAATCATTTTCAAAACACTTTGGCCTCTATTAGAGTGTAAGACCCAACCCTCTTGTACAGAAAACATTTTTGGGCCTCATTCGTTGTATAAGTCCCTCTGTACATTTTCAAATAAACGGCGTGATCGTCGCATTTTGAAAAATAACCATCTGGGCCTCTCCTTGAGCTATAAGACCCATTCAAAACCTTTGGGCCTCTATTAGAGTGTAAGACCCAACTCCCTTTTAACCAAAATCATTTTGGGCCTCACTTATTGTATAAGTCCCTCTGCGTTAAAAGAAAACCTCGGCGCGATCGCCATTTTTAAACGGAAAAATCAATTGGGCCTACCCTCGTGTTATAAGCCCCACTCTTTTTTCTTTAAACTCTTTGGGCCTCTTGAGAGAGTGTAAGACCCATCCCTTTGTACAGAAAACCTTTTTGGGCCTCAGTCACTTGTATAAGTCCCTCTGTACAAATTCAAACAGTGCGCTCACTGATAAAACCCTGGGCCTCTCCTTGAGCTGTAAGCCCCAAATCTTTCTTTTTCAAAGCACTTTCTCCTTTGATTTTGAATATACTGTTGTTTTCAATCTTTCTTTGTTGAACAACTAACCAAACAGCATGGAAGCTCTACAACCGAGTAAGTGCTTACGCGCTTTCATTTACCGTTTTCATATGCATATAACTATATTGTGGGGCTGTTTCACTGTAAGTCTTCTTTCATAAACTCATATCAACTTTGTAATAATAGTATAGATATTTAGAGTTTCCCCAGCAACTATGTCTAGAACTAGGTGACGCCGTTTTGTTTCGTAGAAACAGACAACTAGATCCCCAATAGGATCACCAGATACAGTCTTCTCTTCGGCTGTCCTCATTAGGAATCGTCAAGAAACTCTACTCCCAGAGATGAATGTATTCTCCGTGAATGGCATCTTTGAGTTTCTTCCAAATTCTCGAACTTTCCTGACTTGATCTATTCCTTGTGAATAGCTTGCCTTGAATTTCTCAGGGTTTGGGGACCCATCGGCTTCTTAAAAGCAATCGGCCTCCTCTTGGGCATCGTACAAGGACCCACAGGCTTCCTAAAAGCAACCTAGCCTCCTCTTGGGCTTAGTACAAGGACCATACGGCTTCTTAGAAGTATTCATAGCCTCCTCTTAGGCTTCGTATAATGATCTCTTCCTCCGGGAATGATAGCCTCCTCTTGGGCTTAGTAAAAGGACCCGTCGGCTTCTTAAAAGTCTCTAGCCTCCTCTTGGGCTTCATACAAATTGTCTCGACGACCTCCTAGAGGTATAGGAACAGAACTTAGTCATCCTCATAGAACAGTCCTTTCAAAGAGTCTGCTACTGTTTCTCAAAGCATGGTACAAAAGATGAAACTCTAGACTTGGACAGTCTAATATCCTTGAGTCTCAAAAACATTCTCAAGTGACCCCTTCGTTAAATAGGAAGGAAACCTGCAGACTCGGGCAGTCTCAATACCCTTCGGATTTCCCGCTTCCTTAAAGAACAGGAATAACCCGGATCCTTGAATCAAATCCATGAGTACAGTATTGCTCATATAAGAACTGATTTTCTCTTTAAAATTAGTATACTGGACCTGTCACTTAACTGAACAGTCACCATAGCCTCCTCTTGGGCTTTGTACAAATGATTCTCCCCAGCGGAGTCAAACAACGTTTAGCCTCTCTCTCGGGCTTTGTACGAGACACATAAGAGACTCCCTCGTTGAGTCAATCACCCCTTTCGCCTCCATCTCGGGCTTTGTACGAGATACAAAAACTCTCTTGTTGAGTCAAATAGCCTCCATCTCGGGCTTTATACGAGATACCAAAAGATTCCCTTGTCGGGTCAAAACCTTTTAGCCTCTCTCTCGGGCTTTGTACGAGACACATATTAGCCTCCTCTTAGGCTTTATATAAGAAAACCACTGGTTGATCCAATCAACCTTTTAGCATCAAAGTTGTGCCTCGTTCACAGTACACAAACATCAACAACTCCTTTCCCTTTCATCTAATCACTGTAAGCGGCAAGCCTCTGGATCATCTACATCTATGCCACTGTCCCTCTTTTAGCATGAGAAATTCCTAAGGAAAGATAACATTGCTCTACACTGAGTTAAAGTCTTCTCCTTCAGGTTAAAACCTCCTTTAAAGTAAATTATGGCATTGCCGGATTCACAAATCCCGGTTAAAGTAATTCTCCTTTATAAACAGTTGTGAAACACAACCCCCTCTTTAGAGATGACAAATTCTCTCTAAAGTCAAACCCTTTTAGCTTCATATCTTGGGCTTTGAACAAGATACAAATAGACTCTTCAGCTTCACATCTTGGGCTTTGAACAAGATACAAACCACCTTTCGCTTCACGTCTTGGGCTTTGAACAAGACACCAAAAACAACCATTTCCTCCCATAGAATAGGAGGAACTACGAACGCTCTGATTTCCCTGTTTCGGTAAACGGGAATACGTAGGCATAAGATTGAAAGAAAAATCTTAGCGAGCACACTAAACAAAAACCCAAAATCCCATACTCTCACATCAAAAAGCATCAGTCCTAACATCCTAATCCTTGTTCCCCACCAGAAACCTTCTGTCTAGATAAAAAGAAAGAAAACAGTATTGGCGAAAATACAAATAGCCAGTACAAAGGCCCCCCACATTGATAGCATCCGTAACCTAACAGACCGCTGTTTAAACTTAGTATGCAAAGCAGGGTTAATTGGAGACATCTATTTCCCTTCCTTCATCAGCTTTAATAGAATAAAAAATGAATCGACCTGTAGCTTAGGCTCAACCGCAGAGAGCGACCAGCGCTTAAGAACCGCGTCCAAAATCGCTCGCTACAGAAAAATGACGCCCACCGTGGGGCCGTTCAAAGTTAGATCTAGGCACGGTCTTCCTTTTCTTCACTTGTGTGAAAACCACAGATTGGGGCTTCCGCCGGGGAACCCATTTTCTGTCAGGAACTTAGGATTCATAGCTTTAAAGGTCTAGGATGTTTAGGACAAATATATATACTGCTTTTCCTAATTGCTATACATGTTTATTTTTCTGCTAGTGGGAATGCGGGTGATGCCGTATGTGGAAAGATTGAGTATACACTTAAGATAAGTGATGGCGACGAGGTCGACCATCAACCTCAGTGGAGGCTGACCAATGCAACCCATTCTCTCACCTAGACAATGGGCCGATTGTTAAGTCTGAGAAGCTGAGGAGCCAAACCCTTTCGTAGTACGGAAACTATCGGAAATAGTTGTTACGCGATACTACCCTCATTTGAGGTTGGTGATCTATTCTCAGTGAATGGCACTTACTCTAAGATTACTCTACAACTCGCTGGCGATCCGCTTGTTGTTTTGCTTTCCTGGGAGGAGCTGATGATAATGAGTACAGGTACAAAAATCACCCTAGTATAAACCTTTGGGGATGGGTAGAGCCTTGACTTCATGACAACGACCCTTTGACCCCATGTTTTTTCTATGTTTTTGTGTGCTGCATTCATGCATTCATTTTTAAAAAAACATTAAAACATTCAAAAAAAATTTTCTCTTCTAGTCTCTCTGTTTTTCAAATTAAACTAAGACTGTGATTGCAAATATCAGAGAAGAGGATTACGCTAATGGATTTCGGTAGAAGGAGAACTCATACTTACACCTTCAAGGTTCCAAAGCTAGAGGATTTGAGAAGGTTAGCTAGGATGATCACTAACCCTGAGGCTTTCAGAGCCAAGCACGGAGGTTTGCTACCATTGTTAAGAGTCCATGTGATTGAGGGAATCATGGATGCACTCATTCAGTTTTATGATCTGGTTTATCACTGTTTCACATTCCCGGATTACCAGCTCGCACCAACGCTGGAGGAGTATTCTCACCTGATCGATTTGCATATCACCGATCGAGCTCCATTTTCTGGACTGGAAGAAATTCCAAAGAATCAGACCATTGCGAGAGCAATTCATTTGGACGAGTCTGAGGTCAGGACTCACATGACTACCAAGGGTGGCATACAAGGTTTGCCAGCCCAGTTCTTGACAAAGAAAGCCCTGTATTTTGCCAGTATAGGAAACATAACTGCTTTTGAAAGCATCTTTGTCTTGCTCACCTACAGGTTATTTTTGTTTCCCAACATCAATAACTTCGTCGATATTAACTCCATTAAGGTTTTTCTTATTGGAAACCCTGTGCCGACTTTGCTCGCAGATGCGTATCATTCTGTACACCTGGGAAATTTGTACAGCAGAGGGGAGATCACATGTTGTGTACCTCAGCTTTACAAATGGTTTATATCTCACTTGCCGAAGTCTGCTGCTTTTTGGGATTGCAAGAGTGCCTTATGTTGGTCGCAGAAGATCATGTCTCTTACCAACTCTGATATAGATTGGTGCAATAGGATCTATGATGGAATCAGAATCATTGACCATTGTGGAAACTTCCCCAACGTACCCCTCATAGGAACTAAAGGAGGAATCAACTACCATCCGGTATTGGTTCGCCGTCAATTTGGATACCCGATGAGACACATCCCACGGGGTGTTCATCTGGAAGGTCTTTTCTTCAAGGAAGGAGAAAACGACAGAGTACTAAATACGGAAATAGTGCACGCTTGGAAACATGTTCTTAAGAAAGGACGAGAGTCTCTAGGAAAACCGAACTGTGTCTCGGTGGAGCCTTATCTCCACTGGGTACAAAATAGAGCTCTCAAGCTAAAAATGTCTTATCCTCGTTACGGAATTCTCTGTCATGTACTTCATGACGGAAACTGAAAGGCTTCAGGTTACTCTCAACAAAGTTCAACGGGAGAGAAGGTCTTGGAAGAACAAGTATCGCACCCTCGACGTAGAGTGCATCAGAATACAGCAATTACTGAAGGAGAAAGACGCTCTGATTGAGATTTTAGAGCAACATGCTGTAGATAATCAGGATAACCAAAGGAATTTGCTCGCTCCTTTCACCTGGCAAAGGAATGACAACCCGACAACGGCCCAAAAGCCCCGGTTAAAGAAAAGGAAGATACCAGAATTAGCACCCGATTTCTCTTCAGAGAGGACTCGGGACCCATTAGTTTAGGTTTCTGTTTCTGCACTTTGTAATCTACTGTATTTCCGTTTCTGTAATCCTTCGAATTCAATAAAAAGGGGTTTCCCCACTGTTTGATATTTGCAATCTAATTGTCGAAGTTTATTTTGATTAAACCAAGAAAAACAATTAATATAATCATTGCATTCATCATTCTCACATTGCGTATTCTTCTTCCCTACGAATCTCACGTTTGTGTCTCGATTCTAGAGTCAAACTGTCTCATTCGTACAATACTCGGGCCAATCGTCAGAAAAAGATGGATGATCTTGAGGAAGAAAACAGAGAGTTGAAAAAAGAGATCGACGCTCTGAGAGAAGATATGAGAAAGCTTCGTAACGACATGCAAGCCATGGCTGAAGCTCAGCTACAAAGAACTGTGATCTCAGAGATCACCTCAACGTCAAAAAGTATGATCCTAGTGGAAAAGTATGATCCTAGGTATCAAATACCGAAAGACCGTCCTTGGGGCATGCCTGTTAACTATATCCCGGAAGGATATGTTCCGTCGATCACTGAAGATCAGGGAATCACAACAGAAGCCGCTGGGCCTGAAGGTTACAAACTTCGGGAAAGCGAAGATGCCAAGGGCATACTAAAGACTCCTAAAGGTTACAAACTTCGGGAAACGCCAAGACTCACTACCGTAGTCACGGTACCACCCCCTGTGGTGCACACTGTCCCGGAAGGACAGATTCCACAGACACCTTCTGGTAAGAAGGAAACTATGTTCGACAGAAATGAGGAATTCCAGGAGCAGTTCTTGGAAATGCAGAAGGAGCTGCAAGCCATTCGCGGTCAGGATCTATTTGGAAAGGACGCCGCAGATCTCTGCTTGGTCCCAAATGTGAAAGTCCCGCACAAATTTCAAGTGCTCGACTTTGAAAAGTACAAGGGTAACTCTTGCCCTCAAAGCCATCTGGTGATGTACGCTCGGCGGATGTCAGCTCAGACGGAGAATCAGGACCTATTGATTCACTACTTTCAGGATAGTTTAACCGGTGCCGCACTCAAATGGTACATGGGTTTAAACCGTGCCACGATCAGCACATTCAGAGATCTTGGCACTGCCTTCGTCCAACAATACAAATACAATTTGGACATGGCACCCGACAGAGATCAACTCAGATCAATGTCGCAAAAGGACAAGGAAACCTTTAAGGAGTATGCTCAAAGGTGGCGTGAAATTGCCGCTCAA
This sequence comes from Lathyrus tuberosus, assembly GCA_022829125.1. NCBI lineage: Eukaryota > Viridiplantae > Streptophyta > Magnoliopsida > Fabales > Fabaceae > Lathyrus > Lathyrus tuberosus. Next base: position 5,171,399 of record JALAZF010000132.1, on the reverse strand, counting down.
ATTTGTCTGCCTCTTGAGGAAAAAGAGATGACAAAGATCTTCTTAAAGACCTTAAGCTCATTTTACTATGACCGAATGGTTGCCAGTGTGCCCAGTGATTTCACCGAAATGGTTGGCATGGGCGTACTTCTTGAGGAAGCCGTCCAAGAAGGACATTTGGTAAAAGACATTGGATCGACGAGCGGTACTAAAAAATACGGTAGTGCTCTCCCTAAGAAAAAAGAGCAGGATATTGGGAATATCTCTCTCGGAAAGCAAAGGCGATGTTATCAACCGATAGCAGCTGTGACTCCTGCTATCAACCCTGCGTCTATTCCTACGTATCAACCTCAGGTTGCGCAGAGCCAGCCTGATCAACAAAGGACACAACAGCCTCTTCAGCAGGCTCGTCCTCCATACAACAACAACCGTACAACACGGCCACCAGGATTTGATCCTATACCCGTGACGTACGCAGAACTGTTTCCATTACTACTGGCTAAGGGGCACATTCAGACTAAATCTCCTCTTACAGTACCGGAAAATCCGCCTTTTTGGTTTAAGGTGGATCAAACATGCCCTTATCATCAAGGAGGTTCAGGGCATAACATAGAGACTTGTCTCAATTTCAAGTCCGACATGCAAAAACTTGTTAAGAGCGGGGTCTTATCCTTCAAGGATACAAATCCTAATCTTCTCACGAACCCGTTGCCTCAACACGAGAAGGCTGCAGTCAATTTGATAGAAGGAGAGACTAACGATGTCTATCAAATTCACGATGTACTCTTGTTAAAGACCAATCTGGTCAAGATGTATTGTAGACAGAGTGGATATGGCCATGTGCCACCTCATAATTATCACCAGTGTGATATCTGCTCTAAAGACAATCAGGGATGTTTTGTAGTGCAAGCAGCTCTACAGGAACAGATGGATCTCGGATGGATCCAAGAGCACCGAGTTCGCGGAGTTAACATGGTCTACACGAATTCCAACGTCATTCAGAACCACGACATCCGTGCAATGAATGTCAACCTGGTGGCGATGCACTAAAGGCAAAGCCAGTACCATAATCTGCCGCGGCACGATTACAGTTCCTGTCTGACTTGCTCGGTAAACAAACAGGGTTGCTCTTTCATACAAGAAGCCCTCCAGCGTCAGATGGATCTTGGATGGATCCAAGACTACCATGATAGGAATCCCTATCAGATCAATATGGTTCAGATCTTTGATATTCGCGTGATGAATACCAACCTGGTAGAGTTACATGATGAGCAGGTCCGACTCGGATTCTTAATATCACACGACTATCAAAGCTGTAAAGCGGGTTACGAAAATAATCGAGGTTGTACCCTTGTCTAAGAGGCACTCCAGCACTTGTTAAATCACTGGTGGATGCCAATTTATATGGATGAAGATACTCAACAGATTAGTATCAGTAATAGAAACCCCACTCGGCCTCAAAGTCAGGATGTTCGATCAGTGGAAGCTAACCTAGTGAGGTTACATTACATTCAAAGTGGGCGTGGCCAGGTGCCACCACACAATTACGACCGCTGTAGCGTCTGTTCGGAAAGTAACCAAGGGTGTTACCTTGTGAGAGCAGCTCTTCAGGGTCAGGTGGATCGTGGAGAAATTCGTCCATATCCGGGTTCTGGACCCATCAACTGGACGCCGAACTACCTTGCTGATCAAGTTGAGGATGTTGTCATAATCTCTGGTCATCACAGGACCAGGGATGTTTTTGCCATCATCCCTCTACTTGACGAATCTAAAGTTCCCAACCGAGAACGGATCGAGATTACTTATGATGGTCAAAAAAATCAGAAGGTTCCCATAGTCATCTATCTACCGGGACCACTACCGTATGAATCAACTAAGGCTATCCCTTACAAATACGGTGCAACGATAATCGAAAATGGAAAGGAAACTCCATTACCCTCCGTCGTGAATATTGCAGACATCAGTCGAGTAACACGGAGTGGTAGAATCTTCAACCAAGGGATTGGGGAACCTAACAAGGAAAAGGAACTTCAGACGGAAACTCCTGATCTACCAGTTGGTCAATCCAGTAATCCCGGCCTTTCGAAAAATAATGATGAGATGCTGAAGCTCATCCAAAGGAGTGAATACAACATTGTCGATCAACTGTTACAAACTCCTTCAAAGATCTCGGTATTATCACTGTTACTCAGTTCAGAAGCCCACAGGGAGGCTCTACAGAAATTCTTGGAGCAAGCCTTTGTGGAACAGGATGTAACAATCAGGCAGTTTAATAGTATTGTCTCTAACATCACTTCCTGCAACAATTTGGGGTTTAGTGATGAGGAATTACCCGAAGAGGGTCGCCGTCATAACATGGCGCTCAACATTACAGTTAACTGCCAAAATGATGCTTCAGCCAACGTACTGGTAGACACAGGGTCAGCCCTGAATGTTATGCCGAAGTCCACTTTGATACAATTATCATTCAAAGGCCCTCCGATGAGATTTAGCGAGGTCGTCGTCAAAGCATTCGACGGATCCAGAAAAACAGTTATCGGCGAAGTTGATCTTCCCATAACTATTGGTCCTCACACTTTCCAAGTCACTTTCCAGGTCATGGACATCCGGGCAACATACAGTTGTTTATTAGGAAGACCTTGGATACATCAGGCTGGAGCGGTCACTTCGACCCTCCACCAAAAGCTAAAGTTTGTCAAGAACGATCAACTTGTCACAGTTTGTGGGGAACAAGCCTTGCTTGTAAGCAACTTGTCATCATCTGCTGGTATAGAACCCGAGGAGGTTATTGGAACGCAGTTCCAAGCACTATCAGTGAGCAAGGACAATCAGTTCAAAGGAGGAACCTCGATTTCCTCATACAAAGATGTTGTCAAAGCGGTCGAGAGTACTGATACGACAGGATGGGGACAGCTTGTCATTCCTACTGACAATAAAACAAAGAAGGGTCTTGGTTTTTCTACAACCTGTACCCGGACAGCTGCCAACGATGAAAGTCTTCATCCCCTTCAAAACTTCTTCCACGGTGGAGGTTTCCTTCACCCAGTGTCTCAAGCAGTCCATGCTATCAATGAGAAAGATCCCTCTGACACAGATGAAGAATGGAAGTCCTACCTTAACAAGGACAGTTATATGTCTCAGGAAGAGGTGCCTATGCCTTTTTTCTTTCCTACAAAAAGTCCGAGATTTATACCAAGATCAGATGTCGAAATGATCTACGGGGATTGTGATCCGGAAGGATGCCGCGCTCCGCCAAATTCATTAGAGGAAGACACTCTGATGAAAGACAACTTTGACTACAACTACTATGGCCCAATGGATGGTCTGCCAATGTGGCAGCCTTACCCAGGAAACTTGGGGCAAGAAAGTCAGTCGAGTAATGAAACTCAGCTGAGCATCATTGAACAGAATACCTGTGTCCCCACCATGTCATGGGATCAACACTCAGGTCATTCAGAAACTACTCAACATGAAGATGAATTTGCAATGTTTGCAGGACTTGAATTCATCAACTATGCTTTTCCCGAGGTCAACGTCATCGAGAGAGATGACTCCTCCAGTTCCAAAGAAGTTTGGGACACCTTGGGACAACCAAGTGGAAAATACGACTATATGGTCAAGTGCACCTCTCCCGAAAGCTCTCGTATCAGGCTCGAAGATATCCAGCCTACTGGATGGGGAGATACAGCTGAGAGCACAAATGCTATGCAAAAGGCAACTGAGGAATCCTCCTACGACAATTCTTCCTGGGAGACAGATTCCAGTGATCCTGCTCCACCAGAAATTAGCGTCATTTCTGAAGACAAATCAAGGAAGGTGCCAGACTTTGTGATTCACCGAGGAGTTCGCCGCCAATGGGTTGTCGTCGAGGTTCCGAAGATCCTTCATCAGTCAAAGTAATTACCATCTTTAACCTTTCACCCTGCCCAAGTGAAACGGATGTTTTGATAGGGCTCGCTTTCTGTAAATTTTCCCTCTTCGCTTAGCCCAAAGCGACAGAGTTTTGTTTTATAGGGTTGTAGTTTCAAGGATCGACTTGTTCATTAATAAAATAACGTCGTTCTGTAATTTCTGCATTAATTGTTGTTTTCTCTTTTTGCTTTTTCAGAAAATGGTAATCCTAAAAAACAATTCAAATAAAAACAAGCAGTAAAACAAAACACTGCACACACTTGCATTTTCTCTATCTCTTCTAAGCACGAATCATCACGTCATGCAGATTGCTTGTTTTAAACCCAGTTGAAACATAGGATCCAATGCCTTCTCCAGACTTTGAGTTCCCGGTATTTGGGGCTGAAGAAGAAAATGACGACAAAATTCCAGAAGAGATCTCTCGACTACTCAGACAAGAGGAAAGGTCCATTGAACCTCACAAAGAACCGTTGGAAACGGTAAACTTGGGTTCAGAGCAAGAGAGAAAAGAAATCAGGGTTGGGGCACTGCTCAGTCCAACTGCTAAAGAGAGTTTCATAAAGCCTCTCAAAGAATTCCCCGATGTGTTTGCTTGGTCCTATCAGGACATGCCAGGGTTGGATACCAGCATCGTGGAACATCAGTTACCGTTGAGATCGGAATGTCCGCCAGTAAAGCCAAGGTTGAGACGGACTCACCCGGACATGGCCATCAAAATCAAAGAAGAGGTACAGAAACAGATTGACGCGAGTTTCCTCGCTACATCTGAATATCCTCAATGGTTAACCAACATCGTACCCGTTCCTAAAAAGGACGGAAATGTCAGAATGTGTGTTGATTACAGGGATCTGAACAAGGCAAATCCAAAGGACGACTTTCCTTTACCACACATTCACATGCTGGTAGACGGCACAACAAAGTTCAAAGTCTTCTTCTTCATGGATGGATTCTCGGGCTATAATCAAATCAAAATGGCGCCGAAAGACATGGAGAAAACTTCGTTCATTACCCCATGGGGTACCTTTTGTTACAAGGTAATGTCGTTCGGTTTGAAGAACGTCGGGGCGACTTATCAAAGGGCCATGACTACTCTGTTTCATGACATGATACACAAGGAAATCGAGGTATATGTCGATGATATGATTGCAAAATCAAAAACAGAGAGTGAGCACGTTGAACATCTGTCAAGATTGTTCGAACGTCTAAGAAAATTCAAGCTCCGCTTGAATCCCAACAAGTGCACGTTCGGTGTCCGTTCAGGGAAACTACTAGGGTTCATCGTCAGCCAGAAAGGAATTGAGGTTGATCCTGACAAGGTCAAGGCCATTCAAGAAATGCCTTCTCCGAAAACTAAAAAACAAGTCAGAGGATTCTTGGGACGTTTAAACTACATCTCCAGATTCATATTCCTTATGACTGCCACATGTGCGCCGATTTTCAAATTACTAAAAAAGAACCAGGATTGCGTTTGGTCAGAAGATTGCCAAACTGCCTTCGACAGTATTAACGAATATCTGTTGAATCCACCGATTCTATCACCTCCAGTGGAAGGAAGACCACTGATCATTTACCTCACAGTACTAGAGGACTCAATGGGATGTGTACTTGGCCAACAAGACGAAACCAAAAGGAAAGAGTTTGCCATCTACTATTTGAGCAAGAAATTCACCGACTGCGAAACTCGGTACACGATGCTTGAGAAAACTTGTTGCACTTTGGCTTGGGCAGCCAAACGTCTTCGCCAGTACATGATTCGTCATACTACTTGGTAGGTCTCCGAAATGGATCCAATCAAGTACGTTTTTGAAAAACCTGCTCTCACGGGAAGGATTGCCCGTTGGCAGATGCTGTTATCAGAATATGACATAGAGTACCACGTTCAGAAAGCCGTTAAGGGAAGTATTTTAGCCGATCATTTGGCTCATCAACCGATTGACGATCAAGAATCAATCGGGTTTGACTTCCCAGACGAAGATGTCATGTACCTAAAGATGAAAGACTGCGATGAACCGCTACCCAATGAAGGGCCAGAACCAGGTTCCCAATGGGGACTTATCTTTGACGGAGCAGTTAATCATTACAGAAACGGAATTGGGGCAATCATTGTTACCCCTCAGGGTACCCACATTCCTTTCACTGCTAGACTTACGTTCAAGTGTACGAACAACGAGCCAGAATACGAAGCTTGTATTATGGGTCTCGAGGAAGCGATTGATTTAAGGATCAAAAACTTGGACGTATACGGCGACTCAGCCTTGGTTATCAATCAGATAAAAGGAGATTGGAACACATACCAATCAGGATTGATTCCTTACAAGGATTATGCAAGAAGGTTGTTACCCTTCTTCAACAGAATCGAGTTTCATCATATCCCTCGTGAAGAGAATCACATGGTTGATGCCTTAGCCACTCTCTCTTCCATGATTAGTATAGGTCAATGGAATGACATACCTAAGATCGACATAATGCGCCTTGAACGGCCCGCTTACGTCTTCACGATTGAAGCAGTCATAGACGACAGACCTTGGTATCACGATATCAAATGCTTCCTTCAGAAACAAGAGTACCCACCTGGGGCACTCAGAAAAGACAGAAAGACCCTCAGAAGGTTGGCTGGAAACTTCTTCCTGAGCGGTGACACTCTCTATAAGAGAAATTTTGACATGGTCTTGCTCCGATGCGTCGACAGACCAGAGGCAGACATGTTTATGAAAGAAATTCACGAAGGATCCTTTGGCACTCATGCCAACGGACACACAATGACGAGAAAAATTCTGAGAGCAGGGTATTACTGGTTGACCATGAAATCCGACTGCTACAAGTACATGAGGAGGTGTCACAAATGTCAGATATACTCTGAAAAAATTCATGTACCGCCATCACATCTCAAAGTTCTTTCTTCCCCGTGGCCTTTTTCCATATGGGGAATCGACATGATTGGCATGATTGAGCCCAAGGCTTCAAACGGACATCGGTTCATCCTAGTAGCCATTGACTACTTCACCAAGTGGGTCGAAGCAGCGTCATTCGCCAATGTAACCCGACAAGTGGTGGTCCGATTTATCAAAAACAATATCATCTGCCGTTATGGTGTTCCAAGCGAGATCATTACTGATAATGGATCTAACTTGAACAACAAGATGATGAAAGAGTTGTGTGCAGAGTTCAAGATCGAACACCATAACTCATCTCCCTACCGACCTAAAATTAACGGGGCGGTAGAAGCGGCTAACAAGAACATCAAGAGGATCGTTCAAAAGATGGTTGTAACCTACAAAGACTGGCACGACATGCTACCCTTGGCTCTGCACGGTTATCGCACATCTAACCGCACTTCAACAAGGGCCACCCCTTTCTCTCTAGTGTATGGCATGGAAGCAGTGCTCCCCATAGAAGTAGAGATCCCGTCAATCCGGGTATTGATGGAAGCTAAGCTCACCGAAGCTAAATGGTGTCAAAGCCGACACGACGAGCTGAATCTGATCGAAGAAAAGAGAATCACGGCACTATGCCACGGTCAGTTGTATCAGCAGAGAATGAAGGAGGCGTTCGACAAAAAGGTCCGACCTCGTGTCTTCAGAAAATGAGACCTCGTGCTCAAGAAGATACAATCGTTTCTCACTGGCTCTCGGGGCAAATGGACCCCGAATTATGATGGCCCCTATGTGGTCATGAAAGCTTTCTCAGGCGGCGCCTTGAGACTTGCAACCATGGACGGAGAGGAATTTGCCTACCCTACGAATGTTGATGTAGTCAAGAAATACTTCGCCTAAACTAAAAAAAAAAATCATCCCGGTGGATTGGAAACATCAAAGTAGAATCCAGGGAAAAATTAGGGATAATGACAAGTAACTACATTCAATAGAGGCGAATCCCTCAGCAGCAGCAGTTACATCATCCACCAGGAAAGCTCCAGTCAAGGTCATCTTCGAAAGAAGCTCAGGATGCCCCGGATTCAAAGATGGTAGAAGGATAGTGGTCGTTATGTTTCAACGTAGCCCTTTTCCCTGTAAATTACCATTTTCAAACTTTGTATATACTCCTTGGAATCACGCGTTTAGCTGATCTCCACCTTATCAATAAAATTTGAGCCCTTGTGCTTTTGTTTGTAATTCTTATTTGTTTTAGCTTTACAGAACGACGTTGTTAACATGAATAATGACTCTTGAAATAAAACAAAAATGAATTTACTTGGTAAAACTTTATCTGCTTTTAAAATAAAGTCGGCAATTTCTTTTGACTGTTGAACATCAGAAGAACATCGACCGCTTCTCCAGAAGTAATCGAACCTCAAAGTACAGAATCAAAGTACTCCTTCTAACCCAGTACGCCTGAATGAAGGGATCAACTGTGTCAGAGACCTTGTTTCGTCTGACACACTTCGGCCGAGTTCTTATCTCCTAAGCCCGATCAACGGTATTCCCCACAGGGACTATCTCTCCTAAGCAAGGTGGAATTGCTATCTTGAACCAGCGATATCTCTACACGCCCCGCGATGGCTGAGGATTCAGTCATGTTCATCTTTTAGTTTGTGTGTCGCGTCAGTTTTGTCAGCATAAACATACATGCATCATGCATTATTGATTTGCATTCACATTTCATATTGCATCGCTATCACTCTAGTCGGTCTTGTCCCCTAGTGATAGAAGTCTTCTCAATCGAGTTGTCAGTTTCTGCCTCGTCAGGAAATATTGTGTCTGAACAATCTCTCTCCTCCAGTTTACTTCTAGAATGAAGTTGGTCCTTGACCACTTTGATAACTTAAACCTCTGAGAAACAAGAAAACTTTCAACAAATATCACTCTTCACCATTGAAGATAATATCCTTGCTTTCCCGGATTAAGGAAAATCCCCAGAGCAAGCCTCTTAATCGGAGCTTCGGCAATACGGCAGTTTTTCTCCGAAAGAATCGCTGATGAAAAGGTCATCGGCACCTCAAAATTGGACCCCATCATATGGCGTTTCTCCAGGAAGATCCCGAGAAAAGTATGATGTAAGACCCCAAGCGGAAGCAGTCTCTCAAGAGACTCATTTTCCCCGGATAGAGTCAACAAATGGCATCTCCAGCAGAGAAGTTTGTACACAACTCAGACGATTGGGTTCCCCAGCAAGTCTGACATCAGTCTTTTTCCACTCAAATGGCATCTCCCCAGGAAAATTCGGCGAGAAGTTTGAGGAAAACCGCTATAAATAGCGTCCCTTTTCGATAAAGTTTATTGACAAAAGAAACTAAGACCAGTTCCTTGGTAGGAAACCAGGATCGAGGGGAAGTTTAAATCAGAAACTAAGACCAGTTCCTTGGTAGGAAACCAGGATCTAGGGGAAGTTTAAATCAGAAACTAAGACCAGTTCCTTGGTAGGAAACCAGGATCGAGGGGAAGTTTAAATCAGAAACTAAGACCAGTTCCTTGGTAGGAAACCAGGATCGAGGGGGAGTTTACCTTTTCTAAGCATCATTGCTTAGCAAAAGAAGATGAATGTGCAAGCTGCCATTCATAGCCATCAAAATTTCGGGTATTCTGATATTTAATCCTCTTGCACCCCGAATGCCCGAATACCTTCGTCATTCACACCTTCATGTCCAAGAAGATTAAATAGGGGCATCTGTCATACCCCAAATTTTGACAACTAAGATTTCCCATCATTGTGAAAATCATCATCACAATATGGATGAACCATCATACCTTGTCAGTCTCCCCAAAGATGGGTGAGCATCCACTACAATCAAAATTAGGGTTTCAAGCCCTCTCTGAGTGCTTAGACAAAGGATCAATCAAGGAATGACATGATCTTCAGCTTGTCTAACCTCTCAAACATCCACAATGGATCAAAAGGACTCCCACTTCAAGGATTAAGCACAAGGTTGCTCCCTTCTAGGTGGATCAAGCCTCAAGATCGCCGGTATCAACAAATTAGGGTTTTGGTCGATCAGGGCCTCCAAAGGGAAATTTTCCTCTGGGCATGAGCCAAAGATCCAAAACACAACCTAATATACCCCATGGGACCTCATGGACCCAATCATCAAGTCAATTTTGCCTCAGGGGTTGCATTCATAAAAAATCAGGAATTAGGGTTTCATGACCTAATTCACCCCTAAGTTGACTTTTAGGGAAAATCATGAGCCAATACCTCAAGAGAGGGTTTGAGGGTCTCTAATGAACTATATTGATCCATTTGGAACAATGGATTAATCCAAAAAGCTTAAGCAACAAGTCTCAATTTCATCTGCACCACAATTAGGGTTTCGCGAGGAAAGTCAACTGTAACTTCGACTTTTGACCAGGACATGCTCCCAAGCCCTAAGACATGATTAAATATACCCTATAACACCCATGGAACATGTCCATCAAGTTTTATTTAGGTCAAGGACATGATTTCCTGAAGAATTGCACAGTTTGGAATTCATCTGATAAAAAGTCAACTGTGCACAAAAGTCAACTTTGACTTTTTGAGATTTTTCACCAAAATGGATTTTTAACCCTAAAATGATGTTAATGTATGATTTGAATCATCATTCATCAAGAAAATTCAAGAAAAGTTGGATAACTTGTAAAAGGGGTAACCATAAAAACTTAGAAAATTTTCTAAGTTAAAAATAAAGTGGCTAGGGTACCAACTTTGGAGGATCATAACTCCTAAACCACAAAGCCATTTTTCCTCATTCAAAGATGGATTTGTAGCCCTCATTACCCTCTACAAAAACTTCAACTAGACCTAAGTCCAATTCATTAAGTATTTTGAGTTATGGAGTGATCAAAATGGCTGAAAAATGAAAATGTCACTTTTTTCAAGACTTAGTGAAATTTTCACTAATTCAGAATCTGCCTTCACTTTTTGCCAAATGTAGGGGGATTTTTCACTTGGATTCAAAAGAGATCAAAACCAAACATGTTCTAACAGTTGTTATATCATGTAAGGGCTTTCCAAAATGGCCAAGAACATTGCCAAATTCCATTTGGGCTGTGAGTTATGACATTGTCAAATGGCCTTGTTGAATTCTGTCAAGGCAAGGCAGAATTTGCAATTTGGCTCGATTTGCCAAAATTTTGCAAATCCAAACACTCCTATCCACTTGGACACCTCAGAGGATTGAATCTAAAGGGGACAATCACTGAGCCAAGCCTCCAAAGTCCATGGAACAAGAAATAGCATGTTAAACCTAGAATGGCCAAAATAGGGACAAGACTTCAAATTTGGATTGAAGCATTCAGTGGAAGCATCAAGGTGGTATAGACTGAACCATTCTCATTTGAAATCAGTCAAGACTTATCCAAGACCAAGGGAACCAAAGCTCTATGCCCTAACCTCTAGTCAATGGCTCGAGGAGACTTGGATTTTCATTTGCCAACATTGGCCAAACCTACTTAGCAGTTGCCATTCACTATTCCTTGCAAAACAAACTTGCTCTACTATAAATAGAGCTCAATTGTGATCACTTTGAGTACACCAAAGCCATCTAACAGATGCTTTCCTCAAAATCTCTTTCTCTTGGCAAAAATGCCTTTCTTAGCAAGGTAGCGTTCAGATTTTGAGTTTGGGAGCTTTTCCAATCAAACCAATCACTCACACACCTCACATACATCATATAGAAGTGATCCAAACACTCACATAACATATGGAACACAGATTTCACAAAATCACCAGCCAATTGCTCAAGTTCTTGATAGTTTTGCAGTTGAGGTGCCATCTTCAACTCCAAACCATTTCAATCCATTCCAAACACTCAGACACATCACTTGGCACCTAGGGAAGCTATCCACTTCATTGGAACCTAGTTGTAACACCTCCAACACAAATCACGATCACCAGCTGCAAGTGGTAAGCATGAGCTCTTCTAACTCTATGATCCATGCAATTTTTGCTGCACAATAATTTGGCCATATGTTCAAAATCATGCATGGAATGTTTTCCCTCAATTAATTGCATTGTTTGAATCGTGTGTCAAAAATCCTAGCCTTCATGCAGAAATTAGGGTTCTTGAGGATTTTTCATGATTTCTTGTTATATGTTTAATTTAAATGAAATTAATGGACATAGACATGATCGTGAGGTTGAGACGAGCATAATGATATGTGGATTGCATGTTATAATCAAGTATTCAGGGAGATTGGATAGAAAATGCAAATCTGAGAATCTCAGAACACGCGCGTGTTCTTCAGCTTGTTCTTGGCGCCATTTTTAGAAATTTGAATATTTGAATTTTGTGATTTTATTTAATTGATTCAAAAATTAATTTCTCTCTGAGTTTTAATGATTTTGAGTTGATTCTTTTTTTAATAATTCACAAAAATGTTAAAATATTTTATTTTTCCAAAAAATCCTAAAAATATTATTTATTTCATATAATTGATATTTTTGCAAAGAATTAATATTTTAATTGTTTTTTTGACATTTTAAATATTTTTTCCACATTGATTTTGCAACTTTTAATGCTTTCTAATTATTTTGTAGGTCAATACTTAATTTTTGAAGCATTAATCCAAGATCACAATTTTTTTTTCATATGTTAAACAATTTTGATCATTTTAATTGAATTTTTATTCAATTAAATACATTTTTGAAAACAAATTAGGGTTTTTGGATTAATTCAACCCTCATAAATCATTTTCAAAACACTTTGGGCCTCTATTAGAGTGTAAGACCCAACCCTCTTGTACACAAAACATTTTTGGGCCTCATTCGTTGTATAAGTCCCTCTGTACATTTTCAAATAAACGGCGCGATCGTCGCATTTTGAAAAATAACCATCTGGGCCTCTCCTTGAGCTATAAGACCCATTCAAAATCTTTGGGCCTCTATTAGAGTGTAAGACCCAACCCCCTTTTAACCAAAATCATTTTGGGCCTCACTTATTGTATAAGTCCCTCTGCGTTAAAAGAAAACCTCAGCGCGATCGCCATTTTTAAACGGAAAAATCAATTGGGCCTACCCTCGTGTTATAAGCTCCACTCTTTTTTCTTTAAACTCTTTGGGCCTCTTGAGAGAGTGTAAGACCCATCCCTTTGTACAGAAAACCTTTTTGGGCCTCAGTCACTTGTATAAGTCCCTCTGTACAAATTTAAACAGTGCGCTCACTGATAAAACCCTAGGCCTCTCCTTGAGCTGTAAGCCCCAAATCTTTCTTTTTCAAAGCACTTTCTTCTTTGATTTTGAATATTCTGTTGTTTTCAATCTTTCTTTGTTGAACAGCTAACCAAACAGCATGGAAGCTCTACAACCGAGTAAGTGTTTACGCGCTTTCATTTACCATTTTCATATGCATATAATTGTATTGTGGGGATGTTTCACTGTAAGTCTTCTTTCATAAACTCATATCAACTGTGTAATAATAGTATAGATATTTAGAGTTTCCCCGACAACTATGTCTAGAACTAGGTGACGCCGTTTCGTTTCGTAGAAATAGACAACTAGATCCCCAATAGGATCACCAGATACAGTCTTCTCTTCGGCTGTCCTCATTAGGAATCGTCAAGAAACTCTACTCCCAAAGATGAATGTATTCTCCGTGAATGGCATCTTTGAGTTTCTTCCAAATTCTCGAACTTTCCTGACTTGATCTATTCCTTGTGAATATACTGGACCTGTCACTTAACTGAACAGTCACCATAGCCTCCTCTTGGGCTTTGTACAAATGATTCTCCCCAGCGGAGTCAAACAACGTTTAGCCTCTCTCTCGGGCTTTGTACGAGACACATAAGAGACTCCCTCGTTGAGTCAATCACCCATTTCGCCTCCATCTCGAGCTTTGTACGAGATACAAAAACTCTCTTGTTGAGTCAAATAGCCTCCATCTCGGGCTTTATACGAGATACCAAAAGATTCCCTTGTCGGGTCAAAACCATTTAGCCTCTCTCTCGGGCTTTGTACGAGACACATATTAGCCTCCTCTTAGGCTTTATATAAGAAAACCACTAGTTGATCCAATCAACCTTTTAGCATCAAAGTTGTGCCTCGTTCACAGTACACAAACATCAACAACTCCTTTCCCTTTCATCTAATCACTGTAAGCGGCAAGCCTCTGGATCATCTACATCCATGCCACTGTCCCTCTTTTAGCATGAGAAATTCCTAAGGAAATATAGCATTGCTCTACACTGAGTTAAAGTCTTCTCCTTCAGGTTAAAACCTCCTTTAAAGTAAATTATGGCATTGTCGGATTCACAAATCCCGGTTAAAGTAATTCTCCTTTATAAACAGTTGTGACACACAACCCCCTCTTTAGAGATGACAAATTCTCTCTAAAGTCAAACCCTTTTAGCTTCATATCTTGGGCTTTGAACAAGATACAAATAGACTCTTCAGCTTCACATCTTGGGCTTTGAACAAGATACAAACCACCTTTCGCTTCACGTCTTGGGCTTTGAACAAGACACCAAAAACAACCATTTCCTCCCATAGAATAGGAGGAACTACGAACGCTCTGATTTCCCTATTTCGGTAAACGGGAATACGTAGGCATAAGATTGAAAGAAAAATCTTAGCGAGCACACTAAACAAAAACCCAAAATCCCATACTCTCACATCAAAAAGCATCAGTCCTAACATCCTAATCCTTGTTCCCCGCCAGAAACCTTCTGTCTAGATAAAAAGAAAGAAAACAGTATTGGCGAAAATACAAAATAACCAGTACAAAGGTCCTCCCACATTGATAGCATCCGTAACCTAACAGACCACTGTTTAAACTCAATATGTAAAGCAGGGTTAATTGGAGACATATATTTCCCTTCCTTCATCAGCTTTAATAGGATAAAAAATGAATCGACCTGTAGTTTAGGCTCAACCGTAGAGAGTGACCAGCGTTTAAGAACCGCATCCAAAATCGCTCGCTACAGTGTGCAGATTTTTGTGTAGCTTGTGTACTGTTCAAGCTTGTGAAGTGTGATGTCAAACACCATGATGGTACATACCCTAGCTGCGTGAAGCTAGTACTTATGCAGACGAAGTCTGAAAAGCAAAGTTGTTGTATCTGGGAGAATTTATTTTTCTCTGCTGTTTTGAAGGAATCTAGAAGGGATCGTGAGTTGTATTGATCGGTAGAAGTCGTCTCAGAATCCGACAGAAAAGAAGATGTGCTTGTGTCATGGAATGTATAAGTTTCTATGGAGTCTTGAGTTGATAATTTTATGAGCAAGCAGACAATTGTTTGGTAAGATGTCAGAACATGGTACAGGACATGTTTCTTTTAAGCCAAACAAGGAATTATTCTGGTCGGTAGCGCAAGGATAAGGTGAAACACGTGTCTCTGCCTATGCATGGAACGTTATTGGCTTAATTTATGGTAAGATTCAGTTGAGAAACAATAAAGGCAGTCAAGACTGTTTTGGAAGGCAGACATTGAATTTGAATGGAGTTTTTGGTACCTAAAATAGCGTTTCTTTGACCAAGAACCTTGACATATTCAAAGCTCATTAATTCCAAAGTAATTGGTCAGCTATTTATAGGGGTGTTCTCTTCTCCTTCAGCCAAGTGAGTGTTCTTGTTTCATAAGTCTTATGGCGTTTGTTCGTATTTGGGTGAGCATCTCTTGGGTCTGGTTCTGTGAGGGCCTTCTTTGCCAATTTATGGCTAAAAAGAGGGAGAAAGGGTGTACGAAATGGTCTGGTCAAATGCCATGTCTAGAGTCTGCAGTTCCTAATGTGTGCAGGGAGGTCGAAGAGGGTGTCCCTTCCTTGAGTTGGTGTTGAGTCTTTGTGACTTGTGTCCTGAGTTATGAACACAGTTGTGACTTGTGTTCTGAGTTACCTGGGTTGATAGATTGATACTTCTTAAGTTTCATCTTATGCCACAGGTCGACTAGGGGCGTCTGATCAATTAAGGTGTGCAGAAATCTCTTATGCCACCATTGGTCCTTTGTGTCAAGACAGACGTTTCTTTTCTAGTGGAGTCTTCTACAATTAATCTGGGTCTGTCTTGGAAGGAAAAAGAAATGTGTTGTATTAAGGGGGAGTGTCAGACATCTTCTTCCTCATGTACACCAGATATCTTCTTCCTCATGTGCACTAAATAACTTCAGAACCTTCTACTTCTTAGGTCCTAATGTGCTGCCTAAAGTTATTGTGCTGTGGTGCTCGAAGGTGATGTTATGGAGCTCATAGAATATGCTGAAAAGAGTTGTCAAACATGATGTCCTAACATCATTCAAGTATTCCCATGATTTTTGTTCTCCATGATTGCTGTTCTCAGTAGCTACTGATGGCTACTGTTAGGTTCAGTAGTTGCTGATGACTACTGACAGTAGTGGAGGGTTGTGATTGCTGCTGTAATCTGAGTTGTAATGTTTATGTATTTGTTTTAGCCAAAATTTGCCAAAGGGGGAGAATGTTAGTTCTTTATTTTTAAGGGTTGGCATTAATTTTGTAAAACAAATAATAACAGCAATATGTTAGATAGGATGTTTTATCTTGCTAAAGAAGAACAGGTTGAGCAAGAAGTCCTAGTGTGCAATGGAACATGTTGAGCTGAAGTAATTTCAACATCTGGAACAACATGTCGTATCAAGATGTCCCATGCAGGACCATTCGACATCGCGCCAGAACTGAAGTGAATCAATGTTTTTGTTATGTCTTAACAGATGCAGAAGATTCAGGGAGTAATATGCAAATTCTATGTGGCGCTGAATTAAAAGGTCTGAAGATTCAAATCTGTAATTAAGAAGATTATTGGAAAATATACACTTTCTAAATATGGAGATATTTTAGGAAGTTATAGATTGAAGTCCTGATTTGTAGCAGAAGTCTCTGCTGACTTGTAGCAGCTCATTTGCTGTGTTTTTGTAGGCCCAAATCTAGTTGGGAATAGGTTATATATAGATGCTTTGTAACCTAGTTTTGTAACTAAACCAAAGATGTAAAAGTTCTAGTATTAGGGTTGGTTCCTATACCACTCGACATGTGAGTTGGACAGTTTGTTAGTGTGATCCTCGAAGCTGTTAAGTAAGAGGAGTATTGTTCTTGGAGGAAGCTTTTAAGTCTAAGTTGTGTCTTGGAAGGGTGTCTTCCTTGTTGAATTGTTGTTTAGGTAAAGGGATGTTGATGCAGTGGCGGATTGTTGACTGCTAGACATCATTGCGATGATTGGGAGTGAGAAGAGTTTCTCATAGCTAGAGAGGATCTAGATAGAAGGGTCATTGGGTAGTGATTGAGTGATAAGCTGTAAAAGGAGAGTTTAGCTTTGAATTGATACTACTGATAGTGGACTTCATCCCTGGCTTGGTAGCCCCCAGAGTAGGTGTGTTAAACTGAACTGGGTAAACAATTCTGTGTGTCTTGCTTTTATCTTTTCAGTACCTTGATTATTGTTATATACCTTGCCCTTTGTGTTCATGTCAGACCAGATGTCGAGTGGCATGTTCTAGGACATCTGAATTCTGTACATGTACCAAAATTTCAAGTTCTCCAGGAATTTCACTGCGTCCCGACGCCACATGAAGATAGTGGCCTCCCTGGAAGCCATCATCCAAGGGAGGGGTGAATCTCTCAGAGGTTACATCGAGAGATTCAACCGGGAAGCCGTCGAGGTACCCGCTACTGACGACATGAAGAAGTTCCTGATCCAGCGGGGACTACGTCATGAAACCGAGTTCACCAAGGCTGTGGGCATCCATAGACCTCACAACTTGGAAGAACTCCTCCACAAAGCCCAATCATACATCCAGTATGAAGAGTTGGAGGCCGTCCATATTGCCCGCGACTCGCGGGACCAAGAGGGCCCCCGAAGCTCCAGGCATAAAGACTCTACTGCCCCCCGGCGTGGGGGAGAGAGAAGACGAGAAGACCATCCCAAGGACTCTCGCGAGCCAAGAGGTCCAGCTGGCCAGTTCACGGAGTACACTCCACTCTCTACTCCCCGCGAGCAAATTCTTGCCGAGTGCGCCAACTCGGAATTTCATAAAGGGGGTGTCCGCTTTACGAAGCCGATGCCCCCCAAATCAAACACTGACGAGTCTAAACACTGCAGGTTCCATCGGAGCCACGAACATGTCACCGAAGACTACATTCACCTCAAGGATGCGATAGATATCCTAATCAAGGATGGGCATCTAAAACAGTATACAAAGAGGAATGACACTCCTTGACCCGATGCACGGGACGAGCAAAACGTCGAGGAGACGACCCCTCCCTCTGGAGAAAATAGACTACAAGTCGCTCTAAGCGTCACTCGGCCAGAGGACTTTTAGGTTGCCAAAGAGATCAAGGATCTTGCGGCAGTTCGCAACTTGTGGCAGAATTTTCCCCCTGAGGACCCTATCACAGCCCGTAGCACATGGGAAAGTTTCCCCACGGCGATGGTTATATCAGGTGGGGGGTTCGACAAGGTTTCCATGGGGTCGATCAAGCGAAAGTTCGACGAGCTGATCGAAGGTAGCTCAAGGAAGACGGTCACCTTCGAGAAGATCCGAGGGAGGTCAAACCCCATAACCTTCTACCTCAAGGAGCTGCCGGACGGAGCCCCCAACTCCACCATTCCTCTGCTAATCAGGGCGCAGATGGAAAACTTCGATGTCCGCCGGATCCTGGTCGACCAAGGGAGTTCGGTGGAAATCATGTATGCCCATCTCTTCGAGACCCTCCAGCTCGACAAAAAGCATCTGACCCCTTACGTGGGCTCGGATCTACAGAGTTTCAACGACACCACCACCAGACTGTGGGGCTATGTTGAACTGATGATCACATTCGGGAGCGAGGACACTGGACGACAAGTCAATACCCGCTTCCTAGTGGTGGATTGCCCTTCCCTGTACCAATGCATCCTGGGGGAGAACCATTCTGGCCGAACTCACGGTGGTACCATCTACAGTCCATCTAAAGATGAAGTACTATACGACTAGAGGCTGGGTCGTCACCATGCACGGGGACATTGAAGCTGCTAAGAGATGCTTCGAAGCTGCAACCAAGGGTCTGAACTCGGTCAATGTCAAGTCGAAGACCGGAAAGCAATCAGCCCCGGACGCTGAATAGAAGCCACTCCCACGCGTCGACTCGATAGACCTCAACAGCCGCTTCCCCAGCGAGCAGGAGCAAGGAGGGGCAGCGGACATCGACCTTCCCGCCGAAGTCAACGGGCAGCCTCTCCACCCAACGCGCCCCATTTCAGATGGAGACTTCGAGCTCATATCTCTCGGGGACGATCCGAACAGGAGCGTCAAGATTGGTACCCGGGCTCCCCGACCTGGCAAGACAACAGTTAAAGGCCTGCCTCCGCGAGAACGCTGACCTGTTTGCCTGGAGCGCGTCGGAGATGCCTGGCCTCGACCCAGAGGTGGCCTACCATCAGCTTACTGTAGATCCAAACGCTAGGGCTATAGTGGAACATAGGCATAGGCAGTCTCCCGAGAAAGCGGAGGCTGCTGAAAAAGCTGTAAAATACCTCTTAGAGGAAAATTTCATTTTGGAGGACAGGTACACAACTTGGCTGTCCAACGTTGTGCTTGTTAAGAAAAATAATGGAAAATGAAGGATGTGCGTTGTCTATAACGATCTTAACCAGGCGTGCCCGAAAGATTCTTATCCATTGCCTAACATCGACCACCTGGTCGATAACTCTGCAAGTTTCAAACTTCTGTCCTTCATGGATGCCTACTTAGGGTACAATCAAATCCCCATGGCCAAGGCCGACAAGCAGCACACAACCTTCATGACCGAGTCTGGCAATTACTACTACAACGTAATGCCCTTCGGACTAAAGAACGTCGGCGCGACCTACTAGCGGATGATGAACAAAGTCTTCCAGGGAGAGATCAGCGACATGCTCGAGGTCTACATGGACGACATGATCGTCAAATCTGAGGAAGAAGTCGACCACGCTGCCCATCTCAAAAGGGTCTTCGATACGGCGAGGAGCTGCAAGATGAGGTTTAACCCAAAGAAATGTACTTTCGGCGTCCGAGCAGGAAAATTCCCCAGTTTCTACCTCACGGAGCGAGGGATCGAAGCGAACCCCGACAAGTGCAGGGAATTCTCCGAACTCCCGACCCCGAACTCAAAAAAGTCGATACAATCGCTAAACGGGATGCTCACCTCGCTCTCCCTCTTCGTGGCCAAATCGGCACAATATGCACTACCATTTTTTAAACGCCTGCACAAGGAGGCCACGTTCGAATGGACTGATGAGTGCGAGCAGACGCTCCGTCACGAGCAAAGCGGTTAGCGCGGTCCTAATTTGAGAGACCCCCAACGGGCAAAAACCAATTTACTTCACTAGCAAAGCCCTCCAAGGTCCTGAACTTAGATATCAGCAGATCAAAAAAGTCGCCCTGGCTCTTGTCACAACGGCCAGAAGACTGCGACACTAATTCTTGGCCCACACGATCGTGGTAAGGACCAAGCAACCCGTGAGATAGCTACTCAGACGGCCGGACATGGCTGAAAGGATGCTCCGGTGGTCGCTTGAGCTCACGGAGTTCGACATCCAATACGAGGGGAGGAAGGCCCTGAAAGCACAGGTTATGGCCGACTTCGTGGCAGAGATGACTGTCCCGGAACCTTCGACCGATGGATCCCAAAAGTGGACGATCTACGTCAACAGAGCATCCAGCTCGACAGGAAGCGGGGCAGGCATCATCTTAGAGAACGAGGAGGCATCCTGGTCGAGGTCTCCCTCACGTTATCCTTCGTGACTTCAAACAATCAGGCCGAATACGAAGCTTTCCTCGCCGGGTTAGGCCTAGCCGGGGATCTCGGCGCCAAAGAAGTAAAGATATTCACTGACTCCCAGCTATTGGCTTCCCAGATACGAGGAGAGTACCGAGCCAAGAATGGAAACCTCATCGAATACTTGGCTCTGGTGAAAGAGATGATGAAAAAGTTCACCTCGGTGGAGGTAAACCACGTCCCGCGCGAACACAATACCCGGGCAGACGTCCAATCTAAGCTCGTGAGCACAAAGAAAAAAGGCGGGAACAAGTCTGTTATTCAAGAGCTGCTTCCACGTCCAAGCATCGAGAAGCCCGACCCCGCAACCGACGTTAACGCCATCGGAGACAGCAACTGTTAGATGACACCGTTGTACGAGTACCGCACCGCTGGAAAACTGCCCAACGACCCCAAGGAGGCCGAAGTGGTTAAGCAACATGCCTGCTCCTATACTATTGTTAAGAATAAGTTATACCGACGCGGCTACTCGATTCCCCTCCTCAGGTGCATCGAAGAGTCTAGGGTTTCTGGCATACTCCAAGAGATCCACGAGGAGATCAACGCACAGCACCTGGGCGAATGATCCCTAGCCCGAAAAGCGATACGATCAGGGTACTACTGGCCCACCATGCAGCAGGACGCCAAGGAGCACATCAAGAAGTGCGACAGGTGCCAACGCCACGGAGACATGCACCTGGCACTGCCCAGTGAGCTCAAAACGTTGTCGTCCCCGTGGCTGTTTTCCTGGTGGGGGATGGACATCCTCGGGCCCTTCACCGTAGGGTCGTACCAAAATAAGTATTTGATTGTTGGGGTCGACTACACCAAGTGGATCGAAGTCGAGGCCCTGGCCAAAATCACGGCCCCCAACATACTCTGTTTCTAAAGAGGAATATACTTGCCTGATTCGGTGTACCCCAGGCGATTGTCACTAGGGGTGGCAAAACGGGTCGTGGACCGCCAGGCCGGCCCGCGCACCCGCCAAAAAATGGCGGGTTGAGTTGGGATTTTGGGCCCGCCGCCCACCAAAGCCCGCCCCGCCAAAACCCACCACCCACCAAAGCCCGCCCCGCCACCCGCCAAAGCCCGCCGCACCAATTCGTTCAGCTTGTCCCACCTTAAACCCGCCATTTTTTAGTTAATTCTAGTGATTCCAATTCTTGATAGTTTTATTTTGTACATTTATTTGATAATATATGCAATACGTTTTGAAGTAAAATTTGTTAAAAAGATGCTTTGCAAAAATTATTCTAAAAAATAAGTTAAAAATTTATTTGAAATGTAAAAATAAGCCTATTAATTTATTTAAAAAATGAAAAATAAATAAATAAATAAGTTGGCGGGCAAGCCCGCCGCCCGCCAACCCGCCACCTTGGCGGGGCGAGCTAGATTTTTAAGCCAGTTTCCATTATGAGGGCTTGCCCGCCCCGCCTTTTTTTTTGCGGACTTAAGGCCGGGCGGGGCGAGCAGCCCGTTTTGCCACCCCTAATTGTCACAGACAACGGGACACAGTTTACCGACAAGAACTTTCAAGACTTCGTCACCAAACTAGGCACGAAGCAACACTTCACGTCAGTCGAACACCCACAAACGAACGGGCAAGCCGAAGCCGTGAACAGGGTCATCCTGCGAGGACTGAAACGGAGATTGGGCGACACCAAGAAAAGGTGGGTCGAGGAGCTACACAGCGTCCTCTAGGCCTACCGGACAACTACACACTCCACTACCGGGGAAACCCCTTTCCGACTAACCTACGGAACTGAGGCGGTGATCCCTGTGGAGGTAAGAGAACCTTTGAGGAGGACAGAGTCTCCCCTCGACGAAGAGATGAACGACGAGGCCCTCAGGGAAGAGCTCGACCTGGTCGAAAAGATACGGTCGGGGGCATCCCTCCGTGAAGCCTCGTTCAAATAGAAGAAAACTTTACACCACGATAGCATAGTTATCAAACGCGAATTTCAGGTGGGCTCCCTGGTCCTGCGAAGGAACCAGAAAGATTCGTGTGAAGGGAAACTCGTCGCGAACTGGGAAGGCCCCTATCGCGTCCACGCGAAAATGAGGACAAGAGCCTACTACCTCAAAAATCTACACGGGGAGGAACTTGCTCGACCATGGAATGCTGAAAAGCTTAAACAGTATTACAGTTAAACACTGCCTGCGACCCATCCACGTCGTAATTAAGGTGGCGTACTAAGGTACAAGCGCGACTCCCCTCCTCGAAACAAGAAGACAATGGCCCACGTTGTGTGTGCGCGAGGACCTTTGATCCGACGGGGACACCTCAACCGAGCTCCGCCGTTGTCGTACCAGTTTGGCAGGGCACCTAGCTCGCGATGGGAAGCCCACGCCACGGAGTTAAGACCTCGATCAAGCTCTTAGCCTCGTTAAAGGTCGAAAGACAGCTCCGACCACTTGACCAGTTCCATGCACTGTCGAGGATCAACAAAGTCGAGCAAAACCCCAATTACTTAGATAAAAACAAAATAGATATATCATCAAACATATAAACATCACACACACGGATAAAGAAAAGACGAAGCATTAAGTCGGGCAGAAGCCCATTGTTTAAAGTACATACAAATGTCATAAGCCCCTAGCACGCAGGCCGGACAGAAATTGATACAAAATCACGACACGCAGGTCGAACTAAACAAAGTTAAAAGAAAATGGCACGCAGGCTGAGCAAACAGAAGAAACTAACCAGCAATCTCCTCCTCGATCCGAGCCTCCATCTCCCCATCACCATCTTCGTCCTCCCCTGGTATGACCACCTTTCCGTCAACCACACGGTGGAATGGGATGACTCTGTCAAGGGCAAGATGGACGTCGGGATTTTCAGCCTCGATCTATGCCACAGCACTCTTAAAACCCACCTCGAGACCCTCCAAACAGTCTTGCTTGAGCTCCCAAACCTTGGAGATCATAGCACCACGGGCGACGAGGTGTCTCTGGTCCTCTGTCTCATCTTCCGCTGGATTAGCAGCAGCCTACAGCTCGGCAACCTTGTTTCGGAGACGGTCCCGCTCCTCTTGAGTTCTCTTCAACTCCGCATTCGTCTCATTCAGCTCGTGGAGGACGCACACGTAGTTCTCCCACTTCGTCCTGGCCTTCTGCAGGTCGCTCTCAGCTTTATCCTTCTCCTTCTCGAGGGTGTTGTACTCGTCCCGCGGCTTTTGCAGTTCAGAAGTGGGGCGGTCTCAAAGATTCGCACCATGGCCGCCATATCTTCGACAAGCATTTTCCTCATAGCCGTTCTTTCAATTCCCAGGATCGCCTTCACTTCAGCCTCGACAACAGTATGGGGACTCGCTCTAAATAAATCCCGCTGGAGGTGACAAGTAGGTAACATGAATTTCTCAGTTGGGACAGGACCCTCGAGGTCCACGAAGACAGGTCCCTCGGCGCGCGGCCTCTTGGAAGGGGTCCTCTCCGGGGGGACACTGGCTGCATCAGGGAGAAGAAGAGCCACTTCCTCCCTCGACTAGCATTGTTGTCTGTATGACTTCTTGGACCTGACCCTTACTTCTCTTTGTGCCCCGGGTGGCGGCCAGCTTCATGATGCGCTCAGTTGCGTTCGACATTTGGCCTGCGCAGAAAACAAGAAACAAGTACGTATAAGAAATCAAAACAGGGTGAGTGCCCGAGCGAAGCAGTGGGCTACTACCTAGAAACCTCTTGGCTTTATCTTTAGACTTGCATTCAAGGAGGGCCTTGGTGTGGATGAAACGGGGTTCAGTCACGACCTGTCCTCGTGCGTCGAGGATGAAACTCCCGTCCCTGGTTATACATTGGGCCCGATTAAAGTCGGCGACGTACTCGACCAGCTTCATGAATGCCTCTTTGTCCTCGACACCCAACTCACTGGGCTTCACAATGTAGGCCTCTGTGCCACTCTCAAAGTGCACTTCCTCCCACTCCAGAGGGCACTTAGACGCAAATCTTTCCTCCCCCATATCGTCGATCACGATGGTGTAGAGTGACCCCACGACTTCGTGTGTGGCGGGCATGACATAGTAAAACCTGTCCTTAAAACACCGAACAAAATCTAAGTACGCTTGAACAACTTCCTCGGCTGCTTCAAGGAGACCCAATTGTGTCGCCCCTTGTCAGTTGACCGTTGTAGATGGAAAATACGAAAGAACAGGGGGAGAGTGGCCCCGATGCCAAGGTAGTCAAACACGAACTCGAACGCCTGCATGAAGGTCATCGCGTTGGGGTGGAGCTGGGAGGGTGCCAGACGCAACCAGTCGAACACTCCCCATTAGAAGTCATTGAAAGGGAGATGGATGCCGGCCTCCCTGAATACGAACTCATACATGGGGAACCTTAACCCCCGGTAGCTCGAGCATATGTCGTGATGCTCTCTAGGTTTGAAGACCATCCAATTCGCTCGTTCGCCTATGGCGACGTCTTCGGCAATCGCAAAGGTATCTGTGTTGTCGAGGGCAAACTGCGACCTGATTCGTAAGGGCTCTTCTCCTGCCCAATCCGCGGGCGTACGAATTGGCTCCTCCCCAGGTTGTTGTACGGGCTCGGGTAGGTCGGGTTCGGTGTCTATCTGAATAATGCCTGCGATCTTCACGGCCATTTTACCTGAAAAGCAGAGGAGCACGGTGAATTCGACTTCCAAAATCAAATCCACCCTTCCACCGCAAGACAAGTGAAAGGGCGTGGAGGGCGCCGAGCAGCCCAGGTGACTCTCCCCAACAGTAAGGAAGAAACTGCCTAACTGACGCGATCCAACGGGCACGGGGCCTCTCGACGAAGCATTCATCAGCTCCCCGGGACATTCATCGCATGTCCCCAGGACGTTCATCAGCTCCCCGGGTTATTCATCGCATGTCCCCGAGGCATTCATCGCAAACTTCACAAGCGAAGCCAGAAAACTCATATGCCTGCCAAAAAACTCACGAAACTCGCCGGAATATCTAAACACTACCCTAAGATCTACGTCCCTTCCCAGAAAATGAACGGTAAAATCAAACTGCAACAGAGGGGACAAGGAAACTTACTTGATGGTTAGGAGTGAGACTGTCGGGGAGCGGTAGGTAGCGGTGGCAGTGTTGTCAAGCAAGAAGGATGTAGACTCGAGCACAAACTTCTCTTACCATCTCCTCGACGGATGGGTTGACCCTAAAGTCATTACTCTAACACTTCGGAGCAACGACTTAGGAGGCTCCTGTTCTAGACTGGGCCGGCGCCTACCCACCAGTCGGGCAGGCCCAACCCAATACTGTTAAATGGCCCATTAAGGCCCAATCCCCTCTCGTCGGGCACACTCAGATCCATTGATGTTGAGCAGAGACTTCATGACACGAGGAGAGGTCACAACTCTCCTCCCCACGTTCTCCACGTGCTCCTCCCGCGGGGACACGTCATCAGGTAACTACCCACCTCCGAAAGAGTCGGTCTGACCACTCTCCGGAGATCTCGGGAAAGTTACTTCAGGGCGAAGACCATGTGTTGCGGTGAGAATCGGATAACAAGCTATTTATTAACTTGCATCACAAAACTTTGAAATTCACCACCGACTTTGATTTATCCAAAGAAAAGGTTCAAGATTGAAAAAACCTAAAGGGGGGAGATCTAAGGTTCGGGGGTTGGTTATACAAAGGGAAGGTATTAGCACCCTCTGTATCTGTAGTACTCTACAGGAACCTCTTGTTTAGTTTGTGTTATGTTATGTTTGCTTGCTAAAGAATATATGCTAAAGGGTAAAGGTAAAGACCTAAGGGTATATACACTAAGTTTGCTCGCCAAGACGTCGCATCTTGTGCCTACGTATCTGACTTAAAAATCAGAGCAACCGTAGTTCACCTAACTAAGGGTGAGGAACCATTGACTATGGCCAAAGTTCCAAGGGGAATGAGTGTGAGCTTATATAGAGTCTAAGAAACTCTCTAAGTCTAAGTTATGGTAGGAAAAAGTGGATACTCAATGTGATGAGCCCACATAGAGTTTAGAAACTATATCCTAGTTCTAAGTTATAAGATGATTGGCTATGAGGCCAAGGGAGAATGGCTATGACTATGAGGTCGAAGCCTACCTATGACTATGAGGTCAAAGGTTTAAGAAATGGCTCTATGACTATGAGGTCAAGAGGGGATCCTATGACTATGAGGTCAAGGAGGATGTGAACACCTATGATTATGAGGTCAAAGGTTGATTATGAGATATCTATGACTTTGAGGTCAATAGAAATACTTTCCTTTGGAAGGAGGGGATGAAGTGTCAAATGAAACAGGCAACCACAATCATAACAGAATCGAGAGTCATTTACAAGACTTTATCAGAAAGTATGTAGAAGTCCCACCAAAGGGAGGAATGAAAAGTTAGTATTCGAATTAAAAATTGAAATGAAATAGAAATAGTCTCGTCTTAATCATGATTTAATTGAGAAATCGATAATCAATGATTCTTGACTTTCATCGACTAAAAAGTGAATGAAATTGAAATGAAAATAAAGTAGTCTCATATTAATCAAAGTTTTGTCGCTTTAATGAGTTCGACCAAACCATGAAGTTTGTTATATCATCGACCAAAATAAAGAAAATAGAATCGAAATGAAAAATAAAGTTGGTCTCATCTTAATCAAGGTTTAAATCAAGAAATCGATAATCTTTGATTTTTGACTTTCATTGACCAACAAAAATAAAAAAAATGGGCCTCATACTAATCAAGATTTTTAGTGATTCGAATAAATCAACAAATCAAGAGTTTTGTAATATCATTGGCCCAAAATAAAGAAAATGGAATCGAAATGAAAATAAAGTTGGTCTCGTTTAAATCAAGATTTTAAATCGATAAATCAATATTCTTTTTATTAGACTTTCATTGACCAACAAAAATAAAAATAAAAATGGCCTCATATAAATCAAGATTTTTAGTGATTTGAAATAAATCAATAAATCAAGATTTGTGTTATATCATTGGCCAAAAATAAAGAAAATGAAATCGAAATAAAAATAAAGTTGGTCTCGTCTTAATCAAGATTTAAATCGGTAAATCGATAATCTTGATATTTGACTTTCATTGACCAAAAATAAAAAATGGGCCTCATACTAATCAAGATTTTTTAGTGATTTGAACAAATCCACCAAGTCATGATTTTTATATATCATTGGCCAAAAATAAAGATCAAAATGAGAAATAAAATAGAAAATGAAATAATCAGGTAGATGAACCACAAGATTAATAGGAAAATTCTAAAATAAACTATTATTTAAGAAATAATAAATAAAAAAGGAAAAAAAAAAGAAAGAGGTGCAGTATAGAAATCTAGTGTGAATAACATATGGAATCCGTACAGGCCATCATCCATTCCCAATAGAAACACGCGTACAAAAAACAGGGGGGTAAGGTGGAACCCGTACAGGCCATGAAGCCCAAAGTTAAAACAGTATCAGCTTTTATTTTAATCTCTAAGAAAACAACACCATTTTTCCTTCAATTAGAAAACAACATCATGGTCAAACAGAAACACTTTTCCATTCTGAAAAAGAATACGAATCAAATTGTAGTGTTCATCCTTAATTCTGAAGTGGAATATCTCCAACAATTTCATCGCTTAAAATCAAGTCGGAGAAACCGAAATGGAATACGAATCATCGTAGGGTTCATCTTATTCCAACCTTCTTCTCAGCGTCTTCGTATCTCTCACGCTCGATTCGAACAGGTTTGTGGGTTTTGATTTCTTGCTTGATATTCTTCTTCTTCTTTATGTGTTTCTGAAATCGATTTGTTTGATTTTGCAGATTTTGGGTATCGAGTTTTGTGCGTGAAGGGGGAAGAACGGTTTTTACGGTGATGGGTTGAAGAGAGGAGAAGGTTAAGTGTCTGAAGATTCGTTCAGGGATTTGGAATTTGGAGATTGGGTTTTTGAAAGTTGATTGAGAATTTGTGAAGAGAGATTGAAGGCGAGTTTCGGTTTGTTGATGTGAGGGGATATAGCGGTTCTCTGTTTCTTTTAAATTGGCCCCCTGGTGTTTATTCACTTCCTTCTTTTTAAAAACAATTCTCAAACTTGTTCTTTTAGTTCTTGCAGTACAACTTGTCTGATATGTCATTGCCCATAATGCAGGTTTTGTAGGCTTTTGTGTAGAGTGGCTGGGATTGAGACGGGTAGCAGGCGGCTGTGTGTGCTGTAGCAGGTTTTTGTGTACCAAAGTCAATTGCAGCCGGTTGTTGTCTGGTGTGAAGGCATAGTAAAAAGGCAAGGTTTTTGTACGTTGTAGCTTGTACCAAGGCAAGCTTGCTGGGTGTCTTGTGTGACAATCGTGGTAGACGGTTTGGCAAAACTTGGTGTAGGGATTTTTGTGATTTTTGTCTTAATAATAATAATGAAAAATAATGATAGTTATAACAATAATAATAATAATAATAATAATAATAATAATAATAATAATAATAAGTATTTAATAATAATAAATAATAATAATAATAAGTATTTAATAATAATAAATAATAATAATAATAATAATAACACTGAAAAAGGCAATAATAATAAAAATGTTGATAATAAAACAAATAATAAAAATGGTAAAAATAATAATGGTAAAAAACTTTATAGTGATAATTAAATGATAAAAAATGAAAATAATAATAATAAAATAAATGAAAATAATAATAATAATAAATAAAAATAAAAATAAATAACTAAATATGAGATATTAAGAAAAAGAAAGAATAATAAATTTTAAATTAAATTGGTAATTTAAAAGTAATAAAATAAAACAAAATTCTAAATAAAAGAACATGTTCTGAAGACTCATGAAAATAATTGTACAAATAATAAAAGAAAACATTGGCAACAATTAGACGAAAAATGCACGACTATGATTAATGGGCTAATATGATTGCAAATGCAAAAACCGGCCGACCTAAACATGATATGACAAAAATCAGAGTATCTGAGGGTAAAATTTGGGGTATGATAGTTGCCCCTATTTAAATATCTTCACCGGATGACATGAGATGAAAATCCTCATGAAATCATGGTGAAAGATATTTATATATAGATAACCGAAAATTTTGCCCTTAGATACAATGATCTTGCAATGCTATGGACAAAACTAGTCTAGGATGCTGACATGCCATGAACGCTACCATGATGTAAATGATGGAATGCAAGAATGCAGACAAAGACGAAAGCAAACAGGGATAGAGCCAAAACAAATGAGTAAGCACTCACTGGGGAAGGATGAAGGTTAGTATCCACGAGGAAAACTCAATGGGGATACAGGCTGACCAACAAAAGAGACTCACTAGGGAGACTCCAAGGAAACACTGGGGATAGAAAAGTAAATGGGTAAAACCCTACAGATCCTCACTGAGGATAGAAGCCAGAGAGGTGTTCTCCACTGGGGGAAGATCCAGGGAGATGGACGACAGGTTCGTAGGTGACCGGACGACACTGGGGAAATAAGATGCATTCTTACTGGGCATGAAACCTGAAAGAAGACATGATCTCTACTGGGGATCATCTTAAAATAAGGGGATAGACATCAACAAAAGATTTTCTGGGATTTCTTATACTAAAGAGTTCAAACGGGATCTTCAAGAAAAGCCAGGAAAGACAGAGACATACCCTGTGTGCACCAAATGATAATCAATCACAAGGACTTTAAAAGAGATATTGATAATGACTGAACCTCTGCTGGGAACCAGATTAAAGTGCCAACAAGGATTGGACTCAAAAGTGACATGTCAGTATACACCAATTTGAGTTGGACTTTGGGTACCAGTATGAGCTGGATTTTGAAATGCCAATATGAGTTGGACATTGGGTACCAGTATGAGCTAGATTTTTGAATGCCAGTATGAGTTGGACTTTGAATGCCAGTATGAGCTGAACTTTTGAATGCCAGTATGAGCTGGATTTTGAATGCCAGTATGAGTTGGACTTTGGGTACCAGTATGAGCTGGATTTTGAATACCAGTATGAGCTGGATTTTGAATGCCAGTATAAGCTGGACTTTGAGTTGAGGTTCACAACTGACCAAAGTTCACATCGTCAAAAAGGGCTGACGGCAAGGAACATCATCCACGTCAAAGGATTGACCGAATGAAAACTAGCTGACTTCATAGAACATCATCCATGTCAAAGGATTGACGGCAAGGAAATAATATATATCCAAGGGTATGAAACCTGAACTCGAAACACCTCATCAAACAGATTGACGGCAAGGAAATAATATATATCCGAGGGTGCAAAAACTGAACTCGGAATACCTCATCAAATAGATTAATGGCAAGGAAATAATACATATCTGAGGGTACGAAACCTAAACTCGGAACACCTCATCAAACAGATTAACGGAAAGGAAATAATACATATCCGAGGGAACGAAACCTGAACTCGGAACACCTCATCAAACAGATTGACGGCAAGGAAATAATTCATATCCGAGGGTACTAAACCTAAACTCGGAACACCTCATCAAACAGATTGACAGCAAGGAAATAATATATATCCGAGGGTACAAAACCTGAACTCGGAACACCTCACCAAATAGATTGATGGCAAGGAAAAATAACATATCCGAAGGTACGAAACCTGAACTCGGAACACCTCATCAAACAGATTGACAGCAAGAAAATAATGCATATCCGAGGGTACGAAACCTGAACTTGGAACACCTCATCAAACAGATTGACGACAAGGAAATAATGCATATCTGAGGGTACGAAACCTGAACTCGGAACATCTCATCAAACAAATTGACGGCAAGGAAATAAAACATATCCAAGGGTATGAAACCTGAACTCGGAACACCTCATCAAACAGATTGACGGCAAGGAAATAATGCATATCCGAGGGTACGAAACCTGAACTCGGAACACCTCATCAACCAGATTGACGGCAAGGAAAAATAACATATTCGAAGGTACGAAACCTGAACTCGGAACACCTCATCAAACAGATTGACGGCAAGGAAAAAATGTATATCTGAGGGTACGAAACCTAAACCCGGAACACCTCATCAAACAGATTGACGGGAAGAAGCCAAACATATCCGAAGGTACATAATCTGAGCTCGTAACACCTCAGTAAACAGATTGACAGGAAGAACTGCCTCAAATAGGGATCATATCAAACGGGTTGATGGAAAGTGACTGATTTAAGGTAACACCATTGGTAACTGTAGAAGTATGACTAAAACCAAGGACGGATAAGCTTATCGGGAGAGAGACTGCCACTTAACGTTGTAAAAGTAATGATAGCAAAACAAGCTTCTCAAGGAGATTGCCACTTATTGTTGGGTATAAATTCCAAAGAGATGTTGATATTACAACACTGTTGGGGAAATAATTGTCTTCAATGAGGCTCTACAAAAGATTCTTCCTGCGAGACACAGTGCAAAATAAATGCACATTCAAAAGGGGCTCAGAAACTTCACCTGCCAGAGATCAAAGTTCAATCTAGGAACAAGCTAGAAAGAAACGGTCAAACAAGACTCCAATTGAGGAATGAACTCAAATGGGGATTTATCTTATCCACATGTGGAAAAGATAACTGAAACAACCATCATCCACGAGAATCGATCTCTGCGGGGAATTCAGAAAGGATGGGCACTTTATGCCTAGGGCTGACAACTCTATTGGAGTGAATAAACAAACCCAGACACTTAGGGAGATAAATGCCAAAGTGAACCAAAACAGGTAAACACCAGAAAAGGAAACACATATGCTAAGATGTTATGCATATGAGTGCTTATGCCATGCTCATGCCATGCTTACGCTTATGCTGACAAAACAGCCAAAGAAGTGAAACTGGAGATGAAATAAACATCTCGACAAGGATACCCAACCAAACTCCTCAGATTGGACCATTACTGGGGATGAATCTGCAGAAATTAGTGGTTCTACTTCAAGATTACAACTTTCTCTGGGGAAATAGTACTCCACTTGGTATATCATCATGACTTCACTAGGATTGCCATCATGAGCTTGATTTCTTCACTGAAGGGAAAAGATCCATTGGGAATTGTCATGTTTAACTGATGTAACAGCTTATAGGAGAGCTAGCAAAAAGATGTCACAAAGGCTGAGTAGTTATGCATAACTCATTTGCCCCAGAGTACATGGTTTGTTAGAAAAAAATACCAAGATGATTTTACAGAAGAATTGGCATACAAGGTGTTTCAATATCTTCAAACTCTTAGAGAAATTCATGAATTTTGGCATAACTGCCCCAGATTAACTGCATTTGCACAACAAAGTCTTCGAACTTATTCTTCAGACTGACTGATCTGTGAAAGAGATGCCCCAGACTGATTACCCCTTTAGAGATTTACCGAATCTCGACCTGACTGCTTCTGATTAACTGGTCTGTAAGGATAAGTCATCAAAAGGATTTTACAAAAGAATTGGCATACCATATGCTTCAATATCTTCAAACTTTTGAAGAGAAATGATCCTCGGCCTAACCGCCCCAGTTCAATTGTATTCATAATACAAAGTACTCAGATTGCGGTAGAAACCACTGGAGAAACAAACTTGCCCCTGCTGATGGGTCACTGGAGTCCACACTTGTCATAAGATGGCCTGGAGAAGACTTGCTCCAGTATTTTGAACTTTGACGAGTTCTGCCCCTGATTCAGTAGATTGGCAAATCCTTCCGCTTGGTTGTCCCTGACTGAGCTTCCTCTATCAAGTCAATTCTCTAGCTGGCTGCATTTGTTGGGATTTCTTTGATATTGAATTATTTTACAAACAAGTATTGTTCATTAAAAATTAGCAATTTCAATGCAACATTCATGCAAGCTTCTGAAATTAAGTTTTATTGATGAAACACACAGTGGAATGATTAAACAATAAAAAACAAAGTGGATCTGGTTATTTGCGGAATGACAGATGAAGTGATCAACACACACAATTAGCAAAGATCATTAGGAGTCAGGTTAATCAACCTTGTTGTAGTATGCTTTCAAAATAACCTTACCTCAATTAGGTCTTTTAAGGGTTGTAACGTGGCCTGGTTCACAGTTCATGAAACAAAAGATAAAGGCTCAAAGTTTATTTGTCCCACCCCATCTCTGTGATGAACTCCAATCCTACACTCAGTTAACTCAAGCTATACATTCAGGTTCCTCTAGGTTAGGAATGAATTGATGATAGTCGACGATGATTCAGACACCTTTGTAGTTATTACTCCCTTTCAAAATTTGGTTATTCTTTAATGTTGAGGTTTTGAGACCTCTTCTTGCCTTTGCTAAGGTTTTGAGGCCTCTCTCTTTTTTTCTTTTTTTTTTATTGAGGTTATGAGACCTCCTCTTTTTGTCTTCTGAGGTTATGAGACCTCCTCTTTTTGTTTGTCACTTGATTTGAAAGAGCTGATTGGTGTCTTGCATGAAGCGCTTGTATTTGAATGCATAACCAAGTTAAATTGAGAACTACCCACCCCAAGGTTGAGATTTAAGGGTTTTTTTTATGTAAGGAAAGAAAACTCCTACTTCTAGGCTCGAAGGGGTTAACGGGGGATTATCTTCCTTATTTCTCCAGTGTTTGGGAATTGAAACAATGTCTTACATCCTCGGCAAGGTTTAATCGAAAGCATACCACATCAATTATAGATAATATTTTCATCATCCTCCCCAATCTTTGCTTGAACAATAGTCTGGAAAGAAACAAAATTTGTCTGTTTTTTTTTTGTTTTGTTTAATGACAGAAAAAGAAAGAGAATGAGTGAATACAAATGGACTTAATCAAAAGATGCATAAACACTTCATTAATCTTGCCAATTTGAAACAACAATAGCTTATAAGCAAAAACAGCTTCAAACATGCAAAAAGAAAAAAACAACAAAATGCTAAACAGCCAAAAGTTTGCTGGCTTCGGGGGACTGGAATTTCCTTCTTGGTTTGCCAAGCTGAGATAACCGTCTTTAGAGTTGTTTGTCGAGATCAGTATGAGAATCATCTTCACGTCCACTCTCAGCAATTTCTTCCATTTTAGAGTCTGATGAATCTGCTTGATTAGGTGCAGGATTATTTATTTGAATGCCTTGAGGCGTGAATGAGATTATATTGGAGTCGAGCAGAGCATGAACCTTGTTTCTGAGCACTCTACAATCTTCAGTTGAATGCCTCTGTGCCCCAGCATTGTAGTCACAACGGACGTCGGTGTCAAAACCTGACGAGTCTAGAAAAGACACTGGATCTATCTCTTCTGGCACTTTCAATCCACTTTTGATTAAATCTGGCAAGAACTGACTGTATGGTATTAGCGATGGAGTGAGATTCCTTTTTTGCTTTCTTGGCCTTTGTCGTGCATGCTGTCACGGCTGATGGCAATAGGACCATTGATACTGAGGAGGTCTTTGATTTGGAGAAGAATATTATCTCTGTGGAGAGGATGGTATCTGACGCTGAGACCCAAAATATTGCTGACTCTGAACACTTGAGTTGCATGAATGCTGAGGCTGAAGTGTCGGAGATTCCCAAGTGGAATTACTTTCTTTCTCCCATTCTTCTTGAGAACTGACAATTGATTCACTCTCACTAGCAGGGATGTTTGAGGTACCTCAAATTTTTCCGTTCTTGAGACCGCTCTCAATGCGCTCTCCAGCTATTACCAAGTCAGAGAAGTTTGACGCAATGTTAAACAGCTTTTCTCGGTATGGGCCT